>JAVRKA010000049.1:2400000-3600000 GCA_034508555.1 Venustoraphidia nigricollis | reverse complement strand
TTTTAAAAATAGGTGCCGATAGGCATTTTAGATGTAGTTTCCGATAGGCATTTCAAAAATTAGGTGCCGATAGGCATTTCAGATATAGGTGCCGATAGGCATATCAGATATTGTTGCCGATAGGCATTTAAAATATAGGTGCCGATAGGCATTTCAAATATAGTTGTCGATAGGCATTTCAGATATAAATGCCGAAAGGCATTTCAGATATAGGTGCCGATAGGCATTTCTGATGTGGTTGCCGATAGGCATTTCAAATATAGGTGCTGATGGGCATTTCAGATGTAGTTTTCGATAGGCATTTCAAAAATAGGTGCCGATAGGCATTTCAGATATAGGTGCCGATAGGCACTTCAGATATAGTTGCCGATTGGCATTTTAAAAATAGGTGCCGAAAGGCATTTCAGATATAGAAGCCGATAGGCATTTCAAATATAGGTGCCGATAGGCATATCAGATATGGTTGCCGATAGGCATTTCAAATATAGGTGCTGATAGGCATTTCAGATGTAGTTTCCGATAGGCATTTCAAAAATAGGTGTCGATAGGCATTTCAGATATAGGTGCCGATAGGCATTTCAGATATAGTTGCCGATTGGCATTTTAAAAATAGGTGCCGATAGGCATTTCAGATATAGAAGCCGATAGGCATTTCAAATATAGGTGCCGATAGGCATTCCAGATATGGTTGCCGATAGGCATTTCAAATATAGGTGCTGATAGGCATTTCAGATGTAGTTTCCGATAGGCATTTCAAAAATTGGTGCCGATAGGCATTTCAGATATAGGTGCCGATAAGGCATTTCAGATATAGTTGCCGATTGGCATTTTAAAAATAGGTGCCGATAGGCATTTCAGATATAGAAGCCGATAGGTATTTCAAATATAGGTGTCGATAGGCATTTCAGATATGTTTGCCGATAGGCATTTTAAATATAGGTGCTGATAGGCATTTCAGATGTAGTTTCCGATAGGCACTTCAAAAATAGGTGCCGATAGGCTTTTCAGATATAGGTGCCGATAGGCATTTCAGATATAGTTGCCGATTGGCATTCTTAAAAATATGTGCCGATAGGCATTTCAGTAATAGAAGCCTATAGGCATTTCAAATATAAGAGCCGATAGGCATTCCAGATATAGTTGCCGATAGGCATTTCAAATATAGGTGCTGATAGGCGTTTCAGATGTAGTTTCTGATAGGCATTTCAAAAATTGGTGCCGATAGGCATTTCAGATATAGATGCCGATAGGCATTTCAGAAATAGATGCCGATAGGCATTTCAGATATATATGCCGATTGGCATTTTAAAAATAGGTGCCGATACGCATTTCGGATATAGAAGCCGATAGGTATTTCAAATATAGGTGTCGATAAGCATTTCAAATATGGTTGCCGATAGGCATTTCAAATATTATTGCTGATAGGCATTTCAGATGTAGTTTCCGATAGGCATTTCAAAAATAGGTGTCGATAGGCATTTCAGATATAGGTGCCGATAGGCATTTCAGATATAGTTGCCGATTGGCATTTTGAAAATAGGTGCCAATAGGCATTTCAGATATAGAAGCCGATAGGCATTTCAAATATAGGTGCCGATAGGCATTCCAGATATGTTTGCCGATAGGCATTTCAAATATAGGTGCTGATAGGCATTTCAGATGTAGTTTCCGATAGGCATTTCAAAAATTGGTGCCGATAGGCATTTCAGATATAGGTGCCGATAGGCATTTCAGATATAGTTGCCGATTGGCATTTTAAAAATAGGTGCCGATAGGCATTTCAGATATAGAAGCCGATAGGTATTTCAAATATAGGTGTCGATAGGCATTTCAGATATGGTGTCCGATAGGCATTTCAAATATTGGTGCTGATAGGCATTTCAGATGTAGTTTCCGATAGGCATTTCAAAAATAGGTGCCGATAGGCATTTCAGATATAGATGCCGATAGGCATTACAGATATAGTTGCCGATTGGCATTTTAAAAATAGGTGCCGATAGGCATTTCAGATATAGAAGCCGATAGGCATTTCAAATATAGGTGCTGATAAGCATTCCAGATATGGTTGCCGATAGGCATTTCAAATATATGTGCTGATAGTCATTTTGATGTAGTTTCCGATAGGCATTTCAAAAATAGGTGCCTATAGCATTTCAGATATAGGTGCCGATAGGCATTTCAGATATAGTTGCCGATTGGCATTTTAAAAATAGGTGTCGATAGGCATTTCAGATATAGAAGCCGATAGGCATTTCAAATATAGGTGCCGATAGGCATACCAGATATGGTTGCCGATAGGCATTTCAAATATAGGTGCTGATAGGCATTCCAGATGTAGTTTCTGATAGGCATTTCAAAAATTGGTGCCGATAGGCATTTCAGATATAGGTGCCGATAGGCATTTCAGATATAGTTACCGTTTGGCATTTAAAAAATAGGTGCCGATAGGCATTTCAGATATAGAAGCCAATAGGTATTTCAAATATAGGTGTCGATAGGTATTTCAGACATGGTTGCCGATAGGCATTTCAAATATAGGTGCTGATAGGCATTCTAGATGTAGTTTCCGATAGGCATTTCAAAAATAGGTGCCGATAGGCATTTCAGATATAGGTGCCGATAGGCATTTCAGATATAGTTGCCGATTGGCATTTTAAAAATAGGTGCCTATAGGCATTTTAGATGAAGTTTCCGATAGGCATTTCAAAAATAGGTGCCGATAGGCATTTCAGATATAGGTACCGATAGGCATATCAGATATAGTTGCCGATAGGCATTTAAAATATAGGTGCCGATAGGCATTTCAAATATAGGTGTCGATAGGCATTTCAGATATAAATGCCGAAAGGCATTTCAGATATACGTGCCGATAGGCATTTCAGATATAGTTGCCGATTGGCATTTTAAAAATAGGTGCCGATAGGCATTTCAGATATAGAAGCCGATAGGTATTTCAAATATAGGTGTCGATAGGCATTTAAGATATGGTTGCCGATAGGCATTTCAAATATTGGTGCTGATAGGCATTTCAGATGTAGTTTCCGATAGGCATTTCAAAAATAGGTGCCGATAGGCATTTCAGATATAGGTGCCGATAGGCATTTCAGATTTAGTTGCCGATTGGCATTTTAAAAATAGGTGCCGATAGGCATTTCAGATATAGAAGCCGATAGGCATTTCAAAAATAGGTGCCGATAGGCATTCCAGATATAGGTGCCGATAGGCATTTCAGATATAGTTGCCGATTGGCATTTTAAAAATAGGTTCCGATAGGCATTTCAGATATAGAAGCCGATAGGCATTTCAAATATAAGTGCCGATAGGCATTCCAGATATGGTTGCCGATAGGCATTTCAAATATAGGTGCTGATAGGCATATCAGATGTAGTTTCCGATAGGCATTTCAAAAATTGGTGCCGATAGGCATTTCAGATATAGGTGCCGATAGGCATTTCAGATATAGTTGCTGATTGGCATTTTGAAAATAGGTGCCGATAGGCATTTCAGATATAGAAGCCGATAGGTATTTCAAATATAGGTGTCGATAGGCATTTTTTAGATATAGTTGCCGATAGGCATTTCAAATATTGGTGCTGATAGGCATTTCAGATGTAGTTTCCGATAGGCATTTCAAAAATAGGTGCTGATAGGCATTTCAGATATAGGTGCCGATAGGCATTACAGATATAATTGCCGATTGGCATTTTAAAAATAGGTGCCGATAGGCATTTTAGATATAGAAGCCGATAGGCATTTCAAATATAGGTGCCGATAGGCATTTCAAATATAGGTGCCGATAGGCATTTCAAATATAGGTGCCGATAGGCATTCCAGATATGTTTGCCGATAGGCATTTCAGATGTAGTTTCCGATAGGCGTTTCAAAAATAGGTGCCGATAGGCATTTCAGATATAGGTGCCGATAGGCATTTCAGATATAGGTGCCGATAGGCATTTCAGATATAGGTGCCGATAGGCATTTCATATATAGTTGCCGATTGGCATTTTAAAAATAGGTGCCGATAGGCATTTCAGATATAGAAGCCGATAGGTATTTCAAATATAGGTGTCGAAAGGCATTTCAGATATGGTTGTGGATAGGCATTTCAAATATAGGTGCTGATAGGCATTTCAGATGTAGTTTCCGATAGGCATTTCAAAAATAGGTGCCGATAGGCATTTCATATATAGGTGCCGATAGGCATTTCAGATATAGTTGCCGATTGGCATTTTAAAAATAGGTGTCGATAGGCATTTCAGATATAGTAGCCGATAGGCATTTCAAATATAGGTGCCGATAGGCATTCCAGATATGGTTGCCGATAGGCATTTCAAATATAGGTGCTGATAGGCATTCCAGATGTAGTTTCTGATAGGCATTTCAAAAATTGGTGCCGATAGGCATTTCAGATATAGGTGCCGATAGGCATTTCAGATATAGTTACCGATTGGCATTTTAAAAATAGGTGCCGATAGGCATTTCAGATATAGAAGCCGATAGGTATTTCAAATATAGGTGTCGATAGGCATTTCAGATATGGTTGCCGATAGGCATTTCAAATATAGGTGCTGATAGGCATTTTAGATGTAGTTTCCGATAGGCATTTCAAAAATAGGTGCCGATAGGCATTTCAGATATAGGTGCCGATAGGCATTTCAGATATAGTTGCCGATTGGCATTTTAAAAATAGGTGCCGATAGGCATTTTAGATGTAGTTTCCGATAGGCATTTCAAAAATAGGTGCCGATAGGCATTTCAGATATAGGTGCCGATAGGCATATCAGATATATTTGCCGATAGCCATTTAAAATATAGGTGCCGATAGGCATTTCAAATATAGGTGTCGATAGGCATTTTAGATATAAATGCCGAAAGGCATTTCAGATATAGGTGCCGATAGGCATTTCTGATGTGGTTGCCGATAGGCATTTCAAATATAGGTGCTGATAGGCATTTCAGATGTAGTTTTCGATAAGCATTTCAAAAATAGGTGCCGATAGGCATTTCAGATATAGGTGCCGATCGGCATTTCAGATATAGGTGCCGATAGGCACTTCAGATATGGTTGCCGATTGGCATTTAGTAAAATAGGTGCCGATAGGCATTTCAGATATAGAAGCCGATAGGCATTTCAAATATAAGTGCCGATAGGCATTCCAGATATGGTTGCCGATAGGCATTTCAAATATAGGTGCTGATAGGCATTTCAGATGTATATTCCGATAGGCATTTCAAAAATAGGTGGCGATAGGCATTTCAGATATAGGTGCCGATAGGCATTTCAGATATAGTTGCCGATTGGCATTTTAAAAATAGGTGCCGATAGGCATTTTAGATATAGAAGCCGATAGGCATTTCAAATATAGGTGCCGATAGGCATTCCAGATATGGTCGCCGATAGGCATTTCAAATATAGGTGCTTTTAGGCATTTCAGATGTAGTTTCTGATAGGCATTTCAAAAATTGGTGCCGATAGGCATTTCAGATATAGGTGTCGATAGGCATTTCAGATATAGTTGCCGATTGTCATTTTAAAAATAGGTGCCGATAGGCATTTCAGATATAGGTGCCGATAGTCATATCAGATATAGTTGCCGATTGGCATTTTTAAAATAGGTGCCGATAGGCATTTCAGATATAGAAGCTGATAGGTATTTCAAATATAGGTGTCGATAGGCATTTCAGATATGGTTGCCGATAGGCACTTCAAATATAGGTGCTGATAGGCATTTCAGATGTAGTGTCCGATAGGCATTTCAAAAATAGGTGCCGATAGGCATTTCAAAAATAGGTGCCGTATAGGCATTTCAAATATAGGTGCCGCTAGGCATTTTAGATATAAATGCTGAAAGGCATTTCGGATATAGGTGCCGATAGGCATTTCTGATTTGGTTGCCGATAGGCATTTCAAATATAGGTGCTGATAGGCATTTCAGATGTAGTTTCCGATAGGCATTTCAAAAATAGGTGCCAATAGGCATTTCAGATATAGGTGCCGATAGGCATTTCAGATATAGTTGCCGATTGGCATTTTAAAAATAGGTGCCGATAGGCATTTCAGATATAGAAGCCGATAGACATTTTAATACAAGTGCCGATAGATATTCCAGATATGGTTGCCGATAGGCATTTCAAATATAGGTGCAGATAGGCATTTCAGATATAAATGCTGAAAGGCATTTCATATATAGGTGCCGATAGGCATTTCTGATTTGGTTGCCGATAGGCATTTCAAATATAGGTGCTGATAGGCCTTTCAGATGTAGTTTCCGATAGGCATTTCAAAAATAGGTGCCGATAGGCATTTCAGATATAGGTGCCGATAGGCATATCAGATATAGTTGCCGATTCGCATTTTAAAAATAGGTGCCGATAGGCATTTCAGATATAGAAGCCGATAGGCATTTCAAATATAGGTGCCGATAGGTATTCCAGATATGGTTGCCGACAGGCATTTCAAATATAGGTGCTAATAGGCATTTCAGATATAGTTTCCGATAGGCATTTCAAAAATAGGTGCCGATAGGCATTTCAAAAAGAGGTGCCGATAGGCATTTCAGATATAGAAGCCAATAGGTATTTCAAATATAGGTGTCGATAGGCATTTCAGATATGGTTGCCGATAGGCATTTCAAATATAGGTGCTGATAGGCATTTCAGATGTAGGTTCCGATAGGCATTTTTAAAATAGGTGCCGATAGGCATTTCAAATATAGGTGCCGCTAGGCATTTCAGATATAAATGCCGAAAGGCATTTCTGATATAGGTGCCGATAGGTATTTCTGATTTGGTTGCCGATAGGCATTTCAAATATAGGTGCTGATAGGCATTTCAGATGTAGTTTCCTAAAGGCATATCAAAAATAGGTGCCGATAGGCATTTCAGATATAGGTGCCAAAAGGCATTTCAGAAATATTTGCCGATTGGCATTTTAAAAATAGGTGCCGATAGGCATTTCAGATATAGAAGCCGATAGGCATTTCAAATATAGGTGCCGATAGGCGTTCCAGATATGGTTGCCGATAGGCATTTCAAATATAGGTGCAGATAGGCATTTCAGATGTAGTTTCCGATAGGCATTTCAAAAATAGGTGCCAATAGGCATTTCAGATATAGGTGCCAATAGGCATTTCAGATATAGTTGCCGATTGGCATTTTAAAAATAGGTGCCGATAGGCATTTCAGATATAAAAGCCGATAGGCAATTCAAATATAGGTGCCCATAGGCATTTCAGATATAAATGCCGAAGGGCATTTCAGATATAAATGCCGAAAGGCATTTCAGATATAGGTGCCGATAGGCATTTCTGATTTGGTTGCCGATAGGCATTTCAAATATAGGTGCTGATAGGCATTTCAGATGTAGTTGCCGATAGGCATTTCAAAAATAGTTGCCGATAGGCATTTCAGATATAGGTGTTGATCGGCATTTCAGATATAGTTGCCGATTGGCATTTTAAAAATAGGTGCCGATAGGCATTTCAGATATAGTTGCCGATTCGCAATTTAAACATAGGTGCCGATAGGCATTTCAGATATATAAGCCGATAGGCATTTCAAATATAGGTGCCAAAAGTCATTCCAGATATAGTTGCCGATAGGCATTTTAAATATAGGTGCTGATAGGCAATTTAGATGTAGTTTCCGATAGGCATTTCAAAAATTGATGCTGATAGGCATTTCGGATATAGGTGCCGATAGGCATTTCAGATATAGTTGCCGATTGGCACTTTAAAAACAGGTGCCGATAGGCATTTCAGATATAGAAGCCGATAGGCATTTCAAATATAGGTGCCGATAGGTATTCCAGATATGGTTGCCGATAGGCATTTCAAATATAAGTGCGTATAATCATTTCAGATGTAGTTTCCGATAGGCCTTTCAAAAATAGGTACCGATAGGCATTTCAGATATAGGTGCCGATAGGCATTTCAGATATAGTTGCCAATTGGCATTTTAAAAATAGGTGTCGATAGGCATTTCAGATATATAAGCCGATAGGCATTTAAATATAGGTGCCGATAGGCATTCCAGATATGGTTGCCGATAGGCATTCCAAATATAGGTGCTGATAGTCATTTCAGATGTAGTTTCCGATAGGCATTTCAAAAATAGGTGCCGATAGGCGTTTCAGATATAGGTGCCGATAGGCATTTCAGATATAGTTGCCGATTGGCATTTTAAAAATAGGTGTCGATAGGTATTTCAGATATAGAAGCCGATAGGCATTTCAAATATAGGTGCCGATAGGCATTCCTGATATGGTTGCCGATAGGCATTTCAAATATAGGTGCTGATAGGCATTTCAGATATTATAGTTGCCGATTGGCATTTTAAAAATAGGTGCCGATAGGCATTTCAGATATAGGTGCCGATAGGCATTTCAGATATTATAGTTGCCGATTGGCATTTTAAAAATAGGTGCCGATAGGCATTTTAGATGTAGTTTCTTATAGGCATTTCAAAAATAGGTGCCGATAGGCATTTCAGATATAGGTGCCGATAGGCATATCAGATATTGTTGCCGATAGGCATTTAAAATATAGGTGCCGATAGGCATTTCAAATATAGGTGTCGATAGGCATTTCAGATATAAATGCCGAAAGGCATTTCAGATATAGGTGCCGATAGGCATTTCTGATGTAGTTGCCGAAAGGCATTTCAAATATAGGTGCTGATAGGCATTTCAGATGTAGTTTTCAATAGGCATTTCAAAAATAGGTGCCGATAGGCATTTCAGATATAGGTGCCGATAGGCACTTCAGATATAGTTGCCGATTGGCATTTTAAAAATAGGTGCCGAAAGGCATTTCAGATATAGAAGCCGATAGGCATTTCAAATATAGGTGCCGATAGGCATTCCAGATATGGTTGCCGATAGGCATTTCAAATATAGGTGCTGATAGGCATTTCAGATGTAGTTTCCGATAGGCATTTCAAAAATAGGTGCCGATAGGCATTTCAGATATAGGTGCCGATAGGCATTTCAGATATAGTTGCCGATTGGCATTTTGAAAATAGGTGCCAATAGGCATTTCAGATATAGAAGCCGATAGGCATTTCAAATATACCTATATTTGAAATGCCTATCGGCTTCTATATCTGAAATGCCTATTGGCACCTATTTTCAAAATGCATTTCAAAAATTGATGCTGATAGGCATTTCGGATATAGGTGCCGATAGGCATTTCAGATATAGTTGCCGATTGGCATTTTAAAAACAGGTGCCGATAGGCATTTCAGATATAGAAGCCGATAGGCATTTCAAATATAGGTGCCGATAGGTATTCCAGATATGGTTGCCGATAGGCATTTCAAATATAAGTGCGTATAATCATTTTAAATGTAGTTTCCGATAAGCCTTTCAAAAATAGGTACCGATAGGCATTTCAGATATAGGTGCCGATAGGCATTTCTGATGTGGTTGCCGATAAGCATTTCAAATATAGGTGCTGATAGGCATTTCAGATGTAGTTTTCGATAGGCATTTCAAAAATAGGTGCCGATAGGCATTTCAGATATAGGTGCCGATAGGTACTTCAGATATAGTTCCTGATTGGCATTTTAAAAATAGGTGCCGATAGGCATTTCAGATATAGAAGCCGATAGGCATTTCAAATATAGGCGCCGATAGGCATTCCAGATATGGTTGCCGATAGGCATTTCAAATATAGGTGCTGATAGGCATTTCAGATGTAGTTGCCGATAGGCATTTCAAAAATAGGTGCCGATAGGCATTTCAGATATAGGTCCCGATAGGCATTTCAGATATAGTTGCCGATTGGCATTTTAAAATAGGTGCCGATAGGCATTTCAGATATAGAAGCCGATAGGCATTTCAAATATAGGTGCCGATAGGCATTCCAGATATGGTTGCCGATAGGCATTTTAAATATAGGTGCTGATAGGCATTTCAGATGTAGTTTCCGATAGGCATTTCAAAAATTGGTGCCGATAGGCATTTCAGATATAGGTGCCAATAGGCATTTCAGATATAGTTGTCGATTGGCATTTTAAAAATAGGTGCCGATAGGCATTTCAGATATAGAAGCCGATAGGTATTTCAAATATAGGTGTCGATAGGCATTTCAGATATGGTTGCCGATAGGCACTTCAAATATAGGTGCTGATAGGCATTTCAGATGTAGTGTCCGATAGGCATTTCAAAAATAGGTGCCGATAGGCATTTCAAAAATAGGTGCCGATAGGCATTTCAAATATAGGTGCCGCTAGGCATTTTAGATATAAATGCTGAAAGGCATTTCAGATATAAGTGCCGATAGGCATTTCTGATTTGGTTGCCGATAGGCATTTCAAATATAGGTGCTGATAGGCATTTCAGATGTAGTTTCCGATAGGCATTTCAAAAATAGGTGTTAATAGGCATTTCAGATATAGGTGCCGATAGGCATTTCAGATATAGTTGCCGATTGGCATTTTAAAAATAGGTGCCGATAGGCATTTCAGATATAGAAGCCGATAGGCATTTTAATATAGGTGCCGATAGATATTCCAGATATGGTTGACGATAGGCATTTCAAATATAGGTGCAGATAGCCATTTCAGATATAAATGCTGAAAGGCATTTCATATATAGGTGCCGATAGGCATTTCTGATTTGGTTGCCGATAGGCATTCAAATATAGGTGCTGATAGGCCTTTCAGATGTAGTTTCCGATAGGCATTTCAAAAATAGGTGCCGATAGGCATTTCAGATATAGGTGCCGATAGGCATTTCAGATATAGTTGCCGATTCGCATTTTAAAAATAGGTGCCGATAGGCATTTCAGATATAGAAGCCGATAGGCATTTCAAATATAGGTGCCGATAGGCATTCCAAATATGGTTGCCGACAGGCATTTCAAATATAGGTGCTAATAGGCATTTCAGATATAGTTTCCGATAGGCATTTCAAAAATAGGTGCCGATAGGCATTTCAAAAAGAGGTGCCGATAGGCATTTCAGATATAGAAGCCAATAGGTATTTCAAATATAGGTGTCGATAGGCATTTCAGATATGGTTGCCGATAGGCATTTCAAATATATGTGCTGATAGGCATTTCAGATGTGGGTTCCGATAGGCATTTTGAAAATAGGTGCCGATAGGCATTTCAAATATAGGTGCCGCTAGGCATTTCAGATATAAATGCCGAAAGGCATTTCAGATATAGGTGCCGATAGGTATTTCTGATTTGGTTGCCGATAGGCATTTCAAATATAGGTGCTGATAGGCATTTCAGATGTAGTTTCCGATAGGCATATCAAAAATAGGTGCCGATAGGCATTTCAGATATAGGTGCCGATAGGCATTTCAGAAATATTTGCCGATTGGCATTTTAAAAATAGGTGCCGATAGGCATTTCAGATATAGCAGCCGATAGGCATTTCAAATATAGGTGCCGATAGGCGTTCCAGATATAGTTGCCGATAGGCATTTCAAATATAGGTGCCGATAGGTATTCCAGATATGGTTGCCGATAGGCATTTCAAATATAAGTGCGTATAATCATTTCAGATGTAGTTTCCGATAGGCCTTTCAAAAATAGGTACCAATAGGCATTTTAGATATAGGTGCCGATAGGCATTTCAGATATAGTTGCCAATTGGCATTTTAAAAATAGGTGTCGATAGGCATTTCAGATATATAAGCCGATAGGCATTTCAAATATAGGTGCCGATAGGCATTCCAGATATGGTTGCCGATAGGCATTTCAAATATAGGTGCTGATAGTCATTTCAGATGTAGTTTCCGATAGGCATTTCAAAAATAGGTTCCGATAGGCATTTCAGATATAGGTGCCGATAGGCATTTCAGATATAATTACCGATTGGCATTTTAAAAATAGGTGCTGATAGGCATTTTAGATGTAGTTTCCGATAGGCATTTCAAAAATGGGTGCCGATAGGCATTTCAGATATAAGTGCCGATAGGCATATCAGATATAGTTGCCGATAAGCATTTAAAATATAGGTGCCGATAGGCATTTCAAATATAGGTGTCGATCGGCATTTCAGATATAAATGCCGAAAGGCATTTCAGATATAAATGCCGATAGGCATTTCAGATATAGGTGCCGATAGGCATTTCTGATGTGGTTGCCGATAGGCATTTCAAATATAGGTGCTGATAGGCATTTCAGATGTAGTTTTCGATAGGCATTTCAAAAATAGGTGCCGATAGGCATTTCAGATATAGGTACCGATAGGCACTTCAGATATAGTTCCTGATTGGCATTTTAAAAATAGGTGCCGATAGGCATTTCAGATATAGAAGCCGATAGGCATTTCAAATATAGGCGCCGATAGGCATTCCAGATATGGTTGCCGATAGGCATTTCAAATATAGGTGCTGATAGGCATTTCAGATGTAGTTTCCGATAGGCATTTCAAAAATAGGTGCCGATAGGCATTTCAGATATAGGTGCCGATAGGCATTTCAGATATAGTTGCCGATTGGCATTTTAAAAATAGGTGCCGATAGGCATTTCAGATATAGAAGCCGATAGGCATTTCAAATATAGGTGCCGATAGGCATTCCAGATATGGTTGCCGATAGGCATTTCAAATATAGGTGCTGATAGGCATTTCAGATGTAGTTTCCGATAGGCATTTCAAAAATTGGTGCCGATAGGCATTTCAGATATAGGTGCCGAAAGGCATTTCAGATATAGTTGCCGATTGACATTTTAAAAATAGGTGCCGATAGGCATTTCAGATATAGAAGCCAATAGGTATTTCAAATATAGGTGTCGATAGGCATTTCAGATATGGTTGCCGATAGGCATTTCAAATATAGGTGCTGATAGGCATTTCAGATGTAGGTTCCGATAGGCATTTTAAAAATAGGTGCCGATAGGCATTTCAAATATAGGTGCCGCTAGGCATTTCAGACATAAATGCCGAAAGGCATTTCAGATATAGGTGCCGATAGGCATTTCTGATTTGGTTGCCGTTAGGCATTTCAAATATAGGTCTGATAGGCATTTCAGATGTAGTTTCCGATAGGCATTAAATAATAGGTGCCGATAGGCATTTCAGATATAGGTGCCGATAGGCATTTCAGAAATAGCTGCCGATTGGCATTTTAAAAATAGGTGCAGATAGGCATTTCAGATATAGAAGCCGATAGGCATTTCAAATATTGGTGCCGATAGGCATTTCAGATATAGGTGCCGATAGGCATTTCAGATATAGTTGCCGATTCGCATTTTAAAAATAGGTGCCGATATGCATTTCAGAAATAGAAGCCGACAGGCATTTCAAATATAGGTGCCGATAGGCATTCCAGATATGGTTGCCGATAGGCTTTTCAAATATAGGTGCTGATAGGCATTTCAGATGTAGTTTCCGATAGGCATTTCAAAAATAAGTGCCGATAGGCATTTCAGATATAGGTGCCTATAGGCATTTAAAATATAGGTGCCGATAGGCATTTCAAATATAGGTGCCCATAGGCATTTCAGCTATAAATGCCGAAAGGCATTACAGATATAAGTGCCGATAAGCAATTCTGATTTGGTTGCCGTTAGGCATTTCAAATATAAATTCTGATAGGCATATCAGATGTAGTTTCCGATAGGCATTTCAAAAATAGGTGCCGATAGGCATTTCAGATATAGGTGCCGATAGGCATTTCAGATAGAGTTGCCGATTGGCATTTTAAAAATAGGTGCCGATAAGCATTTCAAATATAGGTGCCGATAGGCATTCCAGATATGGTTGCCGATAGGCATTTCAAATATAGGTGCTGATAAGCATTTCAGATGTAGTTTCCGATAGGCATTTCAAAAATAGGTGCCGATAGGCATTTCAGATATGGGTGTCGATAGGCATTTCAGATATAGTTGCCGATTCGCATTTTAAAAATAGGTGCCGATAGGCATTTAAGATATAGAAGCCGATAGGCATTTCAAATATAGGTGATGATAGGCATTCCAGATATGGTTGCCGATAGGCATTTCAAATATAGGTGCTGATAGGCATTTCAGATGTAGTTTCCGATAGGCATTTCAAAAATAGGTGCCGATAGGCATTTCAAATATAGGTGCCGATTCGCATTTTAAAAATAGGTGCCGATAGGCATTTCAGATGTAGAAGCCGATAGGTATTTCAAATATAGGTGTCGATAGGCATTTCAGATATGGTCGCCGATAGGCAATTCAAATATAGGTGCTGATAGGCATTCCAGATGTAGTTTCCGTTAGGCATTTCAAAAATAGGTGCCGATAGGCATTTCAAATATAGGTGCCGCTAGGCATTTCAGATATAAATGCCGAAAAGCATTTCAGATATAGGTGCCGATAGGCATTTCTGATTTGGTTGCCGATAGGCATTTCAAATATAGGTGCTGATAGGCATTTCAGATGTAGTTTCCGTTAGGCATTTCAGAAATAGGTGCCGATGGGCATTTCAAAAATAGGTGCCGATAGGCATTTCAGATATAGTTGCCGATTGGCATTTTAAAAATAGGTGCCGATAGGCATTTCAGATGTAGTTTCCGATAGGCATTTCAAAAATAGGTGCCGATAGGCAGTTCAGATATAGGTGCCGTCAGGCATATCAGATATAGTTGCCGATAGGCATTTAAAATATAGGTGTCGGTAGGCATTTCAAATATAGGTGCCGATAGGCATTTCAGATATAAATGCCGAAAGGCATTTCAGATATAGGTGCCGATAGGCATTCCAGATATGGTTGCCGATAGGCATTTCAAATATGGTTGCTGATAGGCATTTTAGATGTAGTTTCCGATATGCATTTCAAAAATAGGTGCCGATAGGCATTTCATAAATAGGTGCCGATAGGCATTTCAGATATAGTTGCCGATTGGCATTTTAAAAATAGGTGCCGAGAGGCATTTCAGATGTAGTTTCCGATAGGCATTTCCAAAATAGGTGCCGATAAGCATTTCAGATATAGGTGCCGATAGGCATATCAGATATAGTTACCGATAGGCATTTAAAATATAGATGCCGAAAGGCATTTCAAATATAGGTGCCGATAGGCATTTCAGATATAATTGCTGATTGGCATCTTAAAAATAGGTGCCGATAGGCATTTCAGTAATAGGTGCCGATAGGCATTTCAGATAAAGTTGCCGATTGGCATTTTAAAAATAGGTGCCGATAGGCATTTCAGATATAGAAGCCGATAGGCATTTAAATATAGGTGCCGATAGATATTCCAGATATGGTTGCCGATAGGAATTTCAAATATAGGTGCTGATAGGCATTTCAGATGTAGTTTCCGATAGGCATTTCAAAAATTGGTGCCGATTGGCTTTTCAGATATAGGTGCCGATAGGCATTTCAGATATAGTTGCCGATTGGCATTTTAAAAATAGGTGCCGATAGGCATTTCAGATATAGAAGTCGATAGGCATTTCAAATATAGGTGCCGATAGGCATTCCAGATATGGTTGCCGATAGGCATTTCAAATATAGGTGCTGATAGGCATTTCAGATGTAGTTTCCGATAGGCATTTCAAAAATAGGTGCCGATAGGCATTTTAGATATAAATGCCGAAAGGCATTTCAGATATAGGTGCCGATAGGCATTTCTGATTTGGTGTCCGATAGGCATTTCAAATATAGGTGCTGATAGGCTTTTCAGATGTAGTTTCCGATAAGCATTTCAAAAATAGGTGCCAATAGGCATTTCAGATATAGGTGCCGATAGGCATTTCAGATATAGTTGCCGATTGGCATTTTAAAAATAGGTGCCGATAGGCATTTCAGATATAGAAGCCGATAGGCATTTAAATATAGGTGCCGATAGATATTCCAGATATGGTTGCCGATAGGCATTTCAAATATAGGTGCAGATAGGCATTTCAGATATAAATGCTGAAAGGCATTTCATATATAGGTGCCGATAGGCATTTCTGATTTGGTTGCCGATAGGCATTTCAAATATAGGTGCTAATAGGCCTTTCAGATGTAGTTTCCGATAGGCATTTCAAAAATAGGTGCCGATAGGCATTTCAGATATAGGTGCCGATAGGCATTTCAGATATAGTTGCCGATTCGCATTTTAAAAATAGGTGCCGATAGGCATTTCAGATATAGATGCCGATAGGCATTTCAAATATAGGTGCCGATAGGCATTTTAGATATATGTGCCGATAGGCATATCAGATATAGTTGCCGATAGGCATTTAAAATATAGGTGCCGATAGGAAATTCAAATATAGGTGCCGATAGTCATTTCAGATATACATGCCGAAAGGCATTTCAGATATAGGTGCCGATAGGCATTTCTGATTTAATTGCCGATAGGCAATTCAAATATAGGTGCTAATAGGCATTTCATATGTAGTTTCCGATAGGCATTTCAAAAATAGGTGCCGATAGGCATTTCAGATATAGGTGCCGATAGGCATTTCAGATATAGTTGCCGATTGGCAGATTAAAAATAGGTGCCAATAGGCATTTCAGATATAGAAGCCGATAGGCATTTCAAATATAGGTGCCGATAGGCATTCCAGACATGGTTGCCGATAGGCATTTCAAATATAGGTGCTGATAAGCATTTCAGATGTAGTTTCCGATAGGCATTTCAAAAATAGGTGCCGATAGGAATTTCAGATATAGGTGCCGATAGGTATTTCAGATATAGTTGCCGATTCGCATTTTAAAAATAGGTGCCGATAGGCATTTCAGATATAGAAGCCGATAGGC
Source organism: Venustoraphidia nigricollis (assembly GCA_034508555.1). Classification (NCBI taxonomy): domain Eukaryota; kingdom Metazoa; phylum Arthropoda; class Insecta; order Raphidioptera; family Raphidiidae; genus Venustoraphidia; species Venustoraphidia nigricollis. The sequence goes on along the minus strand of JAVRKA010000049.1, from coordinate 3,583,321 downwards.
ATTTCAAATATAGGTGCTGAAAGGCATTCCAGATATGGTTGCCGATAGGCATTTCAAATATAGGTGCTAATAGGCATTTCAGATGTAGTTTCCGATAGGCATTTCAAAAATAGGTGCCGATAGGCATTTCAGATATAGGTGCCGATAGGCATTCCAGATATAGTTGCCGATTCGCATTTTAAAAATAGGTGCCGATAGGCATTTCAGATATAGAAGCCGATAGGCATTTTAAAATAAGTTCCGATAGGCATTCCAGATATGGCTGCCGATAGGCATTTCAAATAGAGTTGCTGATAGGCATTTCAGATGTATTTTCCGATAGACATTTCAAAAATAGGTGCCGATAGGCATTTCAAAAATAGGTGCCGATAGGCATTTCAGATATAGAAGCCGATAGGCATTTCATATATATGTGCCGATAGGCATTCCAGATATGAATGCCGATAGGCATTTCAAATATAGGTGCTGATAGGCATTTCAGATGTAGTTTCCGATGGGCATTTCGAAAATAGGTGCCGATAGGCATTTCAGATATAGGTGCCGATAGGCATTTCAGATATAGTTGCCGATTCGCATTTTAAAAATAGGTGCCGATAGGCATTCCAGATATGGTTGCCGATAGGCATTTTAAATATAGGTGCTGATAGGCATTTCAGATGTAGTTTCCGATAGGCATTTTAAAAATAGGTGCCGATAAGCATTTCAGAAATAGGTGCCGATAGGCATTTCAGATATAGAAGCCGATAGGCATTTTAAAATAAGTTCCGATAGGCATTCCAGATATGGTTGCCGATAGGCATTTCAAATAGAGTTGCTGATAGGCATTTCAGATGTATTTTCCGATAGGCATTTCAAAAATAGGTGCCGATAGGCATTTCAAAAATAGGTGCCGATAGGCATTTCAGATGTAGTTACCGATAGGCATTTCAAAAATAGGTGCCGATAGGAATTTCAGATATAGGTGCCGATAGGCATATCAGATATTGTTGCCGATTCGCATTTTAAAAATAGGTGCTGATAGGCATTTGAGGTGTAGGTTCCGATAGGCATTTCAAAAATAGGTGCCGATAGGCATTTCAGATATAGGTGCAGATAGGTATTTCAGATTTAGTTGCCGATTGGCATTTTAAAACTAGGTGCCGATAGGCATTTCAGATGTAGTTTCCGATAGGCATTTCAAAAATAGGTGCCGATAGGCATTTCAGATATAGGTGCCGATAGGCATTTTAGATATAGTTGCCGATTCGCATTTTAAAAATTGGTGCCGATAGGCATTTCAGATATAGAAGCCGATAGGCATTTCAAATATAGGTGCCGATAGGCATTCGAATATGGTCGCCGATAGGCATTTCAAATATAGGTGCTGATAGGCATTTTAGATGTAGTTTTTGATAGGCATTTCAAAAATAGGTGCCGATAGGCATTTCAGATATAGGTGCCGATAGGCATTTCAGATATATTTGCCGATTCGCATTTTAAAAATAGGTGCCGATAGGAATTTCAGATATAGAAGCAGATAGGCATTTCAAATATAGGTGCCGATAGGCATTCCAGATAATGTTGCCGATAGGCATTTCAAATATAGGTGCTGATAGGCATTTCAGATGTAGTTTCCGATAGGCATTTCAAAAATTGGTGCCGATTGGCATTTCAGATATAGGTGCCGATAAGCATTTCAGATATAGTTGCCGATTCGCATTTTAAAAATAGGTGCCGTTTGGCATATCAGATATAGAAGCCGATAGGCATTTCAAAAATAGGTGCCTTTAGGCATTTCAGATATAGGTGCCGATAGGCATTTCAGATATTGTTGCCGATCGGCATTTTAAAAATAGGTGCTGATAGGCATTTCAGATATAGTAGCTGATAGGCATTTCAAATATAGGTGCCGATAGATATTCCAGATATGGTTGCCGATAGGCATTTCAAATATAGGTGCTGATAGGCATTTCAGATGTAGTTTCCGATAGGCATTTCAGATATAGAAGCCGATAGGCATTTCAAATATAGGTGCCGATAGGCATTCCAGATATTGTTGCCGATAGGAATTTTAAATATAGGTGCTGATATGCATTCCAGATATGGTTGCCGATAGGCATTTCAAATATAGGTGCTGATAGGCATTTCAGATGTAGTTTCGGATAGGCATTTCAAAAATAGGTGCCGATAGGCATTTCAGATATAGGTACCGATAGGCATTTTAGATATAGTTGCCGATTCGCATTTTAAAAATAGGTGCCGATAAGCATTTCAGATATAGAAGCCGATAGGCATTTTAAATATAGGTGCCGATAGGCTATCCAGATATGGTTGCCGATAGGCATTTCAAATATAGGTGCTGATAGGCATTTCAGATGTGGTTTCCGATACGCATTTCAGATATAGAAGCCGATAGGGATTTCAAATATAGGTGCCGATATGCATTCCAGATATGGTTGCCGATAGGCATTTCAAATGTAGGTGCTGATAGGCATTTCAGGCGTAGTTTCCGATAGGCATTTCAAAAATAGGTGCCGATAGGCATTTCAGATATAGGTGCCGATAGGCATTTAAGATATAGTTGCCGATTCGCATTTTAAAAATAGGTGCCGATAGGCATTTCAGATATAGAAGCCGATAGGCATTTCAAATATAGGTGCCGATAGGCATTCCAGATATGGTTGCCGATAGGCATTTCAAATATAGGTGCTGATAGGCATTTCAGATGTGGTTTCCGATAGGCATTTCAGATATAGAAGCCGATAGGGATTTCAAATATAGGTGCCGATATGCATTCAAGATATGGTTGCCGATAGGCATTTCAAATATAGGTGCTGATAGGCATTTCAGACGTAGTTTCCGATAGGCATTTCAAAAACAGGTGCCGATAGGCATTTCAGATATAGGTGCCGATAGGCATTTTAGATATAGTTGCCGATTCGCATTTTAAAAATAGGTGCCGATAAGCATTTCAGATATAGAAGCCGATAGGCATTTCAAATATAGGTGCCGATAGGCATTCCAGATGTAGTTTCCGATAGGCATTTCAAAAATAGGTGCCGATAGGCATTTCAGATATAGGTGCCGATAGGCATTTCAGATATAGTTGCCGATTCGCATTTTAAAAATTGGTGCCGAAAGGCATTTCAGATATAGAAGCCGATAGGCATTTCAAATATAGATACCGATAGGCATTCCAGATATGGTTGCCGATAGGCATTTCAAATATAGGTGCTGATAGGCATTTCAGATGTAGTTTCCGATAGGCATTTTAAAAATAGGTGCCGATAAGCATTTCAGATATAGGTGCCGATAGGCATTTCAGATATAGAAGCCGATAGGCATTTCAAATATAGGTGCCGATAGGCATTCTACATATGGTTGCCGATAGGCATTTCAAATAGAGTTGCTGATAGGCATTTCAGATGTATTTTCTGATAGGCATTTCAAAAATAGGTGCCGATAGGCATTTCAAAAATAGGTGCCGATAGGCATTTCAGATATAGTTGCCGATTGGCATTTTAAAAATAGGTGTCGATAGGCATTTCATATATAGAAGCCGATAGGCATTTCAAATATAGGTGCCGATAGGCATTTCAGATATAGAAGCCGATAGGCATTTCAAATATAGGTGCCGATAGGCATTCCAGATATAGTTGCCGATAGGCATTTCAAAAATAGGTGCCGATAGGCATTTCAGATATAGGTGCCGATAGGCATTTCAGATATAGGTGCCGATAGGCATTTTAGATATAGTTGCCGATTCTCATTTTAAAAATAGGTGCCGATAAGCATATCAGATATAGTTGCCGATAGGCATTTCAAAAATAGGTGCCGATAGGCATTTCAGATATAGGTGTCGATAGGCATTTCATATATAGAAGCCGATAGGCATTTCAAATATAGGTGCCGATAGGCATTCCAGATATAGAAACCGATAGGCATTTCAAATATAAGTGCCGATAGGCATTGCAGATATGGTTGCCGATAGGCATTTCAAATATAGGTGCTGATAGGCATTTCAGATGTAGTTTCCGATAGGCATTTCAAAAATAGGTGCCGATAGGCATTTCAGATATAGGTGCCGATAGGCATTTCAGGTATAGTTGCCGATTCGCATTTTAAAAATTAATGTCGAAAGGCATTTCAGATATAGAAGCCGATAGGCATTTCAAATATAGGTGCCGATAGGCATTTCAGATATAGTTGCCGATTCGCATTTTAAAAATAGGTGCCGATAGGCATTTCAGATATAGAAGCCGATAGGCATTTCAAATATAGGTGCCGATAGGCATTCCAGATATGGTTGCCGATAGGCATTTCAAATAGAGTTGCTGATAGGCATTTCAGATGTATTTTCCGATAGGCATTTCAAAAATAGGTGCCGATAGGCATTTCAAAAATAGGTGCCGATAGGCATTTCAGATATAGTTGCCGATTGGAATTTTTAAAATAGGTGCCGATAGGCATTTCAGATGTAGTAACCGATAGGCATTTCAAAAATAGGTGCCGATAGGCATTTCAGATATAGGTGCCGATAGTCATATCAGATATAGCTGCCGATAGGCATTTAAAATATAGGTGCCGATAGGCATTTCTGATTTGGTTGCCGATAGGCAATTCAAATATAGGTGCTGATAGGCATTTCAGATGTAGTTTTCGATAGGCATTTCAAAAATAGGTGCCGATAGGCATTTCAGATATAGGTGCCGATAGGCATTTCAGATACAAATGCCGATTGGCATTTTAAAAATAGGTGCCGATAGACATTTCAGATATAGAAGCCGATAGGCATTTCAAATATAGGTGCCGATAGGCATTCCAGATATAGTTGCCGATAGGCATGTCAAATATAGGTGCTGATAGGCATTTCAGATGTAGTTTCCGATAGGCATTTCAAAAATAGGTGCCGATAGGCAATTCAGATATAGGTGCCGATAGGCATTTCAGATATAGTTGCCGATTCGCATTTTAAAAATAGGTGCTGATAGGCATTTCAGATATAGGTGCCGATAGGCATTTTAGATATAGTTGCCGATTCGCATTTTAAAAATAGGTGCCGATAAGCATTTCAGATATAGGTGCCGATAGGCATTTCAGATATAGTTGCCGAAACGCATTTTAAAAATAGGTGCCGATAGGCATTTCAGATATAGAAGCCGATAGGCATTTCAAATATAGGTGCCGATAGGCATTCTAGATATGGTTGCCGATAGGCATTTCAAATAGAGTTGCTGATAGGCATTTCAGATGTAGTTTCCGATAGGCATTTCAAAAATAGGTGCCGATAGGCATTTCAGATATAGGTGCCGATAGGCATTTTAGATATAGTTGCCGATTCGCATTTTAAAAATAGGTGCCGATAAGCATTTCAGATATAGAAGCCGATAGGCATTTCAAATGTAGGTGCCGATAGGCATTCCAGATATGGTTCCCGATAGGCATTTCAAATATAGGTGCTGATAGGCATTTCAGATGTAGTTTCCGATAGGCATTTCAAAAATAGGTGCCGATAGGCATTTCAGATATAGGTGCCGATAGGCATTTCAGATATAGGTGCCGATAGGCATTTTAGATTAAGTTGCCGATTCGCATTTTAAAAATAGGTGCCGATAAGCATTTCAGATATAGAAGCCGATAGGCATTGCAAATATAGGTGCCGATAGGCATTCCAGATATGGTTGCCGATAGGCATTTCAAATATAGGTGCTGATAGGCATTTCAGATGTAGTTTTCGATGGGCATTTAAAAAATAGGTGCCCATAGGCATTTCAGATATAGGTGCCGATAGGCATTTCAGATATGAATGCCGATAGGCATTTCAAATATAGGTGCTGATAGGCATTTCAGATGTAGTTTCCGATAGGCATTTCAAAAATAGGTGCCGATAGGCATTTCAGAAATAGGTGCCGATAGGCATTTCAGATATATTTGCCGATTCGCATTTTAAAAATTGGTGCCGAAAGGCATTTCAGATATAGAAGTCTATAGGCATTTCAAATATAGGTGCCGATAGGCATTTCAGATATGGTTGCCGATAGGCATTTCAAATAGAGTTGCTGATAGGCATTTCAGATGTATTTTCCGATAGGCATTTCAAAAATAGGTACCGATAGGCATTTCAAAAATAGGTGCCGATAGGCATTTCAGATATAGTTGCCGATTGGCATTTTAAAAATAGGCGCCGATAGGCATTTCAGATGTAGTTACCGATAGGCATTTCAAAAATAGGTGCCGATAGGCATTTCAGATATAGGTGCCGATAGGCATATCAGATATAGTTGCCGATAGGCATTTAAAATATAGGTGCCGATAGGCATTTCTGATTTGGTTGCCGATAGGCATTTCAAATATAGGTGCTGATAGGCATTTCAGATGTAGTTTTCGATAGGCATTTCAAAAATAGGTGCCGATAGGCATTTCAGATATAGGTGCCGATAGGCATTTCAGATACAGTTGCCGATTGGCATTTTAAAAATAGGTGCCGATAGGCATTTCAGATATAGAAGCCGATAGGCATTTTAAATATAGGTGCCTATAGGCATTCCAGATATAGTTGCCGATAGGCATTTCAAATATAGGTGCTGATAGGCACTTCAGATGTAGTTTCCGATAGGCATTTCAAAAATAGGTGCCGATAGCCATTTCAGATATGGGTGCCGATAGGCATTTCAGATATAGTTGCCGATTCGAATTTTAAAAATAGGTGCCGATAGGAATTTCAGATATAGGTGCTGATAGGCATTTCAGATATAGGTGCCGATAGGCATTTGAGATATAGTTGCCGATTCGCATTTTAAAAATAGGTGCCGATAAGCATTTCAGATATAGAAGCCGATAGGCATTTCAATTATAGGTGCCGATAGGCATTCCAGATATGGTTGCCGAAAGGCATTTCAAATATAGGTGCTGATAGGCATTTCAGATGTAGTTTTCGATAGGCATTTCAAAAATAGGTGCCGATAGGCATTTCAGATATAGTTGCCGATTCGCATTTTAAAAATAGGTGCCAAAAGGCATTTCAGATATAGAAGCCGATAGGCATTTCAAATGGTGCCGATAAGCATTCCAGATATGAATGCCGATAGGCATTTCAAATATAGGTGCTGATAGGCATTTCAGATATAGTTGCCGATTAGCATTTTAAAAATAGGTGCCGAAAGGCATTTCAGATATAGAAGCCGATAGGCATTTCAAATATAGGTGCCGATAGGCATTCCAGATATAGTTGCCGATAGGCATTTCAAATATAGGTGCTGATAGGCATTTCAGATGTGGTTTCCGATAGGCATTTCAAAAATAGGTGCCGATAGGCATTTCAGATATTGGTGCCGATAGGCATATCAGATATAGTTGCCGATAGGCATTTAAAATATAGGTGCCGATAGGCATTTCTGTTTTGGTTGCCGATAGGCAATTCAAATATAGGTGCTGATAGGCATTTTAGATGTAGTTTTCGATAGGCATTTCAAAAATAGGTGCCGATAGGCATTTCAGATATAGAAGCCGATAGGCATTTCAAATATAAGTGCCGATAGGCATTCCAGATATGGTTGCCGATAGGCATTTCAAATATAGGTGCTGATAGGCATTTCAGATGTAGTTTCCGATAGGCATTTCAAAAATAGTTGCCGATAGGCATTTCCATTATAGGAGTTGATAGGCATTTCAGATATAGTTGCCGATTGGCATTTAAAAAATAGGTGCCAATAGGCATTTCAGATATAGAAGCCGATAGGTATTTCAAATATAGTTGTCGATAGGCATTTCAGATATGGTTGCCGATAGGCATTTCAAATATAGGTGCCGATAGGCACTTCAAATATAGGTGCCGCTAGGCATTTAAGATATAAATGCCGAAAGGCATTTCAGATATAGGTGCCGATAGGCATTTCTGATTTGGTTGCCGATAGGCATTACAAATATAGGTGCTGATAGGCGTTTCAGATGTAGTTTCTGATAGACATTTTAAAAATAGGTGCCGATAGGCACTTCAGATATAGGTGCCGATAGGCATTTCAGATATAGTCGCCGATTGGCATTTAAAAATAGATGCCGATCGGCATTTCAGATATAGAAGCCGATATGCATTTCAAATATAGGTGCCGATAGGCATTTCAGATATAGTTGCCGATTCGCATTTTAAAAATAGGTGCCGATAGGCATTTAAGATATAGGTGCCGATAGGCATTTCAGATATAGGTGTCGATAGGCATTTTAGATATAGTTGCCGATTCGCAATTTAAAAATAGGTGCCGATAAGCATTTCAAATATAGAAGCCGATAGGCATTTCAAATATAAGTGCCGATAGGCATTCCAGATATGGTTGCCGATAGGCATTTCAAATATAGGTGCTGATAGGCATTTCAGATGTAGTTTTCGATAGGCATTTCAAAAATAGGTGCCGATAGGCATTTCAGATATAGGTGCCGATAGGCATTTCAGATATAGTTGCCGATTCGCATTTTAAAAATAGGTGCCGATAGGCATTTCAGATATAGAAGCCGATAGGCAATTTAAATATAGGTGCCGATAGGCATTCCAGATATGAATGCCGATAGGCATTTCAAATATAGGTGCTGATAGGCATTTCAGATGTAGTTTCCGATAGGCATTTCAAAAATAGGTGCCGATAGGCATTTCAGATATAGGTGCCGATAGGCATTTCAGATATAGTTGCCGATTCGCATTTTAAAAATTGGTGCCGAAAGGCATTTCAGATATAGAAGCCGATAGGCATTTCAAATATAGGTGCCGATAGGCATTCCAGATATGGTTGCCGATAGGCATTTCAAATATAGGTGCTGATAGGCATTTCAGATGTAGTTTCCGATAGGCATTTTAAAAATAGGTGACGATAAGCATTTCAGATATAGGTGCCGATAGGCATTTCAGATATAGTTGCCGATTCGCATTTTAAAAATAGGTGCCGATAGGCATTTCAGATATAGAAGCCGATAGGCAATTTAAATATAGGTGCCGATAGGCATTCCAGATATGGATGCCGATAGGCATTTCAAATATAGGTGCTGATAGGCATTTCAGATGTAGTTTCCGATAGGCATTTCAAAAATAGGTGCCGATGGGCATTTCAAAAATAGTAGCCGATAGGCATTTCAGATATAGTTGCCGATTGGCATTTTAAAAAGAGGTGCCGATAGGCATTTCAGATGTAGTTACCGATAGGCATTTCAAAAATAGGTGCCGATAGGCATTTCAGATATAGGTGCCGATAGGCATATTAGATATAGTTGCCGATAGGCATTTAAAATATAGGTGCCGATAGGCATTTCTGATTTGGTTGCCGATAGGCAATTCAAAAATAGGTGCTGATAGGCATTTCAGATGTAGTTTTCGATAGGCATTTCAAAAATAGGTGCCGATAGGCATTTCAGATATAGGTGCCGATAGGCATTTCAGATATAGTTGCCGATTCGCATTTTAAAAATAGGTGCCGATAGGCATTTCAGATATAGAAGCCGATAGGCATTTCAAATATAGGTGCCTATAGGCATTCCAGATATAGTTGCCGATAGGCATTTCAAATATAGGTGCTGATAGGCATTTCAGATGTAGTTTCCGATAGGCATTTCAAAAATAGGTGCCGATAGGCATTTCAGAGATAGGTGCCGATAGGCATTTCAGATATAGTTGCCGATTCGCATTTTAAAAATAGGTGCCGATAGGAATTTCAGATATAGGTGCCGATAGGCATTTCAGATATAGGTGCCGATAGGCATTTTAGGTATAGTTGCCGATTCGCATTTTAAAAATAGGTGCCGATAAGCATTTCAGATATAGGTGCCGATAGGCATATTAGATATAGTTGCCGATAGGCATTTAAAATATAGGTGCCGATAGGCATTTCTGATTTGGTTGCCGATAGGCAATTCAAATATAGGTGCTGATAGGCATTTCAGATGTAGTTTTCGATAGGCATTTCAAAAATAGGTGCCGATAGGCATTTCAGATATAGGTGCCGATAGGCATTTCAGATATAGTTGCCGATTCGCATTTTAAAAATAGGTGCCGATAGGCATTTCAGATATAGAAGCCGATAGGCATTTCAAATTAGGTGCCGTTAGGCATTCCAGATATGGTTGCCGATAGGCATTTCAAATATAGGTGCTGATAGGCATTTCAGATGTAGTTTTTGATAGGCATTTCAAAAATAGGTGCTGATAGGCATTTCAGATATAGTTGCCGATTCGCATTTCAAAAATAGGTGCCAAAAGGCATTTCAGATATAGAAGCCGATAGGCATTTCAAATATAGGTGCCGATAGGCATTCCAGATATGAATGCCGATAGGCATTTCAAATATAGGTGCTGATAGGCATTTCAGATATAGTTGCCGATTGGCATTTAAAAAATAGGTGCCAATAGGCATTTCAGATATAGAAGCCGATAGGTATTTCAAATATAGGTGTCGATAGGCATTTCAGATATGGTTGCCGATAGGCATTTCAAATATAGGTGCCGATAGGCACTTCAAATATAGGTGCCGCTAGGCATTTTAGATATAAATGCCGAAAGGCATTTCAGATATAGGTGCCGATAGGCATTTCTGATTTGGTTGCCGATAGGCATTACAAATATAGGTGCTGATAGGCGTTTCAGATGTAGTTTCTGATAGACATTTTAAAAATAGGTGCCGATAGGCACTTCAGATATAGGTGCCGATAGGCATTTCAGATATAGTCGCCGATTGGCATTTTAAAAATAGATGCCGATCGGCATTTCAGATATAGAAGCCGATATGCATTTCAAATATAGGTGCCGATAGGCATTTCAGATATAGTTGCCGATTCGCATTTTAAAAATAGGTGCCGATAGGCATTTAAGATATAGGTGCCGATAGGCATTTCAGATATAGGTGTCGATAGGCATTTTAGATATAGTTGCCGGTTCGCAATTTAAAAATAGGTGCCGATAAGCATTTCAAATATAGAAGCCGATAGGCATTTCAAATATAAGTGCCGATAGGCATTCCAGATATGGTTGCCGATAGGCATTTCAAATATAGGTGCTGATAGGCATTTCAGATGTAGTTTTCGATAGGCATTTCAAAAATAGGTGCCGATAGGCATTTCAGATATAGGTGCCGATAGGCATTTCAGATATAGTTGCCGATTCGCATTTTAAAAATAGGTGCCGATAGGCATTTCAGATATAGAAGCCGATAGGCAATTTAAATATAGGTGCCGATAGGCATTCCAGATATGAATGCCGATAGGCATTTCAAATATAGGTGCTGATAGGCATTTCAGATGTAGTTTCCGATAGGCATTTCAAAAATAGGTGCCGATAGGCATTTCAGATATAGGTGCCGATAGGCATTTCAGATATAGTTGCCGATTCGCATTTTAAAAATTGGTGCCGAAAGGCATTTCAGATATAGAAGCCGATAGGCATTTCAAATATAGGTGCCGATAGGCATTCCAGATATGGTTGCCGATAGGCATTTCAAATATAGGTGCTGATAGGCATTTCAGATGTAGTTTCCGATAGGCATTTTAAAAATAGGTGCCGATAAGCATTTCAGATATAGGTGCCGATAGGCATTTCAGATATAGTTGCCGATTCGCATTTTAAAAATAGGTGCCGATAGGCATTTCAGATATAGAAGCCGATGGGCAATTTAAATATAGGTGCCGATAGGCATTCCAGATATGAATGCCGATAGGCATTTCAAATATAGGTGCTGATAGGCATTTCAGATGTAGTTTCCGATAGGCATTTCAAAAATAGGTGCCGATGGGCATTTAAAAAATAGTAGCCGATAGGCATTTCAGATTTAGTTGCCGATTGGCATTTTAAAAAGAGGTGCCGATAGGCATTTCAGATGTAGTTACCGATAGGCATTTCAAAAATAGGTGCCGATAGGCATTTCAGATATAGGTGCCGATAGACATATTAGATATAGTTGCCGATAGGCATTTAAAATATAGGTGCCGATAGGCATTTCTGATTTGGTTGCCGATAGGCAATTCAAATATAGGTGCTGATAGGCATTTCAGATGTAGTTTTCGATAGGCATTTCAAAAATAGGTGCCGATAGGCATTTCAGATATAGGTGCCGATAGGCATTTCAGATATAGTTGCCGATTCGCATTTTAAAAATAGGTGCCGATAGGCATTTCAGATATAGAAGCCGATAGGCATTTCAAATATAGGTGCCTATAGGCATTCCAGATATAGTTGCCGATAGGCATTTCAAATATAGGTGCTGATAGGCATTTCAGATGTAGTTTCCGATAGGCATTTCAAAAATAGGTGCCGATAGGCATTTCAGATATAGGTGCCGATAGGCATTTCAGATATAGTTGCCGATTCGCATTTTAAAAATAGGTGCCGATAGGAATTTCAGATATAGGTGCCGATAGGCATTTCAGATATAGGTGCCGATAGGCATTTTAGGTATAGTTGCCGATTCGCATTTTAAAAATAGGTGCCGATAAGCATTTCAGATATAGGTGCCGATAGGCATATTAGATATAGTTGCCGATAGGCATTTAAAATATAGGTGCCGATAGGCATTTCTGATTTGGTTGCCGATAGGCAATTCAAATATAGGTGCTGATAGGCATTTCAGATGTAGTTTTCGATAGGCATTTCAAAAATAGGTGCCGATAGGCATTTCAGATATAGGTGCCGATAGGCATTTCAGATATAGTTGCCGATTCGCATTTTAAAAATAGGTGCCGATAGGCATTTCAGATATAGAAGCCGATAGGCATTTCAAATTAGGTGCCGTTAGGCATTCCAGATATGGTTGCCGATAGGCATTTCAAATATAGGTGCTGATAGGCATTTCAGATGTAGTTTTTGATAGGCATTTCAAAAATAGGTGCTGATAGGCATTTCAGATATAGTTGCCGATTCGCATTTCAAAAATAGGTGCCAAAAGGCATTTCAGATATAGAAGCCGATAGGCATTTCAAATATAGGTGCCGATAGGCATTCCAGATATGAATGCCGATAGGCATTTCAAATATAGGTGCTGATAGGCATTTCAGATGTAGTTGCCGATTAGCATTTTAAAAATAGGTGCCAAAAGGCATTTCAGATATAGAAGCCGATAGGCATTTCAAATATAGGTGCCGATAGGCATTCCAGATATAGTTGCCGATAGGCATTTCAAATATAGGTGCTGATAGGCATTTCAGATGTAGTTTCCGATAGGCATTTCAAAAATAGGTGCCGATAGGCATTTCAGATATAGGTGCCGATAGGCATTTCAGATATAGTTGCCGATAGGCATTTAAAATATAGGTGCCGATAGGCATTTCTGTTTTGGTTGCCGATAGGCAATTCAAATATAGGTGCTGATAGGCATTTTAGATGTAGTTTTCGATAGGCATTTCAAAAATAGGTGCCGATAGGCATTTCAGATATAAAAGCCGATAGGCATTTCAAATATAGGTGCCGATAGGCATTCCAGATATAATTGCCGATAGGCATTTCAAATATAGGTGCTGATAGGCATTTCAGATGTAGTTTCCGATAGGCATTTCAAAAATAGGTGCCAATAGGCATTTTAGATATAGGTGCCGATAGGCATTTCAGATATAGTTGCCGATTCGCATTTTAAAAATAGGTGCCGATAGGCATTTCAGATATAGAAGCCGATAGGCATTTCAAATTAGGTGCCGTTAGGCATTCCAGATATGGTTGCCGATAGGCATTTCAAATATAGGTGCTGATAGGCATTTCAGATGTAGTTTCCGATAGGCATTTCAAAAATAGTTGCCGATAGGCATTTCAATTATAGGTGTTGATAGGCATTTCAGATATAGTTGCCGATTGGCATTTAAAAAATAGGTGCCAATAGGCATTTCAGATATAGAAGCCGATAGGTATTTCAAATATAGGTGTCGATAGGCATTTCAGATATGGTTGCCGATAGGCATTTCAAATAGAAGTGCTGATAGGCTTTCCAGATGTAGTTTCCGATAGGCATTTCAAATATAGGTGCCGATAGGCACTTCAAATATAGGTGCCGCTAGGCATTTTAGATATAAATGCCGAAAGGCATTTCAGATATAGGTGCCGATAGGCATTTCTGATTTGGTTACCGATAGGCATTTCAAATATAGGTGCTGATAGGCGTTTCAGATGTAGTTTCTGATAGACATTTTAAAAATAGGTGCCGATAGGCACTTCAGATATAGGTGCCGATAGGCATTTCAGATATAGTCGCCGATTGGCATTTTAAAAATAGATGCCGATCGGCATTTCAGATATAGAAGCCGATAGGCATTTCAAATATAGGTGCCGATAGGCATTTCAGATATAGTTGCCGATTCGCATTTTAAAAATAGGTGCCGATAGGCATTTAAGATATAGGTGCCGATAGGCATTTCAGATATAGGTGTCGATAGGCATTTTAGATATAGTTGCCGATTCGCAATTTAAAAATAGGTGCCGATAAGCATTTCAAATATAGAAGCCGATAGGCATTTCAAATATAGGTGCCGATAGGCATTCCAGATATGGTTGCCGATAGGCATTTCAAATATAGGTGCTGATAGGCATTTCAGATGTATTTTTTCGATAGGCATTTCAAAAATTGGTGCCGATAGGCATTTTAGATATAGGTGCCGATAGGCATTTCAGATATAGTTGCCGATTCGCATTTTAAAAATAGGTGCCGATAGGCATTTCAGATATAGAAGCCGATAGGCATTTCAAATATAGGTGCCTATAGGCATTCCAGATATAGTTGCCGATAGGCATTTCAAATATAGGTGCTGATAGGCATTTCAGATGTAGTTTCCGATAGGCATTTCAAAAATAGGTGCCGATAGGCATTTCAGATATAGGTGCCGATAGGCATTTCAGATATAGTTGCCGATTTGCATTTTAAAAATAGGTGCCGATAGGAATTTCAGATATAGGTGCCGATAGGCATTTCAGATATAGGTGCCGATAGGCATTTCAGATATAGTTGCCGATTCGCATTTTAAAAATAGGTGCCGATAGGCATTTTAGATATAGTTGCCTATTCGCATTTAAAAAATAGATGCCGATAAGAATTTCAGATATAGAAGCCGATAGGCATTTCAAATATAGGTGCCGATAGGCTATCCAGATATGGTTGCCGATAGGCATTTCAAATATAGGTGCTGATAGGCATTTTAGGTGTAGTTTCCGATAGGCATTTCAAAAATAGGTGCCGATAGGCGTTTCAGATATAGGTGCCGATAGGCATTTCAGATATAGGTGGCGATAGGCATTTTAGATATAGTTGCCGATTCGCATTTTAAAAATAGGTGCCGGTAAGCATTTCAGATATAGAAGCCGATAGGCGTTACAAATATAGGTGCCGATAGGCATTCCAGATATGGTTGCCGATAGGCATTTTAAATATAGGTGCTGATAGGCATTTCAGATGTATTTTCCGATAGGCATTTCAAAAATAGTTGCCGATAGGCATTTCAGATATAGGTGCCATTTGGCATTTTAGATATAGTTGCCGATTCGCATTTTAAAAATAGGTGCCGATAAGCATTTCAGATATAGAAGCCGATAGGCATTTCAAATATAGATGCCGATAGGCATTCCAGATATGGTTGCCGATAGGCATTTCAAATATAGGTGCTGATAGGCATTTCATATGTAGTTTCCGATAGGCATTTCAAAAACAAGTGCCGATAGGCATTTCAGATATAGGTGCCGATAGGCATTTCAGATATTGGTGCCGATAGGCATTTTAGATATAGTTGCCGATTCGCATTTTAAAAATAGGTGCCGATAAGCATTTCAGATATTGAAGCCGATAGGCATTTCAAATATAGGTGCCGATAGGCATTCCAGATATGGTTGCCGATAGGCATTTCAAATATAGGTGCTGATAGGCATTTCAGATGTAGTTTTCGATAGGCATTTCAAAAATAGGTGCCGATAGGCATTTCAGATATAGGTGCCGATAGGCATTTCAGATATGAATGCCGATAGGCATTTCAAATATAGGTGCTGATAGGCATTTCAGATGTAGATTCCGATAGGCATTTCAAAAATAGGTGCTGATAGGCATTTCAGATATAGGTGCCGATAGGCATTTCAGATATAGTTGCCGATTCGCATTTTAAAAATTGGTGCCGAAAGGCATTTCAGATATAGAAGTCGATAGGCATTGCAAATATAGGTGCCGATAGGAATTCCAGATATGGTTGCCGATAGGCATTTCAAATATAGGTGCTGATAGGCATTTCAGATGTAGTTTCGGATAGGCATTTTAAAAATAGGTGCCGATAAGCATTTCAGATATAGGTGCCGATAGGCATTTCAGATATAGTTGCCGATTCGCATTTTAAAAATATGTGCCGATAGGCATTTCAGATATAAAAGCCGATAGGCATTTCAAATATAGGTGCCGATAGGCATTCCAGATATGGTTGCCGATAGGCATTTCAAATAGAGTTGCTGATAGGCATTTCAGATGTATTTTCCGATAGGCATTTTAAAAATAGGTGCCGATAGGCAATTCAAAAATAGGTGCCGATAGGCATTTCAGATATAGTTGCCGATTGGCATTTTAAAAATAGGTGCCGATAGGCATTTCAGATGTAGTTACCGATAGGCATTTCAAAAATAGGTGCCGGTAAGCATTTCAGATATAGGTGCCGATAGGCATATCAGATATAGTTGCCGATAGGCATTTAAAATATAGGTGCCGATAGGCATTTCTGATTTGGTTGCCGATAGGCAATTCAAATATAGGTGCTGATAGGCATTTCAGATGTAGTTTTCGATAGGCATTTCAAAAATAGGTGCCGATAGGCATTTCAGATATAGGTGCCGATAGGCATTTCAGATACAGTTGCCGATTGGCATTTTAAAAATAGGTGCCGATAGGCATTTCAGATATAGAAGCCGATAGGCATTTCAAATATAGGTGCTGATAGGCATTCCAGATATAGTTGCAGATAGGCATTTCAAATATAGGTGCTGATGGGCATTTTAGATGTAGTTTCCGATAGGCATTTCAAAAATAGGTGCCGATAGGCATTTCAGATATAGGTGCCGATAGGCATTTCAGATATAGTTGCCGATTCGCATTTTAAAAATAGGTGCCGATAGGCATTTCAGATATAGGTGCCGATAGGCATTTCAGATATAGGTGCCGATAGGCATTTTAGATATAGTTGCCGATTCGCATTTTAAAAATAGGTGCCGATAAGCATTTCAGATATAGAAGCCGATAGGCATTTCAAATATAGGTGCCGATAGGCATTCCAGATATGGTTGCCGATAGGCATTTCAAATATAGGTGCTGATAGGCATTTCAGATGTAGTTTTCGAAAGGCATTTCAAAAATAGGTGCCGATAGGCATTTCAGATATAGGTGCCGATAGGCATTTCAGATATAGTTGCCCATTCGCATTTTAAAAATAGGTGCCAAAAGGCATTTCAGATATAGAAGCCGATAGGCATTTAATTAATAGGTGCCGATAGGCATTCCAGATATGAATGCTGATAGGCATTTCAAATATAGGTGCTGATAGGCATTTCAGATGTAGTTTCCGATAGGCATTTCAAAAATAGGTGCCGATAGGCATTTCAGATATAGGTGCCGATAGGCATTTCAGATATAGTTGCCGATTAGCATTTTAAAAATAGGTGCCGAAAGGCATTTCAGATATAGAAGCCGATAGGCATTTCAAATATAGGTGCCGATAGGCATTCCAGATATAGTTGCCGATAGGCATTTTAAATATAGGTGCTGATAAGCATTTCAGACGTAGTTTCCGATAGGCATTTCAAAAATAGGTGCCGATAGGCATTTCAGATTTAGGTGCCGATAGGCATATCAGATATAGTTGCCGATAGGCATTTAAAATATAGGTGCCGATAGGCATTTCTGATTTGGTTGCCGATAGGCAATTCAAATATAGGTGCTGATAGGCATTTCAGATGTAGTTTTCGATAGGCATTTCAAAAATAGGTGCCGATAGGCATTTCAGATATTTGTGCCGATAGGCATTTCAGATACAGTTGCCGATTGGCATTTTAAAAATAGGTGCCGATAGGCATTTCAGATATAGAAGCCGATAGGCATTTCAAATAAAGGTGCCGATAGGCATTCCAGATATAGTTGCCGATAGGCATTTCAAATATAGGTGCTGATAGGCATTTCAGATGTAGTTTCCGATAGGCATTTCAAAAATAGGTGCCGATAGGCATTTTAGATATAGGTGCCGATAGGCATTTCAGATATAGTTGCCGATGCGCATTTTAAAAATAGGTGCCGATAGGCATTTCAGATATAGAAGCCGATAGGCATTTCAAATATAGGTGCCGATAGGCATTTCAGATATGGTTGCCGATAGGCATTTCAAATATAGGTGCTGATAGGCTTGTCAGATGTAGTTTCAGATAGGCATTTCAAATATAGGTGCCGATAGGCACTTCAAATATAGGTGCCGCTAGGCATTTCAGATATAAATGCCGAAAGGCATTTCAGATATAGGTGCCGATAGGCATTTCTGATTTGGTTGCCGATAGGCATTTCAAATACAGGTGCTGATAGGCGTTTCAGATGTAGTTTCCGATAGGCATTTTAAAAATAGGTGCCGATAGGCACTTCAGATATAGGTGCCGATAGGCATTTCAGATATAGTCGCCGATTGGCATTATAAAAATAGATGCCGATCGGCATTTCAGATATAGAAGCCGATAGGCATTTCAAATATAGGTGCCGATAGGCATTTCAAATATAGTTGCCGATTCGCATTTTAAAAATAGGTGCCGATAGGCATTTCAGATATAGGTGCCGATAGGCATTTCAGATATAGGTGCCGATAGGCATTTTAGATATAGTTGCCGATTCGCATTTTAAAAATAGGTGCCGATAAGCATTTCAGATATAGAAGCCGATAGGCATTTCAAATCTAGGTGCCGATAGGCATTCCAGATATGGTTGCCGATAGGCATTTCAAATATAGGTGCTGATAGGCATTTCAGATGTAGTTTTCGATAGGCATTTCAAAAATAGGTGCCGATAGGCATTTCAGATATAGGTGCCGATAGGCATTTCAGATATAGTTGCCGATTCGCATTTTAAAAATAGGTGCCGATAGGCATTTCAGATATAGAAGCCGATAGGCAATTTAAATATAGGTGCCGATAGGCATTCCAGATATTAATGCCGATAGGCATTTCAAATATAGGTGCTGATCGGCATTTCAGATGTAGTTTCCGATAGGCATTTCAAAAATAGGTGCCGATAGGCATTTCAGATATAGGTGCCGATAGGCATTTCAGATATAGTTGCCGATTCGCATTTTAAAAATTGGTGCCGAAAGGCATTTCAGATATAGAAGCCAATAGGCATTTAAAATATAGGTGCCGATAGGCATTCCAGATATGGTTGCCGATAGGCATTTCAAATATAGGTGCTGATAGGCATTTCAGATGTAGTTTCCGATAGGCATTTTAAAAATAGGTGCCGATAAGCATTTCAGATATAGCTGCCGATAGGCATTTCAGATATAGTTGCCGATTCGCATTTTAAAAATAGGTGCCGATAGGCATTTCAGATATAGAAGCCGATAGGCATTTCAAATATAGGTGCCGATAGGCATTCAAAATATGGTTGCCGATAGGCATTTCAAATAGAGTTGCTGATAGGCATTTCAGATGTATTTTCCGATAGGCATTTCAAAAATAGGTGCCGATGGGCATTTCAAAAATAGTAGCTGATAGGCATTTCAGATATATTTGCCGATTGGCATTTTAAAAAGAGGTGCCGATAGGCATTTCAGATGTAGTTACCGATAGGCATTTCAAAAATAGGCGCCGATAGGCATTTCAGATATAGGTGCCGATAGGCATATCAGATATAGTTGCCGATAGGCATTTAAAATAAAGGTGCCGATAGTCATTTCTGATTTGGTTGCCGATAGGCAATTCAAATATAGGTGCTGATAGGCATTTCAGATGTATTTTTTGATAGGCATTTCAAAAATAGGTGCCGATAGGCATTTCAGATACAGGTGCCGATAGGCATTTCAGATATAGTTGCCGATTCGCATTTTAAAAATAGGTGCCTATAGGCATTTCAGATATAGAAGCCGATAGGCATTTCAAATATAGGTGCCTATAGGCATTCCAGATATAGTTGCCGATAGGCATTTCAAATATAGGTGCTGATAGGCATTTCAGATGTAGTTTCCGATAGGCATTTCAAAAATAGGTGCCGATAGACATTTCAGATATAGGTGCCGATAGGCATTTCAGATATAGTTGCCGATTCGCATTTTAAAAATAGGTGCCGATAGGAATTTCAGATATAGGTGCCGATAGGCATTTCAGATATAGGTGCCGATAGGCATTTCAGATATAGTTGCCGATTCGCATTTTAAAAATAGGTGCCGATAGGCATTTTAGATATAGTTGCCTATTCGCATTTAAAAAATAGATGCCGATAAGAATTTCAGATATAGAAGCCGATAGGCATTTCAAATATAGGTGCCGATAGGCTATCCAGATATGGTTGCCGATAGGCATTTCAAATATAGGTGCTGATAGGCATTTCAGGTGTAGTTTCCGATAGGCATTTCAAAAATAGGTGCCGATAGGCATTTCACATATAGGTGCCGATAGGCATTTCAGATATAGGTGCCGATAGGCATTTCAGATATAGTTGCCGATTCGCATTTTAAAAATAGGTGCCGATAGGAATTTCAGATATAGGTGCCGATAGGCATTTCAGATATAGGTGCCGATAGGCATTTCAGATATAGTTGCCGATTCGCATTTTAAAAATAGGTGCCGATAGGCATTTTAGATATAGTTGCCTATTCGCATTTAAAAAATAGATGCCGATAAGAATTTCAGATATAGAAGCCGATAGGCATTTCAAATATAGGTGCCGATAGGCATTCCAGATATGGTTGCCGATAGGCATTTTAAATATAGGTGCTGATAGGCATTTCAGATGTAGTTTCCGATAGGCATTTTAAAAATAGTTGCCGATAGGCATTTCAGATATAGGTGCTATTAGGCATTTTAGATATAGTTGCCGATTCGCATTTTAAAAATAGGTGCCGATAAGCATTTCAGATATAGAAGCCGATAGGCATTTCAAATATAGATGCCGATAGGCATTCCAGATATGGTTGCCGATAGGCATTTCAAATATAGGTGCTGATAGGCATTTCATATGTAGTTTCCGATAGGCATTTCAAAAACAAGTGCCGATAGGCATTTCAGATATAGGTGCCGATAGGCATTTCAGATATAGGTGCCGATAGGCATTTTAGATATAGTTGCCGATTCGCATTTTAAAAATAGGTGCCGATAAGCATTTCAGATATTGAAGCCGATAGGCATTTCAAATATAGGTGCCGATAGGCATTCCAGATATGGTTGCCGATAGGCATTTCAAATATAGGTGCTGATAGGCATTTCAGATGTAGTTTTCGATAGGCATTTCAAAAATAGGTGCCGATAGGCATTTCAGATATAGGTGCCGATAGGCATTTCAGATATGAATGCCGATAGGCATTTCAAATATAGGTGCTGATAGGCATTTCAGATGTAGTTTCCGATAGGCATTTCAAAAATAGGTGCTGATAGGCATTTCAGATATAGGTGCCGATAGGCATTTCAGATATAGTTGCCGATTCGCATTTTAAAAATTGGTGCCGAAAGGCATTTCAGATATATAAGTCGATAGGCATTGCAAATATAGGTGCCGATAGGAATTCCAGATATGGTTGCCGATAGGCATTTCAAATATAGGTGCTGATAGGCATTTCAGATGTAGTTTCGGATAGGCATTTTAAAAATAGGTGCCGATAAGCATTTCAGATATAGGTGCCGATAGGCATTTCAGATATAGTTGCCGATTCGCATTTTAAAAATATATGCCGATAGGCATTTCAGATATAAAAGCCGATAGGCATTTCAAATATAGGTGCCGATAGGCATTCCAGATATGGTTGCCGATAGGCATTTCAAATAGAGTTGCTGATAGGCATTTCAGATGTATTTTCCGATAGGCATTTTAAAAATAGGAGCCGATAGGCAATTCAAAAATAGGTGCCGATAGGCATTTCAGATATAGTTGCCGATTGGCATTTTAAAAATAGGTGCCGATAGGCATTTCAGATGTAGTTACCGATAGGCATTTCAAAAATAGGTGCCGGTAAGCATTTCAGATATAGGTGCCGATAGGCATATCAGATATAGTTGCCGATAGGCATTTAAAATATAGGTGCCGATAGGCATTTCTGATTTGGTTGCCGATAGGCAATTCAAATATAGGTGCTGATAGGCATTTCAGATGTAGTTTCCGATAGGCATTTCAAAAATAGGTGCTGATAGGCATTTCAGATATAGGTGCCGATAGGCTTTTCAGATACAGTTGCCGATTGGCATTTTAAAAATAGGTGCTGATAGGCATTTCAGATATAGGTGCCGATAGGCATTTCAGATACAGTTGCCGATTGGCATTTTAAAAATAGGTGCCGATAGGCATTTCAGATATAGAAGCCGATAGGCATTTCAAATATAGGTGCTGATAGGCATTCCAGATATAGTTGCAGATAGGCATTTCAAATATAGGTGCTGATGGGCATTTTAGATGTAGTTTCCGATAGGCATTTCAAAAATAGGTGCCGATAGGCATTTCAGATATAGGTGCCGATAGGCATTTCAGATATAGTTGCCGATTCGCATTTTAAAATAGGTGCCGATAGGCATTTCAGATATAGGTGCCGATAGGCATTTCAGATATAGGTGCCGATAGGCATTTTAGATATAGTTGCCGATTCGCATTTTAAAAATAGGTGCCGATAAGCATTTCAGATATAGAAGCCGATAGGCATTTCAAATATAGGTGCCGATAGGCATTCCAGATATGGTTGCCGATAGGCATTTCAAATATAGGTGCTGATAGGCATTTCAGATGTAGTTTTCGAAAGGCATTTCAAAAATAGGTGCCGATAGGCATTTCAGATATAGGTGCCGATAGGCATTTCAGATATAGTTGCCCATTCGCATTTTAAAAATAGGTGCCAAAAGGCATTTCAGATATAGAAGCCGATAGGCATTTAAATAATAGGTGCCGATAGGCATTCCAGATATGAATGCTGATAGGCATTTCAAATATAGGTGCTGATAGGCATTTCAGATGTAGTTTCCGATAGGCATTTCAAAAATAGGTGCCGATAGGCATTTCAGATATAGGTGCCGATAGGCATTTCAGATATAGTTGCCGATTATCATTTTAAAAACAGGTGCCGAAAGGCATTTCAGATATAGAAGCCGATAGGCATTTCAAATATAGGTGCCGATAGGCATTCCAGATATAGTTGCCGATAGGCATTTCAAATATAGGTGCTGATAAGCATTTCAGATGTAGTTTCCGATAGGCATTTCAAAAATAGGTGCCGATAGGCATTTCAGATTTAGGTGCCGATAGGCATATCAGATATAGTTGCCGATAGGCATTTAAAATATAGGTGCCGATAGGCATTTCTGATTTGGTTGCCGATAGGCAATTCAAATATAGGTGCTGATAGGCATTTCAGATGTAGTTTTCGATAGGCATTTCAAAAATAGGTGCCGATAGGCATTTCAGTGATAGGTGCCGATAGGCATTTCAGATACAGTTGCCGATTGGCATTTTAAAAATAGGTGCCGATAGGCATTTCAGATATAGAAGCCGATAGGCATTTCAAATAAAGGTGCCGATAGGCATTCCAGATATAGTTGCCGATAGGCATTTCAAATATAGGTGCTGATAGGCATTTCAGATGTAGTTTCCGATAGGCATTTCAAAAATAGGTGCCGATAGGCATTTTAGATATAGGTGCCGATAGGCATTTCAGATATAGTTGCCGATTCGCATTTTAAAAATAGGTGCCGATAGGCATTTCAGGTATAGAAGCCGATAGGCATTTCAAATATAGGTGCCGATAGGCATTTCAGATATGGTTGCCGATAGGCATATCAAATATAGGTGCTGATAGGCATATCAGATGTAGTTTCCGATAGGCATTTCAAAAATAGTTGCCGATAGGCATTTCAATTAAAGGTGTTGATAGGCATTTCAGATATAGTTGCCGATTGGCATTTTAAAAATAGGTGCGAATAGGCATTTCAGATATAGAAGCAGATAGGTATTTCAAATATAGTTGTCGATAGGCATTTCAGATATGGTTGCCGATAGGCATTTCAAATAGAGGTGCTGATAGGCTTGTCAGATGTAGTTTCAGATAGGCATTTCAAATATAGGTGCCGATAGGCACTTCAAATATAGGTGCCGCTAGGCATTTCAGATATAAATGCCGAAAGGCATTTCAGATATAGGTGCCGATAGGCATTTCTGATTTGGTTGCCGATAGGCATTTCAAATACAGGTGCTGATAGGCGTTTCAGATGTAGTTTCCGATAGGCATTTTAAAAATAGGTGCCGATAGGCACTTCAGATATAGGTGCCGATAGGCATTTCAGATATAATCGCCGATTGGCATTTTAAAAATAGATGCCGATCGGCATTTCAGATATAGAAGCCGATAGGCATTTCAAATATAGGTGCCGATAGGCATTTCAGATATAGTTGCCGATTCGCATTTTAAAAATAGGTGACGATAGGCATTTCAGATATAGGTGCCGATAGGCATTTCAGATATAGATGCCGATAGGCATTTTAGATATAGTTGCCGATTCGCATTTTAAAAATAGGTGCCGATAAGCATTTCAGATATAGAAGCCGATAGGCATTTCAAATATAGGTGCCGATAGGCATTCCAGATATGGTTGCCGATAGGCATTTCAAATATAGGTGCTGATAGGCATTTCAGATGTACTTTTCGATAGGCATTTCAGATATAGGTGCCGATAGGCATTTCAGATATAGTTGCTGATTCGCATTTTAAAAATAGGTGCCAAAAGGCATTTCAGATATAGAAGCCGATAGGCTTTTCAAATATAGGTGCCGATAGGCATTCCAGATATGAATGCCGATAGGCATTTCAAATATAGGTGCTGATAGGCATTTCAGATGTAGTTTCCGATAGGCATTTCAAAAATAGGTGCCGATAGGCATTTCAGATATAGGTACCGATAGGCATTTCAGATATAGTTGCCGATTAGCATTTTAAAAATAGGTGCCATATGGCCTTTCAGATACAGAAGCCGATGGGCATTTCAAATATAGGTGCCGAAAGGCATTCCAGATATGGTTGCCTATAGGCATTTCAAATATAGGTGCTGATAGGCATTCCAGATGTAGTTTCCGATAGGCATTTCAAAAATAGGTGCCGATAAGCATTTCAGATATAGGTGCCGATAGGCATATCAGATATAGTTGCCGATAGGCATTTAAAATATAGGTGCCGATAGGCATTTCTGATTTGGTTGCCGATAGGCAATTCAAATATAGGTGCTGATAGGCATTTCAGATGTAGTTTTCGATAGGCATTTCAAAAATAGGTGCCGATAGGCATTTCAGATATAGGTGCCGATAGGCATTTCAGATACAGTTGCCGATTGGCATTTTAAAAATAGGTGCCGATAGGCATTTCAGATATAGAAGCCGATAGGCAATTCAAATATAGGTGCCGATAGGCATTCCAGATATAATTGTGGATAGGCGTTTCAAATATGGGTGCTGATAGGCATTTCAGATGTAGTTTCCGATAGGCATTTCAAAAATAGGTGCCGATAGGCATTTTAGATATAGGTGCCGATAGGCATTTCTGATATAGTTGCCGATTCGCATTTTAAAAATAGGTGCCGATAGTCATTTCAGATATAGAAGCCGATAGGCATTTCAAATATAGGTGCCGATAGGCATTCCAGATATGGTTGCTGATAGGCATTTCAAATATAGGTGCTGATACGCATTTCAGATGTAGTTTCCGATAGGCATTTCAAAAATAGTTGCCGATAGGAATTTCAATTAATAGGTGTTGATAGGCATTTCAGATATAGTTGCCGATTGGCATTTAAAAAATAGGTGCGAATAGGCATTTCAAATATAGAAGCCGATAGGTATTTCAAATATAGGTGTCGATAGGCATTTCAGATATGGTTGCCGATTCGCATTTTAAAAAAAGGTGCCGATAGGCATTTCAGATATAGGTGCCGATAGGCATTTCAGATATATGTGTCGATGGGCATTTTAGATATAGTTGCCGATTCGCATTTTAAAAATAGGTGCCGATAGGCATTTCAGATATAGGTGCCGATAGGCATTTCAGATATAGGTGCCGATAGGCATTAAAGATATGGTTGCCGATAGGCATTTCAAATATAGGTGCTGATAGGCATTTTAGATGTAGTTTTCGATAGGCATTTCAAAAATAGGTGCCGATAGGCATTTCAGATATAGGTGCCGATAGGCATTTCAGATATAGTTGCCGATTCGCATTTTAAAAATAGGTGCCGATAGGCATTTCAGATATAGAAGCCGATAGGCAATTTAAATATGGGTGAAGATAGGCATTCCAGATATGAATGCCGATAGGCATTTCAAATATAGGTGCTGATAGGCATTTCAGATGTAGTTTCCGATAGGCATTTCAAAAATAGGTGCCGATAGGCATTTCAAATATAGGTGCCGCTAGGCAATTTAGATATAAATGCCGAAAAGCATTTCAGATATAGGTGCCGATAGGCATTTCTGATTTGGTTGCCGATAGGCATTTCAAATATAGGTGCTGATAGGCATTTCAGATGTAGTTTCCGTTAGGCATTTCAAAAATAGGTGCCGATGGGCATTTCAAAAATAGGTGCCGATAGGCATTTCAGATATAGTTGCCGATTGGCATTTTAAAAATAGGTTCCGATAGGC
The DNA here is from genome assembly GCA_034508555.1 of Venustoraphidia nigricollis. Classification (NCBI taxonomy): domain Eukaryota; kingdom Metazoa; phylum Arthropoda; class Insecta; order Raphidioptera; family Raphidiidae; genus Venustoraphidia; species Venustoraphidia nigricollis. The sequence goes on along the minus strand of JAVRKA010000049.1, from coordinate 3,556,530 downwards.
ATTTCAGATGTAGATTCCGATAGGCATTTCAAAAATAGGTGCTGATAGGCAGTTCAGATATAGGTGCCGTCAGGCATATCAGACATAGTTGCCGATAGGCATTTAAAATATAGGTGCCGGTAGGTATTTCAAATATAGGTGCCGATAGGCATTTCAGATATAAATGCCGAAAGGCATTTCAGATATAGGTGCCGATAGGCATTCCAGATATGGTTGCCGATAGGCATTTCAAATATAGGTGCTGATAGGAATTTTAGATGTAGTTTCCGATATGCATTTCAAAAATAGGTGCCGATAGGCATTTCATAAATAGGTGCCGATAGGCATTTCAGATATAGTTGCCGATTGGCATTTTAAAAATAGGTGCCGATAGGCATTTCAGATGTAGTTTCCGATAGGCATTTCCAAAATAGGTGCCGATAAGCATTTCAGATATAGGTGCCGATAGGCATATCAAATATAGTTACCGATAGGCATTTAAAATATAGATGCCGAAAGGCACTTCAAATATAGGTGCCGATAGGCATTTCAGATAAAGTTGCTGATTGGCATTTTAAAAATAGGTGCCGATAGGCATTTCAGTAATAGGTGCCGATAGGCATTTCAGATAAAGTTGCCGATTGGCATTTTAAAAATAGGTGCCGATAGGCATTTCAGATATAGAAGCCGATAGGCATTTAAATATAGGTGCCGATAGATATTTCAGATATGGTTGCCGATAGGCATTTCAAATATAGGTGCTGATAGGCATTTCAGATGTAGTTTCCGATAGGCATTTCAAAAATTGGTGCCGATTGGCTTTTCAGATATAGGTGCCGATAGGCATTTCAGATATAGTTGCCGATTGGCATTTTAAAAATAGGTGCCGATAGGCATTTCAGATATAGAAGCCGATAGGTATTTCAAATATAGGTGCCGATAGGTATTCCAGATATGGTTGCCGATAGGCATTTCAAATATAGGTGCTGATAGGCATTTCAGATGTAGTTTCCAATAGGCATTTCAAAAATAGGTGCCGATAGGCATTTTAGATATAAATGCCGAAAGGCATTTCAGATATAGGTGCCGATAGGCATTTCTGATTTGGTTGCCGATAGGCATTTCAAATATAGGTGCTGATAGGCATTTCAGATGTAGTTTCCGATAAGCATTTCAAAAATAGGTGCCAATAGGCATTTCAGATATAGATGCCGATAGGCATTTCAGATATAGTTGCCGATTGGCATTTTAAAAATAGGTGCCGATAGGCATTTCAGATATAGAAGCCGATAGGCATTTAAATATAGGTGCCGATAGATATTCCAGATATGGTTGCGGATAGGCATTTCAAATATTGGTGCAGATAGGCATTTCAGATATAAATGCTGAAAGGCATTTCATATATAGGTGCCGATAGGCATTTCTGATTTGGTTGCCGATAGGCATTTCAAATATAGGTGCTAATAGGCCTTTCAGATGTAGTTTCTGATAGGCATTTCAAAAATAGGTGCCGATAGGCATTTCAGATATAGGTGCCGATAGGCATTTCAGATATAGTTGCCGATTCGCATTTTAAAAATAGGTGCCGATAGGCATTTCAGATATAGATGCCTATAGGCATTTCAAATATAGGTGCCGATAGGCATTCCAGATATGGTTGCCGACAGGCATTTCAAATATAGGTGCTGATAGGCATTTCAGATATAGTTTCCGATAGGCATTTCAAAAATAGGTGCCGATAGGCATTTCAGATATAGGTGCCAATAGGCATTTGAGAAATAGTTGCCGATTGGCATTTTAAAAATAGGTGCCGATAAGCATTTCAGATATAGAAGCTGATAGGCATTTCAAATATAGGTGCAGATAGGCATTTTAGATATATGTGCCGATAGGCATATCAGATATAGTTGCCGATAGGCATTTAAAATATAGGTGCCGATAGGAAATTCAAATATAGGTGCCGATAGTCATTTCAGATATACATGCCGAAAGGCATTTCAGATATAGGTGCCGATAGGCATTTCTGATTTGGTTGCCGATAAGCAATTCAAATATAGGTGCTGATAGGCATTTCAGATGTAGTTTCCGATAGGCATTTCAAAAATAGGTGCCGATAGGCATTTCAGATATAGGTGCCGATAGGCATTTCAGATATAGTTGCCGATTGGCAGATTAAAAATAGGTGCCAATAGGCATTTCAGATATAGAAGCCGATAGGCATTTCAAATATAGGTGCCGATAGGCATTCCAGATATGGTTGCCGATAGGCATTTCAAATATAGGTGCTGATAAGCATTTCAGATGTAGTTTCCGATAGGCATTTCAAAAATAGGTGCCGATAGGCATTTCAGATATAGGTGCCGATAGGCATTTCAGATATAGTTGCCGATTCGCATTTTGAAAATAGGTGCCGATAGGCATTTCAGATATAGAAGCCGATAGGCATTTCAAATATAGGTGCCGAAAGGCATTCCAGATATGGTTGCCGATAGGCATTTCAAATATAGGTGCTAATAGGCATTTCAGATGTAGTTTTCGATAGGCATTTCAAAAATAGGTGCCGATAGGCATTTCAGATATAGGTGCCGATAGGCATTTCAGATATAGTTGCCGATTCGCATTTTAAAAATAGGTGCCGATAGGCATTTCAGATATAGAAGCCGATAGTCAATTTAAATATAGGTGCCGATAGGCATTCCAGATATGAATGCCGATAGGCATTTCAAATATAGGTGCTGATAGGCATTTCAGATGTAGTTTCCGATAGGCATTTCAAAAATAGGTGCCGATAGGCATTTCAAATATAGGTGCCGCTAGGCATTTCAGATATAAATGCCGAAAAGCATTTCAGATATAGGTGCCGATAGGCATTTCTGATTTGGTTGCCGATAGGCATTTCAAATATAGGTGCTGATAGGCATTTCAGATGTAGTTTCCGTTAGGCATTTCAAAAATAGGTGCCGATGGGCATTTCAAAAATAGGTGCCGATAGGCATTTCAGATATAGTTGCCGATTGGTATTTTAAAAATAGGTTCCGATAGGCATTTCAGATGTAGATTCCGATAGGCATTTCAAAAATAGGTGCTGATAGGCAGTTCAGATATAGGTGCCGTCAGGCATATCAGACATAGTTGCCGATAGGCATTTAAAATATAGGTGCCGGTAGGTATTTCAAATATAGGTGCCGATAGGCATTTCAGATATAAATGCCGAAAGGCATTTCAGATATAGGTGCCGATAGGCATTCCAGATATGGTTGCCGATAGGCATTTCAAATATAGGTGCTGATAGGAATTTTAGATGTAATTTCCGATATGCATTTCAAAAATAGGTGCCGATAGGCATTTCATAAATAGGTGCCGATAGGCATTTCAGATATAGTTGCCGATTGGCATTTTAAAAATAGGTGCCGATAGGCATTTCAGATGTAGTTTCCGATAGGCATTTCCAAAATAGGTGCCGATAAGCATTTCAGATATAGGTGCCGATAGGCATATCAAATATAGTTACCGATAGGCATTTAAAATATAGATGCCGAAAGGCACTTCAAATATAGGTGCCGATAGGCATTTCAGATATAGTTGCTGATTCGCATTTTAAAAATAGGTGCCAAAAGGCATTTCAGATATAGAAGCCGATAGGCATTTCAAATATAGTTGCCGATAAGCATTCCAAATATGAATGCCGATAGGCATTTCAAATATAGGTGCTGATAGGCATTTCAGATATAGTTGCCGATTAGCATTTTAAAAATAGGTGCCGAAAGGCATTTCAGATATAGAAGCCGATAGGCATTTCAAATATAGGTGCCGATAGGCATTTCAGATATAGTTGCCGATAGGCATTTCAAATATAGGTGCTGATAGGCATTTCAGATGTGGTTTCCGATAGGCATTTCAAAAATAGGTGCCGATCGGCATTTCAGATATAGGTGCCGATAGGCATATCAGATATAGTTGCCGATAGGCATTTAAAATATAGGTGCCGATAGGCATTTCTGTTTTGGTTGCCGATAGGCAATTCAAATATAGGTGCTGATAGGCATTTTAGATGTAGTTTTCGATAGGCATTTCAAAAATAGGTGCCGATAGGCATTTCAGATATAGAAGCCGATAGGCATTTCAAATATAGGTGCCGATAGGCATTCCAGATATGGTTGCCGATAGGCATTTCAAATATAGGTGCTGATAGGCATTTCAGATGTAGTTTCCGATAGGCATTTCAAAAATAGTTGCCGATAGGCATTTCCATTATAGGTGTTGATAGGCATTTCAGATATAGTTGCCGATTGGCATTTAAAAAATAGGTGCCAATAGGCATTTCAGATATAGAAGCCGATAGGTATTTCAAATATAGGTGTCGATAGGCATTTCAGATATGGTTGCCGATAGGCATTTCAAATATAGGTGCCGATAGGCACTTCAAATATAGGTGCCGCTAGGCATTTTAGATATAAATGCCGAAAGGCATTTCAGATATAGGTGCCGATAGGCATTTCTGATTTGGTTGCCGATAGGCATTTCAAATATAGGTGCTGATAGGCGTTTCAGATGTAGTTTCTGATAGACATTTTAAAAATAGGTGCCGATAGGCACTTCAGATATAGTTGCCGATAGGCATTTCAGATATAGTCGCCGATTGGAATTTTAAAAATAGATGCCGATCGGCATTTCAGATATAGAAGCCGATATGCATTTCAAATATAGGTGCCGATAGGCATTTCAGATATAGTTGCCGATTCGCATTTTAAAAATAGGTGCCGATAGGCATTTAAGATATAGGTGCCGATAGGCATTTCAGATATAGGTGTCGATAGGCATTTTAGATATAGTTGCCGATTCGCAATTTAAAAATAGGTGCCGATAAGCATTTCAAATATAGAAGCCGATAGGCATTTCAAATATAGGTGCTGATAGGCATTCCAGATATGGTTGCCGATAGGCATTTCAAATATAGGTGCTGATAGGCATTTCAGATGTAGTTTTCGATAGGCATTTCAAAAATAGGTGCCGATAGGCATTTCAGATATAGGTGCCTATAGGCATTTCAGATATAGTTGCCGATTCGCATTTTAAAAATAGGTGCCGATAGGCATTTCAGATATAGAAGCCGATAGGCAATTTAAATATAGGTGCCGATAGGCATTCCAGATATGAATGCCGATAGGCATTTCAAATATAGGTGCTGATAGGCATTTCAGATGTAGTTTCCGATAGGCATTTCAAAAATAGGTGCCGATAGGCATTTCAGATATAGGTGCCGATAGGCATTTCAGATATAGTTGCCGATTCGCATTTAAAAAATTGGTGCCGAAAGGCATTTCAGATATAGAAGCCGATAGGCATTTCAAATATAGGTGCCGATAGGCATTCCAGATATGGTTGCCGATAGGCATTTCAAATATAGGTGCTGATAGGCATTTCAGATGTAGTTTCCGATAGGCATTTTAAAAATAGGTGCCGATAAGCATTTCAGATATAGGTGCCGATAGGCATTTCAGATATAGTTGCCGATTCGCATTTTAAAAATAGGTGCCGATAGGCATTTCAGATATAGAAGCCGATAGGCATTTCAAATATAGGTGCCGATAGGCATTCAAAATATGGTTGCCGATAGGCATTTCAAATAGAGTTGCTGATAGGCATTTCAGATGTATTTTCCGATAGGCATTTCAAAAATAGGTGCCGATGGGCATTTCAAAAATAGTAGCCGATAGGCATTTCAGATATAGTTGCCGATTGGCATTTTAAAAAGAGGTGCCGATAGGCATTTCAGATGTAGTTACCGATAGGCATTTCAAAAATAGGTGCCGATAGGCATTTCAGATATAGGTGCCGATAGGCATATTAGATATAGTTGCCGATAGGCATTTAAAATATAGGTGCCGATAGGCATTTCTGATTTGGTTGCCGATAGGCAATTCAAATATAGGTGCTGATAGGCATTTCAGATGTAGTTTTCGACAGGCATTTCAAAAATAGGTGCCGATAGGCATTTCAGATATAGGTGCCGATAGGCATTTCAGATATAGTTGCCGATTCGCATTTTAAAAATAGGTGCTGATAGGCATTTCAGATATAGGTGCCGATAGGCATTTTAGATATAGTTGCCGATTCGCATTTTAAAAATAGGTGCCGATAAGCATTTCAGATATAGGTGCCGATAGGCATTTCAGATATAGTTGCCGATTCGCATTTTAAAAATAGGTGCCGATAGGCATTTCAGATATAGAAGCCGATAGGCATTTCAAATATAGGTGCCGATGGGCATTCTAGATATGGTTGCCGATAGGCATTTCAAATAGAGTTGCTGATAGGCATTTCAGATGTAGTTTCCGATAGGCATTTCAAAAATAGGTGCCGATAGGCATTTCAGATATAGGTGCCGATAGGCATTTTAGATATAGTTGCCGATTCGCATTTTAAAAATAGGTGCCGATAAGCATTTCAGATATAGAAGCCGATAGGCATTTCAAATGTAGGTGCCGATAGGCATTCCAGATATGGTTCCCGATAGGCATTTCAAATATAGGTGCTGATAGGCATTTCAGATGTAGTTTCCGATAGGCATTTCAAAAATAGGTGCCGATAGGCATTTCAGATATAGGTGCCGATAGGCATTTCAGATATAGGTGCCGATAGGCATTTTAGATATAGTTGCCGATTCGCATTTTAAAAATAGGTGCCGATAAGCATTTCAGATATAGAAGCCGATAGGCATTGTAAATATAGGTGCCGATAGGCATTCCAGATATGGTTGCCGATAGGCATTTCAAATATAGGTGCTGATAGGCATTTCAGATGTAGTTTTCGATAGGCATTTAAAAAATAGGTGCCCATAGGCATTTCAGATATAGGTGCCGATAGGCATTTCAGATATGAATGCCGATAGGCATTTCAAATATAGGTGCTGATAGGCATTTCAGATGTAGTTTCCGATAGGCATTTCAAAAATAGGTGCCGATAGGCATTTCAGAAATAGGTGCCGATAGGCATTTCAGATATATTTGCCGATTCGCATTTTAAAAATTGGTGCCGAAAGGCATTTCAGATATAGAAGTCGATAGGCATTTCAAATATAGGTGCCGATAGGCATTTCAGATATGGTTGCCGATAGGCATTTCAAATAGAGTTGCTGATAGGCATTTCAGATGTATTTTCCGATAGGCATTTCAAAAATAGGTGCCGATAGGCATTTCAAAAATATGTGCCGATAGGCATTTCAGATATAGTTGCCGATTGGCATTTTAAAAATAGGTGCCGATAGGCATTTCAGATGTAGTTACCGATAGGCATTTCAAAAATAGGTGCCGATAGGCATTTCAGATATAGGTGCCGATAGGCATATCAGATATAGTTGCCGATAGGCATTTAAAATATAGGTGCCGATAGGCATTTCTGATTTGGTTGCCGATAGGCATTTCAAAAATAGGTGCCGATAGCCATTTCAGATATGGGTGCCGATAGGCATTTCAGATATAGTTGCCGATTCGAATTTTAAAAATAGGTGCCGATACGAATTTCAGATATAGGTGCTGATAGGCATTTCAGATATAGGTGCCGATAGGCATTTTAGATATAGGTGCTGATAGGCACTTCAGATGTAGTTTCCGATAGGCATTTCAAAAATAGGTGCCGATAGCCATTTCAGATATGGGTGCCGATAGGCATTTCAGATATAGTTGCCGATTCGAATTTTAAAAATAGGTGCCGATACGAATTTCAGATATAGGTGCTGATAGGCATTTCAGATATAGGTGCCGATAGGCATTTTAGATATAGTTGCCGATTCGCATTTTAAAAATAGGTGCCGATAAGCATTTCAGATATAGAAGCCGATAGGCATTTCAATTATAGGTGCCGATAGGCATTCCAGATATGGTTGCCGAAAGGCATTTCAAATATAGGTGCTGATAGGCATTTCAGATGTAGTTTTCGATAGGCATTTCAAAAATAGGTGCCGATAGGCATTTCAGATATAGTTGCCGATTCGCATTTTAAAAATAGGTGCCAAAAGGCATTTCAGATATAGAAGCCGATAGGCATTTCAAATATAGGTGCCGATAAGCATTCCAGATATGAATGCCGATAGGCATTTCAAATATAGGTGCTGATAGGCATTTCAGATATAGTTGCCGATTAGCATTTTAAAAATAGGTGCCGAAAGGCATTTCAGATATAGAAGCCGATAGGCATTTCAAATATAGGTGCCGATAGGCATTCCAGATATAGTTGCCGATAGGCATTTCAAATATAGGTGCTGATAGGCATTTCAGATGTGGTTTCCGATAGGCATTTCAAAAATAGGTGCCGATAGGCATTTCAGATATAGGTGCCGATAGGCATATCAGATATAGTTGCCGATAGGCATTTAAAATATAGGTGCCGATAGGCATTCCAGATATGGTTGCCGATAGGCATTTCAAATATAGGTGCTGATAGGCATTTTAGATGTAGTTTTCGATAGGCATTTCAAAAATAGGTGCCGATAGGCATTTCAGATATAGAAGCCGATAGGCATTTCAAATATAGGTGCCGATAGGCATTCCAGATATGGTTGCCGATAGGCATTTCAAATATAGGTGCTGATAGGCATTTCAGATGTAGTTGCCGATAGGCATTTCAAAAATAGTTGCCGATAAGCATTTCCATTATAGGTGTTGATAGGCATTTCAGATATAGTTGCCAATTGGCATTTAAAAAATAGGTGCGAATAGGCATTTCAGATATAGAAGCCGATAGGTATTTCAAATATAGGTGTCGATAGGCATTTCAGATATGGTTGCCGATTCGCATTTTAAAAATAGGTGCCGATAGGCATTTCAGATATAGGTGCCGATAGGCATTTCAGATATAGGTGTCGATGGGCATTTTAGATATAGTTGCCGATTCGCATTTTAAAAATAGGTGCCGATAGGCATTTCAGATATAGTTGCCGATAGGCATTTAAAATATAGGTGCCGATAGGCATTTCTGATTTGGTTGCCGATAGGCAATTCAAATATAGGTGCTGATAGGCATTTCAGATGTAGTTTTCGATAGGCATTTCAAAAATAGGTGCCGATAGGCATTTCAGATATAGGTGCCGATAGGCATTTCAGATACAGTTGCCGATTGGCATTTTAAAAATAGGTGCCGATAGGCATTTCAGATATAGAAGCCGATAGGCATTTCAAATATAGGTGCCGATAGGCATTCCAGATATAATTGTGGATAGGCATTTCAAATATGGGTGCTGATAGGCATTTCAGATGTAGTTTCCGATAGGCATTTCAAAAATAGGTGCCGATAGGCATTTTAGATATAGGTGCCGATAGGCATTTCTGATATAGTTGCCGATTCGCATTTTAAAAATAGGTGCCGATAGTCATTTCAGATATAGAAGCCGATAGGCATTTCAAATATAGGTGCCGATAGGCATTCCAGATATGGTTGCTGATAGGCATTTCAAATATAGGTGCTGATAGGCATTTCAGATGTAGTTTCCGATAGGCATTTCAAAAATAGTTGCCGATAGGCATTTCAATTAATAGGTGTTGATAGGCATTTCAGATATAGTTGCCAATTGGCATTTAAAAAATAGGTGCGAATAGGCATTTCAGATATAGAAGCCGATAGGTATTTCAAATATAGGTGTCGATAGGCATTTCAGATATGGTTGCCGATTCGCATTTTAAAAATAGGTGCCGATAGGCATTCCAGATATAGGTGCCGATAGGCATTTCAGATATAGGTGTCGATGGGCATTTTAGATATAGTTGCCGATTCGCATTTTAAAAATATGTGCCGATAGGCATTTCAGATATAGGTGCCGATAGGCATTTCAGATATAGGTGTCGATAGGCATTTTAGATATAGTTGCCGATTCGCATTTTAAAAATAGGTGCCGATAAGCATTTCAGATATAGAAGCCGATAGGCATTTCAAATATAGGTGCCGATAGGCATTATAGATATGGTTGCCGATAGGCATTTCAAATATAGGTGCTGATAGGCATTTCAGATGTAGTTTTCGATAGGCATTTCAAAAATAGGTGCCGATAGGCATTTCAGATATAGGTGCCGATAGGCATTTCAGATATAGTTGCCGATTCGCATTTTAAAAATAGGTGCCGATAGGCATTTCAGATATAGAAGCCGATAGGCAATTTAAATATAGGTGCCGATAGGCATTCCAGATATGAATGCCGATAGGCATTTCAAATATAGGTGCTGATAGGCATTTCAGATGTAGTTTCCGATAGGCATTTCAAAAAGAGGTGCCGATAGGTATTTAAGATATAGGTGCCGATAGGCATTTCAGATATAGTTGCCGATTCGCATTTTAAAAATAGGTGCCGAAAGGCATTTCAGATATAGAAGCCGATAGGCCTTTCAAATATAGGTGCCGATAGGCATTCCAGATATGGTTGCCGATAGGCATTTCAAATATAGGTGCTGATAGGCATTTCAGATGTAGTTTCCGATAGGCATTTTAAAAATAGGTGCCGATAAGCATTTCAGATATAGGTGCCGATAGGCCTTTCAGATATAGTTGCCGATTCGCATTTTAAAAATAGGTGCCGATAGGCATTTCAGATATAGAAGCCGATAGGCATTTCTAATATAGGTGCCGATAGGCATTCCAGATATGGTTGCTGATAGGCATTTCAAATAGAGTTGCTGATAGGCATTTCAGATGAATTTTCCGATAGGCATTTCAAAAATAGGTGCCGATGGGCATTTCAAAAATAGTAGCTTATAGGCATTTCAGATATAGTTGCCGATTGGCATTTTAAAAATAGGTGCCGATAGGCATTTCAGATGTAGTTACCGATAGGCATTTCAAAAATAGGTGCCGATAGGCATTTCAGATATAGGTGCCGATAGGCATATCAGATATAGTTGCCGATAGGCATTTAAAATATAGGTGCCGATAGGCATTTCTGATTTCGTTGCCGATAGGCAATTCAAATATAGGTGCTGATAGGCATTTCAGATGTAGTTTTCGATAGGCATTTCAAAAATAGGTGCCGATAGGCATTACAGATATAGGTGCCGATAGGCATTTCAGATATAGGTGCCGATAGGCATTCCAGATATAGTTGCCGATAGGCATTTCAAATATAGGTGCTGATAGGCATTTCAGATGTAGTTTCCGATAGGCATTTCAAAAATAGGTGCCGATAGGCATTTCAGACATAGAAGCCGATAGGCATTTCATATATAGGTGCCGATAGGCATTCCAGATATGGTTGCCGATAGGCATTTCAAATATAGGTGCTGATAGGCATTTCAGATGTAGTTTCCGATAGGCATTTAAAAAATAGTTGCCGATAGGCATTTCAGATGTAGGTGTTGATAGGCATTTCAGATATAGTTGCCGATTGGCATTTTAAAAATAGGTGCCGATAGGCATTTCAGATATAGAAGCCGATAGGCATTTCAAATATAGGTGCCGATAGGTATTCCAGATATGGTTGCCGATAGGCATTTCAAATATAGGTGCTGATAGGCATTTCAGATGTAGTTTCCGATAGGCATTTCAAAAAAAGGTGCCGATAGGCATTTCAGATATAGGTGCCGATAGGCATTTCAGATATAGGCTCCGATAGGCATTTCAGATATAGTTGCCGATTCGCATTTTAAAAATAGGTGCCGATAGGCATTTCAGATAAAGAAGCCGATAGGCATTTCAAATATAGGTGCCGATAGGCATTCCAGATATGGTTGCCTATAGGCATTTCAAATATAGGTGCTGATAGGCATTTTAGATGTAGTTTCCGATAGGCATTTCAAAAATAGGTGCCGATAGGCATTTCAGATATAGGTGCCGAAAGGCATTTCAGATATACTTGCCGATTCGCATTTTAAAAATAGGTGCCGATAGGCATTTCAGATATAGAAGCCGATAGGCATTTCAAATATAGGTGCCGATAGGCATTCCAGATATGGTTGCCGATAGGCATTTCAAATATAGGTGCTGATAGGCATTTCAGATGTAGTTTCCGATAGGCATTTCAAATATAGGTGCTGATAGGCATTTCAGATGTAGTTTCCGATAGGCATTTCAAAAATAGGTGCCGATAGGCATTTCAGATATAGAAGCCGATAGGCATTTCATATATAGGTGCCGATAGGCATTCCAGATATGGTTGCCGATAGGCATTTCAAATATAGGTGCTGATAGGCATTTCAGATGTAGTTTCCGATAGGCATTTAAAAAATAGTTGCCGATAGGCATTTCAGATATAGGTGTTGATAGGCATTTCAGATATAGTTGCCGATTGGCATTTTAAAAATAGGTGCCGATAGGCATTTCAGATATAGAAGCCGATAGGCATTTCAAATATAGGTGCCGATAGGTATTCCAGATATGGTTGCCGATAGGCATTTCAAATATAGGTGCTGATAGGCATTTCAGATGTAGTTTCCGATAGGCATTTCAAAAAAAGGTGCCGATAGGCATTTCAGATATAGGTGCCGATAGGCATTTCAGATATAGGCTCCGATAGGCATTTCAGATATAGTTGCCGATTCGCATTTTAAAAATAGGTGCCGATAGGCATTTCAGATAAAGAAGTCGATAGGCATTTCAAATATAGGTGCCGATAGGCATTCCAGATATGGTTGCCTATAGGCATTTCAAATATAGGTGCTGATAGGCATTTTAGATGTAGTTTCCGATAGGCATTTCAAAAATAGGTGCCGATAGGCATTTCAGATATAGGTGCCGAAAGGCATTTCAGATATACTTGCCGATTCGCATTTTAAAAATAGGTGCCGATAGGCATTTCAGATATAGAAGCCGATAGGCATTTCAAATATAGGTGCCGATAGGCATTCCAGATATGGTTGCCGATAGGCATTTCAAATATAGGTGCTGATAGTCATTTCAGATGTAGTTGCCGATTGGCATTTTAAAAATAGGTGCCGATAGGCATTTCAGATATAGAAGCCGATAGGTATTTCAAATATAGGTGTCGATAGGCATTTCAGATATGGTTGCCGATAGGCATTTCAGATGTAGTGTCCGATAGGCATTTCAAAAATAGGTGCCGATAGGCATTTCAAATATAGGTGCCGCTAGGCATTTTAGATATAAATGCCCAAAGGCATTTTAGATATAGGTGCCGATAGGCATTTCTGATTTGGTTGCCGATAGGCATTTCAAATATAGGTGCTGATAGGCATTTCAGATGTAGTTTCCGATAGGCATTTTAAAAATAGGTGCCAATAGGCATTTCAGATATAGGTGCCGATAGGCATTTCAGATATAGGTGCCGATAGGCATTTCAGATATAGTTGCCGATTGGCATTTTAAAAATAGGTGCCGATAGGCATTTCAGATATAGAAGCCGATAGGCATTAAAATATAGGTGCCGATAGATATTCCAGATATGGTTGCCGATAGGCATTTCAAATATAGGTGCAGATAGGCATTTTAGATATAAATGCTGAAAGACATTTCATATATAGGTGCCGATAGGCATTTCTGATTTGGTTGCCGATAGGCATTTCAAATATAGGTGCTGATAGGCCTTTCAGATGTAGTTTCCGATAGGCATTTCAAAAATAGGTGCCGATAGGCATTTCAGATATAGGTGCCGATAGGCATTTTAGATATAGTTGCCGATTCGCATTTTAAAAATAGGTGCCGATAGGCATTTCAGATATAGAAGCCGATAGCCATTTCAAATATAGGTGCCGATATACATTCCAGATATGGATGCCGATAGGCATTTCAAATATAGGTGCTGATAGGCATTTCAGATGTAGTTTCCGATAGGCATTTCAAAAAGAGGTGCCGATAGGCATTTCAGATATAGTTGCCGATTCGCATTTTAAAAATAGGTGCCGATAGGCGTTTCAGATATAGAAGCCGATAGGCATTTCAAATATAGGTGCCGATAGGCATTGCAGATATGGTTGCCGATAGGCATTTCAAATATAGGTGCTGATAGGCATTTCAGATGTAGTTTCCGATAGGCATTTCAAATATAGGTGCCGATAGGCATTTCAGATATAGGTGCCGATAGGCATATCAGATATAGTTGCCGATAGGCATTTAAAATATAGGTGCCGATAGGCATTTCAGATATAAATGCCGAAAGGCTTTTCAGATATAGGTGCCGATAGGCATTTCTGATTTGTTTGCCGATAGGCATTTCAAATATAGGTGCTGATAGGCATTTCAGATGTAGTTTCCGATAGGCATTTCAAAAATAGGTGCCGATAGGCAATTCAAATATAGGTGCTGATAGGCATTTCAGATGTAGTTTTCGATAGGCATTTAAAAAATAGGTGCCGATAGGCATTTCAGATATAGGTGCCGATAGGCATTTCAAATACAGTTGCCGATTGGCATTTTAAAAATAGGTGCCGATAGGCATTTCAGATATAGAAGCCGATAGGCATTTCAAATATAGGTGCCGATAGGCATTCCAGATATGGTTGCCGATAGGCATTTCAAATATAGGTGCTGATAGGCATTTCAGATGTAGTTTCCGATAGGCATTTCAAAAATAGGTGCCGATAGGCATTTCAGATATAGGTGCCGATAGGCATTTCAGATATAGTTGCCGATTCGCATTTTAAAAATAAGTGCCGATAGGCATTTCAGATAAAGAAGTCGATAGGCATTTCAAATATAGGTGCCGATAGGCATTCCAGATATGGTTGCCGATAGGCATTTCAAATATAGGTGCTGATAGGCATTTCAGATGTAGTTTCCGATAGGCATTTCAAAAATAGGTGCCGATAGGCATTTCAGATATAGTTGCCGATTGGCATTTTAAAAATAGGTGCCGATAGGCATTTTAGATATAGGTGCCGATAGGCATTTCAGATATAGTTGCCGATTGGCATTTTAAAAATAGGTGCCGATAGGCATTTCAGATATAGAAGCCGATAGGTATTTCAAATATAGGTGTCGATAGGCATTTCAGATATGGTTGCCGATAGGCATTTCAAATATGGGTGCTGATTGGCATTTTAAAAATAGGTGCCGATAGGCATTTCAGATATAGAAGCCGATAGGTATTTCAAATATAGGTGTCGATAGGCATTTCAGATATAGTTGCCGATTGGCATTTTTAAAATAGGTGCCGATAGGCATTTTAGATATAGAAGCCGATAGAGATTTCAAATATAGGTGCCGATAGACATTCCAGATATGGTTGCCGATAGGCATTTCAAATATAGGTGCTGATTGGCATTTCAGATGTAGTTTCCGATAGGCTTTTCAAAAATAGGTGCCGATAGGCATTTCAGATATAGGTGCCGATAGGCATTTCAGATATAGTTGCCGATTGGCATTTTAAAAATAGGTGCCGATAGGCATTTCAGATATAGAAGCCGATAGGTATTTCAAATATAGGTGTCGATAGGCATTTCAGATATGGTTGCCGATAGGCATTTCAAATATAGGTGCTGATAGGCATTTCAGATGTAGTTTCAGATAGGCATTTCAAAAAGAGGTGCCGATAGGCATTTCAGATATAGTTGCCGATTCGCATTTTAAAAATAGGTGCCGATAGGCGTTTCAGATATAGAAGCCGATAGGCATTTCAAATATAGGTGCCGATAGGCATTGCAGATATGGTTGCCGATAGGCATTTCAAATATAGGTGCTGATAGGCATTTCAGATGTAGTTTCCGATAGGCATTTCAAATATAGGTGCCGATAGGCATTTCAGATATAGGTGCCGATAGGCATATCAGATATAGTTGCCGATAGGCATTTAAAATATAGGTGCCGATAGGCATTTCAGATATAAATGCCGAAAGGCTTTTCAGATATAGGTGCCGATAGGCATTTCTGATTTGTTTGCCGATAGGCATTTCAAATATAGGTGCTGATAGGCATTTCAGATGTAGTTTCCGATAGGCATTTAAAAAATAGGTGCCGATAGGCATATCAGATATAGGTGCCGATAGGCATTTCAAATACAGTTGCCGATTGGCATTTTAAAAATAGGTGCCGATAGGCATTTCAGATATAGAAGCCGATAGGCATTTCAAATATAGGTGCCGATAGGCATTCCAGATATGGTTGCCGATAGGCATTTCAAATATAGGTGCTGATAGGCATTTCAGATGTAGTTTCCGATAGGCATTTCAAAAATAGGTGCCGATAGGCATTTCAGATATAGTTGCCGATTGGCATTTTAAAAATAGGTGCCGATAGGCATTTTAGATATAGGTGCCGATAGGCATTTCAGATATAGAAGCCGGTAGGTATTTCAAATATAGGTGTCGATAGGCATTTCAGATATGGTTGCCGATAGGCATTTCAAATATAGGTGCTGATAGGCATTTCAGATGTAGTTTCAGATAGGCATTTCAAAAATAGGTGCCGATAGGCATTTCAAATATAGGTGCCAATAGGCATTTCAGATATAGTTGCCGATTGGAATTTTAAAAATAGGTGCCGATAGGCATTTCAGATGTAGTTTCCGATAGGCATTTCAAAAATAGGTGCCGATAGGCATTTCAGATATAGGTGCCGATAGGCGTATCAGATATAGTTGCCGATAGGCATTTCAGATATAGTTGCCGATAGCCATTTTAAAAATAGGTGCCGATAGGCATTTCAGATAAAGGTGCCGATAGGCATTTCAGATATAGGTGCCGATAGGCATTTCTGATTTGGTTGCCGGTAGGCATTTCAAATATAGGTGCTGATAGGCATTTCAGATGTAGTTTCTGATAGGCATTTCATAAATAGGTGCAGATAGGCATTTCAGATAAAGGTGCCGATAGGCATTTCAGATATAGTTGCCGATTGTCATTTTAAAAATATGTGCCGATAGGCATTTCAGATATAGAAGCCGATAGGCATTTCAAATATAGGTGCCGATCGGCATTCCAGATCTGGTTGCCGATAGGCATTTCTAATATAGGTCCTGATAGGCATTTCAGATGTAGTTTCCGATAAGCATTTCAAAAATAGGTGCCGATAGGCATTTTAGATATAGAAGCCGATAGGTATTTCAAATATAGGTGTCGATAGGCATTTCAGATATGGTTGCCGATAGGCATTTCAAATAGTGGTGCTGATAGGCATTTCAGATATAGTTGCCGATTGGCATTTTAAAAATAAGTGCCGATAGGCATTTCAGATATAGGTGCCGATAGGCATTTCAAATATAGGCTAGTTGACCTGTGCAAAACCTTTTTGCAGGCAACTTAACACCGCTTTCAAAGATCAATGTTTTTGGTATGGGTCTGCGGAAAAATTTTTTTACAATTTTTTTTTTTTTTGCATCCGTTTTTGCCATGGTTTGTAAAGATCACTGTGATTTGAATCACGCCTGCGGCGCCAATTATCTTTAACGGGGTACGCAAAACTTTTTTAAATGTGTTTCTACAATAGTTTTCCAATATCGATGTGTTTAGAATCACGCCTGCGGCGCCAATTACCATTGCTGGCATACACAAAACTTTTTTGAATGTGTCTTTAGAATAGTTCTCCAATATCAAAGTGTTATAAAATTTGTCTGGGACTCAATAATTACTCGGCCTAACGGCCTCACCATATGGTCCCAAAAAAATTCGTCTGCGATTACTCGGTCTTACGACCTCGCCGTTAGGCTCAAAAATAAATTAGGGCACAGCGGGCCTTCGGCCCGCAATAAATTGGTCTGCAACTCAATATTTACTCGGTCTTACGACCTCGGCATTAGGCCCTAAAAGAAAATAAGACGCGGCGGGCCTTCGGCCCGCAATAAATTGATCTACGGCTCAATATCTACTCGGTCTTACGACCTCGCCATTAGGCCCAAAAAGAAATTACGGCGCGGCGGGCCTTCGGCCCGCAATAAATTGGTCTGCGGCTCAATATCTACTCGGTCTTACGACCTCGCCATTAGGCCCAAAAAGAAATTAAGGCGCGGCGGGCCTTCGGCCCGCAATAAATTGGTCTGCGACTCAATATCTACTCGGTCTTACGACCTCGTCATTAAGCCCAAAAAGAAAATAAGGCGAGGCGGGCCTTCGGCCCGCAATAAATTGATCTGCGACTCAATATCTGCTCGGTCTTACGACCTCGCCATTAGGCCCAAAAATAAATTAAGGCGCGGTGGGCCTTCGGCCCGCAATAAATTGGTCTGCGACTCAATATCTACTCGGTCTTACGACCTCGTCATTAGGCCCAAAATGAAAATAAGTTTTTCTAAATGGAAATTTTCACTATTTTCTGAATAAATTATTTTTTCTGCACTACTTTGCCTCTTTAACCGACTTTCTATCTCCACTAACAACAAAGTTACCCGTGTTAGCCCACGTCGGTTGAAACACCCTGTATATATTATGTGTAAATAAAGTGAATTTGACTTCTCGCATTAATATTCAAATTTTAAAGAAATCGGGTATTTTTCGTCAGATTTTATGTATTTCTACACTTGTTAACTTTTTTAAGCCTGTGTACCGAATACTAACTTCATCGAATCAATGGCTTTGCCTTTGTTGAATAAATATTATTATTATTATGCACTACCGTCTCTTAACATTCCACGGGCCTCCCATTAGCGTCTAGCTTATACATGGCTGACTAATTTTGTACCACAAAACTCGCTGAATTAAAGCAATTTCGAACGCAGTTATATCTGTTTCGGTATTGAGAGCGAACTATTTTCATTACTTCAAAGGAAAAACATATTTTAAAAAATGCGTAATTCCTTCAAATATTATCAATAAAAATAATTTTATTAACAATTGTCAAATCATAACAAAAAGAAATATTTACATAACCTCACATTTTTAAAAATATAATTCATGGCAAATAATATTATATATATGATAATATCGTTATTAAATATGATTATATTTTGCAACAAATCCGATTGACCAATGTAGTTTTCTCGTTTAAAATTCCAATCTTGTCATTCCATCAATTTCACACATTCGAATTCACTGTAGGTAAATATTCAAAATACTAAGTATAATAGGTAGAAGATACAGGAAATCAATTTGTAATCTGTTTCAATAGATCTGTAAATAAATTCATATATGATTAATTTCTATATTTTAGGAAACAAATTATTATTTTTCATAATATTATAACCAAATAATTTTCAAGGTTAAAAAATGTTTTTTTTTTCTTAATCGTTATATAAAAAGTTAATAATATATAAAATAACGTATAAACAAACCGTTTTATAATTGAAAATATCCCAAAATACATCAATTTCCATAGTAAGATATGTATTTATTTTCATAGATCTGTCAAAATAATCTCACGCCATTTTTAATTTTATCTGAACTGCTCATAGACACACGTCGTAATCGACATTACGCGACTCGATTTTTTACGTCGTCTCTTTCTAACCAATTGCATATATGGCGACCTCTTGGCGGAATTATTTTTCGAAATATCTTCGCAAAAATGACCGGATTTGTTTCGAGCGTCTGTCAAAATGTTCTATAATTATCAATTTGCACGATTTTGGCAAAAAGTTTACGTCCGATGGCCATAATTTCGCTAAATAATGTTAAAAACCAATTCAACTGACAGCTAGAAAAAATTCAAATTTTATCCATCATTTGTTTTAATTTTACATTTCAAAATAGAATTGACTTGTTTCACGAATCAAAATGCAACAAAAAATAAACTTCTGTCCCCGTCACTTTCATGTAATTTAGCGACGTATGTTTTTAAAAAAATTTGATCGATTTGTCGCGTGTTAATTTTCCACTTAAGTTAGACTGTGACTTTTATTTTTTTTTGCTATTGCCCTAGCAAAACGACTGTTTCACAGTCTAAACTACAGAAAAAAAAAAGAGAAACGAATACTTTTATCGGCGAATTAAATACTTGAAAAAAGTCGCTTCGAACGCATCTTTTGCACTTTTCAGTTAGTCTTTTTGCTACCGAATCGTTTAAAACGCGTCCCGACGTCGTACGACCAAAAATGGCCGAGATATGAGCAATTAAAATTTCCCCATGTTAAACGTCCTATGGTGACTCTGCGCGGGTCCGAACTTTTGGCTTTGGCGGCCGAACCGCACGCTCGAATTTCGCGTTCGAAGCGTCTCGTAAAAATAGAAAAATGAGCGAAAATCGTCCCAAAAGCGCATCCTCGTGCGATTTTTTTTACTATTTTAGCCGTCGATTTCAAATCGGCCCAATGCGTTTCAAATGGGGCCGAGGGCCTGTTTGAAAAATCGCCCCGACCGCGCCCCAAAAATGCAAAAAAAGCCCACCCCCCTATACAATAAAGCGTCGCGAGCTCTACAACCGGTAATTTTCCTGAATTTTTTCCTCCAAAAGTGTCAATTTCTATAGACACATAACTTTTTGGCCCTAAATTTAAGCGTTTTAATATATAAGACTAGTTGACCTGTGCAAAACCTTTTTGCAGGCAACTTAACACCGCTTTCAAAGATCAATGTTTTTGGTATGGGTCTGCGGAAAAATTTTTTTTTTACAAATTTTTTTTTTTGCATCCGTTTTTGCCATGGTTTGTAAAGATCACTGTGATTTGAATCACGCCTGCGGCGCCAATTATCTTTAACGGGGTACGCAAAACTTTTTTAAATGTGTTTCTACAATAGTTTTCTAATATCGATGTGTTTAGAATCACGCCTGCGGCGCCAATTACCATTGCTGGCATACACAAAACTTTTTTGAATGTGTCTTTAGAATAGTTCTCCAATATCAAAGTGTTATAAAATTTGTCTGGGACCCAATAATTACTCGGCCTAACGGCCTCGCCATATGGTCCCAAAAAAATTCGTCTGCGATTACTCGGTCTTACGACCTCGCCGTTAGGCCCAAAAAGAAATTAGGGCACAGCGGGCCTTCGGCCCGCAATAAATTAGTCTGCAACTCAATATCTACTCGGTCTTACGACCTCGGCATTAGGCCCAAAAAGAAAATAAGACGCGGCGGGCCTTCGGCCCGCAATAAATTGGTCTGCGGCTCAATATCTACTCGGTCTTACGACCTCGCCATTAGGCCCAAAAAGAAATTAAGGCGCGGCGGGCCTTCGGCCCGCAATAAATTGGTCTGCAACTCAATATCTACTCAGTCTTACGACCTCGTCATTAGGCCCAAAAAGAAAATAAGGCGAGGCGGGCCTTCGGCCCGCAATAAATTAGTCTGCGACTTAATATCTACTCGGTCTTACGACCTCGCCATTAGGCCCAAAAAGAAATTAAGGCGCGGCGGGCCTCCGGCCCGCAATAAATTGGTCTGCGACTCAATATCTACTCAGTCTTACGATCTCGCCGATTAGTTCAAGAAGACAGTTTTTGTTTTTTTATATCTGTCTAAATAAAATAATTTTCACTTATACCATTTATTTACTTTAGTATCCAAATAGACGACCTTTGCAAAACCTTGCGAGTTTACACCGTTTTCAATGATCAATGTTTTTAGTACGGGCCTTTAACATACGTTTTTTTATACATTTTTTATACCTATTCTGCAAGTTGTCTAAAACTAATTCGTCTTCACAGTGTTGAATGTTGTTTTTTTTTCTTTGAAAATAAACCGTATACCGTTTCTATTTAAGTTCCTTAAAGTTATGGAATAAGGTTGTCGCTTTTCTGGATAAACGTTCAAGTATTCTGCTTGAACCCACGTGGTGTTTTTGTTACGCGGAATGTGTGCGCAAAAATAGCCTGTTTTTCAAATTTGAAAATGCTTGAGCCATCTTAGAGAGTAAATCAAACAAAATGAATTAGCAAAACTCGCTCGACATATTGTTAACCTGTCGGTATGTATTTGTTTCAACAAATTTTGTTTTACACGGCACACTGATAGGTATGGATAACGTCAAAAAGCTATTTTGGTCAGTTTTGTAGCTTCTGGTTCGTTTAGATATAGGATGTGCTATGTCAAATTATTCAAAAAAATAAGCAGAATTTGAATATCTGAAAATCCAAAACAGCGCCTATAAGAAAAATCAAAGTTCATGTCAATATCTCATTACGTAGTGGAAATAAAAAAATTAAATTTACGCCACTGAAAAGACCTTAAAAAGTTATCATAAAATGGTTAATGAAATTTTCATATATCTTCATAAATAAAAAAGTTATGGCCAGTTTTTCTAAATGGAAATTTTCACTATTTTCTGAATAAATTAATTTTTCTGCACTACTTTGCCTCTTTAACCGACTTTCTATCTCCACTAACAACAAAGTTACCCGTGTTAGCCCACGTCGGTTGAAACATCCTGTTATTATTATGTGTAAATAAAGTGAATTTGACTTCTCCCATTAATATTCAAATTTTAAAGAAATCGGGTATTTTTCGTCAGATTTTATGTATTTCTACACTTGTTAACTTTTTTAAGCCTGTGTACCGAATACTAACTTCATCGAATCAATGGCTTTGCCTTTGTTGAATAAATATTATTATTATTATGCACTACCGTCTCTTAACATTCCACGGGCCTCCCATTAGCGTCTAGCTTATACATATGTAGCTGACTAATTTTGTACCACAGAACTCGCTGAATTAAAGCAATTTCGAACGCAGTTATATCTGTTTCGGTATTGAGAGCGAACTATTTTTATTATTTCAAAGGAAAAACATATTTAAAAAAATGCGTAATTACTTTAAATATTATCAATAAAAATAATTTTATTAACAATTGTCAAATCATAACAAAAAGAAATATTTACATAACCTCACATTTTTAAAAACATAATTCATGACAAAAAATATTATATATATGATAATATCGTTATTAAATATGATTATATTTTGCAATAAATCTGATTGACCAATGTAGTCTTCTCGTTTAAAATTCTAATCTTGTCATTCCATCAATTTTACACAATATTCGAATTCACTGTAGGTAAATCAATTTGTAATCTGTTTCAATAGATCTGTAAATAAATGTATATATAGGTATATATGAATAATTTCTATATTTTAGGAAACAAAATATTATTTTTAATATTATAACCAAATAATTATAAATGTTAAAAAATGTTTTTTTTTTCTTAATCGTTATATAAAAAGTTAATAATATATAAAATAACGTATAAACAAACCGTTTTATAATTGAAAATATCCTAAAATACATCAATTTCCTTAGTAAGATATGTATTTATTTTCATGTAGCTGTCAAAATAATCTCACGCCATTTTTAATTTTATCTGAACTGCTGATAGACAGACGTCGTAATCGACATTACGCGACTCGATTTTATACGTTTTCTCTTTCTAACCAATTGCACTGAAGTTTGTCTCTTAATTCATGGATTATACCGGGAGTATGTTTACAGCCAAAATTATTTTTCTGTCTCTCTCTTACTAATTACTTATATGGCCAGTCCTTGGCCAAATTATTTTTCGAGATATCTCAGCAAAAATCACCGGATTTGTCTCGGGCGTCTGTCAAAACGTTCTATAATTATCAATTTACATGATTTTGGCAAAAAGTTTATGCTAGATGGCCATAATTTCGCTAAATAATGTCAAAAGTCAACCATTTGACAGCTATAAAATTATCATAATTTTTAAATCATTTGTTTTTTATTTTACACGTCAAAATCGAAATTGATTTGTTCAACGAATGAAAATGCGACACAAAATGAACTTCTGTCCCCGTCAGTTTCATGTGATTTAGCGACGTATGTTTTAAAAAACTATCGGTTCGACTCGTCGCATGTTATTTTCCCATTTAAGTTAGACTGTGACTTTTATTCTATTTTGCTATCCCCCAGGCTAAAACACTCTTTCACAGTCTAAACGACAGAAAAAAAAAGAGAAACGAATACTTTTATCGGCGAATTAAATACTTGAAAAAAGTCGCTTCGAACGCATCTTTTGCACTTTTCAGTTAGTCTTTTTGCTACTGAATCGTTTAAAACGCGTCCCGACGTCGTACGACCAAAAATGGCCGAGATATGAGCAATTAAAATTTCCCCATGTTAAACGTCCTATGGTGACTCTGCGCGGGTCCGAACTTTTGGCTTTGGCGGCCGAACCGCACGCTCGAATTTCGCGTTCGAAGCGTCTCGTAAAAATAGAAAAATGAGCGAAAATCGTCCCAAAAGCGCATCCTCGTGCGATTTTTTTTACTATTTTAGCCGTCGATTTCAAATCGGCCCAATGCGTTTCAAATGGGGCCGAGGGCCTGTTTGAAAAATCGCCCCGACCGCGCCCCAAAAATGCAAAAAAAGCCTACCCCCCTATACAATAGAGCGCCGCGAGCTCTACAACCGGTCTTTTTCCTGAATTTTTTCCTCCAAAAATGTAAATTTGTATAAACATGAAACTTTTTGCCCCTAAATTTAAGCGTTTTAATATATAAGACTAGTTGACCTGTGCAAAACCTTTTTGCAGGCAACTTAACACCGCTTTCAAAGATCCATGTTTTTGGTATGGGTCTGCGGAAAAAAATTTTTTTTACAAAAAAAAAAATTTTTTACATCCGTTTTTGCCATGGTTTGCAAAGATCACTGTGTTTTGAATCACGCCTGCGGCGCCAATTATCTTTAACGGGGTACGCAAAACTTTTTTAAATGTGTTTCTACAATAGTTTTCCAATATCGATGTGTTTAGAATCACGCCTGCGGCGCCAATTACGATTGCTGGCGTACACAAAACTTTTTTGAATGTGTCTTTAGAATAGTTCTCCAATATCAAAGTGTTATGAAATTGGTCTGCGACCCAATAATTACTCGGCCTAACGGCCTCGCCATTTTGTCCAAAAAGGACAATGGGCGGGCCTCCGGCCCGCATTGTTGCCTTATTTTCATTTTTTTTATATCTGTCTAAATAAAATAGTTTTCACTTTTACCATTTATTAACTTTAGTATTCAAATAGATGACCTGTGCAAAACCTTTTTGCAGGCAACTTAACACCGCTTTCAATGATCAATGTTTTTGGTATGGGTTTGCGGAAAAAAATTTTTTTTTTGCATCCGTTTTTGCCATGGTTGGTAAAGATCACTGTGTTTTGAATCACGCCTGCGGCGCCAATTATCTTTAACGGGGTACGCAAAACTTTTTTAAATGTGTTTCTACAATCGTTTTCCAATATCGGTGTGTTTAGAATCACGCCTGCGGCGCCAATTATTGCTGGCGTATACAAAACTTTTTTGAATGTGCCTTTAGAATAGTACTCCAATATCAAAGTGTTATGAAATTAGTCTGCGACCCAATAATCACTCGGCCTGACGGCCTCGCCATATTGTCCCAAAAAAATGGTCTGCGACCCAATAATCACTCGGCCTATCGGCCTCGCCATATTGTCCCAAAAAATTGGTCTGCAAACCAATAATCACTCGGCCTATCGGCCTCGCCATATTGTCCCAAAAAATTGGTCTACGACCCAATAATCACTCGGCCTTACGGCCTCGCCATATTGTCCCAAAAATTGGTCTGCGATCCAATAATAACTCGGCCTGACGGCCTCGCCATTTTGTCCCAAAAAAATAGTCTGCGACCCAATAATCACTCGGCCTATCGGCCTCGCCATATTGTCCCAAAAAATTGGTCTGCAAACCAATAATCACTCGGCCTAACGGCCTCGCCATATTGTCCTAAAAAATTGGTCTGCGACCCGATAATGCGTTGTACCTCTAGCGGTTCTAAAGATATTGACAAAAAACGATTTTTTTTCTCAACTTTGGCACCCTGTGTCTCGAAAACGATGCGTCTGCGGACCCATGTTTATACAAATTTTTTTTCATATATTTGCACAAACTATCTTCCTCTAAAGTCCTGCGCATCTTTTATGAATCACTCTGTAGATAAGTAAGTCATTTGTTGAAATGTGGCTTTATATATACGTTGCTATCACTCATTTGGAACTATTGAGACAAATACTGGTGACTATTTGTTGTAAAAAAGACTGTTGGGACAATAATGTCCCGCGCCGAATATTTTCGAAACAAAATCTTCCGCCTGTGTTTTAACTACAAAACATATAAATATTAACATTTTTAACTTACATGTTCATGGCGGAACATGTAATTTAATTTTACACTTCAAAACATGCGCAGTACACGGAATATAACCTTATTTTGGCTTAAAAATGACAAATACTGAATAAGTATATGAGGTGCTGACATTTCGTGGATATATATTTAATTGCTTATTACTGAATCACAAAAATTTCAATGTTATTCGGAACGTATTTATGCCAAAAGAGAAGAGAACTATTCGATGGGACATAATATGTGTCGTGTCAGAAGCGAAAGAGTTAAAAAAGTTTCGACTATTTTTGAATAATGAAACATACATAAACATTTCTAAAGTCTCACTTACCGTTCAGTTTGCTCTTGACAATCACACAGATTAAATGCGATCAGTAATAATAGAATAATATAGATAGCAAACCGCAAAAACAACAATATTTTTCGCTTTGTATATGTATATCAAATATATAATTGACAATAATTATTATACAGCCTCTATGTGAACCAAGTTCGTATTATGAATCGCTTAGCCTCTTGCCAACTTTAAGTCAAAACATCGTACAATAGGTAAACATTTATTGGTGGATACTGGATAGTGAACGTAAAAAATATAATACCGACAGCTATTTAAAATAAATAGCCGCGGATATTTAACCGACTATTTACCTATTTATTTACGTATCGATAACTGCTTGACATATCGTTTATAACACATTAATACTTTTGAAGGCAATTTGTAAAACAAAATGAGAGACTTCTTACGCCAAAAAAATGATTTGAAAATTCGTGGTGTTTAGATATTATACGGTCGAAAGAGATTGTCCGTAATGTAAAAAACTACTAAACAGTTCCTTACTATGTAATAGCCGTCAGTTTAGACTACAAAGTACAAATGGTTTGATATTTTTGTTTATTCAAAAAAATAGCAAACTGAATTATATTATCCCAAGACTCAGTCGTTCACAAATTTAATCAAGTATTTTTTACAGATTTTAACTATCTATTCATAGTAATAGTTTTTGAAACGTCTTAACAGTGAAACATTTTTTCAAAATTCGCACTTGTACAGTGAGTAATAATTCATTGCATGCAGTAATTTGACAACGATGCCTAAGTGAAGGCTTCTTTCTTGATCGATACTCATCTTTGTTGGACGTATTTTTTTTTTTCAGTTAATCGCAAATTAATTCAAATGTATCATACTTTGAATCGACTCCAAAATATAGACACACATCATCGTATCAACAGAAGATGTAATAGAAATTCCTTCGATGCTAATAGATATCTCAAACTTACATTATTTCAAATAAATTTATAAAAAATAAATGCGTAATTATCTCAAATATTATTGTTGAAAGCAGCTTTACCGATGGCAATTTGACCCGATGCCTACGAAATCGCTTCGGTCTTGACCGATAGTTATCTATAATAGAAATTTCTTTGATGCTCATAGTTATATTTAACTTACACTATTAGTCTATGCATTTATTGCAATTTTGAAGGCAATTATATCTGTTTCTGTATTGAGAGCAAACTATTTTCATTATTTAAAAAAAGAATTATTAGAAAAAATGCGTAATTACTTCAAATATTATCAATAAAAATAAGTTTATAAACATTTATTCAAAAAATATTGTTACAATAATATCAAAAATAAACTAAAAAAGAAAAAATATACATAACCTCATTTTTAACAGCATAACTTACGTCAAAAAAATGTTGTGGTTATTAAATACGATAATTTTTTAAAACAAATCCGACTGACAAATGTAGTATTTATGTCTTAAAATTCCAATATATTGTCATTTCAACAATTCTTTACATTCGCATTCATTATAAGTAAGTAAATAATTTCCAAAATACAGGAATGAATTTATAACCTTATTTCGTGATCTGTAAATAAATTTGAATATGAACTATTTCAACTATTTCAAGAAGTATATAATAATTAAGAAAAAATGTTTAAACAAACCGTATTATAATTTTCTATATTCCAAAAATCAGCTTTGATAGTTTTGTATTCAATCATCTCACACATAGAACGTATAGGGTACGTTTGACATCTGATTGTGTGTTTAGTACACGACAATCCACACTAAATGCTTAATTCGCCAATAAATAATATAAATACCATTATAATATGTCAAATTATCTTAAATTTCGTTTTTAAATAACGATAAGCTACCGCTTACTGGTTAGAGACTTTGAATTATCATTTATAAAAAAGTTTCCGCCTGTCAGATTAACCTTTCATATGTATCAGATGTCAGACTGTGTACAACGATCAAAATTATATGTCCGTCTCTATCTTACTAAATGTATATATTATGTCATCCTTTTGGCCGAATAAAATTTGAAGATTTCTCAGCAAAAATTATCGAGTCTGTCTCGGGTGTCTGTCAAAAAGTTTTATAATTAATAACTTACATGATTTTGGCAAAAAAATTACGGTCGATGGTCATAATTTCGTTAAATAATGTTAAAAACCAACCGTTTGACAGATAAATTAAATGTCATTGTTTGTTAGTCGTTTGTTTAAAATGTCAAATGTGTAAGATTTGTGGCCGTACTCAAAATTTTATGTCTGTCTCTTTCTAACCAATTGCATATATGGCGACCTCTTGGCGGAATAATTTTTCGAAATATCTCAGCAAAAATCACCGGATTTGTCTCGGACGTCTGTCAAAATGTTCTATAATTATCAATTTACACGATTTTGGCAAAAAGTTTACGTCCGATGGGTGTAATTTCGCTAAACAATGTTAAAAACCAATTCGACTGACAGCTAGAAAAAATTCAAATTTTATCAATCATTTGTTTTAAATTTCGCATTTCAAAATAGAATTGACTCGTTTCACGAATCAAAATGCGACAAAAAATAAACTTCTGTCCCCGTTACTTTCATGTAGTTTAGCGACGTATGTTTTTAAAAAAATTTGATCGATTTGTCGCGTGTTAATTTCGCATTTAAGTTAGACTGTGACTTTTAATTTTTTTTGCCATGCTAAGTGAGAACCCCACACGGTCACCGTCATAGGAACGGAACAAAAAAACAATAACGCCGACTTTTATTTGCGAATTAACGGCGTTAAAAAAGTCGTTTTCGACGCGTCTTTTGCACTTTGCAGTTAGAGTTTTTTCTCGCGCTTCGTTTAAAACCGGTCTCGACGTCGTGCGACGAAAACTCGCCGAGATATGACCGATTCCGGACGACGGGTTAATCAAATGGGAGTTTTTTGTTTCCGCGTCGGCGCCCGAATTTTCGCCGAAAACCGTCCGCACGAAAACTCTTTAAAAAGAGGCGAAAAAAGTCTGCAATTCAAGACCGGCCTCGCCGCTGGGCGATTTTTTTTCGATTTTAGCCGAGCGTTTAAAGACGCCTCTCAACGTTATCCTTACGGGAGACGGGGTCGACTTTGAAAAATCGCCGGGGCTACGCCCCGCAAACGCAAGACACCCGAATAGCGCTACGCATCGAGTCAAAAAGTCCTCTTTAAGCACTTTTTTTAGCGAATTTTTTCGTCCAAAAATGCAAATTTGTATAGCTGCAAAAGTTTTTTTTTTTTCATTTTTTGCCTTTTAATACAAGTGGACTAGTTGACCTGTGCAAAACTTTTTTGCAGGCAACTTAACACCGCTTTCAAAGATCAATGTTTTTGGTATAAATCTGCGAAAAAATTTTTTTTTACAAAATTTTTTTTTTTTGCATCGGTTTTTGTCATGGTTTGTAAAGATCACTGTGATTTGAATCACGCCTGCGGCGCGAATTATCTTTAACGGGGTACGCAAAACTTTTTTAAATGTGTTTCTACAATAGTTTTCCAATATCGATGTGTTTAGAATCACGCCTGCGGCGCCAATTACCATTGCTGGCATACACAAAACTTTTTTGAATGTGTCTTTAGAATAGTTCTCCAATATCAAAGTGTTATAAAATTTGTCTGGGACCCAATAATTACTCGGCCTAACGGCCTCGCCATGTGGTCCCAAAAAAATACATCTGCGATTACTCGGTCTTAGACCCAAAAAAAATTAGGGCACGGCGGGCCTTCGGCCCGCAATAAATTGGTCTGCGACTCAATATCTACTCGGTCTTACGACCTTGTCATTAGGCCCAAAAAGAAAATAAGGCGCGGCGGGCCTTCGGCCCGCAATAAATTGGTCTGCGGCTCAATATCTACTCGGTCTTATGACCTCGCCATTGGTCCCAAAAAGAAATTAAGGCGCGGCGGGCCTTCGGCCCGCAATATATTGGTCTGCGACTCAATATTTACTCGGTCTTACGGTACCTCGTCATTAGGCCCAAAAAGAAAATAAGGCGCGGCGGGCCTTCGGCCCGCAATAAATTGGTCTGCGACTCAATATCTACTCGGTCTTACGACCTCGCCATTAGAGCCAAAAAGAAAATAACGAGCGGCGGGCCTTCGGCCCGCATAAATTGGTCTGCGGCTCAATATCTACTCGGTCTTACGACCTCGCCATTAGAGCCAAAAAGAATATAAGGCGCGGCGGGCCTTCGGCCCGCAATAAATTGGTCTGCGACTCAATATCTACTCGGTCTTACGATCTCGCCGATCAGTCCAAGAAGACAGTTTTTGTTTTTTTATATCTGTCTAAATAAAATAATTTTCACTTATACCATTTGTTTACTTTAGACGGGCCTTTAAGATACGTTTTTTATACATTTTTTTAGACCTATTCTGCAAGTTGTCTCGTTGTCTTTTCTCCATTAATTTCAAAGCTTGCTAAAACTAATTCGTCTTCACAGTGTTGAATGTTGCTTTTTTTCTTTGAAAATAAACCGTATACCATTAAATATCTATTCTGCTTGAACCCACGTGGTGTTTTTGTTACGCTGAATGTGTGCGCAAAAATAGCTCGTTTCTTCAAATTTGAAAATGCTTGAGCCACCTTAGAGAGTAAATCAAACAAAATGAATTAGCAAAACTGTAGCGATCGCTCGACAGATTGTTAACCTGTCGGTATGTATTTGTTTCAACAAATTTTGTTTTACACGGCACACTGATCAGTATGGATAACGTCAAAAAGCTATTTTGGTCAGTTTTGTAGCTTCTGGTTCGTTTAGATATAGGATGTGCTATGTCAAATTATTCAAAAAAATAAGCAGAATTTGAATATCTGAAACTCCAAAACAGCGTCCATAAGAAAAAAAAAAAATATATATATATATATATTTCAAGTGCATCATGGACGTATCATATGAAAGGGTTCGCTATGAGAAATACTAATATATTTCCTTTATAATTTTAAAATGCGTAGCTCGAAAGATATTAAAGAAAATATACAAAAATCGAGCGTTAACCATCTCCCCCATCACGGTGAAAACTGAACTTCAATTTTAGAAAATAGGAAATATAGTTTATAGGAAAACCTAAACGAAAATCCAAGTCTTAAAGATCTCACGGAAAACTGAATGGTATCGAACCATCTTCACGCGAGCTCGACTCATTCTTGCTCGGTTTTTTTCTCATCTGTGAGATACAGAGGTAAATTTATCACAATGAAGTCTGTATTTGAGCGTTTATTTTTTTTTTTTGATATTCTGAAAAAAAACCTTCATTGATTTTTAAAGAGATAGGGGCCGATTTTTTTAAATGTTCGATTCGAAAAAAATCTGTAAATATGATGTAATTTATTTATATGGTAGCCAATTTTGAACCATTATAATTCATCGGCGCCTTTTCCCCTAAATTAACCTCGGTGACCACCCTCTGTAAATTTCGGCGTCATTTTGAAATTTACCATCTTTTATTTACATGAAAAATACCACTCGTAAGTTGGTCTCTATTTGATTAAATGAACGGTGTGTTTTCAAACCAACTATAAAATTTGATGGCCATCCGAGTTGAAAATTATTTTAAAATAACAGATACGTCTCTTAATCTCATTTCACGGATTATTCTATGTAATAAAAAAGGAATGCTGTTCACTGGTAGGCACAGCACTTGAAAACGGCAGGACCGATTTGGCTAATTTTTTCTCAAAATCAGAAAAATATTGATTAATATTTTCTATGGTATCTATTCTTCTTATATCCATGCCAAAGCCCCGCGAGGCTAAACTAATATGCTTGAGCCGGCGGCTCTACTATTGTTGTTGTTGTTGTCGAGCAGGTCGCTGCCCCGAGAGGCAAATTATAATATGGTAGAAACGAAGGCTCCACTACTGCTGTACAATCACACAAATTAAATGCTGTCAGTAATAATAGAATCATATACAGCGTGTTCAAAAAATTCGGAAACGCTAAAATATCGCAAAGAAATAGTATTTTTTGGAAAATGTTTCGAATAAGAGTTTCTCAATTCCAATGAACGCTTATTTTGATGACAAATATTTCCCCTTTAGGGGGTACACTTGCGGGGGACTGAGGTCAACTCTAAAATTTCATATGGTAAACACTATTTTTCTCTATTAGGTCGTATTAAAAGTAAATTGATTAGAGCTCATATGATCCAAAAGATGAATTTCGGTTGAAAAAACTATCAGAATCGTGTAATTACATTGCAAATAACCATAACATTTTCTGGCAAAAGTAAAAACCCTAATTGCGATTTATCTCAAAACTGACATTTTGCAAATACTTCGATGGCTAATATTTACACGCATATTAATTTCATAATTTATCACAATCATCATTATTTTGTATTGCAACTCTGTATACTATTGCAAAAGGAAATATGTATATGAGGATTTGTCAAAATAAAATAATTTAAATTTTCATAAACATATCTTTGTAACAAAGTCAGCTCCTACTCTTGTTTGCTAAGATCCTTATCACAAATGCTAAGCCACGATGTCCTTCTGACCACATAATATCATGCTTATGTCACCTCAATTTCAAAATACAGTATAATCTTTTGGGGAAGCTCCAAACACCTAATCAAACTGTTCAGACTACAAAAAAATGCATTCGCATCATCATGAAAGTCGGCTATAGAGACTCGTGTATTCCGCTATTCAAAAAACTTAAAATACTACCTTTGCCGTCAATATATATATTTGAATGCGCCTGTTACGTTAAGAAACATTTTGAATAGGTACTTTGTAGTTTGTACTACACATAAACGGACATAACTACCAAACACGACACAAAATAGACTTATATGCAGGACTTAACATATCATACAGTGTTATTAACAATTAAATAAATATCTACAATAACTTACCAGCGGACATAAAAATTCTTGAGCTTGAAAGATATAAAACAGTGCTATATCAACATTTAGTTAACAATTGCTTTTACAGTGTCAGTGACTTCACTGTTCAGCTCCAACAAAAATAACAATATTTTAATCTATATCCATATTTTATATAAATTGTAATATTTCATAGACGGTGACAGTCGTTTGAAAATATTTTTTTCTTATATAGCATTGTAACAATGGTTGTTTCTCAACAATTATAGCTAACGATCGCTATTATACTGCCGATTATGTTTAATCTCTTACTTGGCTATAATATATGAACATTAACTTATATTTTAATAGTTATTTAATATTTTATATATTTTTTAATAATCTAATGTAGGTACAAAATGTATGACATATTCAATGGCTTTGCCTTTGTTGAATAAATATTATTGTTATGCACTACCGTCTCTTAACATTCCACGGGCCTTCCATTAGCGTCTAGCTTATACATAGTTGACTAATTTTGTACCACAAAACACGCTGAATTAAAGCAATTTCGAACGCAGTTACCTATATCTGTTTCGGTATTGAGAGCGAACTATTTTCATTATTTTAAAGGAAAAACATATTTAAAAAAATGCGTAATTCAAATATTATCAATAAAAATAATTTTATTAACAATTGTCAAATCATAACAAAAAGAAATATTTACATAGCCTCACATTTTTAAAAACATAATTCATGACAAATAATATTATATATACGATAATATCGTTATTAAATATGATTATATTTTGCAACAAATCCGATTGACAAATGTAGTCTTCTCGTTTAAAATTCCAATCTTCTCATTCCATCAGTTTCACACATTCGAATTCACTGTAGGTAAATATTCAAAATATATAATAGGTAGAAGATACAGGATATCAATTTGTAATCTGTTTCAATAGATCTGTAAATAAATTCGTATATGACTAAATTCTATATTTTAGGAAACAAAATATTAGTCTTCATATTATAACCAAATAATTGTCAAGGTTAAAAAATGTTTTTTTTTTCTTAATCGTTATACAAAAAGCTAATAATATATAAAATAACGTATAAACAAACCGTTTTATAATTGAAAATATCCCAAAATACATCAATTTCCCTAGTAAGATGTGTATTTATTTTCATAGAGCTGTCAAAATAATCTCACGCCATTTTTACTTTTATCTGACCTGCTCATAGACATACGTCGTAATCGACATTACGCGACTTGATTTTATACGTCGTCTCTTTCTAACCAATTGCATATATGGCGACCTCTTGGCGGAATAATTTTTCGAAATATCTCAGCAAAAATCACCCGATTTGTCTCGGACGTCTGTCAAAATGTTCTATAATTATCAATTTACACGATTTTGGCAAAAAATTGACGTCCGATGGCCGTAATTTCGCTAAACAATGTTAAAAACCAATTCAACTGACAGCTAGAAAAAATTCAAATTTTATCAATCATTTGTTTTAAATTTTACATTTCAAAATAGAATTGACTCGTTTCACGAATCAAAATGCGACAAAAAATAAACTTCTGTCCCCGTCACTTTCATGTAGTTTAGCGACGTATGTTTTTAAAAAATTTGATCGATTTGTCGCGTGTTAATTTCGCATTTAAGTTAGACTGTGACTTTTAATTTTTTTTGCCATGCTAAGTGAGAACCCCACACGGTCACCGTCATAGGAACGGAACTAAAAAAACAATAACGCCGACTTTTATTTGCGAATTAACGGCGTTAAAAAAGTCGTTTTCGACGCGTCTTTTGCACTTTGCAGTTAGAGTTTTTTCTCGCGCTTCGTTTAAAACCGGTCTCGACGTCGTGCGACGAAAAGTCGCCGAGATACGACCGATTCCGGACGACGGGTTAATCAAATGGGACTTTTTTGTTTCCGCGTCGGCGCCCGAATTTTCGCCGAAAACCGTCCGCACGAAAACTCTTTAAAAAGAGGCGAAAAAAGTCTGCAATTCGAGACCGTCGGCGAGGTCGTGCGATTTTTTTTCGATTTTAGCCGAGCGTTTAAAGACGCCTCTCAACGTTATCCTTACGGGAGACGGGGTCGACTTTGAAAAATCGCCGGGGCTACGCCCCGCAAACGCAAGACACCCGAATAGCGCTACGCATCGAGTCAAAAAGTCCTCTCTGAGCACTTTTTTTAGCGAATTTTTTCGTCGAAAAATGCGAATTTGTATAGCTGCAAAAGTTTTTTTTTTTTCATTTTTTGCCTTTTAATACAAGTGGACTAGTTGACCTGTGCAAAACCTTTTTGCAGGCAACTTAACACCGCTTTCAAAGATCAATGTTTTTGGTATGGGTTTGCGGAAAAATTTTTTTTTTACAATTTTTTTTTTGCATCCGTTTTTGCCATGGTTTGTACAGATCACTGTGTTTTGAATCACGCCTGCGGCGCCAATTATCTTTAACGGGGTACGCAAAACTTTTTTAAATGTGTTTCTACAATAGTTTTCTAATATCGATGTGTTTAGAATCACGCCTGCGGCGCCAATTACGATTGCTGGCGTACACAAAACTTTTTTGAATGTGTCTTTAGAATAGCTCTCCAGTATCAAAGTGTTATGAAATTGGTCTGCGACCCATTAATTACTCGGCCTAACGGCCTCGCCATATTATCCAAAAGGACAATAGGCGGGCCTCCGGCCCGCAATGTTGCCTTATTTTCATTTTTTTTATATCTGTCAAAATAAAATAGTTTTCACTTTTACCATTTATTAACTTTGGTATTCAAACAGATGACCTGTGCAAAACCTTTTTGCAGGCAACTTAACATCGCTTTCAAAGATCAATGTTTTTGGCATGGGTCTGTGGAAAAATTTTTTTTTTACAATTTTTTTTTTTTGCATTCGTTTTTGCCATGGTTTGTAAAGATCACTGTGATTTGAATCACGCCTGCGGCGCCAATTATCTTTAACGGGGTACGCAAAACTTTTTTAAATGTGTTTCTCCAATAGTTTTCTAATATCGATGTGTTTAGAATCACGCCTGCGGCGCCAATTACCATTGCTGGCATACACAAAACTTTTTTGAATGTGTCTTTAGAATAGTTCTCCAATATCAAAGTGTTATAAAATTTGTCTGGGACCCAAGAATTACTCGGCCTAACGGCCTCGCCATGTGGTACCAAAAAAATTCATCTGCGATTACTCGGTCTTAGACCCAAAAAAAAATTAGGGCACACGGGCCTTCGGCCCGCAATAAATTAGTCTGCAACTCAATATCTACTCGGTCTTACGACCTCGCCATTAGGCCCAAATAGAAATTAAGGCGCGGCGGGCCTTCGGCCCGCAATAAATTGGTCTTTGACTCAATATCTACTCGGTCTTACGACCTCGTCATTAGGCCCAAAAAGAAAATAAGGCGCGGCGGGCCTTCGGCCCGCATAAATTGGTCTGCGGCTCGATATCTACTCGGTCTTACGACCTCGCCATTAGGCCCAAAAAGAAATTAAGGCGCGGCGGGCCTTCGGCCCGCGATATATTGGTCTGCGACTCAATATCTACTCGGTCTTACGACCTCGTCATTAGGCCCAAAAAGAAAATAAGGCGCGGCGGGCCTTCGGCCCGCAATAAATTGGTCTACGACTCAATATCTACTCGGTCTTACGACCTCGCCATTAGAGCCAAAAAGAAAATAAGGCGCGGCGGGCCTTCGGCCCGCATAAATTGGTCTGCGGCTCAATATCTACTCGGTCTTACAACCTCGCCATTAGAGCCAAAAAGAATATAAGGCGCGGCGGGCCTTTGGCCCGCAATAAATTGGTCTGCGACTCAATATCTACTCGGTCTTAGGATCTCGCCGATCAGTCCAAGAAGACAGTTTTTGTTTTTTTATATCTGTCTTAATAAAATAATTTTCACTTATACCATTTATTTACTTTAGTATACAAATAGACGACCTTTGCAAAACCTTGCGAGTTTACACCGTTTTCAATGATCAATGTTTTTAGACGGGCCTTTAAGATACGTTTTTTATACATTTTTTTATACCTATTCTGCAAGTTGTCTCGTTGACTTTTCTCCATTAATTTCAAAGCTTGCTAAAACTAATTCGTCTTCACAGTGTTGAATGTTGCTTTTTTTCTTTGAAAATAAACCGTATACCATTAAATTTCTATTCTGCTTGAACCCACGTGGTGTTTTTGTTACGCTGAATGTGTGCGCAAAAATAGCTCGTTTCTTCAAATTTGAAAATGCTTGAGCCATCTTAGAGAGTAAATCAAACAAAATGAATTAGCAAAACTGTAGCGATCGCTCGACAGATTGTTAACCTGTCGGTATGTATTTGTTTCAACAAATTTTGTTTTACACGGCACACTGATCAGTATGGATAACGTCAAAAAGCTATTTTGGTCAGTTTTGTAACTTCTGGTTCGTTTAAATGTAGGATGTGCTATATCGAATTATTCAAAAAAATAAGCAGAATTTGAATATCTGATAATCCAAAACAGCGTCCATAAGAAAAATCAAAGTTCATGTCAATATCTCATTACGTAGTGGAAATAAAAAATTTAAATTTACGCCACTGAAAAGACCTCAAAAAGTTATCATAAAATGGTTAATGAAATTTTCATCTGTGACATACAGAGGTAAATTTATCACAATGAAGTCTGTATTTGAGCGTTGATTTTTTTTTTGATATTCTGAAAACAAATCCATCATCGTTTTTTAAAGAGATAGGTTCCGATTTTTTTAAATGTTCGATTCGAAAAAAATCTGTAAATATGATGCCATTTATTTATATGGTAGCAAATTTTGAGCCTTTATAATTCATCGGCGCCTTTTCCCCTAAGTTAACCTCGGTGACCACCCTCTGTAAATTTCGGCGTCATTTTGAAATTTACCATCTTTTATTTACATGAAAAATAGCACTCGTAAGTTGGTCTCTATTTGATTAAATGAACGGTGTGTTTTCAAACCAACTATAAAATTTGATGGCCATCCGAGTTGAAAATTATTTTAAAATAACAGATACGTCTCTTAATCTCATTTCACGTATTATTCTATGTAATACAAAAGGAATGCTGTTCACTGGTAGGCACAGCACTTGAAAACGGCAGGACCGATTTGGCTAATTTTTTCTTAAAATCAGAAAAATATTGATTATTATTTTCTATGGTATCTATTCTTATTATATCCATGCCAAAGCCCCGCGAGGCTAAACTAATATGCTTGAGCCGGCGGCTCTACTATTGTTGTTGTTGTCGAGCAGGTCGCAGCCCCGAGAGGCAAATTATAATATGGTAGAAACGAAGGCTCCACTACTGCTGTACAATCACACAAATTAAATGCTGTCAGTAATAATAGAATCATATACAGCGTGTTCATAAAGTTCGGAAACGCTAAAATATCACAAAGAATTAGTATTTTTTGGAAAATGTTTCGAATAAAAGTTTCTCAATTCCAATCAACGCTTATTTTGATGACAAATATTT
Organism: Venustoraphidia nigricollis; assembly: GCA_034508555.1. Classification (NCBI taxonomy): domain Eukaryota; kingdom Metazoa; phylum Arthropoda; class Insecta; order Raphidioptera; family Raphidiidae; genus Venustoraphidia; species Venustoraphidia nigricollis. The sequence goes on along the minus strand of JAVRKA010000049.1, from coordinate 3,518,052 downwards.
CCCCTTTAGGGGGTTTAATCAATTCACGCAGGCTGCTGGCTCTGAGTTCACAAAATGTATCATTCACATGAACTGGTACCACTTAGAAAATTTTCAACTCAATGTTGCTAACTGTCTTGGAAGGGGTTGATGATTAATATTATGCTATGTTACTGCAGTCTGAAGATTTATATTAATATTACTCAGTTTATTTGGGAGTGGTGATGTAAAATTACCGATTATTTATGATAATAGACAATTTTGGTCGGATAACTTACCGGCTAATTAACCGGATGTCTATAAATCAAAGTAGGGGCTTTTAACTTTTCTTTCTCAGAACAGCAAAACACGAAACAACACCTCTGTTTTCAGAAAAATCGAAAGAACTATTTAATTCGTTTTTTTTGCAGGACCTCCAATAGGCCCTGGTCACTTTGGGATAATGGGGTCCCTATGGCTATTACAAAGGACTATTTTGTTAAAACAGACAAAATGAGTGTATAAACAAAATCCTAGATTTATTCAACTGTTATTTGTATTTTTTTATAGGCATAATAAATGAATACGTAATTATAACACAATTCGAAAAACTAACTCTTTTATTAGCATTCACTACTTTAAAATCTGCTTTAGAGCACATCATATTCTATAGACATCAGCGACTAACTATAGTCAATCTTTCAATTGTACTTATTTTTTTTTTTTTCTTTTCAGTTTCCCCGCTGCAATTAGTTAACATAATGCTTAAAAAAATTCTCAATGCAATTTCAATATTTGGAAATGTGTCTTCATAATAGACTTCAGAAAATTCTTTACAACTTTGTCGGTTATCGGATACTGATCTGGCAGGAACTAAGTGCTCCCGTTGATATTTTTCGCTTAACCGCAAATTAATTCAAATGTATCGTACATCAACTCGGTCCCAGAATATAGACACGCTTCATCGTATCTGCAAAAGTCGTAATAGTTTTTTCGATGGCCATAGAACTTACACTATTTCAAATAAATTTATAAAAAAAATGCGCAGTTATCTCAAATAATGGATTTCAGAAAATTCTTTACAGCTTTGTCGGTTATCGGATACTGATCTGGCAGGAACTAAGGGCTCCCATTGATCGCGAGGCCCCGGACACTTGCCCAGTGGAAAAGAGGGTCCCATCGATAAGTAATAATTCATCGAATGCATGAATTTGACACCGACGTCTGAGTTAACTCTTATTTCATAACCGATAACCATCCGTATTCGTTTTTCGCTTGATCGCGAATTAATTCAAATGTATCGTACGTTAATTCGGTTCCAGAATATAGACACACTTCACCGTATCTGCAAAAGTTGTGATAGTTTTTTTCATGACCATAGAACTAACACTATTTGAAATAAACTTGTAAAAAATGCGTATTTATTTCAATTTCTATTTATCAAAACCATAACAAAAAAAATACATAACCTAGCATTCTTAAAATAAAATTCATGTCAAATATTCGATAATATATAATACTGTTGTCGTTAGGAAATACGATTATTTTTTACAATAAATCTTTCAATGCAGTCTTTTCAAATTGCAGTATGCCATCATTTTTAAACACTCCAATTCAAAAAATATTCCAAAATACTACTATAATCAGAGATAATGCTGTAATATACGAATTTGTAATATGATGTTTCAGTATCTGTAAATAAATCTATATATTAATTATTTCATAACAAAATATAAAGTGAGTATACTTTTTCATTTTAAAACCAAACTTTTAAAAAATCATTGTTCAAAAATGTTTCTGGTACTCGTTATATAAAAAGTATATTTTATATTTCAAAAAATGTGTTTAAGCAAACCGTTCTATAATTTACTATATTCCAAAATGTAGCGTTAATCTTAATAATAATTTGTAATAATTTATTATCTTCACGCCATGATGTTTCCCGATGCAAATGATGACAGTACAGTGTACGCGGGGGTGGGACAAATCGCAAATACATGGCGTAAAATTAATATTAGTTTTACCATTTAACATGATGAATGAATTACCTTAAATTTCGCTTTGAGATAACGATAGTTTTATCACTTATCATCGACCTTAACTTTGAATTATCATCGTTTACAAAAAGATTGTCATCTGTCAAATTCAGATTGGGCTCAGAGTCGAACGGAAGCACGCTACCTTTTATAATTTGTAAATGTATCAGATCCAAATATTAGCATATACCTGTACGGAAAATAATTATTACAACATCTATACATCAAAACCATAATGCTGGTATTATTCATATTATAACCAAAAAATTATCAAGTTTAAAAAATGTTTTTTTTTTTCTTAATCGTTATACAAAAAGTTAATAATATATTAAAATAACGTATAAACAAACCGTTTTATAATTGAAAATATCCCAAAATACATCAATTTCCATAGTAAGATGTGTATTTATTTTCATAGAGCTGTCAAAATAATCTCACGCCATTTTTAATTTTATCTAAACTGCTCACAGACATACGTCGTAATCGACATTACGCGACTCGATTTTATACGTCGTCTCTTTCTAACCAATTGCATATATGGCGACCTCTTGGCGGAATAATTTTTCGAAATATCTCAGCAAAAATCACCCGATTTGTCTCGGACGTCTGTCAAAATGTTCTATAATTATCAATTTACACGATTTTGGCAAAAAGTTTACGTCCGATGGGTGTAATTTCGCTAAACAATGTTAAAAACCAATTCGACTGACAGCTAGAAAAAATTCAAATTTTATCAATCATTTGTTTTAAATTTCGCATTTCAAAATAGAATTGACTCGTTTCACGAATCAAAATGCGACAAAAAATAAACTTCTGTCTCCGTCACTTTCATGTAGTTTAGCGACGTATGTTTTTAAAAAAAATTGATCGATTTGTCGCGTGTTAATTTCGCATTTAAGTTAGACTGTGACTTTTAATTTTTTTTGCCATGCTAAGTGAGAACCCCACACGGTCACCGTCATAGGAACGGAACAAAAAAACAATAACGCCGACTTTTATTTGCGAATTAACGGCGTTAGAAAAGTCGTTTTCGACGCGTCTTTTGCACTTTGCAGTTGGAGTTTTTTCTCGCGCTTCGTTTAAAACCGGTCTCGACGTCGTGCGACGAAAACTGGCCGAGATACGACCGATTCCGGACGACGGGTTAATCAAATGGGAGTTTTTTGTTTCCGCGTCGGCGCCCGAATTTTCGCCGAAAACCGTCCGCACGAAAACTCTTAAAAAAGAGGCGAAAAAAGTCTGCAATTCAAGACCGGCCTCGCCGCTGGGCGATTTTTTTTCGATTTTAGCCGAGCGTTTAAAGACGCCTCTCAACGTTATCCTTACGGGAGACGGGGTCGACTTTGAAAAATCGCCGGGGCTACGCCCCGCAAACGCAAGACACCCGAATAGCGCTACGCATCGAGTCAAAAAGTCCTCTTTAAGCACTTTTTTTAGCGAATTTTTTCGTCCAAAAATGCAAATTTGTATAGCTGCAAAAGTTTTTTTTTTTTCATTTTTTGCCTTTTAATACAAGTGGACTAGTTGACCAGTGCAAAACCTTTTTGCAGGCAACTTAACACCGCTTTCAAAGATCAATGTTTTTGGTATGGGTCTGCGGAAAAATTTTTTTTTTACAAATTTTTTTTTTTTTTGCATCCGTTTTTGCCATGGTTTGTAAAGATCACTGTGATTTGAATCACGCCTGCGGCGCCAATTATCTTTAACGGGATACGCAAAACTTTTTTAAATGTGTTTCTACAATAGTTTTCCAATATCGATGTATTTAGAATCACGCCTGCGGCGCCAATTACCATTGCTGGCATACACAAAACTTTTTTGAATGTGTCTTTAGAATAGTTCTCCAATATCAAAGTGTTATAAAATTTGTCTGGGACCCAATAATTACTCGGCCTAACGGCCTCGCCATATGGTCCCAAAAAGATTCGTCTACGATTACTCGGTCTTACGACCTCGCCGTTAGGCCCAAAAAGAAATTAGGGCACAGCGGGCCTTCGGCCCGCAATAAATTGGTCTGCAACTCAATATCTACTCGGTCTTACGACCTCGGCATTAGGTCCAAAAAGAAAATAAGACGCGGCGGGCCTTCGGCCCGCAATAAATTGGTCTGCGGCTCAATATCTACTCGGTCTTACGACCTCGCCATTAGGCCCAAAAAGAAAATAAGGCGCGGCGGGCCTTCGGCCCGCAATAAATTGGTCTGCGACTGAATATCTACTCGGTCTTACGACCTCGTCATTAGGCCCAAAAAGAAAATAAGGCGAGGCGGGCCTTCGGCCCGCAATAAATTAGTCTGCGACTCAATATCTACTCGGTCTTACGTCCTCGCCATTAGGCCCAAAAAGAAATTAAGGCGCGGCGGGCCTTCGGCCCGCAATAGATTGGTCTGCGACTCAATATCTACTCGGTCTTACGACCTCGTCATTAGGCCCAAAAAGAAAATAAGGCGAGGTGGGCCTTCGGCCCGCAATAAATTGGTCTGCGACTCAATATCTACTCGGTCTTAGCACCTCGCCATTAGGCCCAAAAAGAAATTAAGACGCGGCGGGCCTTCGGCCCGCAATAAATTGGTCTGCGGCTCAATATCTACTCGGTCTTACGACCTCGCCATTAGGCCCAAAAAGAAATTAAGGTGCGGCGGGCCTTCGGCCCGCAATAAATTGGTCTGCGACTCAATATCTACTCGGTCTTACGATCTCGCCGATCAGTCCAAGAAGACAGTTTTTGTGTTTTTATATCTGTCTAAATAAAATAATTTTCACTTATACCATTTATTTACTTTAGTATCCAAATAGACTACCTTTGCAAAACCTTGCGAGTTTACACCGTTTTCAATGATCAATGTTTTTAGTACGGGCCTTTAACATACGTTTTTTTATACATTTTTTATACCTATTCTGCAAGTTGTCTCGTTGACTTTTCTCCATTAATTTCAAAGCTTGCTAAAACTAATTCGTCTTCACAGTGTTGAATGTTGTTTTTTTTCTTTGAAAATAAACCGTATACCGTTTCTATTTAAGTTCCTTAAAGTTATGGAATAAGGTTGTCGCTTTTCTGGATAAACGTTCAAGTATTCTGCTTGAACCCACGTGGTGTTTTTGTTACGCTGAATGTGTGCGCAAAAATAGCCTGTTTTTCAAATTTGAAAATGCTTGAGCCATCTTAGAGAGTAAATCAAACAAAATTAGCAAAACTCGCTCGACATATTGTTAACCTGTCGGTATGTATTTGTTTCAACAAATTTTGTTTTACACGGCACACTGATCAGTATGGATAACGTCAAAAAGCTATTTTGGTCAGTTTTGTAGCTTCTGGTTCGTTTAGATATAAGATGTGCTATGTCAAATTATTCAAAACAATAAGCAGATTTTGAATATCTGAAAATCCAAAACAGCGTCTATAAGAAAAATCAAAGTTCATGTCAATATCTCATTACGTAGTGGAAATAAAAAAATTAAATTTTCGCCACTGAAGAGACCTTAAAAAGTTATCATAAAATGGTCAATGAAATTTTCAGATATCTTCATAAATAAAAAAGTTATGGCCAGTTTTTCTAAATGGAAATTTTCACTATTTTCTGAATAAATTAATTTTTCTGCACTACTTTGCCTCTTTAACCGACTTTCTATCACCACTAACAACAAAGTTACCCGTGTTAGCCCACGTCGGTTGAAACACCCTGTATATATTATGTGTAAATAAAGTGAATTTGACTTCTCCCATTAATATTCAAATTTTAGAGAAATCGGGTATTTTTCGTCAGATTTTATGTATTTCTACACTTGTTAACTTTTTTAAGCCTGTGTACCGAATACTAACTTCATCGAATCAATGGCTTTGCCTTTGTTGAATAAATATTATTATTATTATGCACTACCGTCTCTTAACATTCCACGGGCCTCCCATTATCGTCTAGCTTATACATAGCTGACTAATTTTGTACCACAGAACTCGCTGAATTAAAGCAATTTCGAAAGCAGTTATATCTGTTTCGGTATTGAGAGCGAACTATTTTCATTATTTCAAAGGAAAAACATATTTAAAAAAATGCGTAATTACTTCAAATATTATCAATAAAAATAATTTTATTAACAATTGTCAAATCATAACAAAAAGAAATAATTACATAACCTCACATTTTTGAAAACATAATTCATGACAAATAATATTATATATATAATAATATCGTTATTAAATATTATATTTTGCAACAAATCCGATTGACCAATGTAGTCTCTCGTTTAAAATTCCAATTTTGTCATTTCATCAATTTAACACAATATTCGAATATTCGAATATACTTAGTATAATAGGTAGAAGATACAGGAAATCAATTTGTAATCTGTTTCAATAGATCTGTAAATAAATGTATATATATATGAATAATTTCTATATTTTAGGAACCAAAATATTAGTTTTCATATTATAACCAAATAATTTTCAAGGTTAAAAAATGTTTTTTTTTTCTTAATCGTTATACAAAAAGTTAATAATATATAAAATAACGTATAAACAAACCGTTTTATAATTGAAAATATCCCAAAATACATCAATTTCCATAGTAAGATGTGTATTTATTTTCATAGAGCTGTCAAAATAATCTCACGCCATTTTTAATTTTATCTAAACTGCTCACAGACATACGTCGTAATCGACATTACGCGACTCGATTTTATACGTCGTCTCTTTCTAACCAATTGCATATATGGCGACCTCTTGGCGGAATAATTTTTCGAAATATCTCAGCAAAAATCACCCGATTTGTCTCGGACGTCTGTCAAAATGTTCTATAATTATCAATTTACACGATTTTGGCAAAAAGTTTACGTCCGATGGGTATGAATTCGCTAAACAATGTTAAAAACCAATTCGACTGACAGCTAGAAAAAATTCAAATTTTATCAATCATTTGTTTTAAATTTCGCATTTCAAAATAGAATTGACTCGTTTCACGAATCAAAATGCGACAAAAAATAAACTTCTGTCCCCGTCACTTTCATGTAGTTTAGCGACGTATGTTTTTAAAAAAATTTGATCGATTTGTCGCGTGTTAATTTCGCATTTAAGTTAGACTGTGACTTTTAATTTTTTTTGCCATGCTAAGTGAGAACCCCACACGGTCACCGTCATAGGAACGGAACAAAAAAACAATAACGCCGACTTTTATTTGCGAATTAACGGCGTTAGAAAAGTCGTTTTCGACGCGTCTTTTGCACTTTGCAGATAGAGTTTTTTCTCGCGCTTCGTTTAAAACCGGTCTCGACGTCGTGCGACGAAAAGTCGCCGAGATACGACCGATTCCGGACGACGGGTTAATCAAATGGGAGTTTTTTGTTTCCGCGTCGGCGCCCGAATTTTCGCCGAAAACCGTCCGCACGAAAACTCTTTAAAAAGAGGCGAAAAAAGTCTGCAATTCAAGACCGCCCTCGCCGCTGGGCGATTTTTTTACGATTTTAGCCGAGCGTTTAAAGACGCCTCTCAACGTTATCCTTACGGGAGACGGGGTCGACTTTGAAAAATCGCCGGGGCTACGCCCCGCAAACGCAAGACACCCGAATAGCGCTACGCATCGAGTCAAAAAGTCCTCTCTGAGCACTTTTTTTAGCGAATTTTTTCGTCCAAAAATGCAAATTTGTATAGCTGCAAAAGTTTTTTTTTTTTCATTTTTTGCCTTTTAATACAAGTGGATGGATGGATGGATGGATGGATGGATGCCGATAGGCATTTCTGATTTAGCAAAGATCAATGTTTTTGGTATGGGTCTGCAGAAAAATTTTTTTTTTACAAATTTTTTTTTTTTTTGCATCCGTTTTTGCCATGGTTTGTAAAGATCACTGTGATTTGAATCACGCCTGCGGCGCCAATTATCTTTAACGGGGTACGCAAAACTTTTTTAAATGTGTTTCTACAATAGTTTTCCAATATCGATGTGTTTAGAATCACGCCTGCGGCGCCAATTACCATTGCTGGCATACACAAAACTTTTTTGAATGTGTCTTTAGAATAGTTCTCCAATATCAAAGTGTTATAAAATTTGTCTGGGACCCAATAATTACTCGGCCTAACGGCCTCGCCATATAATACCAAAAAAATTCGTCTGCGATTACTCGGTCTTACGACCTCGCCGATAGGCCGAAAAAGAAATTAGGGCACAGCGGGCCTTCGGCCCGCAATAAATTGGTCTGCAACTCAATATCTACTCGGTCTTACGACCTCGGCATTAGGCCCAAAAAGAAAATAAGACGCGGCGGGCCTTCGGCCCGCAATAGATTGGTTTGCGGCTCAATATCTACTCTGTCTTACGACCTCGCCATTAGGCTCAAAAAGAAATTAAGACGCGGTGGGCCTTCGGCCCGCAATAAATTGGTCTGCGGCTCAATATCTACTCGGTCTTACGACCTCGCCATTAGGCCCAAAAAGAAATTAAGGTGCGGCGGGCCTTCGGCCCGCAATAAATTGGTCTGCGTCTCAATATCTACTCGGTCTTACGACCTCGCCATTAGGCCCAAAAAGAAATTAAGGTGCGGCGGACCTTCGGCCCGCAATAAATTGGTCTGCGACTCAATATCTACTCGGTCTTACGATCTCGCCGATCAGTCCAAGAAGACAGTTTTTGTTTTTTTATATCTGTCTAAATAAAATAATTTTTTACTTATACCATTTATTTACTTTAGTATCCAAATAGACGACCTTTGCAAAACCTTGCGAGTTTACACCGTTTTCAATGATCAATGTTTTTAGTACGGGCCTTTAACATACGTTTTTTTATACATTTTTATACCTATTCTGCAAGTTGTCTCGTTGACTTTTCTCCATTAATTTCAAAGCTTGCTAAAACTAATTCGTCTTCACAGTGTTGAATGTTGTTTTTTTTCTTTGAAAATAAACCGTATACCGTTTCTATTTAAGTTCCTTAAAGTTATGGAATAAGGTTGTCGCTTTTCTGGATAAACGTTCAAGTATTCTGCTTGAACCCACGTGGTGTTTTTGTTACGCTGAATGTGTGCGCAAAAATAGCCTGTTTTTCAAATTTGAAAATGCTTGAGCCATCTTAAAGAGTAAATCAAACAAAATGAATTAGCAAAACTCGCTCGACATATTGTTAACCTGTCGGTATGTATTTGTTTCAACAAATTTTGTTTTACACGGCACACTGTTCAGTATGGATAACGTCAAAAAGCTATTTTGGTCAGTTTTGTAGCTTCTGGTTCGTTTAGATATAGGATGTGCTATGTCAAATTATTTATAACAATAAGCAGATTTTAAATATCTGAAAATCCAAAACAGCGTCTATAAGAAAAATCAAAGTTCATGTCAATATCTCATTACGTAGTGGAAATAAAAAAATTAAATTTACGCCACTGAAAAGACCTTAAAAAGTTATCATAAAATGGTTAATGAAATTTTCATATATCTTCATAAATAAAAAAGTTATGGCCAGTTTTTCTAAATGGAAATTTTCACTATTTTCTGAATAAATTAATTTTTCTGCACTACTTTGCCTCTTTAACCGACTTTCTATCTCCCCTAACAACAAAGTTACCCGTGTCAGCCCACGTCGGTTGAAACACCCTGTATATATTATTATGTGTAAATAAAGTGAATTTGACTTCTCGCATTAATATTCAAATTTTAAAGAAATCGGGTATTTTTCGTCAGATTTTGTGTATTTCTACACTTGTTAACTTTTTTAAGCCTGTGTACCGAATACTAACTTCATCGAAGCATAGTTAGGGCTCCGTATATCCGATGAAAAAGCGGAGTCCTTATAGGATCACTCTTGTGTCTGTCTTTTCGTTTGTCACAGCTCTCTCCGATTCTACGGGACGAAAAGTGTTGAAATTTTATTCAAAAATTCCTTCGATGCTAAAAGATGATTCTAGCTTACATTATTTCAAATGAATTTATAAAAAACAAATGCGTAATTATCTCAAATATTATTGTTGAAAGCAGCTTTACCGATGGCAATTTGACCCGATGCCTACGAAATCGCTTCGGTCTTGACCGATAGTTATCTATAATAGAAATTTCTTTGATGCTCATAGTTATATTTAATTTACACTATTAGTCTATGAATTTATTGCAATTTTGAAGGCAATTATATCTGTTTCTGTATTGAGAGCAAACTATTTTCGTTATTTAAAAAAAGAATTATTAGAAAAAATGCGTAATTACTTAAAATATTATCAATAAAAATAAGTTTATAAACATTTATTCAAAAAATATTGTTACAATAATATCAAAAATAAACTAAAAAAGAAAAAATATACATAACCTCATTTTTAACAGCATAACTTACGTCAAAAAAATGTTGTGGTTATTAAAAACGATAATTTTTTAAAACAAATCCGACTGACAAATGTAGTATTTATGTTTTAAAATTCCAATATATTGTCATTTCAACAATTCTTTACATTCGCATTCATTATAAGTAAGTAAATAATTTCCAAAATACAGGAATGAATTTATAACCTTATTTCGTGATCTGTAAATAAATTTGAATATGAACTATTTCAACTATTTCAAGAAGTATATAATAATTAAGAAAAAATGTTTAAACAAACCGTATTATAATTTTCTATATTCCAAAAATCAGCTTTGATAGGTTTGTATTCAATCATCTCACACATAGAACGTATAGGGTACGTTTGACATCTGATTGTGTGTTTAGTACACGACAATCCACACTAAATGCTCAATTCGCCAATAAATAATATAAATACCATTATAATATGTCAAATTATCTTAAATTTCGTTTTTAAATAACGATAAGCTACCGCTTACTGGTTAGAGACTTTGAATTATCATTTATAAAAAAGTTTCCGCCTGTCAGATTAACCTTTCATATGTATCAGATGTCAGACTGTGTACAATGATCAAAATAAGATCAAAATTATATGTCCGTCTCTATCTTACTACTTGTATATATTATGTCATCCTTTTGGCCGAATTAAATTTGAAGATTTCTCAGCAAAAATTATCGAGTCTGTCTCGGGTGTCTGTCAAAAAGTTTTATAATTAATAATTTACATGATTTTGGCAAAAAAATTACGGTCGATGGTCACAATTTCGTTAAATAATGTTAAAAACCAACCGTTTGACAGATAAATTATATGTCATTGTTTGTAGTTGTTTGTTTAAAATGTCAAATGTGTAAGATTTGTGGCCGTACTCAAAATTATATGTCTGTCTCTTTCTTACTAACTACTTATATGGCAGGTCCTTGGCGAAATTATTTTTAGAGATATCTCAGCAAAAATGACCGGATTTGTCTCGGGTGTGTGTCAAAAGGTTCTATAATTGTCAATTTACATGATTTTGGCAAAAAGTTTACGTCCGATGGCCGTAATTTCGCTAAACAATGTTAAAAACCAATTCAACTGACAGCTAGAAAAAATTAAAATTTTATCAATCATTTGTTTTAAATTTGACATTTCAAAATAGAATTGACTCGTTTCACGAATCAAAATGCGACAAAAAATAAACTTCTGTCCCCGTCACTTTCATGTAGTTTAGCGACGTATGTTTTTAAAAAAAATTGATCGATTTGTCGCGTGTTAATTTCGCATTTAAGTTAGACTGTGACTTTTAATTTTTTTTGCCATGCTAAGTGAGGACCCCACACGGTCACCGTCATAGGAACTGAACAAAAAAACAATAACGCCGACTTTTATTTGCGAATTAACGGCGTTAGAAAAGTCGTTTTCGACGCGTCTTTTGCACTTTGCAGTTGGAGTTTTTTCTCGCGCTTCGTTTAAAACCGGTCTCGACGTCGTGCGACGAAAACTCGCCGAGATACGACCGATTCCGGACGACGGGTTAATCAAATGGGACTTTTTTGTTTCCGCGTCGGCGCCCGAATTTTCGCCGAAAACCGTCCGCGCGAAAACTCTTTAAAAAGAGGCGAAAAAAGTCTGCAATTCAAGACCGCCCTCGCCGCTGGGCGATTTTTTTACGATTTTAGCCGAGCGTTTAAAGACGCCTCTCAACGTTATCCTTACGGGAGACGGGGTCGACTTTGAAAAATCGCCGGGGCTACGCCCCGCAAACGCAAGACACCCGAATAGCGCTACGCATCGAGTCAAAAAGTCCTCTTTAAGCACTTTTTTTAGCGAATTTTTTCGTCCAAAAATGCAAATTTGTATAGCTGCAAAAGTTTTTTTTTTTTCATTTTTTGCCTTTTAATACAAGTGGATGGATGGATGGATGGATGGATGGATGGATGCCGATAGGCATTTCTGATTTAGTTGCCGATAGGCATTTCAAATATAGGTGCTGATAGGCATTTCAGATATAGTTGCCGATAGGCATTTCAGAAATAGATGCCGATAGGCATTTCAGATATAGTTGCCGATAGGCATTTAAACTATAGGTGCCGATAAGCATATCAAATATAGGTGCCGATAGGCATTTCAGATATAAATGCCGATAGGCATATCAAATATAGGTGCCGATAGGCATTTCAGATATAAATGCCGAAAGGCATTTCCGATATAGTTGCCGATTGGCATTTTAAAAATAGGTTCCGATAGGCATTTCAGATGTAGAAGCCGATAGGCATTTAAAATATAGGTGCCGATAGGCATTCCAGATATGGTTGCCGATAGGCATTTCAAATATAGGTGCTGATAGGCATTTCAGATGTAGTTTCCGATAGGCATTTCAAAAATAGGTGCCGATAGGCATTTCAGACATAGGTGCCGATAGGCATTGCAGATATAGTTGCCGGTTGGCATTTTAAAAATAGGTGCAGATAGGCATTTCAGATATAGAAGCCGAAAGGTATTTGAAATACTATAGGTGTCGATAGGCATTTCAGATATGGTTGCCGATAGGCATTTCAAATATAGGTGCTGATAGGCATTTCAGATATAGTAGCCTATTGGCATTTTAAAAATAGGTGCCGATAGGCATTTCAGATATAGGTGCCAATATGCATTTCAAATATAGGTGACGATAGGCATTTTTGATTTGGTTGCCGATAGGCATTTCAAATATAGGTCCTGAGAAGGCACTTCAGATATAGTTGCCGATTGGCATTTTAAAAATAGGTGCCGATAGGCATTTCAGATATAGGTGCCGATAGGCATTTCAAATATAGGTGCCGATAGGCATTTCAGATATAGTTGCCGATAGGCATTTCAGAAATAGATGCCGATAGGCATTTCAGATATAGTTGCCGATAGGCATTTAAAATATAGGTGCCGATAGGCATTTCAAATATAGGTGCCGATAGGCATTTCAGATATAAATGCCGAAAGGCATTTCAAATATAGTTGCCGATAGGCATTTCAAATATAGGTGCTGATAGGCATTTCAGATATAGGTGCCGATAGGCATTTCAAATATAGGTGCTGATAGGCATTGTGATTTGGTTGCCGATAGGCATTTCAAATATAGGTGCTGATAGGCATTTCAGATATAGTTGCCGATTAGCATTTTAAAAATAGGTGCCGATAGGCATTTCAGATATAGAAGCCGATAGGTATTTCAAATATGGGTATCGATAGGCATTTCAGATATGGTTGCCGATAGGCATTTAAAATATAGGTGCCGATAGGCATTTCTGATTTGGTTGCCGATAGGCAATTCAAATATAGGTGCTGATAGGCATTTCAGATGTAGTTTTCGATAGGCATTTCAAAAATAGGTGCCGATAGGCATTTCAGATATAGGTGCCGATAGGCATTTCAGATACAGTTGCCGATTGGCATTTTAAAAATAGGTGCCGATAGGCATTTCAGATATAGAAGCCGATAGGCATTTCAAATATAGGTGCTGATAGGCATTCCAGATATAGTTGCAGATAGGCATTTCAAATATAGGTGCTGATGGGCATTTTAGATGTAGTTTCCGATAGGCATTTCAAAAATAGGTGCCGATAGGCATTTCAGATATAGGTGCCGATAGGCATTTCAGATATAGTTGCCGATTCGCATTTTAAAAATAGGTGCCGATAGGCATTTCAGATATAGGTGCCGATAGGCATTTCAGATATAGGTGCCGATAGGCATTTTAGATATAGTTGCCGATTCGCATTTTAAAAATAGGTGCCGATAAGCATTTCAGATATAGAAGCCGATAGGCATTTCAAATATAGGTGCTGATAGGAATTTTAGATGTAGTTTCCGATATGCATTTCAAAAATAGGTGCCGATAGGCATTTCATAAATAGTTGCCGATAGGCATTTCAGATATAGTTGCCGATTGGCATTTTAAAAATAGGTGCCGATAGGCATTTCAGATGTAGTTTCCGATAGGCATTTCCAAAATAGGTGCCGATAAGCATTTCAGATATAGGTGCCGATAGGCATATCAAATATAGTTACCGATAGGCATTTAAAATATAGATGCCGAAAGGCACTTCAAATATAGGTGCCGATAGGCATTTCAAATATAGGTGCCGATAGGCATTCCAGATATGGTTGCCGATAGGCATTTCAAATATAGGTGCTGATAGGAATTTCAGATGTAGTTTCCGATAGGCATTTCAAAAATTGGTGCCGATTGGCTTTTCAGATATAGATGCCGATAGGCATTTCAGATATAGTTGCCGATTGGCATTTTAAAAATAGGTGCCGATAGGCATTTCAGATATAGAAGCCGATAGGCATTTCAAATATAGGTGCCGATAGGCATTCCAGATATGGTTGCCGATAGGCATTTCAAATATAGGTGCTGATAGGCATTTCAGATATAGGTGCCGATAGGCATTTCAGATATAGTTTTCGATTGGCATTTTAAAAATAGGTGCCGATAGGCATTTCAGATATAGAAGCCGATAGGTATTTCAAATATAGGTGTCGATAGGCATTTCAGATATGGTTGCCGATAGGCATTTCAAATATAGGTGCTGATAGGCATTTCAGATGTAGTGTCCGATAGGCATTTCGAAAATAGGTGCCGATAGGCATTTCAAATATAGGTGCCGCTAGGCATTTTAGATATAATTGCCGAAAGGCATTTCAGATATAGGTGCCGACAGGCATTTCTGATTTGGTTGCCGATGGGCATTTCAAATATAGGTGCTGATAGGCATTTCAGATGTAGTTTCCGATAGGCATTTCAAAAATAGGTGCCAATAGGCATTTCAGATATAGGTGCCGATAGGCATTTCAGATATAGTTGCCGATTGGCATTTTAAAAATAGGTGCCGATAGGCATTTCAGATATAGAAGCCGATAGGCATTTAAATTTAGGTGCCGATAGATATTCCAGATATGGTTGCCGATAGGCATTTCAAATATAGGTGCAGATAGGCATTTCAGATATAAATGCTGAAAGGCATTTAATATATAGGTGCCGATAGGCATTTCTGATTTGGTTGCCGATAGGCATTTCAAATATAGGTGCTGATAGGCCTTTCAGATGTAGTTTCCGATAGGCATTTCAAAAATAGGTGCCGATAGGCATTTCAGATACAGGTGCCGATAGGCATTTCAGATATAGTTGCCAAATCGCATTTCTAAACTAGGTGCCGATAGGCATTTTAGATATAGGTGCTGATAGGCATTTCAGATGTAGGTTCCGATAGGCATTTTAAAAATAGGTGCCGATAGGCATTTCAAATATAGGTGCCGCTAGGCATTTCAGACATAAATGCCGAAAGGCATTTCAGATATAGGTGCCGATAGGCATTTCTGATTTGGTTGCCGTTAGGCATTTCAAATATAGGTCTGATAGGCATTTCAGATGTAGTTTCCGATAGGCATTTAATAATAGGTGCTGATAGGCATTTCAGATATAGGTGCCGATAGGCATTTCAGAAATAGTTGCCGATTGGCATTTTAAAAATAGGTGCCGATAGGCATTTCAGATATAGATGCCGATAGGCATTTCAAATATAGGTGCCGATAGGCATTCCAGATATGGTTGCCGATAGGCATTTCAAATATAGGTGCAGATAGGCATTTCAGTAGTAGTTTCCGATAGGCACTTCAAAAATAGATGCCAATAGGCATCTCAGATATAGGTGCCGATAGGCATTTCAGATATAGTTGCCGATTGGCATTTTAAAAATATGTGCCGATAGGTATTTCAGATATAGAAGCCGATAGGCAATTCAAATATAGGTGCCCATAGGCATTTCAGATATAAATGCTGAAAGGCATTTCAGATATAAATGCCGAAAGGCATTTTAGATATAGGTGCCGATAGGCTTTTCTGATTTGGTTGCCGATAGGCATTTCAAATATAGGTGCTGATAGGCATTTCAGATGTAGTTTCCGATAGGCATTTCAAAAAAAAGGTGCCGATAGGCATTTCAAATATAGGTGCCGATTCGCATTTTAAAAATAGGTGCCGATAGGCATTTCAGATATAGAAGCCGATAGGTATTTCAGATAGAGTTGCCGTTTGGCATTTTAAAAATAGGTGCCGATAGGCATTTCAAATATAGGTGCCGATAGGCATTTCAGATATAGTTGCCGATTTGCATTTTAAAAATAGGTGCCGATAGGCATTTAAAATATAGAAGCCGATAGGCATTTTAAATATAGGTGATGATAGGCATTCCAGATATGGTTGCCGATAGGCATTTCAAATATAGGTGCTGATAGGCATTTCAGATGTAGTTTCCGATAGGCATTTCAAAAAAAAGGTGCCGATAGGCATTTCAAATATAGGTGCCGATTCGCATTTTAAAAATAGGTGCCGATAGGCATTTCAGATATAGAAGCCGATAGGTATTTCAAATATATGTGTCGATAGGCATTTCAGATATGGTCCCTGATAGGCAATTCAAATATAGGTGCTGATAGGCATTTCAGATGTAGTTTCCGTTAGGCATTTCAAAAATAAGTGCCGATAGGCATTTCAAATATAGGTGCCGCTAGGCATTTCAGATATAAATGCCGAAAAGCATTTCAGATATAGGTGCCGATAGGCATTTCTGATTTGGTTGCCGATAGGCATTTCAAATATAGGTGCTGATAGGCATTTCAGATGTAGTTTCCGTTAGGCATTTCAAAAATCGGTGCCGATGGGCATTTCAAAAATATGTGCCGATAGGCATTTCAGATATAGTTGCCGATTGGCATTTTAAAAATACGTTCCGATAGGCATTTCAGATGTAGTTTTCGATAGGCATTTCAAAAATAGGTGCCGATAGGCAGTTCAGATATAGGTGCCGTCAGGCATATCAGATATAGTTGCCGATAGGCATTTAAAATATAGGTGCCGGTAGGTATTTCAAATATAGGTGCCGATAGGCATTTCAGATATAAATGCCGAAAGGCATTTCAGATATAGGTGCCGATAGGCATTCCAGATATGGTTGCCGATAGGCATTTCAAATATAGGTGCTGATAGGAATTTTAGATGTAGTTTCCGATATGCATTTCAAAAATAGGTGCCGATAGGCATTTCATAAATAGTTGCCGATAGGCATTTCAGATATAGTTGCCGATTGGCATTTTAAAAATAGGTGCCGATAGGCATTTCAGATGTAGTTTCCGATAGGCATTTCCAAAATAGGTGCCGATAAGCATTTCAGATATAGGTGCCGATAGGCATATCAAATATAGTTACCGATAGGCATTTAAAATATAGATGCCGAAAGGCACTTCAAATATTGGTGCCGATAGGCATTTCAGATATAGTTGCTGATTGGCATTTTAAAAATAGGTGCCGATAGGCATTTCAGTAATAGGTGCCGATAGGCATTTCAGATAAAGTTGCCGATTGGCATTTTAAAAATAGGTGCCGATAGGCATTTCAGATATAGAAGCCGATAGGCATTTAAATATAGGTGCCGATAGATATTTCAGATATGGTTGCCGATAGGCATTTCAAATATAGGTGCTGATAGGCATTTCAGATGTAGTTTCCGATAGGCATTTCAAAAATTGGTCACGATTGGCTTTTCAGATATAGGTGCCGATAGGCATTCCAGATATGGTTGCCGATAGGCATTTCAAATATAGGTGCTGATAGGCATTTCAGATGTAGTTTCCGATAGGCATTTCAAAAATAGGTGCCGATAGGCATTTTAGATATAAATGCCGAAAGGCATTTCAGATATAGGTGCCGATAGGCATTTCTGATTTGGTTGCCGATAGGCATTTCAAATATAGGTGCTGATAGGCATTTCAGATGTAGTTTCCGATAAGCATTTCAAAAAAAGGTGCCAATAGGCATTTCAGATATAGATGCCGATAGGCATTTCAGATATAGTTGCCGATTGGCATTTTAAAAATAGGTGCCGATAGGCATTTCAGATATAGAAGCCGATAGGCATTTAAATATAGGTGCCGATAGATATTCCAGATATGGTTGCGGATAGGCATTTCAAATATTGGTGCAGATAGGCATTTCAGATATAAATGCTGAAAGGCATTTCATATATAGGTGCCGATAAGCATTTCTGATTTGGTTACCGATAGGCATTTCAAATATAGGTGCTAATAGGCCTTTCAGATGTAGTTTCCGATAGGCATTTCAAAAATAGGTGCCGATAGGCATTTCAGATATAGGTGCCGATAGGCATTTCAGATATAGTTGCCGATTAGCATTTTAAAAATAGGTGCCGATAGGCATTTCAGATATAGATGCCGATAGGCATTTCAAATATAGGTGCCGATAGGCATTCCAGATATGGTTGCCGACAGGCATTTCAAATATAGGTGCTGATAGGCATTTCAGATATAGTTTCCGATAGGCATTTCAAAAATAGGTGCTGATAGGCATTTCAGATGTAGGTTCCGATAGGCATTTTAAAAATAGGTGCCGATAGGCATTTCAAATATAGGTGCCGCTAGGCATTTCAGATATAAATGCCGAAAGGCATTTCAGATATAGGTGCCGATAGGCATTTCTGATTTGGTTGCTGATAGGCATTTCAAATATAGGTGCTGATAGGCATTTCAGATGTAGTTTCCGATAGGCATTTCAAAAATAGGTGCCGATAGGCATTTCAGATATAGGTGCCAATAGGCATTTGAGAAAGAGTTGCCGATTGGCATTTTAAAAATAGGTTCCGATAAGCATTTCAGATATAGAAGCTGATAGGCATTTCAAATATAGGTGCAGATAGGCATTTTAGATATATGTGCCGATAGGCATATCAGATATAGTTGCCGATAGGCATTTAAAATATAGGTGCCGATAGGAAATTCAAATATAGGTGCCGATAGTCATTTCAGATATACATGCCGAAAGGCATTTCAGATATAGGTGCCGATAGGCATTTCTGATTTGGTTGCCGATAGGCAATTCAAATATAGGTGCTGATAGGCATTTCAGATGTAGTTTCCGATAGGCATTTCAAAAATAGGTGCCGATAGGCATTTCAGATATAGGTGCCGATAGGCATTTCAGATATAGTTGCCGATTGGCAGATTAAAAATAGGTGCCAATAGGCATTTCAGATATAGAAGCCGATAGGCATTTCAAATATAGGTGCCGAAAGGCATTCCAGATATGGTTGCCGATAGGCATTTCAAATATAGGTGCTAATAGGCATTTCAGATGTAGTTTCCGATAGGCATTTCAAAAATAGGTGCCGATAGGCATTTCAGATATATGTGCCGATAGGCATTCCAGATATAGTTGCCGGTTCGCATTTTAAAAATAGGTGCCGAAAGGCATTTCAGATATAGGTGCCGATAGGCTGCCGATAGGCATTTCAGATATAGGTGTCGATAGGCATTTCATATATAGAAGCCGATAGGCATTTCAAATATAGGTGCCGATAGCCATTCCAGATATAGAAGCCGATAGGCATTTCAAATATAAGTGCCGATAGGCATTGCAGATATGGTTGCCGATAGGCATTTCATATATAGGTGCTGATAGGCATTTCAGATGTAGTTTCCGATAGGCATTTCAAAAATAGGTGCCGATAGGCATTTCAGATATAGGTGCCGATAGGCATTTCAGATATAGTTGCCGATTCGCATTTTAAAAATTAATGCCGAAAGGCATTTCAGATATAGAAGCCGATAGGCAATTCAAATATAGGTGCCGATAGGCATTTCAGATATAGTTGCCGATTCGCATTTTAAAAATAGGTGCCGATAGGCATTTCAGATTTAGAAGCCGATAGGCATTTCAAATATAGGTGCCGATAGGCATTCCAGATATGGTTGCCGATAGGCATTTCAAATAGAGTTGCTGATAGGCATTTCAGATGTATTTTCCGATAGGCATTTCAAAAATAGGTGCCGATAATCATTTCAAAAATAGGTGCCGATAGGCATTTCAAAAATAGGTGCCGATAGGCATTTCAGATATAGTTGCCGATTGGAATTTTAAAAATAGGTGCCGATAGGCATTTCAGATGTAGTTACCGATAGGCATTTCAAAAATAGGTGCCGATAGGCATTTCAGATATAGGTGCCGATAGGCATATCAGATATAGCTGCCGATAGGCATTTAAAATATAGGTGCCGATAGGCATTTCTGATTTGGTTGCCGATAGGCAATTCAAATATAGGTGCTGATAGGCATTTCAGATATATTTTCGATAGGCATTTCAAAAATAGGTGCCGATAGGCATTTCAGGTGCCGATAGGCATTTCAGATACAAATGCCGATTAGCATTTTAAAAATAGGTGCCGATAGACATTTCAGATATAGAAGCCGATAGGCATTTCAAATATAGGTGCCGATAGGCATTCCAGATATAGTTGCCGATGGGCATTTCAAATATAGGTGCTGATAGGCATTTCAGATGTAGTTTCCGATAGGCATTTCAAAAATAGGTGCCGATAGGCATTTCAGATATAGGTGCCGATAGGCATTTCAGATATAGTTGCCGATTCGCATTTTAAAAATAGGTGCCGATAGGCATTATAGATATAGGTGCCGATAGGCATTTTAGATATAGTTACCGATTCGCATTTTAAAAATAGGTGCCGATAAGCATTTCAGATATAGGTGCCGATAGGCATTTCAGATATAGTTGCCGATTCGCATTTTAAAAATAGGTGCCGATAGGCATTTCAGATATAGAAGCCGATAGGCATTTCAAATATAGGTGCCGATAGGCATTCTAGATATGGTTGCCGATAGGCATTTCAAATAGAGTTGCTGATAGGCATTTCAGATGTATTTTCCGATAGGCATTTCAAAAATAGGTGCCGATAGGCATTTCAAAAATAGGTGCCGATAGGCATTTCAGATATAGTTGCCGATTGGCATTTTGAAAATAGGTGCCGATAGGCATTTCAGATGTAGTTACCGATAGGCATTTCATAAATAGGTGCCGATAGGCATTTCAGATATAGGTGCCGATAGGCATATCAGATATAGTTGCCGATAGGCATTAAAATATAGGTGCCGATAGGCATTTCTGATTTGGTTGCCGATAGGCAATTCAAATATAGGTGCTGATAGGCATTTAAGATGTAGTTTTCGATAGGCATTTCAAAAATAGGTGCCGATAGGCATTTCAGATATAGGTGCCGATAGGCATTTCAGATACAGTTGCCGATTGGCATTTTAAAAATAGGTGCCGATAGGCATTTCAGATATAGTTGCCGATTCGCATTTTAAAAATAGGTGCCGATAGGCATTTCAGATTTAGAAGCCGATAGGCATTTCAAATATAGGTGCCGATAGGCATTCCAGATATGGTTGCCGATAGGCATTTCAAATAGAGTTGCTGATAGGCATTTCAGATGTATTTTCCGATAGGCATTTCAAAAATAGGTGCCGATAATCATTTCAAAAATAGGTGCCGATAGGCATTTCAAAAATAGGTGCCGATAGGCATTTCAGATATAGTTGCCGATTGGAATTTTGAAAATAGGTGCCGATAGGCATTTCAGATGTAGTTACCGATAGGCATTTCAAAAATAGGTGCCGATAGGCATTTCAGATATAGGTGCCGATAGGCATATCAGATATAGCTGCCGATAGGCATTTAAAATATAGGTGCCGATAGGCATTTCTGATTTGGTTGCCGATAGGCAATTCAAATATAGGTGCTGATAGGCATTTCAGATGTAGTTTTCGATAGGCATTTCAAAAATAGGTGCCGATAGGCATTTCAGGTGCCGATAGGCATTTCAGATACAAATGCCGATTAGCATTTTAAAAATAGGTGCCGATAGACATTTCAGATATAGAAGCCGATAGGCATTTCAAATATAGGTGCCGATAGGCATTCCAGATATAGTTGCCGATGGGCATTTCAAATATAGGTGCTGATAGGCATTTCAGATGTAGTTTCCGATAGGCATTTCAAAAATAGGTGCCGATAGGCATTTCAGATATAGGTGCCGATAGGCATTTCAGATATAGTTGCCGATTCGCATTTTAAAAATAGGTGCCGATAGGCATTTCAGATATAGGTGCCGATAGGCATTTTAGATATAGTTGCCGATTCGCATTTTAAAAATAGGTGCCGATAAGCATTTCAGATATAGGTGCCGATAGGCATTTCAGATATAGTTGCCGATTCGCATTTTAAAAATAGGTGCCGATAGGCATTTCAGATATAGAAGCCGATAGGCATTTCAAATATAGGTGCCGATAGGCATTCTAGATATGGTTGCCGATAGGCATTTCAAATAGAGTTGCTGATAGGCATTTCAGATGTATTTTCCGATAGGCATTTCAAAAATAGGTGCCGATAGGCATTTCAAAAATAGGTGCCGATAGGCATTTCAGATATAGTTGCCGATTGGCATTTTGAAAATAGGTGCCGATAGGCATTTCAGATGTAGTTACCGATAGGCATTTCATAAATAGGTGCCGATAGGCATTTCAGATATAGGTGCCGATAGGCATATCAGATATAGTTGCCGATAGGCATTAAAATATAGGTGCCGATAGGCATTTCTGATTTGGTTGTCGATAGGCAATTCAAATATAGGTGCTGATAGGCATTTAAGATGTAGTTTTCGATAGGCATTTCAAAAATAGGTGCCGATAGGCATTTCAGATATAGGTGCCGATAGGCATTTCAGATACAGTTGCCGATTGGCATTTTAAAAATAGGTGCCGATAGGCATTTCAGATATAGAAGCCGATAGGCATTTTAAAAATAGGTGCCGATAGGCATTTCAGATATAGAAGCCGATAGGCATTTCAAATATAGGTGCCGATTGGCATTTCAGATATAGGTGCCGATAGGCATTTCAGATATATTTGCCGATTCGCATTTTAAAAATAGGTGCCGATAGGCATTTTAGATATAGAAGCCGTAGGCATTTCAAATATAGGTGCCGATAGGCATTCCAGATATGGTTGCCGATAGGCATTTCAAATAAAGGTGCTGATAGGCATTTCAGATGTAGTTTCCGATAGGCATTTCAAAAATAGTTGCCGATAGGCATTTCAGATATAGGTGTTGATAGGCATTTCAGATATGGTTGCCGATTGGCATTTTAAAAATAGGTGCCAATAGGCATTTCAGATATAGAAGCCGATAGGTATTTCAAATATAGGTGTCGATAGGCATTTCAGATATGGTTGCCGATAGGCATTTCAAATAGAGGTGCTGATAGGCTTTTCAGATGTAGTTTCCGATAGGCATTTCAAATATAGGTGCCGATAGGCACTTCAAATATAGGTGCCGCTAGACATTTCAGATATAAATGCCGAAAGGCTTTTCAGATATAGGTGCCGATAGGCATTTCTGATTTGTTTGCCGATAGGCATTTCAAATATAGGTGCTGATAGGCGTTTCAGATGAAGTTTCCGTAGGCATTTTAAAAATAGGTGCCGATAGGCACTTCAGATATAGGTGCCGATAGGCATTTTAGATATAGTCGGCGATTGGCATTTTAAAAATAGATGCCGATCGGCATTTCAGATATAGAAGCCGATAGGCATTTCAAATATAGGTGCCGATAGGCATTCCAGATATGGTTGCCGATAGGCATTTCAAATATAGGTGCTGATAGGCATTTCAGATGTAGTTTCCGATAGGCATTTAAAAAATAGGTGCCGATAGGCATTTCAGATATAGGTGCCGATAGGCATTTCAGATATAGGTGCCGATAGGCATTTCAGATATAGTTGCCGATTCGCATTTTAAAAATAGGTGCCGATATGCATTTCAGATATAGAAGCCTACAGGCATTTCAAATATAGGTGCCGATAGGCATTCCAGATATGGTTGCCGATAGGCTTTTCAAATATAGGTGCTGATAGGCATTTTAGATGTAGTTTCCGATAGGCATTTCAAAAATAGGTGCCGATAGGCATTTCAAAAACAGGTGCCGATAGGCGTTTCAGATATAGTTGCCGATTGGCATTTTAAAAATAGGAGCCGATAGGCATTTCAGATGTAGTTTCCGATAGGCATTTCAAAAATAGGTGCCGATAGGCATTTCAGATATAGGTGCCGATAGGCATTTAAAATATAGGTGCCGATAGGCATTTCAAATATAGGTGCCGATAGGCATTTCAGATATAAATGCCGAAAGGCATTACAGATATAAGTGCCGATAAGCATTTCTGATTTGGTTGCCGTTAGGCATTTCAAATATTAATGCTGATAGGCATTTCAGATGTAGTTTCCGATAGGCATTTTAAAAATAGGTGCCGATAGGCATTTCAGATATAGGTGCCAAAAGGCATTTCAGATATAGTTGCCGATTGGCATTTTGAAAATAGGTGCCGATAGGTATTTTAAATATAGGTGCCGATAGGCATTCCAGATATGGTTGCCGATAGGCATTTCAAATATAGGTGCTGATAAGCATTTCAGATGTAGTTTCCGATAGGAATTTCAAAAATAGGTGCCGATAGGCATTTTAGATATAGGTGTCGATAGGTATTTCAGATATAGTTGCCGATTCGCATTTTAAAAATAGGTGCCGATAGGCATTTAAGATATAGAAGCCGATAGGCATTTCAAATATAGGTGATGATAGGCATTCCAGATATGGTTGCCGATAGGCATTTCAAATATAGGTGCTGATAGGCATTTCAGATGTAGTTTCCGATAGGCATTTCAAAAATTGGTGCTGATAGGCATTTCAAATATAGATGCCGATTCGCATTTTAATAACAGGTGCCGATAGGCATTTCAGATATAGAAGCCGATAGGTATTTCAAATATATGTGTCGATAGGCATTTCAGATATGGTCGCCGATAGGCATTTCAAATATAGGTGCTGATAGGCATCTCAGATGTAGTTTCCGTTAGGCATTTCAAAAATAGGTCCCGATAGGCATTTCAAATATAGGTGCCGCTAGGCATTTCAGATATAAATGCCGAAAGGCATTTCAGATATAGGTGCCGATAGGCATTTCTGATTTGGTTGCCGATAGGCATTTCAAATAAGGTGCTGATAGGAATTTCAGATGTAGTTTCCGTTAGGCATTTCAAAAATAGGTGCCGATGGGCATTTCAAAAATAGGTGCCGATAGGCATTTCAGATATAGTTGCCGATTGGCATTTGAAAAATAGGTGCCGATAGGCATTTCAGATGTAGTTTCCGATAGGTATTTCAAAAATCGGTGCCGATAGGAAGTTCAGATATAGGTGCCGTCAGGCATATCAGATATAGTTGCCGATAGGCATTTAAAATATAGGTGCCGGTAGGCATTTCAAATATAGGTGCTGATAGGCATTTCAGATGTAGTTTTAGATAGGCATTTCAAAAATAGGTGTCGATAGGCATTGCATAAATAGGTGCCGATAGGCATTTCAGATATAGTTGCAGATTGGCATTTTAAAAATAGGTGCCGATAGGCATTTCAGATGTAGTTTCCGATAGGCATTTCTAAAATAGGTGCCGATAAGCATTTCAGATATACGTGCCGATAGGCATATCAGATATAGTTACCGATAGGCATTTAAAATATAGGTGCCGATAGGCATTTCAAATATAAGTGCCGATAGGCATTTCAAATATAGGTGCCGATAGGCATTCCAGATATGGTTGCCGATAGGCATTTCAAATATAGGTGCAGATAGGCATATCAGATGTAGTTTCCGATAGGCATTTCAAAAATAGGTGCCGATAGGCATTTCAGATATACGTGCCGATAGGCATTTCAGATATAGTTGCTGATTGGCATTTTAAAAATAGGTGCCGATAGTCATTTCAGATATAGGTGCCGATAGGCATTTCAAATAAAGTTGCCGATTGGCATTTTAAAAATATGTGCCGATAGGCATTTCAGATATAGAAGCCGATAGGCATTTCAAATATAGGTGCCGATAGGCATTCCAGATATGGTTGCAGATAGGCATTTCAAATATAGGTGTTGATAGGCATTTCAGATGTAGTTTCCGATAGGCATTTCAAAAATTGGTGCCGATAGGCTTTGCAGATATAGGTGCCGATGGGCATTTCAGATATAGTTGCCGATTGGCATTTTAAAAATACGTGCCGATAGGCATTTCAGATATAGAAGCCGATAGGCATTTCAAATATAGGTGCCGATAGGCATTTTAGATATGGTTGCCGATAGGCATTTCAAATATAGGTACTGATAGGCATTTAAGATGTAGTTTCCGATAAGCATTTCAAAAATAGGTGCCGATAGGCATTTCAGATATAGGTGCCGATAGGCATTTTAGATATAGTTGCCGATTCGCATTTTAAAAATATGTGCCGATAGGCATTTCAAATATAGGTGCCGATAGGCATTCCAGATATGGTTGCCGATAGGCATTTCAAATAGAGTCGCTGATAGGCATTTCAGATGTATTTTCCGATAGGCATTTCAAAAATAGGTGCCGATAGGCATTTCAAAAATAGGTGCCGATAGGCATTCCAGATATGGTTGCCGATAGGCATTTCAAATAGAGTTGCTGATAGGCATTTCAGATGTATTTTCCGATAGTCATTTCAAAAATAGGTGCCGATAGGCATTTCAAAAATAGGTGCCGATAGGCATTTCAGATGTAGTTTTTGATAGGCATTTCAAAAATAGGTACCGATAGGCATTTCAGATATAGGTGCCGATAGGCATTTCAGATATGAATGCCGATAGGCATTTCAAATATAGGTGCTGATAGGCATTTCAGATGTAGTTTCCGATAGGCATTTCAAAAATAGGTGCCGATAGGCATTTCAGATATAGGTGCCGATAGGCATTTCAGATATAGTTGCCGATTCGCATTTAAAAAATTGGTGCCGAAAGGCATTTCAGATATAGAAGCCGATAGGCATTTCAAATATAGGTGCCGATAGGCATTCCAGATATGGTTGCCGATAGGCATTTCAAATATAGGTGCTGATAGGCATTTCAGATGTAGTTTCCGATAGGCATTTTAAAAATAGGTGCCGATAAGCATTTCAGATATAGGTGCCGATAGACATTTCAGATATAGTTGCCGATTCGCATTTTAAAAATAGGTGCCGATAGGCATTTCAGATATAGAAGCCGATAGGCATTTCAAATATAGGTGCCGATAGGCATTCTAGATATGATTGCCGATAGGCATTTTAAATAGAGTTGCTGATAGGCATTTCAGATGTATTTTCCGATAGGCATTTCAAAAAGAGGTGCCGATAGGCATTTCAAAAATAGGTGCCGATAGGCATTTCAGATATATTTGTCGATTGGCATTTTAAAAATAGGTGCCGATAGGCATTTCAGATACAGTTGCCGATTGGCATTTTAAAAATAGGTGCCGATAGGCATTTCAGATATAGAAGCCGATAGGCATTTAAATATAGGTGCCGATAGATATTCCAGATATTATGGTTGCCGATAGGCATTTCAAATATAGGTGCAGATAGGCATTTCAGATATAAATGCTGAAAGGCATTTCATATATAGGTGCCGATAGGCATTTCTGATTTGGTTGCCGATAGGCATTTCAAATATAGGTGCTAATAGGCCTTTCAGATGTAGTTTCCGATAGGCATTTCAAAAATAGGTGCCGATAGGCATTTCAGATATAGTTGTCGATTGGCATTTTAAAAATAGGTGCCGATAGGCATTTCAGATGTAGTTACCGATAGGCATTTCAAAAATAGGTGCCGATAGGCATTTCAGATATAGTTGCCGATAGGCATTTAAAATATAGGTGCCGATTGGCATTTCTGATTTGGTTGCCGATAGGCAATTCAAATATAGGTGCTGATAGGCATTTCAGATGTAGTTTTCGATAGGCATTTCAAAAATAGGTGCCGATAGGCATTTCAGATATAGGTGCCGATAGGCGTTTCAGATACAGTTGCCGATTGGCATTTTAAAAATAGGTGCCGATAGGCATTTCAGATATAGAAGCCGATAGGCATTTAAATATAGGTGCCGATAGATATTCCAGATATGGTTGCCGATAGGCATTTCAAATATAGGTGCAGATAGGCATTTCAGATATAAATGCTGAAAGGCATTTCATATATAGGTGCCGATAGGCATTTCTGATTTGGTTGCCGATAGGCATTTCAAATATAGGTGCTAATAGGCCTTTCAGATGTAGTTTCCGATAGGCATTTCAAAAATAGGTGCCGATAGGCATTTCAGATATAGGTGCCGATATGCATTTCAGATATAGTTGCCGATTCGCATTTTAAAAATAGGTGCCGATAGGCATTTCAGATATAGAAGCCGATAGGCATTTCAAATATAGGTGCCGATAGGCATTCCAGATATGGTTGCCGACAGGCATTTTAAATATAGGTGCTGATAGGCATTTCAGATATAGTTTCCGATAGGCATTTCAAAAATAGGTGCTGATAGGCATTTCAGATGTAGGTTCCGATAGGCATTTTAAAAATAGGTGCCGATAGGCATTTCAAATATAGGTGCCGCTAGGCATTTCAGATATAAATGCCGAAAGGCATTTCAGATATAGGTGCCGATAGGCATTTCTGATTTGGTTGCCGATAGGCATTTCAAATATAGGTGCTGATAGGCATTTCAGATGTAGTTTCCGATAGGCATTTCAAAAATAGGTGCCAATAGGCATTTCAGATATAGGTGCCGATAGCAATTTTAGATATAGTTGCCGATTCGCATTTTAAAAATAGGTGCCGATAAGCATTTCAGATATAGAAGCCGATAGGCATTTCAAATATAGGTGCCGATAGGCTATCCAGATATAGTTGCCGATAGGCATTTCAAATATAGGTGCTGATAGGTATTTCAGATGTAGTTTCCGATAGGCATGTCAA
Organism: Venustoraphidia nigricollis; assembly: GCA_034508555.1. Taxonomy (NCBI): domain Eukaryota; kingdom Metazoa; phylum Arthropoda; class Insecta; order Raphidioptera; family Raphidiidae; genus Venustoraphidia; species Venustoraphidia nigricollis. The sequence continues at coordinate 3,489,023 of JAVRKA010000049.1, read as the reverse complement.
AAATAGGTGCCGATAGGCATTTCAGATATAGGTGCCAATAGGCATTTTAGATATAGTTGCCGATTCGCATTTTAAAAATAGGTGCCGATAGGCATTTCAGATATAGAAACCGATAGGCATTTCAAATAGAGGTGCCGATTGGCATTCCAGATATGGTTGCCGATAAGCATTTCAAATATAGGTGCTGATAGGCATTTCAGATGTAGTTTCCGATAAGCATTTCAGATATAGAAGCCGATAGGCATTTCAAATATAGGTGCTGATAGGCATTTCAGATGTATTTTCCGATAGGCATTTCAAAAATAGGTGCCAATAGGCATTTGAAAAATAGGTGCCGATAGGCATTTCAGATGTAGTTACCGATAGGCATTTCAAAAATAAGTGCCGATAGGAATTTCAGATATAGGTGCCGCTAGGCATATCAGATAAAGTTGCCGATTCGCATTTTAAAAATAGGTGCTTATAGGCATTTAAAATGTAGGTTCCGATAGGCATTTCAAAAATAGGTGCCGATAGGCATTTCAGATATAGGTGCAGATAGGTATTTCAGATTTAGTTGCCGATTGGCATTTTAAAACTAGGTGCCGATAGGCATTTCAGATGTAGTTTCCGATAGGCAATTCAAAAATAGGTGCCGATAGGCATTTCAGATATAGGTGCCGATAGGCATTTTAGATATAGTTGCCGATTCGCATTTTAAAAATAGGTGCCGATAGGCATTTCAGATATAGAAGCCGATAGGCATATCAAATATAGGTGCCGATAGGCATTCCAGATATGGTTGCCGATAGGCATTTCAAATAGAGTTGCTGATAGGCATTTCAGATGTATTTTCCGATAGGCATTTCGAAAATAGGTGCCGATAGGCATTTCAAAAATAGGTGCCGATAGGCATTTTAGATATAGGTGCCGATAGGCATTTCAGATATAGAAGCCGATAGGCATTTCAAATATAGGTGCCGATAGGCATTCCAGATAATGTTGCCGATAGGCATTTCAAATATAGGTGCTGATAGGCATTTCAGATGTAGTTTCCGATAGGCATTTCAAAAATAGGTGCCGATTGGCATTTCAGATATAGGTGCCGATAAGCATTTCAGATATAGTTGCCGATTCGCATTTTAAAAATAGGTGCCGATAGGCATTTCAGATATAGAAGCCGATAGGCATTTCAAAAATAGGTGCCTTTAGGCATTTCAGATATAGGTGCCGATGTAGTTTCCGATAGGCATTTCAAAAATAGGTGCCGATAGGCATTTCAGATATAGGTGCCGATAGGCATTTTAGATATAGTTGCCGATTCGCATTTTAAAAATAGGTGCCGATAATCCAGATATGGTTGCCGATAGGCATATCAAATATAGGTGCTGATAGGCATTTCAGATGTAATTTCCGATAGGCATTTCAAAAATAGGTGCCGATAGGCATTTCAGATATAGGTGCCGATAGGCATTTTAGATATAGTTGCCGATTCGCATTTTAAAAATAGGTGCCGATAGGCATTTCAGATATAGAAGCCGATAGGCATTTCAAATATAGGTGCCGATAGGCATTCCAGATATGGTTGCCGATAGGCATTTCAAATATAGGTGCTGATAGGCATTTCAGATGCAGTTTCCGATAGGCATTTCAGATATAGAAGCCGATAGGGATTTCAAATATAGGTGCCGATATGTATTCCAGATATGGTTGCCGATAGGCATTTCAAATATAGGTGCTGATAGGCATTTCAGACGTAGTTTCCGATAGGCATTTCAAAAATTGGTGCCAATAGGCATTTCGGATATAGGTGCCGATAGCAATTTTAGATATAGTTGCCGATTCGCATTTTAAAAATAGGTGCCGATAAGCATTTCAGATATAGAAGCCGATAGGCATTTCAAATATAGGTGCCGATAGGCTATCCAGATATAGTTGCCGATAGGCATTTCAAATATAGGTGCTGATAGGTATTTCAGATGTAGTTTCCGATAGGCATGTCAAAAATAGGTGCCGATAGGCATTTCAGATATAGGTGCCAATAGGCATTTTAGATATAGTTGCCGATTCGCATTTTAAAAATAGGTGCCGATAGGCATTTCAGATATAGAAACCGATAGGCATTTCAAATAGAGGTGCCGATTGGCATTCCAGATATGGTTGCCGATAAGCATTTCAAATATAGGTGCTGATAGGCATTTCAGATGTAGTTTCCGATAAGCATTTCAGATATAGAAGCCGATAGGCATTTCAAATATAGGTGCCGATATGCATTCCAGATATGGTTGCCGATAGGCATTTCAAATATAGGTGCTGATAGGCATTTCAGATGTAGTTTCCGATAGGCATTTCAAAAATAGGTGCCGATAGGCATTTCAGATATAGGTGCCGATAGGCATTTTAGATATAGTTGCCGATTCGCATTTAAAAAATAGGTGCCGATAAGCATTTCAGATATAGAAGCCGATAGACATTTCAAATATAGGTGCCGATAGGCTATCCAGATATGGTTCCCGATAGGCATTTCAAATATAGGTGCTGATAGGCATTTCAGACGTAGTTTCCGATAGGCATTTCAAAAATAGGTGCCGATAGGCATTTCAGATATAGGTGCCGATAGGCATTTCAGATATAGGTGCCGATAGGCATTTTAGATATAGTTGCCGATTCGCATTTTAAAAATAGGTGCCGATAAGCATTTCAGATATAGAAGCCGATAGGCATTCCAAATATAGGTGCCGATAGTCATTCCAGATATGGTTGCCGATAGGCATTTCAAATATAGGTGCTGATAGGCATTTCAGATGTAGTTTCCGATAGGCATTTCAAAAATAGTTGCCGATAGGCATTTCAGATATAGGTGCCGATGGGCATTTCAGATATAGGTGCCGATAGGCATTTCAGATATAGTTGCCGATTCGCATTTTAAAAATTGGTGCCGAAAGGCATTTCAGATATAGAAGCCGATAGGCATTTCAAATATAGGTGCCGATAGGCATTCCAGATATGGTTGCCGATAGGCATTTCAAATATAGGTGCTGATAGGCATTTCAGATGTAGTTTCCGATAGGCATTTTAAAAATAGGTGCCGATAAGCATTTCAGATATAGGTGCCGATAGGCATTTCAGATATAGTTGCCGATTCGCATTTTAAAAATAGGTGCCGATAGTCATTTCAGATATAGAAGCCGATAGGCATATCAAATATAGGTGCCGATAGGCATTCCAGATATGGTTGCCGATAGGCATTTCAAATAGAGTTGCTGATAGGCATTTCAGATGTATTTTCCGATAGGCATTTCGAAAATAGGTGCCGATAGGCATTTCAAAAATAGGTGCCGATAGGCATTTTAGATATAGGTGCCGATAGGCATTTCAGATATAGTTGCCGATTCGCATTTTAAAAATTGGTGCCGAAAGGCATTTCAGATATAGAAGCTGATAGGCATTTCAAATATAGGTGCCGATAGGCATTCAGAATACGGTTGCCGATAGGCATTTCAAATATAGGTGCTGATATGCATTTCAGATGTAGTTTCCGATAGGCATTTTAAAAATAGGTGCCGATAGGCATTTCAGATATAGGTGCCGATAGGCATTTCAGATATAGTTGCCGATTCGCATTTTAAAAATAGGTGCCGATAGGCATCTCAGACATAGAAGCCGATAGGCATTTCAAATATAGGTGCCGATAGGCATTCCAGATATGGTTGCCGATAGGCATTTCAAATAGATTTGCTGATAGGCATTTCAGATGTATTTTCCGATAGGCATTTCAAAAATAGGTGCCGATAGGCATTTCAAAAATAGGTGCCGATTGGCATTCCAGATATGGTTGCCGATAGGCATTTCAAATAGATTTGCTGATAGGCATTTCAGATGTATTTTCCGATAGGCATTTAAAAAATAGGTGCCGATAGGCATTTCAAAAATAGGTGCTGATAGGCATTTCAAATGTAGTTTCTGATAGGCATTTCAAAAATAGGTGCCGATAGGCATTTCAGATATAGGTGCCGATAGGCATTTCAGATATAGGTGCCGATAGGCATTTCAGATATAGTTGCCGATTCGCATTTTAAAAATTGGTGCCGAAAGGCATTTCAGATATAGAAGCCGATAGGCATTTCAAATATAGATGCCGATAGGCATTCCAGATATGGTTGCCGATAGGCATTTCAAATATAGGTGCTGATAGGCATTTCAGATGTAGTTTCCGATAGGCATTTCAAAAATTGGTGCCGATTGGCTTTTCAGATATAGGTGCCGATAGGCATTTCAGATATAGTTGCCGATTGGCATTTTAAAAATATGTGCCGATAGGCATTTCAGATATAGAAGCCGATAGGCATTTCAAATATAGGTGCCGATAGGCATTCCAAATATGGTTTCCGATAGGCATTTCAAATATAGGTGCTGATAGGCATTTCAGATGTAGTTTCCGATAGGCATTTCAAAAATAGGTGCCGATAGGCATTTTAGATATAAATGCCGAAAGGCATTTCAGATATAGGTGCCGATAGGTTTTTCTGATTTGGTTGCCGATAGGCATTTCAAATATAGGTGCTGATAGGCATTTCAGATGTTGTTTCCGATAAGCATTTCAAAAATAGGTGCCAATAGGCATTTCAGATATAGATGCCGATAGGCATTTCAGATATAGTTGCCGATCGGCATTTTAAAAATAGGTGCCGTTAGGCATTTCAGATATAGAAGTTGATAGGCATTTAATATAGGTGCCGATAGATATTCCAGATATGGTTGCCGATAGGCATTTCAAATATAGGTGCAGATAGGCATTTCAGATATAAATGCTGAAAGGCATTTCATATATAGGTGCCGATAGGCATTTCTGATTTGGTTGCCGATAGGCATTTCAAATATAGGTGCTAATAGGCCTTTCAGATGTAGTTTCCGATAGGCATTTCAAAAATAGGTGCCGATAGGCATGTCAGATATAGGTGCCGATAGGCATTTCAGATATAGTTGCCGATTCGCATTTTAAAAATAGGTGCCGATAGGCATTTCAGATATAGATGCCGATAGGCATTTCAAATATAGGTGCCGATAGGCATTCCAGATATGGTTGCCGACAGGCATTTCAAATATAGGTGCTGATAGGCATTTCAGATATAGTTTCCGATAGGCATTTCAAAAATAGGTGCTGATAGGCATTTCAGATGTAGGTTCCGATAGGCATTTTAAAAATAGGTGCCGATAGGCATTTCAAATATAGGTGCCGTTAGGCATTTCAGATATAAATGCCTAAAGGCATTTCAGATATAGGTGCCGATAGGCATTTCTGATTTGGTTGCCGATAGGCATTTCAAATATAGGTGCTGATAGGCATTTCAGATGTAGTTTCCGATAGGCATTTCAAAAATAGGTGCCGATAGGCATTTCAGATATAGGTGCCAATAGGCATTTCAGAAATAGTTGCCGATTGGCATTTTAAAAATAGGTGCCGATAGGCATTTCAGATATAGAAGCTGATAGGCATTTCAAATATAGGTGCAGATAGGCATTTTAGATATATGTGCCGATAGGCATATCAGATATAGTTGCCGATAGGCATTTAAAATATAGGTGCCGATAGGAAATTCAAATATAGGTGCCGATAGTCATTTCAGATATACATGCCGAAAGGCAATTCAGATATAGGTGCCGATAGGCATGTCTGATTTGGTTGCCGATAGGCAATTCAAATATAGGTGCTGATAGGCATTTCAGATGTAGTTTCCGATAGGCATTTTAGATGTAGTTTCCGATAGGCATTTCAAAAATAGGTGCCGATAGGCATTTCAGATATAGGTGCCGATAGGCATTTCAGATATAGTTGCCGATTGGCAGATTAAAAATAGGTGCCAATAGGCATTTCAGATATAGTTGCCGATTCGCATTTTAAAAATAGGTGCCGATAGGCATTTCAGATATAGAAGCCGATAGGCATTTCAAATATAGGTGCCGAAAGGCATTCCAGATATGGTTGCCGATAGGCATTTCAAATATAGGTGCAAATAGGCATTTCAGAAGTAGTTTCCGATAGGCATTTCAAAAATAGGTGCCGATAGGCATTTCAGATATAGGTGCCAATAGGCATTCCAGATATAGTTGCCGATTCGCATTTTAAAAATAGGTGCCGATAGGCATTTCAGATATAGAAGCCGATAGGCATTTCATATATATGTGCCGATAGGCATTCCAGATATGAATGCCGATAGGCATTTCAAATATATGTGCTGATAGGCATTTCAGATGTAGTTTCCGATGGGGATTTCGAAAATAGGTGCCGATAGGCATTTCAGATATAGGTGCCGATAGGCATTTCAGATATAGTTGCCGATTCGCATTTTAAAAATAGGTGCCGATAGGCATTCCAGATATGGTTGCCGATAGGCATTTTAAATATAGGTGCTGATAGGCATTTCAGATGTAGTTTCCGATAGGCATTTTAAAAATAGGTGCCGATAAGCATTTCAGAAATAGGTGCCGATAGGCATTTCAGATATAGTTGCCGATTCGCATTTTAAAAATAGGTGCCAATAGGCATTTCAGATATAGAAGCCGATAGGCATTTTAAAATAAGTTCCGATAGGCATTCCAGATATGGTTGCCGATAGGCATTTCAAATAGAGTTGCTGATAGGCATTTCAGATGTATTTTCCGATAGGCATTTCAAAAATAGGTGCCGATAGGCATTTCAAAAATAGGTGCCGATAGGCATTTCAGATGTAGTTACCGATAGGCATTTCAAAAATAGGTGCCGATAGGAATTTCAGATATAGGTGCCGATAGGCATATCAGATAAAGTTGCCGATTCGCATTTTAAAAATAGGTGCTGATAGGCATTTAAAATGTAGGTTCCGATAGGCATTTCAAAAATAGGTGCCGATAGGCATTTCAGATATAGGTGCAGATAGGTATTTCAGATTTAGTTGCCGATTGGCATTTTAAAACTAGGTGCCGATAGGCATTTCAGATGTAGTTTCCGATAGGCATTTCAAAAATAGGTGCCGATAGGCATTTCAGATATAGGTGCCGATAGGCATTTTAGATATAGTTGCCGATTCGCATTTTAAAAATAGGTGCCGATAGGCATTTCAGATATAGAAGCCGATAGGCATTTCAAATATAGGTGCCGATAGGCATTCGAATATGGTTGCCGATAGGCATTTCAAATATAGGTGCTGATAGGCATTTTAGATGTAATTTTTGATAGGCATTTCAAAAATAGGTGCCGATAGGCATTTCAGATATAGGTGCCGATAGGCATTTCAGATATAGTTGCCGATTCGCATTTTAAAAATAGGTGCCGATAGGAATTTCAGATATAGAAGCCGATAGGCATTTCAAATATAGGTGCCGATAGGCATTCCAGATAATGTTGCCGATAGGCATTTCAAATATAGGTGCTGATAGGCATTTCAGATGTAGTTTCCGATAGGCATTTCAAAAATAGGTGACGATTGGCATTTCAGATATAGGTGCCGATAAGCATTTCAGATATAGTTGCCGATTCGCATTTTAAAAATAGGTGCCGTTAGGCATTTCAGATATAGAAGCCGATAGGCATTTCAAAAATAGGTGCCTTTAGGCATTTCAGATATAGGTGCCGATAGGCAATTCAGATATAGTTGCCGATTGGCATTTTAAAAATAGGTGCCGATAGGCATTTCAGATATAGTAGCCGATAGGCATTTCAAATATAGGTGCCGATAGATATTCCAGATATGGTTGCCGATAGGCATTTCAAATATAGGTGCTGATAGGCATTTCAGATGTAGTTTCCGATAGGCATTTCAGTTATAGAAGCCGATAGGCATTTCAAATATAGGTGCCTATAGGCATTCCAGATATTGTTGCCGATAGGAATTTTAAATATAGGTGCTGATATGCATTCCAGATATGGTTGCCGATAGGCATTTCAAATATAGGTGCTGATAGGCATTTCAGATGTAGTTTCCGATAGGCATTTCAAAAGTAGGTGCCGATAGGCATTTCAGATATAGGTGCCGATAGGCATTTTAGATATAGTTGCCGATTCGCATTTTAAAAATAGGTGCCGATAAGCATTTCAGATATTGAAGCCGATAGGCATTTCAAATATAGGTGCCGATAGGCTATCCAGATATGGTTGCCGATAGGCATTTCAAATATAGGTGCTGATAGGCATTTCAGATGTAATTTCTGATAGGCATTTCAAAAGTAGGTGCCGATAGGCATTTTAGATATAGGTGCCGATAGGCATTTTAGATATAGTTGCCGATTCGCATTTTAAAAATAGGTGCCGATAGGCATTTCAGACATAGAAGCCGATAGGCATTTCAAATATAGGTGCCGATAGGCATTCCAGATATGGTTGCCGATAGGCATTTCAAATATAGGTGCTGATAGGCATTTCAGATGCGGTTTCCGATAGGCATTTCAGATATAGAAGCCGATAGGGATTTCAAATATAGGTGCCGATATGTATTCCAGATATGGTTGCCGATAGGCATTTCAAATATAGGTGCTGATAGGCATTTCAGACGTAGTTTCCGATAGGCATTTCAAAAATAGGTGCCGATAGGCATTTCAGATATAGGTGCCGATAGGCATTTTAGATATAGTTGCCGATTCGCATTTTAAAAATAAGTGCCGATAAGCATTTCAGATATAGAAGCCTATAGGCATTTCAAATATAGTTGCCGATAGGCTATCCAGATATGGTTGCCGATAAGCATTTCAAATATAGGTGCTGATAGGTATTTCAGATGCAGTTTCCGATAGGCATGTAAAAAATAGGTGCCGATAGGCATTTCAGATATAGGTGCCGATAGGCATTTTAGATATAGTTGCCGATTCGCATTTTAAAAATAGGTGCCGATAGGCATTTCAGATATAGAAACCGATAGGCATTTCAAATATAGGTGCCGACTGGCATTCCAGATATGGTTGCCGATAAGCATTTCAAATATAGGTGCTGATAGGTATTTCAGATGTAGTTTCCGATAGGCATTTCAGATATAGAAGCCGATAGGCATTTCAAATATAGGTGCCGATATGCATTCCAGATATGGTTGCCGATAGGCATTTTAAATATAGGTGCTGATAGGCATTTCAGATGTAGTTTCCGATAGGCATTTCAAAAATAGGTGCCGATAAGCATTTCAGATATAGGTGCCGATAGGCATTTTAGATATAGTTGCCGATTCGCATTTAAAAAATAGGTGCCGATAAGCATTTCAGATATAGAAGCCGATAGACATTTCAAATATAGGTGCCGATAGGCTATCGAGATATGGTTCCCGATAGGCATTTCAAATATAGGTGCTGATAGGCATTTCAGACGTAGTTTCCGATAGGCATTTCAAAAATAGGTGCCGATAGGCATTTCAGATATAGGTGCCGATAGGCATTTCAGATATAGGTGCCGATAGGCATTTTAGATATAGTTGCCGATTCGCATTTTAAAAATAGGTGCCGATAAGCATTTCAGATATAGAAGCCGATAGGCATTTCAAATATAGGTGCCGATAGTCATTCCAGATATGGTTGCCGATAGGCATTTCAAATATAGGTGCTGATAGACATTTCAGATGTAGTTTCCGATAGGCATTTCAAAAATAGTTGCCGATAGGCATTTCAGATATAGGTGCCGATGGGCATTTCAGATATAGGTGCCGATAGGCATTTTTGATATAGTTGCCGATTCGCATTTTAAAAATTGGTGCTGATAAGCATTTCAGATATAGAAGCCAATAGGCATTTCAAATATAGGTGCTGATAGGCATTTCAGATGTAGTTTTCGATAGGCATTTCAAAAATAGGTGCCGATAGGCATTTCAGATATAGAAGCCGATAGGCATTTCAAATATAGGTGCCGATAGGCATTCCAGATATGAATGCCGATAGGCATTTCAAATATAGGTGCTGATAGGCATTTCAGATGTAGTTTCCGATAGGCATTTCAAAAATAAGTGCCGATAGGCATTTCAGATATAGGTGCCGATAGGCATTTCAGATATAGTTGCCGATTCGCATTTTAAAAATTGGTGCAGAAAGGCATTTCAGATATAGAAGCCGATAGGCATTTCAAATATAGGTGCCGATAGGCATTCCAGATATGGTTGCCGATAGGCATTTCAAATATAGGTGCTGATAGGCATTTCAGATGTAGTTTCCGATAGGCATTTTAAAAATAGGTGCCGATAGGCATTTCAGATATAGAAGCCGATAGGCATTTCAAATATAGGTGCCGATAGGCATTCCAGATATGAATGCCGATAGGCATTTCAAATATAGGTGCTGATAGGCATTTCAGATGTAGTTTCCGATAGGCATTTCAAAAATAGGTGCCGATAGGCATTTCAGATATAGTTGCCGATTCGCATTTTAAAAATTGGTGCCGAAAGGCATTTCAGATATAGAAGCCGATAGGCATTTCAAATATAGGTGCCGATAGGCATTCCAGATATGGTTGCCGATAGGCATTTCAAATATAGGTGCTGATAGGCATTACAGATGTAGTTTCCGATAGGCATTTTATAAATAGGTGCCGGTAAGCATTTCAGATATAGGTGCCGATAGGCATTTCAGATATAGTTGCCGATTCGCATTTTAAAAATAGGTGCCGATAGGCATTTCAGATATAGAAGCCGATAGGCATATCAAATATAGGTGCCGATAGGCATTCCAGATATGGTTGCCGATAGGCATTTCAAATAGAGTTGCTGATAGGCATTTCAGATGTACTTTCCGATAGGCATTTCAAAAATAGATGCCGATAGGCATTTCAAAAATAGGTGCCGATAGGCATTTTAGATATAGGTGCCGATAGGCATTTCAGATATAGTTGCCGATTCGCATTTTAAAAATTGGTGCCGAAAGGCATTTCAGATATAGAAGCCGATAGGTATTTCAAATATAAGTGTCGATAGGCATTTCAGATATGGTTGCCGATAGGCATTTCAAATAGAGGTGCTGATAGGCTTTTCAGATGTAGTTTCCGATAGGCATTTCAAATATAGGTGCCGATAGGCACTTCAAATATAGGTGGCGTTAGGTATTTCAGATATAAATGCCGAAAGGCATTTCAGATATATGTGCCGATAGGCATTTCTGATTTGGTTGCCGATAGGCATTTCAAATATAGGTGCTGATATGCATTTCAGATGTAGTTTCCGATAGGCATTTTAAAAATAGGTGCCGATAAGCATTTCAGATATAGGTGCCGATAGGCATTTCAGATATAGTTGCCGATTCGCATTTTAAAAATAGGTGCCAATAGGCATTTCAGATATAGAAGCCGATAGGTATTTCAAATATAGGTGCCGATAGGCATTCCAGATATGGTTGCCGATAGGCATTTGAAATATAGGTGCTGATAGGCATGTCAGATGTAGTTTCCGATAGGCATTTAAAAAATAGGTGCCGATAGGCATTTCAGATATAGGTGCCGATAGGCATTTTAAAAATAGGTGCCGATATGCATTTCAGATATAGAGGCCTACAGGCATTTCAAATATAGGCGCCGATAGGCATTCCAGATATGGTTGCCGATAGGCTTTTCAAATATAGGTGCTGATAGGCATTTCAGATGTAGTTTCCGATAGGCATTTCAAAAATAGGTGCCGATAGGCATTTCAGATATAGGTGCCGATAGGCATTGCAGATATAAATGCCGAAAGGCGTTACAGATATAAGTGCCGATAAGCATTTCTGATTTGGTTGCCGTTAGGCATTTCAAATATTAATGCTGATAGGCATTTCAGATGCAGTTTCCGATAGGCATTTCAAAAATAGGTGCCGATAGGCATTTCAGATATAGGTGCCGATAGGCATTACAGATATAGTTGCCGATTGGCATTTTAAAAAGAGGTGCCGATAGGCATTTCAAATATAGGTGCCGATAGGCATTCCAGATATGGTTGCCGATAGGCATTTCAAATATAGGTGCTGATAAGCATTTCAGATGTAGTTTCTGATAGGAATTTCAAAAATTGGTGCCGATAGGCATTTCAGATATAGGTGTCGATAGGCATTTCAGATATAGTTGCCGATTCGCATTTTAAAAATAGTTGCCGATAGGCATTTAAGATATAGAAGCCGATAGGCATTTCAAATATAGGAGATGATAGGCCTTCCAGATATTATGGTTGCCGATAGGCATTTCAAATATAGGTGCTGATAGGCATTTCAGATGTAGTTTCCGCTAGGCATTTCAAAAATAGGTTCCGATGGGCATTTCAAAAATAGGTGCCGATAGGCATTTCAGATATAGTTGCCGATTGGCATTTGAAAAATAGGTGCCGATAGGCATTTCAGATGTAGTTTCCGATAGGCATTTCAAAAATAGGTGCCGATAGGAAGTTCAGATATAGGTGCCGTCAGGCATATCAGATATAGTTGCCGATAGGCATTTAAAATATAGGTGCCGGTAGGCTTTTCAAATATAGGTGCTGATAGGCATTTCAGATGTAGTTTTAGATAGGCATTTCAGATATAGAAGCCGATAGGCATTTCAAATATAGGTGCCGATATGCATTATAGATATGGTTGCCGATAGGCATTTCAAATATAGGTGCTGATAGGCATTTCAGATGTAGATTCCGATAGGCATTTCAAAAATTGGTGCCGATAGGCTTTTCAGATATAGGTGCCGATAGGCATTTCAGATATAGTTGCCGATTGGCATTTTAAAAATAGGTGCCGATAGGCATTTCAGATATAGAAGCCGATAGGCATTTCAAATATAGGTGCCGATAGGCATTCTAGATATGTTTGCCGATAGGCATTTCAAATATAGGTGCTGATAGGCATTTCAGATGTAGTTTCCGATAAGCATTTCAAAAATAGGTGCCGATAGGCATTACAGATATAGGTGCCGAAAGGCATTTCAAATATAGGTGCCGATAGGCTATCCAGATATGGTTGCCGATAGGCATTTCAAATATAGGTGCTGATAGGCATTTCAGATGTAGTTTCCGATAGGCATTTCAAAAATAGTTGCCGATAGGCATATCAGATATAGGTTCCGATAGGCATTTTAGATATAGTTGCCGATTCGCATTTTAAAAATAGGTGCCGATAGGCATTTCAGATATAGAAGCCGATAGGCATTTCAAATATAGGTGCCGATAGGCATTCCAGATATGGTTGCCGATAGGCATTTCAAATATAAGTGCTGATAGGCATTTCAGATGTAGTTTCCGATAGGCATTTCAGATATAGAAGCCGATAGGCATTTCAAATATAGGTGCCGATATGCATTATAGATATGGTTGCCGATAGGCATTTCAAATATAGGTGCTGATAGGCATTTCAGATGTAGTTTCCGATAGGTATTTCAAAAATAGGTACCGATAGGCATTTCAGATATAGGTGCCGATAGGCATTTTAGATATAGTTGCCGATTCGCATTTAAAAAATAGGTGCCGATAAGCATTTCAGATATAGAAGCCGATAGGCATTTCAAATATAGGTACCGATAGGCTATCCAGATATGGTTGCCGATAGGCATTTCAAATATAGGTGCTGATAGGCATTTCAGATGTAGTTTCCGATAGGCATTTCAAAAATAGGTGCCGATAGGCATTTCAGATATAAGTGCCGTAAGGTTTTTCAAATATAGTTACCGATAGGCATTTGAAATGAAAGTGCCGATAGGCATTTCAATTATAGGTGCCGATAGACATTTCAGATATAGCTGCCGATAGGCATTTCAGATATAGTTGCCGATGGGCAATTCAAATATAGGTGCCGATAGGCATTTCAGATATAGGTGCCGATAGGCATTTCAGATATAGGTGCCGATAGGCATTTCAAATATAAGTGCCGATCGGCATTTCAGATATAGTTGCCGATAAGCATTTCAAATATGGGTGCCAATAGGCATTTCAGATATAACTGCCGATAGGCATTTAAAAAATAGGTGCCGATAGGCATTTCAGATATAGGTGCCTATAGACATTCCAGATATAGTAGCTGATAGGCATTTTAAATATAGGTGCTGATTAGCATTTCAGATATAAATGCCAATAGGCATTTTAATATAGGTGCCGACAGGCAATTCAAATATATATGCCGATAGGCATTTCAGATATAGGTGCCGATAGGCATTTCAGATATAGTTGCCGATAGGCAATTCAGATATAGGTGCCGATAGGCTGTGACGTACTGTTCTTTGGTGTATGTGGAAGCGTGAAAATGGTTAAAAGAACGAGTCACAAATTTTATTAATTTAATTAGATTAATTAAATGTTTCTTTTTATTTATTTTATTTAAAAATCTTATTTAGAAATTTTATATTTGATTTTGTTTTAATTTTGATGAATGAATCACGTTTTATAGCTATTATGCAATTCGATATTTTATTTCAAAATTGACATAATATTTTATAATATTAACATTTTACACAATAAAATAAATTTTACAATATAAAAATTTTGATTTTAAAAATACAATTATTTTTTTATAATTTTAGATTTTGTCGGTCAGTATTTTAGTTTTAAATTTTTGAATTTTAATACGGCGATGATTGTTTGGTTTAAATATTAATTATAACTTTAGCGTAGAAATTATACTTATTCAGAAGTATTTGTATAGATGACAGGATCTTAACAAAATTACTTTGAATATTAGTTTTATTTTATGAATTGTTAATAGTTATTTGAGCTGATGGCAAAGACTGACTGACGCAAAAAAAAATATGATTTAAAAAGACGTAAATTTTATGTAGCAATGCCAGTTTATACGTGAATTTTTGAACTTTATATAATAAGGGCAAACTAAAGAAACCCGGGTCGCAGTGCCAAAACCCTGCCGACAATATAGTGTATTTGCTTATACAGACAGTGTGGCTTTATTACGCAAACTTAAGTTGGTTTTTGGGCAAAATTTAAAATTTGACTCCTTAATACGTCCTTTAAAATAACATTTTTTTCTTAACTGCAATATTATTGTTAATCTAACGTCTACACCGAATTAAATACACCCTTCAATAAATAAGTCACTATCTACAAATTAATGTTTTCAAAAAATTTATAAGTCCGATCCTGTTGGGCCGATTTTATTAAAATATTAGGGACACTTTTTAATTGCTACTAACGGGTCAAATGTTAATTTTGAAACGATTCTGAGAATTTTTTCGGTATTTTGGGGCCCAAAAACATTTTTCAACGCCTAAAAACTACCCTTAAGATGGCCCGATTACGCCCATTTTAAATAGGCTTCTGGCGGTGATGGATTTCAATACGTAGCCCAAATTTATATATATATACAGGGTGAGTCAGACCACCCGTATCAGTCGTTTTTTCCGAAAACGGTTAGTCGTAGAGAGTTGTGTCAAAAATCTGTATCATAAAAGCCCTAATGAAGAATCGAATGGTAATATTTTTTCCCCCGGAAAGGTCGGCTTCCCTATTAGTTTGCTCCAGAATGTTCAGAACTCCGGAATTTTAAATAGCACGATAGGTCGAAAGTGGTATTATTGAAAAGATCTTTAAGAAATAAGCAAGTTTTGTAGGACATTTTTTTTGTTGCTGTCACCCCTGTTAAGTAATATTCGTTTGAAATTATTAAATTGACATGTGATAATAACGAACTTAATTTTAAAAGTCGGCATTGAAAATCTGGTTACAAATGTTCAAACTGTCTTCCATTTACTTCTAAACACTGCTGAGCTCTTCTAGATATGCTATGAGTAGCTCTAAGTATTTCTTCAGTGTTTAATGATCGACATTGTCTAATTAGGTAACTAGGTTTTCAATGCCGACTTTTAAAATTAAGTTCTTTTTTTTTTTTTATTAAACAATAGGGCTTCGGCAGCAAGGCCATTAGCTCCAAATCTATAAATTATCACTGTATATTATATATAACTATGTAATCAAAATAAGGTCACGTGTAATTTGTCGAGTATACTCATGGGACCATAAAATAAATTGGAACGTACTGTATCAGTTTGAATGAAAACACGACGCGGCTAATTTGCATAATATTATTTGGTTGATTGTAACTAACATGCGACGTTTAAACCCTTCTCTCTTTTATTTGTGAAATTCGAAGGTATACTATAATATACGATTATATCTACTGCTTTGAGACCAAGGGATTTATACCAGAATTTTGGAAAAATATAGTTTTAAAGACGTTTTAAGTGCTCCGCGCAAGGGTTGATTGTTTTGCAATTTGAGTTTCAAATCGGTTCAGGACGCGATCGTTCTGTGACCTTTCGCACGCCAGAGAATGGGAAGTCGCATACAGAAACAAGACCGATTTGAAATTAGTTTCAAATTAGTCCTGCGCGACTATGTTTGCAGGTCGAGAAACAATTTCAGTTGCATGGTTGCATGTTGTTGCGAAATTTTTCTTCTGTAAGGTAGTAGTGATCTTCTTTAGTAGTTAAGATTCAGTCGCGCTCGCGTGCGGACAAAGAACTTCAATCGATTGTACAATAGTTGCATCCTGAACTGGTTTAAAACTCAAACTGCGAAATAGTTGATCCGTGTTCGGAGGGATCAAAGTAAAAGCCACCCTCTTTACCAAATTAGTTTCAGTTGCGATCGTGTGCGGGCAACCAGTCTTAATCGATTGCAAACGGATTGCACAACAGTTGCATCCTGGGCTGGTTTGAAACTCAGGTTATGAAACAGTCGACCCATGTGCGGAGAGCCTTATACATCTACAATGAGTTCATCTCGCATTCTTGATGTATTTTTTCGTATATACTCACATAAACTTACTCATGCGATACTTTTTATGAAGTAGACTAAATCTCTGTAACTTTGAAAAAATATAAATGTAACGATGTTTCAGGTCCCACCTCAGTTATTTAAACTATTTTGTAAGTATGCGTTTGTAGTGAATTTAGTATACAATTTAAAAGAAAAAATCGGTCAAGTGCGAGCCGAACTTACGTGGAGAGGGTTCCGTACCATTCCATTTTCCGTGAAAACTTTAAGACTTCGGATTTTCATTTAGGTTTTCCTATAAGCTATGAGTGAGGGCCTATAAGCCTTATTGTTTCATGATTTAACGCTTAGTAGTTTCGGAGATAAGGGAGGGAGGATCCTCGAGTTTCGTATATTTTCTTTAATATCTTTTAAGGGGGTATTCTCGTGTGAACGCATAAATTTTACCTCTTCTTAGGGAATTTTTTTTTAGACGACAATATAACATTCAATCATTTTAGTTTCTTTATATGTTTTTGTTTGTATCTTAAGCTGTATAAAAAAATTTTTTTTTCTTTTATTTTACAGTTTTTATATTTATTTTTTTTAATTAAATTAGGCACTAAAAAAAAGCAGGTCACTGGTCATGATAATAGCGGCTGTTCATGTTGTCTGAAATAAAAAAATCGAATGGATCATTGTTCAGTAGGTATGTCGCTATCGGCCCTACCAAAATTAATCAATTTCATTAAAAAAAAAATGGCGGACTGTAGAAAAAAAGTTTGTGTTTTTTGTTAATTTGTTTGTTAAAAATCGTCTAAAAAAATAAGAAAATATTTTCAAAAATAAGCAATTTTGGTACGGCCGATAACCATTAATGAGTAGAAGAACATATATAAATTTCAAAGCAATCGGTTGAATACTTTTTTTTTAGGACCATGACAGTTTTAGAAAATAATGTTTCCAGAAAAATGCGTTTAAAGTTTCAAGAGATCAACAAGTCGCTTACGGCGACTATGAGTTCTAATTTATTTAAAACTAGGAATTTCGGTCTCTATTTTTCACAGCATATTTTCGATAGGTTTTACTATTGAAATATGAAAAAAAAATTGATTTTTCGAAGTGGTCACATGATAATACCCCCTTAAACCATGAATTTTAAAATTATTTAAAAAAATAGATTTGTATTCCTCGTAACGAACCTTCATTGATACGTCGTAACGTCACACAATTTTTTAGTTTGCCCCCAAAATCGGAATTCGTTTAGTAGATTTGAAGAAAGTTAGCTGTGACAGACGGACAAACAGACACGAGAGTAAACCTCTAAGGGTTAGTTTTTTGTACAGAATCCTAAATAACATCGAAATATTGTTTTCTATAAAGACATATTTCCACGGGAAACATCGCGGGACAACGTCATAGATGAAACCGCTCAATTTTTTATTTTTAATCTGCAAAATTAGGGCTGACAAGTGGTTACGGCAGAATAACACAATCCAAAAAATGATTGGAAGTGACGAATAAAAATATTAATAATTGTGACTCCCTATTTGTCGGACGCAATGCTAACAAAGTCTGTGTATATGATTCATAAAAAAATTTTACCGTCGGCTCTACATCTATAACGTTAGACATTACTAAAAGTGCTCAAAATAAAACTGATTTCATAACGCGATTTCCTTCGGAACACAGCGCACACGGTTCATTCGCCCCATTACGTAAGTTACTTTTAAAAGGTCAGTTACTGGCCATTAATCAATTCAGCAGACTTTAATGCATGTTTTACCTTCTTGTGTAGTTAAAGTTATTTCAAAATACATTGTGATATAAATAGCTACTGAATTAAGACAATCAGAAACTGTAGACGCTCGACAACTAAGATCATTAGCGAAATTGACGTAAGTAATACCAAAACTTTTATGCTCTTGCAACTAATTACTACCTAACTTACTATTAGAAATGAAGTTTGTTACACAAATGAAAAAGTAATTTTGAAAATACTGAAAATGGAGACAAAAGTCGCTGTTTTATTGACGGCAGGATAAAAATAAAACCCCGGGTCGCAGTGCCAAAACCCTGCCGACAATATAGTGTATTTGCTTATACAGGCAGTGTGGCTTTATTTTGCGAGCTTAAGTTGGTTTTTGGGCAAAATAAAAAATTTTACTCCTTAATACACCCCTTAAAATAACATTTTTTTTCTTAATTGCAATATTATTATAAATCGAACCTCTATACCAAATTATATACAACTTTCAGTAAATAATTCACTATTTGTAAACTAGTGTTTTCATAAAATTTGTAAGTCCGGTCCTGTCGGGCCGATTTTATTTAAATTTTAGTGACAGCTTTTAATTACTAGTAAAGGGTTAAATGTCAATTTTGAAACGATTCTGAAAATTTTTTCGGTATTTTGGGGCCCAAAAACATTTTTCAACCCCTAAAAACTACCCTTAAAATACCCCGATTACGCCCATTTTAAATAGGCTTCTTGCGGTGATGGATTTCAACACGTGGACCAAATTTCGTTAAAATCAATTAACTCTTTCGAAAGTTATTGCCCGCACACAATTATATATATATATATACGTATATAAATATATATATATATATATATATATATATATATATATATATATATATATATATACTTATATATAAACATTTTCAAAAATGGTGCCAAAGTGTTTAGGAGGTTATGAAACGTCGAGAAATTTTGGTCCGACCCCTAGGTCCCGCCATCCGACCAACGCCAATAGTGTATGTTGCCTTATGGCAAATACACTAACCTCGAGCGCAATGATATTATGACTCATGTGACTGTTAAAACGAGCGCGTGAGTTTTAACATAATGTCACTACTCATTACGCCACTATAGATAGACATTATAATATAAGCTACTAGTACATTTTAACACATCATTTTACATGATGTTATCTAGAATCTGGTCACCGTTATTTCTTCCCTTTTCCAGTAGAGAAAATGGTTCGTTCACGTAACTAATCACGAAGTATAGATATTAGGAGGTGAAAGGCAATACTAAATAAAATATTAGAAAACAAATTTATAAAGACAAACTTTTATTGCAATATTCTAAAAAGTATAAAAATAATTTTTAATAATTTATGATGCTATTGCTACAAGCATTTTAAAATTAGTTTGTCTGAAAATTTTTTGAAATAAGATTTTATCTGTAATTATGAATGCGTTAGCAGTGACAAATGAATTACAGTACTTTTCTTCTGATGTCATACCTTTTAATAGAATTATGTTGCTTTTTTGTGGCAGTTTTAAGAATATGACAATATAGGTCGTAATCGTACATTTGAAAGTAAGTATCATAAATCGATGATAATATTTTTAAAAGCTTTTATTTAACTTGCGTTGGCTGTGTGCTACAAATCTTGTCAGGCGGTTTTGATGCACTTTCGGTTATTTTTATAATAACCATTGGTTGAGGCTAAATTAACTGTAAAAGTATGGAAACATATTTGGTATACTCGATTAGACAATTTTTTTGTAACAATAAAATTAATGTTAACGCCTGATTAACCGTCATTTTGACGTTTTTTTACTAACTATATAAGCGAGATCTGGGGATTAAATGCTACTTTTTGAAACTTAAATTTTTATTTTTCGAAAAAATGGTTTTCAAGTTAGTGCCGCTTCAGTTTTAAGACGTTTCCGTAGATGCGACTCTAGCCCGGAAGCAATTTCGCATCTAAAAATAGATTCTACGCACGTAAACTGCAAATTAAAAAAAATGTTTTCATTAATAAAATTCACCCCCTTTCTACTAGGACATATTTAATGAATGTTGTGTACATTATACAGTTTTATTATAAGTTCAAGGTAAAAAGTACGTCAACACTAATTGAGGTCAACTAATAAAATATTGTCAGTTACATTTAAAAACGACTTCAGAGCTGTTAGTTACATCGACAATTTTTTTCGCGATATTTTGCTTGTAGGAACGTATAAGTTTTGTTTGTAGGTTTTCTGTTTTGATGAAAACCCTGTTTTATCCCGAGTCGAGTAGAATAGTTACAATTTCAAGTCGGACCAATTACGAACTTTAAATATTTATTAAAGATTTTGGTTTATGGCTATTTTGATATCTAAGTCGAAGACTTTGTTCTTAGAATGTTGGACTGAGAAACATTCTGAGAACAAAATCCTCCGCTTAGATATCAAAATAGCCAAAAATCAAAATCTACCCGGGTGAAGTGATACCGAAAAGATTTTTAGATCAAAATGGCACCATTATATATAAATAAATTTTGAACGGAACCTTTCAAAATTATTTCGCTTACTTGTTGGATATTGTGTACGATATTGGAGAATATAGATATTTTTGGATGAAAAACTTAAAATTCTGTTATTTGAGGATTATGACGGGATACTCGTCAAAATCAACATTAGTGCGAGTGTTTTTTCAAATCCGAATGACTTACCCGCGTGTAAAGCCTTAATAAAAATCTTGTAACAATAATCAGCAAAAAAAATGAACGTTTAAAACTATCAGAGTTATTTTTGAAAAAAAAAACTGAGTACTGCAGCGTTGCAAGAGTTAACACGATACAATGAATTGTTTTGTAGGAGAAATTATATTGACTAACCATAAACAAACAATGTCAAACCGTCATGTTTAACCTATTATGTAAATTGGTTCACGCATATAGTAAGTACAATATATTATGGATTATAGTCAGTAGCAACACGTAGATTATTTAAATTACAGTACAAGGAGTGCCTTATTAGTGTATTTGCCATATGGCAACATACACTATTGGCGTCGGTCGGATGGCGGGACCTAGGGGTCGGACCAAAATTTCTCGACGTTTCATAACCTCCTAAACACTTTGGCACCATTTTTAAAAATGTTTATATATATATATATATATATATATATATATATATATATATATATGTGTGTGTACGCGCGATAACTTTCGAAAGAGTTAATTGATTTCAACGAAATTTGGGCCACGTGTTGAAATCCACCACCGCAAGAAACCTATTTAAAATGGGCCTAATCGGGCTATTTTAAGGGTAGTTTTTAGGGGTTGAAAACTGTTTTTGGGCCCCAAAATACCGAAAAAATTCTCCGAATCCTGTCAAAACCCTTTGGTAGTGATTAAAAAGTGTCCCCACAATTTTAATAAAATCGGCCCGACAGGACCGGATTTACAAATTTTATGAAAACACTAGTTTGCAGATAGTGACTTATTTATTGAAGGGTGTATTTAATTCGGTGTAGACGTTAGATTGATAATAATATTACAATTAAGAAAAAAATGTTATTTTAAGGGGTGTATTAAGGGGTCAAATTTTTTATTTTGCCCAAAAACAAACTTAATTTCACATAATAAAAGTATAAAACCACACGGCCCTATATAGGCTAAGAGCTAGCGAACCATCTGACTAACCCGTTTCCCACAAAGCTAGAAAATTTTTAAATGATGTTTTATTATCGGTCTATTAAGAAAGTACCATTCTGGCAGGCATCTCGCGGTTGCGTCATCATCCCTTAAATTTTTTAAAATGTCAAAAAAAATTTTTTTTTAATCTTCTTCCACAAGGCTACAATTTTAATACGGTGTAATTTATATATGTTTAAGTGTAAAAAAAAATCGACAACCTATTTTGACGGATGCAAGTATATGCCAGTCGATAGCAAAGTTGTCATCGCGATAGTAATTCATAACCTGTTCCCACATGGCTAAAATTTTTAGGGCATATTCTTTCAACTGTTTAGAAAGTATATGTAAACAGCCAGAACATTCTGGCGGTTGCAAGGGTCTGCCAGACGAGCTGTATATAATAGTCAAGACGCACGATGGGAGCGTGTGCGCAACAGACTTATGTTAGAAAGAAAGGACGTAGTACATTATTTTGCGAAGATATGATGAAGGATTATTAAAATTAAATATAAACAGAGTTATATGTAAAATATAAATTTTTATTTATCTTAACAAATATTTATTGTTCAAACTTTTTATTCAAACCGTCTCAATAGGTTTTCATACATAATATTATTATTGAAACTTATTATTCATCTTCTGAATCATAATGATAATTATCTATGGTTTCATCATTTTCTGGAAAAGAAATAAATATATACTATGAATAATTAAAAGCTCCAAATTTTTAGAACAATAATAAATATAAACAAAAAAAAAATTAAATAAACGGTAATAATCCAGTTTCAAAATTAAAAAAAATAGATACACTTCATTTATATTATTATTTTATATATAAAATATATATATATATTATATATAAATATATATATATATATATATATATATATATATATATATATATATATATATATATATATATATATATATATATATATATATATTATATAAAATATATATTATATAAAATAATAATATAAATGAAGTGTATCTATTTTTTTTAATTTTGAAACTGGATTATTACCGTTTATTTAATTTTTTTTTTGTTTATATTTATTATTGTTCTAAAAATTTGGAGCTTTTAATTATTCATAGTATACAGGGTGTCTCACCGAACGTTGGCTAACATGGGTAACTTTGTTATTAGTGGAGATAGAAAGTCTGTTAAATGGGCAAAGTAGTGCAGAAAATTGGGCTCATTAACGTCCCGTCGAAAAAACAATTGAATTTTGACACCCTATGAATTTATTCAGAAAATAGTGAAAATTGCCATTTATGAAAACTGGCCATAACTTTTTTATTTATGAAGATATTTGAAAATTTCATTAACCATTCTTTGATAACTTTTTAAGGTCTTTTCAGTGGCGTAGGTTTAATTTTTTTATTTCTCCTACATAATGAGATACTGACATGAACTTTGGTTTTTCTTATGAACGGCATTTTTGATTTTCAGATATTCGAATTCTACTTATTTTTCTGAATAATTTGACATAGCATATCCTATATCTAAACCAATCAGAAGCTACAAAAATGACCATATAGCTTTTTGGCGTTATCAAAGTGTGCCGTGTAAAACAAAATTTGTTAAAACAAAAATAGCCTGTTTCTCCAAATTTGAGAATGTTTGAGCCATCTTAGAGAGTAAATCAAACAAAATGAATTAGCAAAACTGTAGCGATCGCTCGACAGATTGTTAACCTGTCGATATGTATTTGTTTCAACAAATTTTGTTTTACACGGCACACTTTGATAACGCCAAAAAGCTATTTTGGTCATTTTTGTAGCTTCTGATTGGTTTAGATATAGGACATGCTATGTCAAATTATTCAGAAAAATAAGTAGAATTCGAATATTTGAAAATCAAAAATGCCGTCCATAAGAAAAACCAAAGTTCATGTCAATATCTCATTATGTAGTGGAAATAAAAAAATTAAACCTACGCCACTGAAAAGATCTTAAAAAGTTATCAAAGAATGGTTAATGAAATTTTCAAATATCTTCATAAATAAAAAAGTTATGGTCAGTTTTCATAATTGGCAATTTTCACTATTTTCTGAATAAATTCATATGGTGTCAAAATTCAATTGTTTTTTCGACGGGACGTTAATGAGCCCAATTTTCTGCACTACTTTACCCATTTAACCGACTTTCTATCTTCACTAATAACAAAATTACCCATGTTAGCCAACGTTCGGTGAGACACCCTGTATATTTATTTCTTTTCCAGAAAATGATGAAACCATAGATAATTATCATTATGATTCAGAAGATGAATAATAAGTTTCAATAATAATATTATGTATGAAAACCTATTGAGACGGTTTGAATAAAAAGTTTGAACAATAAATATTTGTTAAGATAAATAAAAATTTATATTTTACATATAACTCTGTTTATATTTAATTTTAATAATCCTTCATCATATCTTCGCAAAATAATGTACTACGTCCTTTCTTTCTAACATAAGTCTGTTGCGCACACGCTCCCATCGTGCGTCTTGACTATTATATACAGCTCGTCTGGCAGACCCTTGCAACCGCCAGAATGTTCTGGCTGTTTACATATACTTTCTAAACAGTTGAAAGAATATGCCCTAAAAATTTTAGCCATGTGGGAACAGGTTATGAATTACTATCGCGATGACAACTTTGCTATCGACTGGCATATACTTGCATCCGTCAAAATAGGTTGTCGATTTTTTTTTACACTTAAACATATATAAATTACACCGTATTAAAATTGTAGCCTTGTGGAAGAAGATTAAAAAAAATTTTTTTTTGACATTTTAAAAAATTTAAGGGATGATGACGCAACCGCGAGATGCCTGCCAGAATGGTACTTTCTTAATAGACCGATAATAAAACATCATTTAAAAATTTTCTAGCTTTGTGGGAAACGGGTTAGTCAGATGGTTCGCTAGCTCTCCTACTAATACAAGAAAATACACTATATTGTCGGCAGGGTTTTGGTACTGCGACCCGGGTTTTTTAATAATTGAAAATACGTTATTTTTATAACTTTTGCACAATCGATAGTGTGATGATTCTTATGTGCTTGATTTTTTTCCAATAGTGTTGATTAATATTTCAGCCATAAAAAATAGCATGTAAAATTTGATATAATTGCAAATAATGAATCTCCTGTATATTTTAGAGCAAAATGACGAAAAAATATTATATTAGGTACATACTAGTGATCCCGTCCGGCTTTACCCTAATTTGTAGATTACTTAATGAAGACAGACATTCTGCAGCAGGCTTTCTTATCGGATAATAGCCATATTTGCTCGACATTGCGTTTTTTATTAATTCATTGAATTATTTCTTATTAAATAAACCAATAACTTATTATCATATATATTAATACGCTAAGCTTAAGATGTTTGCCTCCCTTTTTCGGAAAAACCTCGCAATTACTCCATATAAATTTTATATCATTTTATAGATAATTACTTGCTCTATGTGCATCAACAATTAAAAAATCTATTATTGCTTTTGTTTTTGCAAAATAATTAATTATAACAATTATATATATTTACTCAGTATACAGCAATGCTGCCATCTGATGGTTCTAACTTTGAAACAAGGTCAACATGATTGACGGTCGGTAAACTTTTTTTGTTGAATTTTTAATCAAAATTCACGTATAAATACTTATCGTATGGCGGCGCTTCAGCTCAACGTTTTCGATACTTGCGCCTCTATATTACATTTTTAGAAAAATATTTTCTTAAACTGTCACTGAGCTTCGTAATGTAATATAACAAAAAGAAGAAAGTTATAAAGAGTGTGAGAAATTAGAAACGAATCTTAGTGCGAATATTCGCACGGGTACCGCTAGTTATTAATAATAGGCAATTATAAACAAATTTAAAGAAGGTAAGTACTTTCGAAATTTTCATAAAGAAAAAATGTCGAATTCATATAAGAGATCCGCATAGGATGCCCGTTCGCGCATGTATGTTAGCGCGACCGAGTCTGCATTAGACTTATCTCACTTAACACCATAAATAAATAAATCCAATCAAATATACATACATGGATACATACGAAGAAATTTATATAATAGTTTACAGGTATATAATCTTTTTATTTTATAATTTTTTAAAGCATTTTTCTGTATATAATTCAGTGGCACGCTACTGATTATCACGTACTATTTTTAAATAAAAATTAGAAGAAACTTCAAAAAACATTTCAAATATAATTCAAATAATTAATGTATATAATTATGCAAACACACAATAATTAACTTGTCCTACAGTTTCATTTTGAATTTAGGTGAATTAAAGAATACAGTTAACGAAAAATATATTTAAATCAATGACATGTAATTTTAAATTCAAAATTATAGAATTGTATGCATTGTGGTGGAAGATACGGGTTGCTGTATGGTGTAGGTAGCGTGAGTATTTTTCAATAATTTCAATTGATTTTATTTTTGAGAAAACTATTTTGACTTCCCTTAAAAAGATTCAAATAACTCACAATATGACAGTGTCATTAAAATTCGACAATTAGAAAGCTCGTGCTTCTTTAATTCGCGTTGTAATTGAACTGAGCCATTTTTTCGCTCGCATGGAAATTAGTGGCATGGTTGTCGAGCATCTACAAATTATGTAACCTTCGGCATATAACTCGATATATAAAATCTCGACGTGAGTTACATGCTGTTATTTTCTGTTATACATTATTCAACAATTACATAGATTCAAATCAACTAATATCTTTTTTCTAATTTAAAGTCCCTGTTATTAATACCAAAAACAGGAACACTATGTTTCATATACTCTCTTTTAAAACAAATAATTTTGATAACTCTCCGATACTTAGAATGAGCACTCTAATTAACAATATTTCTGCTAAAAATTCCAGTTTCGACTTATTTTTTACTGAATTCGGTGAATTTGTACAAATGGCTAGTGACAGTCTACATAATTAACGATATCTATATTATAAGATATAAGTTTTAATTTCTACAAGCTGCAGAACGGCTATTTAATTGTTAAACATTCATTGTTACAATGCTAAATCAGAATGAAGGATAAAAATATTTTTTTCTGATTTAGCATTGTAACAATAAATGTTTAACGATATCTATATTACTAAGTTATTATTCTATATTATTAAGTTTTCTTTACTTTTTATTATATATCTTCTTAATGTATCTATTATAAAACACGTGTACA
The DNA here is from genome assembly GCA_034508555.1 of Venustoraphidia nigricollis. Taxonomy (NCBI): domain Eukaryota; kingdom Metazoa; phylum Arthropoda; class Insecta; order Raphidioptera; family Raphidiidae; genus Venustoraphidia; species Venustoraphidia nigricollis. The sequence continues at coordinate 3,461,787 of JAVRKA010000049.1, read as the reverse complement.
CAAATTGAGTTGCTTTCGTAAATGGACTTTTTAATCTGTGAGAAGCATTTAAATAAATAAATAAATAAAATAAATAAATATCCCACCATATTTATGTTCGGTATTTGATATGATTTTCAGTCTTAAATATAGATTTAAAAACATCATTTGTTATCAACTAAACGAAGATTTCCATTTAGTTGAAAGTAAATGGTATTCTTAAATGTACATTTAAAGTCGAAAGTCGTATCAGAAACCAAGCATTATTAAAATAATTTAGGATCTCCGCATACGGGTCGACTGGTTTGCAATTTGAGTTTCAAACAGCTTCATAATGAAACTGGTTTGTGATCTTTCGTACGTCAGACAGAATCACGACCGATTTCAAATTAGTTTCAAACAGGTCATGTGCGACCGTATTTACAGGTCGAGGGACAATTTCAGTTCCATGTTGCATTTTCTTCTGTAAGGTAGGAGCAACCATGTTTATCAATTCAGATTCAGACGCGCTCGTATGAGAACAAAGACTGCAAATACAGTACAACACAATAGTCGTATCCTAAACTGATTTGAATTACAAGTTGCAAAATAGTCGATCCGTGTACTGAGGGCCTTATTCATTGGTTTTTGCAGAAAAGAAGACAACTCGTCTTGTCGAAAATTAATAACCAGTCCACGTTCGATGATGGCATCAACTCTAGTCTGTTTTAAAACGCGAGTACGATCCTGTCCTCGAGCTATATAGCTCCTAATGTAGTGTTGGCCACAAAGCGTTGTCTAGGTAACGACGTCACGGCTTACGTCGGCTCCGCCGGCGTGGTCTACACGCATTGGCGCTGGTCATTTCCAAGTAAACGTCACACGAGTAGTCCAGAGTAAACTTCGAGACGCCCTCTGAATACTCTCTGCATGTGCACAGTGCTTTGAAAGCAACGAATTTACGGATATCTCGGTGTCCTAAAGTTATTTCAACCACACTAAATTTAAATATTATGTCAAACAATTTTTTTTTAATTATTGAAGTTTTTGAATTTTAAAAACTATTTTACAGACCTCAACGGTTTTAGTTCATTCGTGAGAATTTATTGATAAGCTTTTGAAATCAAACTGAAAAAACGTTTTATTGAAATATTTATTAAATAGATTTCAGCTTCTTGAATAAAACTTAAAAACATACTTTACAAATATTATTATCACTGTCTCGCGTTATTCCTGGATAGGGGCAATATAATTTTTTGAAGTATAGCGTATTTATAAATTATGTTTAGATATTTTAATTAATTTCGTTGTGTATAATACAAAAAAAAAATATCAAAATAAATGTATTTCTGATTAAATATTCGTTAAACGAACGTTGATTAACAATTGTGAAATATATAATGTGTTTGACCGGTAATTGTTTATTTAAATATATTTTAGTGGAAATTGAATTATTGGATTCAAACTGTAGTGATAATGGTTAAATAATATTTCGTGCTTAAAAACAAAAAAATTGTTTTTAATGAACGACGCGTCGTTAATTAGATACTTAAAAATAAAAAGTGATGAGCGGTAAAAGGAAACCGTCTCCTGAACCAAACTCTCTTGATTCTTCCTACTATAGTACACAAACGGATATAGAAGATACAGATGAAGAACTTTTCAATGAATCACATCTTCATTATTTCAAACACCAACATTCATTTAGTGGTAAAACTAAACCATTTGTGCATAATTCCATTCTGGTTAAATCCAAGACATGGGACTCTATTCCATTTCCTGATGGACCAGTATTTAATGATTTCGAAGCTGTCAATTCGTTATCAGATAGATGCAGCATTGCGTCTTCATCCGACAGTGGAATTAAAATTGTTGATGATGAGGACGTTGGATGTAGTGAAACGTTGTATGATAGTTTAGTTAAACCTAATAGAACTGATAAGAAATTGTATGATAAAAATGCCGATATTAAATTCAAACAAAAGAAACACGTACCTGACAGCAAGACTGAAAAAAATTTAGCTAGCGCGAGCCGATCACAGAATAGCTTAATTCGGCCGAAACCGAAAAGAGGTGAGTGTACACTGTACAATAAAAGTTAAAAGATAAGAAAATGTCGTTCTCTTGCACCTTAGCACCTTCTTAGACCTTTTTTTTCGGCGAAATCGGCAAACCAACATGTTCTTTGTATCGAACTTTTCACATTTATGTTTTTGATAGTACATATTTCAATATTTTTGTGAAGTTATATTCTTACCTTTTCTATTAAAATAAATTTTAATATTATTGTTGTATACTATACTTCGTTATACTAGACGCGAGCAGTTTTCGGACGACCGGTTGATGCATTCGAGTCGATACTCTCAGCACCGTCTGTCAGTCAGTCAGTTAGTGTGAATGCTCAAAATCGTGATTTTTGGACATTAGTATCTTAGACGTATTAAATTTGGAATGCTGCTTTTTATGATAACCTTAATCTCTCTGAAAAAAACAGTTTTGTAACCTAACTAGCCCAAAAGATAGATGTGGGGTCGAAAAGGGCTCGAAATATTTCGTGTAAACATAGCACAGTGCTTTGCAAAAACTTGACTGTCGCACTCCGTGCGCTATGATGTAATACTGGACTCAGGTATAGACGTTGATGACCTCAACTATCGAGCGTCTATAATCTGTCTGATTTGGCCTTGACCATGGCCCTTACTAAATAAAACAATCTGTTTATGATATTCTCTAACCTATTCCAATAGAAAATGGAATTTAGTATAAAATAATAATTTGGTTTCGACAACTATTGCAGACCCGCTGCCGATGAAACTACGAGCTCTGCCGCTATCCTTTTGGCAGCAGCCCAACAACACAAACGTCCTGTCTCCGGGAGAGGTCTACCCGGTACTCCCGCCGCTCTCACATCTTGATGAAGGTGAGTCCGTATTCTGCTACATGATTCATGCGACAGTTTTCTGTTGTCCGCTGTCTTCGTGCCAAGCTAAATGAATAAGTTAAGTGACAATATTGTGACCTGAGACAAACATTAGCATAATTGCATATTTATACTATAGAGTATATGGAGAATACACATTTCGTCGTGAAAAATAATGCAGCTCGGAGCTCCTAAGGTAACTGTGATTATTTTATTAATGGAATGTTTTTTACAAAAGAAAAAAAGAAGTAGGTTTAAAAAAATCAGTTTCAAAATTTATATTTGTAAAAATGAATGTTAGTTGACAGTGGTATTACATTTTTTAATTAGACGCAACACTCAAATGAATACATTGAGCTGTAGATATGGATTGCTAATGTACTACAATGTGTACAGACTGACAGTAAAGAGAGGGCGATAAAGATGATTAATATGGGCTTCTTTATGGTCCGTCTCTTTGTGTTTTGATAAATAAAGACGAAATAGCTACCGCAATTATCGCTGTCTCTTTCTGTCATTTTGCTCGCGCAGCCCAGACTAACACCCCATACCAACACTTCAGTGACTGAATATAGATTAAAGATAATGAAAAAAATAACTACAAAAATAAAAAAACCCAGGTCGCAGTGCCAAAACCCTGCCGACAATATAGTGTATTTGCTTGTATAGGGTCGTGTGGTTTTATACTTTTATTATGTGAAATTAAGTTTGTTTTTGGGCAAAATAAAAAATTTAACCCCTTAATACACCCCTTAAAATAACATTTTTTTTCTTAATTGTAATATTATTATCAATCTAACGTCTACACGGAATTAAATACACCCTTCAATAAATAAGTCACTATCTGCAAATTAGTGTTTTCAAAAAATTTGTAAGTCCGGTCCTGTTGAGCCGATTTTATTAAAATTTTAGGAGCACTTTTTAATTGCTACTAACGGGTTAAATGTCAATTTTGAAACGATTGTGAGAATTTTTTCGGTATTTTGGGGCCAAAAAACATTTTGCAACCCCTAAAAACTACCCTTAAAATGGCCCGATTGCGCCCATTTTAAATAGGCTTCTTGCGGGGATGGATTTTAACACGTGGACCAAATTTCGTTAAAATCAATTAACTCTTTCGAAAGTTATTGGCCGTACACACATATATATATATATACGTATATAAATATATATATATATATATATATATATATATATATATATATATACATATATATATATATACATATATATATAACCATTTTTAAAAATGGTGCCAATGTGTTTAGGAGGTTATGAAACGTCGACAAATGTTGGTCCGACCCCTAGGTCCCGCCATCCGACCGATGCCAATAGTGTATGTTGCCATATGGCAAATACACTAAAAAAACACAAGAGCTGTCAATTTTTGTAGTAACATAAATGGGCGAGAATGAAAAAAATTTGCTTCTTCCGTGTGGTCTTAAGCACACGCACTCTTTTTATAGAGCCTTGTAACGTTAATAATACCATAGTTTTATGGAAATTGCAATTCGTTAAAGTTATTTTTTGCAACTCCTTTTTTTATGTAATAATACGAAAAAAACTGAGTTGCCATTACGTTTGAACATTAGTTCAGACGGCAGCCATATATATTCCCAAAAAGCTCTTACTGACCAACAAATTCATACAAATTAAAAGCTTAAATTCTATGAGACTAGTAACTATCCAAATGAAAACCGGAAGTGGTGTTTCCCCGGCGTCGAATCGGGTTCTCACAGAGTTGCGTAGAGAAGTGATTCAAGTCACTATATATGTACTATCTTTCCTGAAAGTTTCATTCTTTATAAAATCGGAACAATTTTTTACATCCGCAGTTTGGACTAAGAGTGAGACAATTTGTTTTTATTGTTAACACTATTTCAGTTTATATTTTTATTACAATTCTTTTGCTCTTTTCAAGCGGAGTATTAAAAGCTTCGTTAGTTTGACCTACAAATAAAACGGACCGTGTATGTAAAGTCTATTATAATGAGAACGAGTATTTACTTATTTGTTATTATTACGTTACGTACATACTATACTGTGCAAAAGAAACTGATAAATCGAAAGTTTCTTAATTTAAAAATAAGTACATTTATTTCACACTTTTCATTTATTTTATTTCGGGCCGTTTGCATAGATTCGGATAATCTAGGCTCCTTCGTCGTGCAAATATAAATCATTTCATTTAATATTGAGCAGGCAGTTTCTAAAAATAATTACGAATATATATATACCAACATATTATATCCCTGAGTTGTTTTTCGTTTTCATTCACTGATGATTCGTCATTTTCTGGCATTACATCAAATGATTAATTGAATGACCTAATAAGCTACTAGCGAAGGTGTAGGCTTTTAAACCGCGAGATATTTTCCAAATCTGTCATCTAACTCCTGCGTTAATAGTGTACATACTACATTTTCATGACTAAATATGTACAAACATAAGCCTCTAGTTTAATGTTGAATGGTACGAGAGAGAGAGATTGTAGATTACAGACGCTAAACAGTTGAGGTCATCAGTGTCTATGGGGAATGATACAAATTATTGGTCAAAGTTCATTTTTCAAAATTTTACTATATTTTTTTCATTTTGAGGTTGCAACCTCAAAATGAAAAAAATAATCGATTATTTCGAATAATCGATTTATAATCCCCATCCCTATACTCGAGTCCAACATATTTTTGGAAAAATCCGTTCCTCTGTCCACGATACAGATCAAACGACTGATCGGATGGAAACCCAAATTATGGTAAAATATTAATACGTACTGAACTGCTGAGATCATCACTCTATTTTTGGTTAAAATTCAGTTTTCAAAACTTCATAATATTTTTTCGCTTTGAAGTCAATCGAGTTTAAAAAACGTATTTATTAAGCAAGTATGTTCGTTTGTTTTGTTTATCTGTTTATCTGTGGACACGATACGTGCCAAACGGCTGAGCGGTTCAAAATAAAATTTTGATGTAAATTGGAAGTAACCTATCGTCAGAAGAGATATGTGCTACAAAGCTATTTTTTAATGGCTACGATTTATTATTCTATTCATTTTAGTAATAAAGTTTTGTAAAAAAAATTCTAAAGTTTATAGTTTGATAAATATTTTGAAAGTGAAAAAAATCAGCTGTTTGTTCTGAAGTAATAGGGAATATGCATTTCGATTAAATTTAATTGATTTTTTTTCCCTGAATCCATATTGTCCTGAAATTATATCTGAACCATTATTTCCTTATTTAGTTGGTTTTTAATTGCATAAAATATTAATTAAAAAATGCAAAATATGCGAGAGAAATTCGAATTTGCGAAACGCATCACCATTGGTCGAACGTCAAATACCACGTTATCGGATTTATAGGCGTCGCTGTTTCTATGGTGTCTGAATATAATATAATATAATATATAATAAATAATTAATAATATTGACTCTACCAACAGTAATAGAATATTAAATAAAACGAAACCACTTGCGATTACTGTTCAAAACATTTTTTTATTCACAAAACGTTTCGACCAAATTTTGGTCCTTTTCAATTTATTAATAAATTGAAAAGGACCAAAATTTGGTCGAAACGTTTTGTGAATAAAAAAATGTTTTGAACAGTAATCGCAAGTGGTTTCGTTTTATTTAATAATATATAATAGCTTTTAAAACTGAAAATTTCTATAAAAGAATCAAAATTATCTGTCAAACTTATAGTCAACAAACACTGGTCGTGGCTTTTGACGTCACTCAAGACCCGCGAAAAATGGCGGCGTTCAAACAGATCAAATTTAAGCGATGTTTTAAATATTATTTAAAAAAATTATTCGAGCATTTCCAACAGTATTTATATTTTTTACTATTTTATAACGATGTAAAAAGTGAATTAAAAATATAAAAAAAATACATGCATATTCCCTATTATTGACCTGTCAAAAATAATTTAACTTACACAGACGCTTTGCCTAATTTTTATATGTGAAACTGTAAATAACTATGGATAATATAAATACTTCATACTTTTCATTTCATATCTGATTCCACTTTTTACACCATTTTTTACTCCGCACATTACAGAAATGTTAATTTTTCTCTTACGGGTAATATGTCTAATGTCAATATTTTTGAGCTGGAATGAAACTGTGGCCAGATTTTTTTACTATATTAAAAATACATTGAAAAGATACTTTGCTCTGAGTTTCCTAAAAATATTCTATTTTTTATTTGATACGAAATAGGCCTTACTTTCAGTTATCCAGTACTTATTTCACGCCCCTCCCCGACATTGTATTAAATGTATTGACCGAATTCTAAACTCAATAATAATTCATGGTTAACTTTTTTTCTATTAAGCAACATCAAATTATTTTAATGACAAAACATTGTAATTCTATTTCAGGAAACTAGCGTACAGGTGATTCTAATATCAAGTTTTTTTTTATAAACTTTACTTATTACCTACGATTAAATCCAATTTTTTTCCAATCGAGTAATCAATTGTAATTTTTCTTATTAAAATTTATTTTTAATAATTAAAGCCATGCATCGTTCATCATTTTTTTTTTAATTATAATAATAATAATAATAATGCGTTTAACGTCCGTTTCTCGGACTTTATGTCATAGCAGACGCCATTCGCACCATTACTATTTTCCATCTACCACACTTCCCGTTATTTTTCTACATTTTTAAAACTTCAACTTATGTAATAGCAATGGGCGAATGAAGGAATTATAGGAAATTAGGATTAGGCAGGCAATTTGTGAGCTAGGAGTTTGATAGGTAATCGGCCATGGCCTCAAATAAGGAAGCATCTCGATATTTATCTGGAATTAATTGAGGGAAACCATGGAAAATCAAGATGGCCGGTACAGGAATTACCGTTTCTCGGCGAGAGGCAGTAGGAAAAAATCCCAGCCACATCTGCCCCCGCCGGGATTCGAACCCGAACCTCCCGAATGCGAGTCTAGTGCTGTACCACTACTCTACCCAGCTCGGTTTTTTCTTAATTATTATAGTTTGCATAGAAAACTATTTAATTATGGTGGAAGCAAAGGGTATACGATGGTAGCGACCGGTTCATGGTGGAAGCAAAGATTTTATGGTGAAAGAAAAGGTTGAATGGTAGGAGCAACACAAAACTTTCGAACATTTTCTAAGTATTTTATTAATGAGTTCTAGTTTGTAAATAGTAAATACAAGCTTTCAACTTGTTCAGAATTGATATTTGTCTGTAAATATACAGCAAAAGCAAAACTTTATTTACGGAATTACAGTTATTTTAATTGAGTACAATCGAAAAACATTGTTTTTCAATAAATTTTCAACTTCTAGAAAATTTATTTTCAGTTACTTAAAAACTGGTTTTGTCATTGATATATACTTAAGTAGGATAAGTACGTAGATGTCAAATAATAATGGGAGACTTTGAATATTTTGAATGCTACAAGTAGAAATGGATAACCAACGAGATAGTGGTGGCAAAGGGTGGTACGGAATCGAAAACTTCTAGGTCATTTGTATATATTATTAATAAATTTATTAAATGCGAGTAAAATAAATGCTTGCTGTAGCCATTTAAATTCTGTTATATATATATATATATATATATATATATATATATATATATATATATATATATATTAACGGTGTGACAGAAAGCTACCAGCTACCTATTAAATAAAAAGAAATCGTTATAAAATAAAATTTTACATATTCCATTAAAGTTTCGAAGAACGGAAAAACGAAAAGAAATAAAAACATTTTTGTAACGATTAATCAAAACAATATACCTACATATGTATTAGCTACCATTTATTTCTATTTATTTTTCAATTTATAAAATTTCCAAAATAATAATAATAATAAAGCTTTATTTAGGGCCATGTATAGCCTAAGCCGTTTGAACATGCCCTCTCTAAATTAAAATTTAACATTTAAAGTGTGATACACATAAACAATAATTCATATTAACATGAGACCAATATGAATAAAATAGCGAACTATTTATACCTAAGACATTAAATTATGCACATTTATAAAAAGGAAAACATAACATAAAACATAATATAAAACATAACATGTAGATTTAATTGTATTTATAATTTTGTAGCAGTGCCTCTTTACATTTGTCAGTAAGGTGTCTTTTGTTTTTAATGGATCTGATGCTGTTTGGTAATTTATTCCATTGTTTTGGACCCTCAACTATAAATCTTATTACATATCGTCAGCTGAGTATTGGTTTGTTCCATGTCCGCTTTTTTTTTTTTTAGATTAAACATTCTTACCATTTTTAATGCTGAAATGTATCATGTCCACTGTCCTATGTCCAATAATTCAACGCTTGCTCTGAGATATAAACTATTACTTTTGTCCTAAGTCCAAAAAATACATATTCGTTTAGTATTGGTATGTTCCAAGTCCACGACCAATAACATTATCTGCACGCAGTCACGTGAACTGGACATGATTGTTCTGTTAATAATAAAACGTATTGTTCTTTATGGCATGAAAATATTACAGGTAGGGCGGGAAACCACATTGCAAGTGCGTTACTTGTAATCTTAACTAGAATAATTACTGATCTTCCAGCCATAAAAAAATTATATTATGGTCTGATTCTTGTGTCGCCCAAAATAGGAACAGTGTGATCTATTTTGCGTTAGTTCACTTTTTATTTAAACATCCTGATATTGGATCAATAGAACAAAAATATTCTGAATCTGGTCACGGAAACATACAAGAGATTGATTCTGTACACAGTTTCATCGAGAGAAATTTAAGATATACCGAAATTTATAGCCCGGTTTCTTTACTTCGGTGTTTAAATACAATTAGTGGGGAAAATGGCAAATTAGTGATCAATCAGCTTAAAAGAAACCAGTTTTTTGATTATAAAAAAATTAGCAAAACACTAAATTACAACTTAGTACCTTACACAAAAATAAAACATTTACTTCTCAAATCAGACACACCATTAAATTACATTTCGTACAAATTGACCTATTCTGAGGAGTTTCATGCCGTGCGGCTGAAATGCAAAACAAGACAAAAACAAATTTTGGTAGATAATCTTAAACAATTAACCTTGTGCCTTTAATTTCACAAGAAAAAAAGAAAGATCTACAGTCAATGTTGAAATACATGCCTTCGGTAGACCGAATTTTCTATAAAAATTCTATTCTAAAATAATCTAAGCTTAGTTTCATTCATAATTTAAATATTTACAATGTATTGTAAGTGTAATAACAACATTTTTTAATAATTTTATTATTTTCAATTACTTTTTGCTTTGATCTATGAATATTTGTTGGACATGATTCAAAATTTTGTTGACCTTAATTAAAAAGAAGTCGTTGTATTGTACCATGTCCATTTTGAATTATTTTGAATTTTGAATTATTTCAATAAATATTGTCATATTAAAAAAAAAACCCGGGTCGCAGTGCCAAAACCCTGCCGACAATATAGTGTATTTGCTTGTATAGGGCCGTGTGGTTTTATACTTTTATTATGTGAAATTAAGTTTGTTTTTGGGCAAAATAAAAAATTTAACCCCTTAATACACCCCTTAAAATAACATTTTTTTTCTTAATTGTAATATTATTATCAATCTAACGTCTACACCGAATTAAATACACCCTTCAATAAATAAGTCACTATCTGCAAACTAGTGTTTTCATAAAATTTGTAAATCCGGTCCTGTGGGGCCGATTTTATTAAAATTGTGGGGACACTGTTTAATCACTACCAAAGGGTTAAATTTCAATTTTGAAACGATTCGGAGAATTTTTTCGATATTTTGGGGCCCAAAAACAGTTTTCAACCCCTAAAAACTACCCTTAAAATAGCCCGATTAGGCCCATTTTAAATAGGCTTCTTGCGGTGGTGGATTTCAACACGTGGCCCAAATTTCGTTGAAATCAATTAACTCTTTCGAAAGTTATCGCGCGTACACACACATATATATATATATATATAAATACCATATATATATATATATATATATACATATATATATAAACATTTTTAAAAATGGTGCCAAAGTGTTTAGGAGGTTATGAAACGTCGAGAAATTTTGGTCCGACCCCTAGGTCCCGCCTTCCGACCGACGCCAATAGTGTATGTTGCCATATGGCAAATACACTAATAATACTTTTTATTTACCTAAATATATCCCAAACAATAAATTGTGGAGATATTTCATTTCAAGTAAATGTGTCTCAAAAAAAAAAATAGTGGTGAAATTTCAATAAGGATTTACTCCTATTTAACATTTTGAGGACATGGAACAAACCAATAGGTACTCAGCTGACGATATGAAAGAATAAGTTATAATATATTATTATTTAAGTATTTAATGGCGGATATCTGTGTAATGGTACAGACATCACGTAATTTAAAATTTCGTGTCGTGCTGTAAAGAATATATCATGTTTTTTGACAAAATTTTGAGGACAAAAAATCGTGTTTTATAAAGCTTTTAAGCAACAAGCTAAATTTTATAAAGCTTAATGACAGCTAATTAAAGCCGTGGTAAAATACCTTTTGCGTGCACAGCTTGAAATTTGGCGAGAGAAGTTTTTACATACTGAGTGAACAATCACCTTAATCTTAAAAGTTAGTTGATAACTTTCTTTCACGCCGCATTTACATAGTTTACTGTCTTGTATACCGACTATAAAAATATAGGTTATGTATCATTTGTATCTGTTGCATTATTAATATGTTTAACTAAACGCAGTTATAGGACGACAGGTGCTTGGTTAGGAAACAATCGATAGTGTGACCGTATACGACTAGTGACTGGTCAGTGTTCAACTGGGTCGATCGATTGTTTTCTGGTCACCTACAAATATACATATTCTACGCACAAAAAACACCAATCGATATTAAGAACTTATATGTCTGTAATTTCATTTTCTTAGAAATTTTTCGAGATTTTCAGATATTTTCTACAATACCCCGTCGAGAAAACGCGTTTTCATAATTTTTATTTCTCGGTTTGTTAGTTTTTTTAATATGATTAGTACACACAGTTTAGCTGTCATACAAAATTAAAAATACCTAAATATTCCAAAAAACTCGGAAGAAAACTGAAATACAAACGTCTCGTTACTGTTTTAGTATATATACATGTTTGTTACTCAACCTTAAACGTTAATGATCTTAGTTGTCGAGCGTCTATATTCTACAAACTATTTCACTTGCCACTCAATCACATCTGCTCGCCGTAAAGAATATGAACGAAATTTTGCCTTCTGCAACAATTTGTGGCCTGGATTAACACATAGGCTAATTTTAATCTGCTTAATTCAGTAGTTGTCGAGGAATCCGCCTATTTAGTGATTTTACCATATTGAGGGTCAATGTTCAACAAGTCATAAATTACAGTTTTTGTTAAATTGTGTTTATGCCTTAATTATTATCTGCGTCAGTTCCGGTACAATCTGGTAAAACGGCATACCTACACGTTGGATGCTATAGCTTTTAAAAAACTGCCTAAGTGACTTATACTTGAAAGAGTCTAACCATTGTGCTCCCATAATAATATTATGGGTAATATACACGTATTAATTCTAAACATAATTACAACCAAATATTTGCTCTCCTGTAAAATTTACAAAATGTCGCTTCTGCCTTTTTGGACATTAATCATCGATATATTCGACTACAACAGCACTTTCCCCCAAAACTTAAAAATTGTAATCAGTCATATATAAGTCAATTATTCCTGAGTACACCACGCCTTCTATTCTGCGGTTGTACAAATATGTACATGTGAGCGAAATATTAGCTGGCAAAAAGTATTTGTATTTGTAAAATTGCATTATTTAAGGATAGATGAGAGACCACTAACTATTCCTAGAATTTATTCTAATACGCTTGCCTCACCAATAAATAAGTAAAAAAAATGTTTTTTTATAATAGCAAATCTCCGTTACGACATAATATATTATTGGTAACTCATCTGCCGTGATAATGGAAGATTCGTGTTCCGACGGTGATAGTGTTTGAAAATAAATTTTTCTAATAAAGCATTGTAACAACGCCTGTTTTCTAACAATTGTAGCAAACTGTAGCTATCTTACTGTTATATTTTCTATTTTCTTGTGACGTTTAGACGGCCGAGAAGGAAGGCGCGAAGGCATCGTGAGTGACGCTAACACGGAACTCTTGTTCAGCTTATTCAGGAATGTTGAGGAACAGCAACAACGGTCAGCTAATCCAAATCTATCGCGACCACATGCCACCAAACGCGGCAGGTAAGTTAAAACAACAGCGTTTTCTTTTTGTCCGAGAAATTTGAGCATCTTCCTTGAAACCGAGTTTGATATTTTTTTTAATAATTAATCGTATAAATTTGTATAAGTGTCAGCTCTACTTTGTTTTACTATTTCTTAAATATTGAATGCATCTGCAAACTTTGCCCAGTCATCGACACGCAGGCACCACATATTTTTTTTGAAAATCAGTTCAGTTGTTCTTAAGTGACATTAAAAAGGAGTTTTTTAATATATGTTACCTCATATCTCCAGCATTTGTGAACCGATTTTAATAATTATGTTTCTATTTAATAAAGCATATCTTCAGAGTGGTCTTAAAAATGAAACTCCTTCCAAGAAGGCTAATAAAAAGCGTAAAATAATGAAGCTCTGAGGTTAGTGCCAATTTAATGCAGTAGTAGGTACAAGACACATAAAAAGATATAATAATTAAATTGGCGCCGACCTTAAAAGTTTATTATTTCTATAAATGATTATGAACATTGTCGTCGTGTAAGCACAGCAAGAATAAACATCTTGAAAAATTTTCAAGTTATTTTTACCGGAAACTTATCTATATATCAAATCTTGTTGCATGAATTGGTATCGTATAAACAACACAACAAAGCATCAAAACTGAATTACGTTGGCTGACCTAAAACATGCACGTTAACGGGCGCTTTCAAATTACGACTCTGAAAGGAGAAAAGACTCTGTATTCACATACTAAACAAATGCCTGCACGTGTGGGGTGATGTGACCGAGTAGGTCACTGGCTTTATTGAGTGGAATAATAAACCTCCCTGGAGGGTGAAAATAGTTGGCCTCTTATCATTATCTTTGTTTTTTAAATTGTAGACACCCTTCATATAGTATAATGTTGACGTCTCGTTCTGTATTATAGTTATCCCAGCAAAAACATAAATGTGAAAAAAAGGCCAAGTTTGATATAAAGTACGAGTGGGTTTGTTGGCTTTGTCGAAAAAAAGAAGCGAAATATAAGAAGGTTCCAAGTTTTTACTTGGCAAGCTTATATACACGAGTCATTCACCTATAATAGTACATAAAAACTTACCAAGTGAAAACTTGGCACCTCCTTAGATCTCATTTCTTTTTTTCGGCAAAGCCGGCAAACTCACTTGTTCTTTGTACCAAACTTGACCCGTTTTTCATATTTATGTCTTTGGTATGATTATATATCATACTTCATTAGATCATAGTTCTATACCACACTTCATTATATCACACCGACTAGACGCGACTGGCGACCGGTTGATGCATTCAGAACTATGCCCTCAGCACCGGCTAGACGCTTGTGAATTATGATGGTCTATAAGTCAGTCAGTCACTCAATCAGTGCATACCCAAAATCGTAATTTTTCTCTCACTTTAAATTGTGTTTTTTTCTGCTGAATCCTGATCATGTATATTTAATTGTATCTTGGTTTTAACTTTTAAGTACGAATTACGGGGGTATATCATAAGCGTGAATTCTAATTTAGCGGAATGACCACATGTTGACTTTAATAGTTTTTATTTTCAACAGACCTAAGAAGGCTCCGTCCTCCTTGAAGAAAAATGCTTTGAAAGACGATGATCCATGTTTGGTTAACTCGATAACGGACTCCATCTTGCCTCTTATTCCTGAAAGACCGCCTGTTAATTCATTACAGGCGCAAATAGCTGAAGGACAACAGGTTAGTTAGAAATAACCTAGATTTTTACCATCTTAACAAAGTGCAAAAAATGTTCATCATTTAGCGTGAAATAATACTGCCTGTTGCAGTGAACGCTATTAGTTCATTTCTGATGTCTGTATTTCTGAAAAGAATTGGTCAGAGTTAAAGGGCGTAAAAAAGCATTCTTCTACTTATCGATAATTTTTTATCTATTTAGTGGTCCATTTTCAATGTTTCTTTATCTTTATTTTCTTTTATGTTCTTTTAATCTTAGGATTTTTTTAAATGTTATTTTTATTTTGTTGCAGGTCTTAGCAATGGTCTCGTTTAACAGAGGTGAAAAAAGTATGATAACGTTACCAAATCTCAATATTGATAACAATTACTCACAGATATTGTCCCAGTTAGTGGTACAATTATAAAAATTGTGATCGTGGGATGATAGACTGAAAATAATAATAAACAAATTGAATAATAATGTGTACCTGCAAATGGAATGTGATATTTTGTCAGTTTTTATTGAAATTCATTAATTTGTTGTATATATTTTTTTAATTATTTAATTCACAAAACCAAACTCAGTTGTTGTTCTGTTAATGTAATATTCTTTTATTTTATGAAGAGATTAATGACGGCTTGAGTCTGTTTTCATATTTATAAAAATTACAATAATACAGTAACATTTAGTGGCAGATTATCGCTGTCTTTTTAAGTCTCAGCGTTACAGAAACCACAAAAATACAACTAAGAGTTTCTTTTGTTTATAACATGTCCTTAATGAATACAAAACATAAATATAAAAATGATTTTTCGGGAAAAAGGACTTTATTTATAAGTAAAACACTTAATATTTTATTTTCAGCGACGTTTAATTACCAAGGACAAAAAAGAAATAAAGACAAAATATAAATGTTTTGGTGAGAGTGATTCAAAACTTAGAAGTCTTCAAAAATGTTTAATCCGCCACTGACGCTATTCTAAACGATCAATGTTAAAATTAACTGTACTGTTAAATTTCTGCCCCACTTACGTGATGTTAAATTTGTTCGAAAGTGAAAAAAAATTAACAGCACTGTAAATTCTTACATTGGTTATACAGAATAACATCATTAACTTTATTTTCATTTACCATATTATCCAGAATGTCTCGGGACGAATCTGCCAAACTTTTTTTTAATTTCAAAGAAAAAAAGTTATATTAACGTAAGTCCGATTCGGAGAAGCTTTAGTGCTGCAGATGAACTTCGGTTTAATCCTCAAATATACTGCAGAGTCCCCAAAGGTGGTCATTTCATGTAGCCTCTACATGCTACTACTCCTTCAAATTAAATTTTTGTGAAATAAAAAATATCATATTTGAATATTTTAAAAGATTTCTTCAACAAGCCATACGTCGCTAACCTTGCCGAATCGACACATGTTGATATGACTTTTTTTTGCGTAAAATGACCTAAGAGTGTGGCATATACCCTGTATAGGTACTCTAGTCGAAAAACGGACATAAATGTGGATTTATTTCACTTGACTAATGCTATTGATTGTTTACTGTAGTACAAAAACTATGGTAAGTCGAAGTCCATGCGTAATTTACTTACGGGTCGGAGACGCATTTTGTGTCCATTATAGAATAGTATCGTTTAGAGAAGACAGTGTTATTTTTGTGCTCAAACTAGTTTCGGATCGGACAGGTCAATAACTTCTAACAAGGGGTAGTCAAAGGAATATGATCATTTAGTTGTTCGTCGCTACTCGAGAGTCGAGCCGCACCATTGACAATACAGATACCGCCGATGGTTGCCCCTGAAACTACAAATCACGCCACTACTGACCACTTCACCTATCCTTCTTACAACGCAGATTCCCCACCTTGCTACTATCTTCTCTAAACGATACCACTCCGTCATAGCACAGGTTCGTCTTCAAATAGCATTCTAGTTTTGACGTTTTTCAAGTCAAATATCTAAAATTGTCAACTTTTTGCGAGAGCACTTTGTAAACATAACGCTATTTTTTGTTTTTTGTACAGCGCTCTGAATTGTTTATCATCTTGAAATCGATGTCAAAAATATTTTTCTACGAATATAGTTTTTAAATAATAGTATGTATAGGTATTATTACTATAATGATGCTCTACATTAATAGTGATTTCATTTTTTCTTCTGACCATGAATGAAGAATTATAATCTAAGATTATGTAAGCATATGAATAATTAATTATTATTTTTTGTGAATAGAATAAAGTTGATTTATAAATAGAATAAAAGCAATAACATATTTGCTGTTTTGTGTTATTGTTTGGACTGATTTGTATAATAATTGTAGAAAACACAAGTATTGGCTTTAGACGTTAAAATATAACTTTTTTGTATTATCAAAATTACGTTTTAGCTTTGTACTCAGACGTTTTTCGGTAAATTTTTAGATTTACAAAATATTTGAACGGTAATGACTTGTTATGAACATGCGCTCACCTTTAAGTAGTTTGTAAACCATTTAATTGGTAATAGTCTAGGGAGGAGCCCCCGGAAAAGCCTGAACATTGACTCTGCCGTATACCATACAAACCGGCTGTACATGAATAGATTCCGGTAGCTGAGTAGGTAGAGCATCTGCCTTGCACACAGAAGGTTGCTGTTTCCATTTTGGTTGGCGCCAATAATTTTTTTTCTACAACTATTCGTTATTCTACGTTTATTTATGATTTTTTTTTCAATTTTATTAAATTTGTCTTTATTGCATGTAATTAAACCTATTATTTTAGAGTGGCAGATTTTTGCGCAGGGGAGAGATTCTCTCGAGGAAGACTTGGTGCGATAGCATTTTTTTGCGTGGTAAAAAGTAGAGAAGTGTAGGCGAGTGTTCTTTGAAAAACGTATGTCGGGTGTCTTATTGCAATTGTGCATCTTTGGGGGTCCTCACGGTTTAATCTCTAGACTCTTGTATATAATTGGGCATATGTGCGCTTATCCGCGGCAGGCCGACCGAATCGTTAAGTTTAAAAACCGTTGATATAATAGAAAATTGTAAAATAAAACTGATCAAATTTATTGGTTAGGTGATGATTTATTAATTTACAGTACAAAGAATAAAAATAAAATGTAGCACGAAAAATTATGTTTGCGCAACAACTAACATTAATTGTTAGGACCGAGAAAACTTTTAAAAATAAATATGTAAATTATTAATATTATTAATATCAATGTACCAATAATTATTTGTATTGAAAATTGAGTGAACTGTTGAATTTTATAATGTTTGCCATTTAACTAGCACGCAATAATGTACAGCCTTAAATCCAAATCCGCCCAACATGTATTTAATTAATCGTTGTTAATTTTAGGAATTTCGAAATTGTATTCAATTTTTTAATGTGATAGTTACTTCGCCGTATATTGAAATTTTTAAGTTGGTCTAATCTATAATAATTTGTTAAATGTTTACATTATTTTAAATTACTGTTTACTACCCTCCTTATAAAATAGCTGTTTTTCATGCCCGTATCGCGATAGTAAGAATCCATTTCGCACTAAGGCGTAAAGTAAAATAAAAAATGCGATCTTACTAATCAAAATGTAAATTTCAAACCGACCTGTCAGACACAAAACAGGCGTAGTTTTCGTAAACAACCCAAATGAATTATAATACGGCCGCATACACCTGCCTGATATATTATTATAAAGTGAAAATCTGCTATTTTATAGGAGGAACATGCAAAAAGTGTAGTGTGTATCTCGAACGTAATGCTTTTATGGCTCATGCAAATGTTAAAACTCGCTGACACTAGTTTTATATAATACATCAATTTACATAAAATAATGCATTACATTCTAGATGCATAAATTGCTATTTACTGAATTACCAATACGTTAATAATCCTTTCGTTAAACATTTGCAAAAATGTTGTCTTGGGATTCTTTCTGACATTAGAATTACCTGGAGAATAATATCTTGAAAGTGTGACCTTAAAACGGCGTTTTTATTGCATTTCCAAGACTCTTCTATTACAAACCATCATTTCCTAGGTTCATGTCCGAGAATTTTCAATTTATTATTAAAAATATTTATTAAGTAGTTAGGTAAAATAAACTAATTTTTCATCTTCTATGGCTGATACATTTCATTGTAATTGAGCAAGCAATCAAATATTTTATCAACAAAAGTCTTTTTGAAATTTTGTGATGAAAAGTATAAAAATTACTAAAACGCTTTTCTTCGTAATAAATCTTTACGGAAATATAGTATTTAAGGTGATGTTAAGTTAAAGTTTGTAATAATCAACATGTATTTCTCGAATAATTTAAAGTACATTTTCAATATGGCTGATGTTTGTTTTCAGTATATTTTGAAGAGCACTTTTATAATATAATAAAATTTATACATGCTGTAGGATAATTAAAAAAAAACGGATTTTCGCGAAAATCCTAGAATGTTTGCAAAAAATCTTATTGCAATTACCTGATTTTTTGCGATCTTCCTAGGATTTTCGCAAAGGTCCGATTTTTTTCAATTACCCATACATATATATTATGCAAGTAATGAAAGTATTTTTTGCAAGACCCTCAATAAAATAACTGCTTTGCATGCCTGTATAGCAGTTGAAAATTACCTTTTTTCTCACTGGTGCGTAAAGTAAAACAAAAGTAACTCGATTTTATCAAACCGATAGTAATATTTATCGTATGTCATGTACCATTTACATCCATATGAGCAAAAGAGACAGCATAGTAGGCGTTCCATCGTAAACAGTCCACATATAATTCCAATATGGCCAAACTGAACTGTCAAGAATAGTACTTATATACTTATTATGATGTGAAAATCAGTTATTTTATAGGAGACACGTGCAAAAAATGTAGTATGTATGTCGACTGTAATGCTTTTATGACTCGTGTGACTGTTAAAATTCGGTAATCCTCGTTTTAAAAATGCCATTCCTCATACAGTGTATTAAAATCTTGATACATAAACTACCATTTTGCACTACCCTCTATAAAATAGCTGTTTTCCATGCCTATATAGCGATTGTAAAACTATTTAACATTGATACGTGCAGAAAAAAAAAACACAGTAGAAGTACATGGAAATAGCAGTACGCCCGGTTAGGAATTTTCATAAACAATCTAATAGACCTGAACTGTCAAAAATGTTTAAAATATACTGAATGAAGAGAAACCCAGTTATTTTATAGCGGGTACGTGCAAAAATTACAAGATATCTCGGACGTAATGACATAACTCGTGTGACAGTTAAAACTCGATGACTCTCGTTTTCATATAATGTCACGTATTCGTTGATAATACAGTTCATTACATCCTTGATATATAAACTACCAACATAATAAATTAACATTGATTAGCTGTTAGTATAAACAGAATAAGTTGCGAAAATGAATATATTGCATTGTTAATAATAATTGTAAGTAGGGCATTTTCTAGTGCCAGATTTAATATTTAATTTATTAATAAATTATAATTTTATCTTGTTCGTCAAACTGTGATTACTTGATATAAAAATTGTATCGAATAAAGATACGGAAATTTTGTATGCACAAATTACACGGACGTCTCAAAATAATATATGATGATTTTTTTATTGCACTTGAGTGAAATAATATAAAATAATTGCCTTATGCAAATGAATTTTTTATGTAAAATATGTACGTACTTTTCTAACTTTTGTAAGTTCTTTTCTAACAGATGTTTCACTGTTGATAGAATGTTATGTTTTTGGTGAGGTTTTAATAAAACTCATCTTTTTTTAACATAAACTGTATTCTACGATTTTAAATATTGGAATGAATATAATATTTTACAAAGCAAAAATCTTAACTAAACTAATTACATAATATATATGATACAAGGTTGATTACATCATTTAATAAAATATCTATATACAACATAGAAGAACAATTTCAAAAATGAAAAGATTTTTAGCACCCGATATTTATAACTTTGAGATATCAATAATAAATTTCAGAAAATTATTGTTGGCACTTAAACCTATAATTCCGTTTCGCTATGGAAGTGGTTTAAAGGATTAAATTATGTGGAAGAAATTTGAATAATCTGTTTGCACATGCACGATAGACAAAATTTTTGTTTGGTGTGTTTACGGTGCTGAATTTGTGTCTATAATAAAACAAATCTAGAGACATCTTTGCCCACAAACTAGTATTTAAATACTATCATAAATTAAGAAATGTGTTTGTTTGCGTTGTACATATTTTGTTTTTTTGTAAATAAAAAAAAACATTTTAATGTTGAAAATCTAAAGGACCAAATTACGAGACATTCCATAACGTACTTTGATAAGAAGTATTTCTTTATAGTTCAGTCAAATGAGCGAAAAAAGGGCCAAAATAAAGAAAATTAACCTTCTTCAAAATAAGTCACTAAAAGCGCAAAATAATAAAGTTTTGATGTTGGTTCCAAATTAATAAAAGTATATACCTAGAATCTAGATGCATTAATCTAATTACTAAATTTCCAATATTTTTTAAATGCTAATATATCATGGCCCTAAAAACTAAAAAAATTAGTAGCGAAAGAATATCTTTAAAAATATCTTTAAAAATAACAAAGTTATACTACTTACTTTAAAGTTTAAGCTTGACAATTTTACGCGCTATGCCGTTCTCACTACGGGTGACGTCACGCGGCACAAGTGTCACATTTGTAATAACTAAGAATATGGCAAGTCATCGAGGCAAGAGACAATTACATTTTAATAAATGTAAAAACTTATGTAAAGTTAATTTTGAAGTTCGACATACATATATGAATATATCTCAAATTCATGACTTACTATATTATCACTAATGAATAAATTAGTACCGCGCTGCATCATAATGACGGACCGGACGTCGATCAGTCTCGTTTACGATCCCATTATAAAAAAAACTGAATACCTCCGTTGAATTTAAAAACAACGAAAAAATTATTTTTGTATTTTTAAAGTTATTATTATTATCAGGATATGACACTATCGCTACTAGTATTTTCGTCAACTGGAAACTTCGTAATTGACGCCGACCTCAAAACTTTAATATTTGACGCTTTTTAGCGAGTTTTTTGTAAAGAGGTTCAGTTTTTTCTGTAAATTTTCTCTCTCTATTTTCTTTGTATTCGTAACGCCAGCTAAAGTCTTTCGATTCAATTTGGCACATTTATATAGACACTGATAATCCTGCAAGTATAGCAGTTGAGTGCCTATAAATATTGGTTTCTCTTTTTGGCCGGATTGACAAAAGATGACATTTTATATCAGCGATATGATAAGACATTTTAATACTTATCATTTAATTTTATATATTTCATTTACGAAATTAATATTGTATAATAGTGTATGATACGATAGAATTTAAAATTAAAAAAATATACATGTAAAAGCTTATATTTAGAAATGTATGATAAATATATATTTTCAAAAAAAAAACTTTTTTTTTAATTGAGGAACGTAAAAATATTTTTGCTTTAAAAATATACCTACTCTAGTTAATAACAGGTAATTTTTATATTTTTGGTCATGCAAAAAACATGATTTCGTCACATTTGAATTCATCTACATTCCACACTTTTGTATTTTCAATTTTTCAAACTGTTGACAACGTCTGTCCATATCAATAACAATACATGTCTTAGGTGTCTGCAGGATATCTCAGTTTTATTTTTATTACTTTCAGTATTTCGTGCATAGTTTAATTTGGGAAAAAAGAAACACCACGGTAATTTTACTGATTGAGTAATATTACTACTTGCTCACATGCTTGAGTATTTTTTATAATTTTTGTCATGTTTATTCCATCTAGTCCCTAATTTATTGGAACAACAAAAAATTAAATGCTACCTAAATATTTATAATTTATACTAATATTCCGCAATACGTCGGAAGAAGACTATGAAATTTTAGGATGCGGTTCTTTACGTGTAAAACTGCGGGTTCATAAAAAAATAAATTTTTAACTAATTCGATTCTTGAAGAAACAAATTCTGCAACTGCCATGTTACTACGCGCACAACCTAAAATGATTGAGCCAATTTCAACTTTTTTTTAATATTCACTTAAAGAGTCTGTGCACTAACCTCGATTATTATTTTCGCTTTACTCAGAGTTAAAATATCGTAAAATTTAAAGAGCTCTCTTAGAAGATAAGATGTGTTTTTATGATGCTTGGAATCAATTAAATTCAACGTAAAACAAATGACTAATAAATATCTAACTGCGTTTCATAAAAGAGCGGGCTATTATAGTTCATGGAATTGTGCGCTGCTGTTAATTTTTACAGGTAACCAAGCAAACACAAAAGAATGTTATCCGACAGCATTCCATCGCTAGTTCGCACAGGTAACGTACCAAAAAACCGGTCTATTGGCGCTAGTTACAGTAGCGTGCTTACAAATGATGCTACTTTTCTATTGGCCAATCGACTATTGCACAAGTGCAGTGGGGGAAACAAGTTTTTAAAATTTCTTCAACAGTGTTCGTAATGGCAGCTACGTGATCGCATGTACTGCGCGTTTCGCTGACGAATTAATATAAACTTTAATGTAACATGCGTCGTTTAAATCGAACAGGTGCCATAATAAATAACGACAGTGATTTCTGTATTAAATATTGACGAATTTGTGAACGATATCGGTGTGTTTTAGAACAAAATTAATTATTTCGATCAGTTGTTACGAAGCAGGTGTTTGGCAATGCGGTGTAGACATTTACCTGAGAATGTATAGGTAACCTACTCTAAACGTCATACAATGTTTTTTTTATATACAAACAAATTGGTTTAGTAAAAATGTGCTGGAAGTGTTTTTGTGTGCAAAAACTGTTTTCTGTTAGTACAATAAGTGGATGAACTGTGTTTTAATTGTGATTACATAAAACATTTAGTGCTGATATGAAGGTGACAGTGTGTTTTGGAAATGTGCGCGTAGTAGTGCCCTGTGGAGATGGAGATATTTTGGTTCGAGATCTCATTCGGGAGGCGACTTTGCGCTACAAAAAAGCTACTGGAAAGGTTTGAATTTTTCTCTTATTTTATAATTCCCCAATATTAATATTTTATGGTGCTAACTTTTATTGTAAAAAATATTGAAAACTCAAGTGAATGGTCACAAAAAAACGACATAAATATATTTTTAGAACTCTTTCATCAATATTGCATTTTCTTTAATTATTAAAAAAATGAATTTTGATGGTTCTAAACTTTGCATATACACATGAAAACAATATGTAAAAAAATCGAGCACCGAAAAAATGTGACTTTTCACCTTTATCCATTCGAGTCTTCAAAATATTGGTTTAAATATCGTACCAAAAGTCTATACAAAATATGAAATTATATGTATGTACTTTTCTTCAATTCATTTCGTAAGAGTTTTGGTCAACGAATATCGAGTGGATATATAAAAAAAATTAATGAGAAATCAGGATTTTCGCGAGGATCTGATTTTTTTAATTATCCAACGACATATATTATTACAAGTGAGGGATGAGCAGTGTGCGAAAATGTAGAGCAAGTCGGGGATCCAACATACGCGTGCTCTGAACTAAATCGGTGTACGCTGGCTAAATTATAAGATTACGGTAAAGCGATATAATAAGATATTTATTTCTACCCGGGTGAAGCCGTACGGGAAACTATACTATTGTCTTAACATAGTAGATTGTATATGTAGAGTCGTACTAATGAGATAAATTACTGATGAGTACTGACAGTATGTTAAAACGAGCGCTAGCGATTTTTAACAGTCATACGTGTTAGAATAATTGACGCCCGGTATATATATGGTACTTTTTTGTCCGTACCCTTATAACATACCTGTTTTTGTATTCATTAGTATTTCCAAAATTTTTAACATTTCACTTCAGATTTCTATAGTTACTATTAGTAAATTACTATTGAATTTTACATTGCTGCACTAGTGTGTAATGGATCACTAACAAACTTGTAGTATATATGCATGGAAAGTAACATATTTATAGGGGGCAAAGACAAAAAAAGTTATTTTTTTCATTTACGAAATAGTTTTGAGTCCAGTGGTGAGGTTTGTCGTCAAATTAATGTATTTTTTTCTTATAAAATTCTTTTAAATATTGTAAAAAGTGTCGCAGCATTCTGGAATTTGTTTGCGTAACCAATATATATTCGACTAAAATAATTGATGGATCGCTTTAGAAAACTTGGAACCGATACATGGATATAGCAAACAATTCGCTTGGTTATTGTTTTTGGAAATTCACAATTTCACAATGATTTACGTAGATCAGTTCCAAATTTTTTGCGATAATTCTATTGATAAGTTCCGTTTTCGTTTGACATTAACTGATTGAATTGATCCTTTCTCTTTTTGTGATCTTAACTGATGTAACTGATTTGATGTAATCAGTTTTAAATTCCAAGCTATTAGCTAATGCAGCGTGAGATATTTTTAGAGTAAATAAAGAAAGTAAGTTGTTTTAATGAAAATTATTCATATACTTTAAACCACTGAATTTTTTAATATTTACTATATACTATAATTACCCTAGTTTTATAACTCATTACCAAAAATATTTGTTCAAATAATAACACATTTAATTTTGAAAATATTACTCCTTTAAGCAATGAATATTTTAAATATAATCGCGGTTAGAATTTTGATTTTACTTTGAATATTTTGCCATCGGTAACCAAACACTTCATGAATACTTTTTTAGGTTACGTTTGGAACTTTAAGATTTATCATTTTTGATTTTGTCACTTATTTCAGAAGCTTATTCATAATCGTAAATATTTTGAATGAGTCATATTTATATTAAACTGTATAAAGGTTAGTCAAATTATTAGTAATACATTTTTTCTAATACTGCATGATTGCGCAAGAAGAAACTCTGTATAATTAATCAGCTAATCCAAATGCGAAGAGAGAGGTCTGATCATAATAAAATAGAAAATTTTCTATTTTATTGCTATTTAAACTTTTTAAACTATCCTAGTTTATTTGAATTGTCTTTAGTTATAAATTAATTTATCCCGGAAAACAATAAAATTTATTATTATTATTAGTTCAGAGACCAGAATAGCTGAAAAAATGCACATCTTTGAATCTAAGAAGGTAATTGCATTTTGTCTAGCTAGTTTAATATAATATTGTACGTTTCTTTTCTATTTACACGTTAACATTTTTGTACCTTCTGCGCCCTTAGCTCTGCGCACTTCGGTGTTATATAACGACCGGAGGGCGGATGAAATATATGAGGGAGTAGATTTAAGACAATGGGAGACCATAGGATGCATTAAATTTTTTACTAGCTTTCTAAGTCCAGGTAGATTTTAATTTGGCAGCGAAATAACCAAGAATAACAAATCTCACTTTTATCACATTAATGAATCGCTTATATAGTTTAACAAGCATCAAATTTTGCGGACAAAGTTTTTTGCACCTAGAGAGACTCGTAAAAGTCTTCGGTATATATACACCAAAAAATTGCCAATTCGCGAATTATATTTTACCTCCACAGTGCCCACCGATTTCTTATATATAGTTTATATAAATTTTAAGACAAAAAAAATGGTGTCAAAAAAACTAAAAACACAATTTTTGTGCAATATGAACAAATAAATGCAAAATAATTTTACAACAAAATTAGCGTTAATGTAAAAAAAGCGTGGAGTGCTTGATATCAGTAGTCCCACATTTCTCATTAGTAGAAAGCACCCCACGCTTTTTTACATCAAAGCTAACTTTGTTGTCAAATTCTTTTGAATTTTTTAATTCATATAAAAGCTCGTTGGCTTAGTTTATTTAAACTCTAATTTCTTATCATTAATCAAACACTTTCTTATTCATATTGACTTTTTTTCTTTTTTGTCGTCGGTAATTAATATAAAAATGATTTGTGGGGAAAAAGGACGTTTTTAGTAAACACTTATTTGTTATTAATAGCGACGTTTCGTCCCTTTCTTGGGACTTTTTCAAGCTCGATAACTGCAATTGAATTATTGAAATACAATTTGTTAATTTACTATTGAAATATAAAATATATACACACCTATTAAATGTTTTGGTCAAGCAGATATAAGGATTAACATACACATGTAAATAATGTAAACATAAATTTCAGTTAAACAATTGTTCATTAAAAAGTTTGCAATAATTCCGTTTTTAAAAAATATTTTTACGGTTGATATTTCATATTTTCTTATTCATTTTAATAATTTTGTCTCTTGTTGCCCACTTTGTAGTTGAGGTCCAATTTCGCATAGACACAATTCCCAACTTGTTTTACATTTTCCGCTCACTGTTCAATTCCTTGTTATAGCGTAATAATATATAGGTACTTACTGGTGAAATGTCTCTAAGCTCTAGAATTTTTCAAAACTGTTAAGTAGTTCCTGAGACTATATCGGCAACAAACAAGGATACACGTATTAATTCTTGATTTAAAGCTTTTTTGCAAGTTCAGTGTCATTGTGACGTAGATGATACATTTATGCATTGTCTTTTACAGTAACAATATCTTAGAAGCACACGTCTTGTGGTCATTGATATAGTGACAGCAGCATTACGTTTAAATTACACACCTCGGCAAACATCTACGGTCAATTGTTTTATGCAAGTTTATAAGCAAGAGTCTACCTTACATTATACATAGTGAAACATGAGTGCTGTGAATGT
This sequence comes from Venustoraphidia nigricollis, assembly GCA_034508555.1. Classification (NCBI taxonomy): domain Eukaryota; kingdom Metazoa; phylum Arthropoda; class Insecta; order Raphidioptera; family Raphidiidae; genus Venustoraphidia; species Venustoraphidia nigricollis. The sequence continues at coordinate 3,434,326 of JAVRKA010000049.1, read as the reverse complement.
AGAGGAAAATCACAACCCTCTTTTTTTTCTTAGTCAGGTAAAAATATCAAAAGTGTCGTCATAAACAAGGGCGTACCCTGGATCAAAACTAGGGGGGGGGGCAAGCCACGGTCGTTCAGGTTGTAACATTTTATCACGGAAAAGATGAATGAAACTAAAATATTAAGAAAATTATGTATAATTATAGCAGTGCTTTATCAACTAAGTTATTACAATTATTTGCTTGAAAAAAAATATTCTAGTTACATGTCTTATACTAGTATCATTTTTCTTGGATTTGTAGAAGTAAAATTATTTCAAGAATTGTAAAAATTCCAGCAACAAAATTTAATAACGACTTATTTTTTGCTTCCGGGAGGGGGGCAGCTGCCCTCCCCCCTGCCCCTCGCTGGGTACGCCCTTGGTCATAAATGTTGTTTTTATTATCTTTTAACGTCATCAACTGCGATAGTAACGTCAGCCTAGTACAAATTCAAATTTATTAAATTACCAGGATAAATCGCAGAGCCATCTCAACCAGCTTACCGTAAACTTACTATAGATAGAACAATAATCTACAGACTAAAAATACACCATTAGCTCAATTCACCGGGCATAGATTAACTAGCGAAGTCCCGGGATAGGCGACATCTCTCTCTTGCCATTAGTCCGTAGTTTATCACCTCCATAGACTGATTACTAAGGGAACATCCATAAAATCGTCACTTAAAATTCACTTACTTTTCACCCCTTTTTCCGTTTGTCACGCTGTATCACGTTTCCTGTACCCTCCCTGACAAATATTACGTCAGAAAAATCAGGACCCCCCCCCCCATAAGAGTACGTGGAAGCACTATTTTATTTTTTCATATTGAATCTACAGAGGCACCGATTACAGATGTATCGCACCAACTATGAAACTAACAAGTTAAGAAACAAATTAAAATAAAATTGATAAACTCCGAACGTCACGTTACTTTAGACCATAGATTAGATCTTTAGACCCCCCTCCCCCACGCATCTCTCATATCTCGACCCTGTTTGCGAAGATATTTTTTGAACAGAAAAAGCAATTTGTCACTTTTACCAATTCTCGGATTAGAATTTTTTTTTTTGCCCAGACGAATTATGGAATCACTATATAATGGAGCTATTTGGCACAAAGACTGTTCTTTGTAAGCAGATAATAATATATGTTATCTAGCCAATGGCATCAGATTGTGGTTGTGTCAAAACGGCTTCATAAAATATGTATGGATGGAGGTAGGATTCGAACCCACAGCAGTTTGATCAACTAGCGCGTTAGCCACTACGTCATACTGTTATCTATTTTTCCAAACATAAATCGTGCTTTTAGTGTGTAAAATGAGGAGACTTAACTTCTGTCTATATACTTGTGTTCGATGCTTATAGTAGTTCTGATTAAAATTTTATAACGTGTTTAAATATTCATAAAAGAAACAGATGAATTGTCCTTGAATTTTCATGAAATTGTGTACTGCATGAGGAGTGTCTCGTGACAATGAACATTAAATTATTGCAATGATGACCGAACAATAATTGTAATTATTGATTCATTTATCCAGTGATTTCCTATAGTACAGGGTGGATGAGTTTCCATTGCACACTTACTAATTCCTTCAATCTTGCGATCTGTAAAGTTTAAAAATTCGTGCACTTTTCAACCGTCTACAAGGGAATGCACCCAGAAACCATTCACCTGAGTCTTGGGAGTACTTCTTCCTTCTGTATTCGCTCGAAAAAATATAGGATGCTGCTTAAAATAATAAAATTATGTGTTTTGAGGACTCAACGATTTGATACCTATTGGTGAATAATGAATAGGCTATCAAATTGTTTCAAAGTTACTGATTTCTAGCACAATAGGCAAAACAATGAAATGCGTATAATGTTTTCGCTAGTAAAAGTATAATGCTATCGTTTGTTTTTAATTGATCGTAACTAATCATTTAACCTCAGTAACTAATAACTTTGGATAGTAACAATACGTTCGCTGACACAGTTTTAGTCAGATGTTTTGTTAACTGTATATAACGACTCTACATATCCTTCTTGATAAAACTAAAACTGGCATCTACATATTAAGATCTGTAGCCTACAAGTTTGGGATCAGTGCTTAAAAGGCGATAGAACGTTTAAATAAATCAACTGTCAAAAAGCACCCATAATTGTTTGCATGTGTTCGCAGCCTGTAAATGACCTTATAGAACAGTGACAGTGTTCTGGAAGTTCTGGTTCACATCGTGTCGTGTGAATTCTTGGTACAAGAGCTTGTTTTATCTACAATGAGACGGAAAATACTGGGTAGTAGTCATTTCCGTTCTTTTCAATTTTTAATCAGTTTTTTTTTGTTATTACAAAGATTTCGTGCATGTAACGTGTGTTCGGAAAGTACTTACACCGATGTACAATGTACACGTTAACATTTGCTACAGCATAGACACGTACCAGCAAATTATCTAGACTGTCGACACATAATCTGCTGGGTGCGATTTGCAAGGTAGTCGGGATAAATCGGGTGCTATTCTCCATACGACCCAAACTGGCAGTAAACCAGATCGCTCTGGCGTCATCAAAATTCCTTAAATTTCAAAACCCAAATCGACTTAAATGCAATGTTGGAATCATGAATATCTTGCGATCGTGTTTGTCAACCATCCGATATTGAAATAATTAGTCCCAATTCTGGAACTCGAAACGGCTCTGTTATTGACTAGTTGAAAATAACACGACATTTCATTAAATCAAGAAAAAAATGAAGCTATAGGATATAAGCGATAAGTGTTACATTACATTAAATAATTATATAGTAAACACAAAATCTTTGCAACTTTTATAATTTAATTATGACTATACAAGGTAGTGGGGATAAATCGGGCGCTATTCTCTATACGACCCAAACTGACAGTAAACCAGATCGCTTTTTTAAATTATAGCGGAAAGAGCTGATACATCGTATTACCACGAGATGACAATTCTTATCAACAATATCGACTTCGACAACCGCATATTATTTTTTGACACAAGTATTGTCTCAAATAAGTTTAAATTTAACATTATTGAGTGATAAAGATCCTAGGTGATTCCAATCCTCTACCCTCTAAAATTAAAACATTTTAATTTTAACATTTAGGTAAATAATTACATACAATAATTGATTATGGAAAACGCTGGACAACTAGCACATTTCTGCTTTCAATGGATACAATTTAAATTATTTTTTCTTTTACATTTAATGAGGTAATTGTCGCATTTATTATTTTCACATACTATTTAATTCAGGTTTAATAATGTAAATTATGTTGTAATTATTATTTTTTCTATTTCATTCATTTCACAGGACTTGAGTAAATCGAAAAATCTCGACGTGGAATTTGAAAAAAGAAGACTGTAAAAATGTTGGGAAAATGTGGCCATGTTCCGTTTTGTTCTTCATTGGAAACCCTTTTTCAGGAAACTGGAAACTGGAAATCTATGTTCTCGTAATACGGCCCTAAAACAATTTATTTTTTATATCACATAACCTTGTACTGCTGTTTCGTTAACAATAGGTAACAATAATTAGTTGTAATTGTATATGTATTAGCTCAATATTATTGTTCACGTTCAGTTTGCAAATATAATGTTTGGTTTAATTCTGAGCGATACTATTGAATTCAGGTTGGAATGACTCACTTCTTCATTGTGAGAAGTGTCTACGAAAACTTCTATTATAAATTATATAAACAATGAGAATGAAAACCACGGGACTAAAATATTATTGGATCATTGTGTCCATTGTGTCATCATGTCCAAGAGCACGCGGTGAAGAAGAGGATTTTTGTAAAGGCTAATATTTTCAGATTAGCTAGTATTTAGAGTCGGTCTTATTAAAATGAGATCTGACTGTGTTTTCACAAATTTAGTAAATTGGATCTTGTGTCAAATTTCAGTTTTTTCAAAACACCTTTAAAATCGCCCCGACACCAGAGATCTCGACTTTGCGAAAATTTGTAATTTTTGAAGACGAATTCTTAGACAATCACAAAAAGAACTGTGTTGCTCGAGCGAAATTGCAGGCGATGCGACCCGGGTGACTGCCGCCCTCGCTGCGCTCTGACCCTCGTTCACAATTGCCAATTTTCGGCCCTTGTACCCCAATGTACCATTTTTTTAGCTAATAATAGGGATCTTCAAAAGAATAGGATATTTCACTTTTAATTTGTAACTGAATACTTATTATCATTTTTGATAAAGTTGTCCTTTTTTTTTGTGTTTTTTCGTATGTCACAGTCGTATAACTTCGCAATCTTTCCATCGATCCTGATGAAATTTTTAGATGTTTTAGGCGAACATCCGTAAAATTGTGCGATGAAATTAAAAAAAAAGTAGAACTGAGGAATGAAAATTTTTATTTCCGCGCACCCCAATGCATTCTATTTATATTCATTAGATCTTAAAAGTTAATTGCTATTAGGTCACTATCTAAATTTAGGAACCTACCTTATGGTATCACTGAAATTTGTCAAAAACAATTATTAATTATTAATTATTATTACTCTACAGTATTTCAGTATAGACTGTAACATCTATTTGTTATTCCAATGTATAATACATTAGATTGGTTTAAATTTTCACTCTGCGAATTACAAAATAACCTTGAATCAAATGCCTATAAACATACTTAAATTTCTATATGCTATGTCCTCCATTGGAATTGACTTATTAGATAATTATAGATAGATACAACATAGAAGAAAAAATGTACCTCTGTGTCGTATAGGTTTTTAACACGCGTGCAATATTAAAAACTTTTCATATGTGTTGTATGTACTATATGTATGTCGTGTGTCAAAAATATTGCAATTCAATTATCACCCTCTTAGAAATGCCCAATTGACGTGAAACTTTAAAGCTGTAAGCCTGTATGTATAAGTTTTGTTGACAATACAACATTCTCATATTTTGGATATTATAATATTTATATAACAACTTAAAACACGGAGTTGACGGCGTTGATGATGGGAAAACGTGTCTCAGGTCGCACAGATAATGAAAGAGTACTTTAATGGCGCTAGAATTGAAATATATCAGACTTAAAATTCAAGTAAATTTATAGTAAAAAAAAATCTAAAAAATACACTTATATCAACGCACCAAAAGTAGAAAATAGATTTCTTTATTTTCTGTAACGTTTAAAAGCGTGGGTTAAATGAAATATAGATACACGCTTTTAAACATTATGCAAAATAAAGAAATATATTTATTTCTACTTTTTAGTGCGTTGATAGTGTGTTTTTAAGATTTTTTTGAAACTACAAATTTTATTTAAGATTAATCAAACTTTACACTTTGTTTTCACAGGCAAAATATTTATTTAAATACGTAGAACACTTGTCATTTATTTTTTACCGCTATATGTTAGCGAGCTATTTCTTCTGTACTAGAACCGTGGTTGTATTCCTTTCTCCTTATCCTCACCACTACTTCTCTCACCGTTTTCGATCGGAATCACTCTTATCTAGCGCACCTAAAGAAGTTTTACTTCAAAATCTATAATCAGGGAATGTTTTTACACAGACAAAATTTATTTTCAAGAAATATTATAAAGCATGACGGAAGCATTTTCGTCATAGTTTATCTAAATTTGAATCACTCTTACCTGTCGCATCTTAAGAAGTTTCACACCAAAAACTATATAATCAGGAAATTTATTCACATTAATAAAATTAAAATACTAGATTTGACTGCCGTGCCTAAATAAGTTAAGCTTCAAAAACCTATGAAAAAGAATTATTGGCTGACAAAATGTGAACATATCCATTAAAATAGAACGCACCTATTTGATCAGTATAATAATATTAATACAGAGTGGAACATTTTTTTGTGTGGTCTGTTATGCAGTTATGGTAATATTTAGTGTTGACCCCGTTCTTATGGTTCATAAGAGTGGCTCCTCCGTTGATCGGTGCACCAATAGTTAACGAATATGCAAAACAGTAGCTATTAAAATTTAGTAACCAGTTTTATATTACACTCCGAAATTTTATAAATAGCATATTAATCCACCTTGCGGTTTTGCGATAAACGATACAAATGAATAAAATCGTAAAATAATTGTAATTTTTAACGACTTTTTAGATCTATAATTTATTGGAGTCTTTATCATATAGTGTGTCTGGGGGGTCGTGAAATAATTTTAAAGGAATTGGGAGTTTTAAAGAAAAACAACCGATAAAGGGTAATAATAGTTTATTTTTTGCACCTGCTTTAAATGCATAAAGTGTCCCCTTACGCACTAGTGCAGTAAAGTAAAACAAAACTGGTCGCACTATACCAGTTCTATAATTACTAAATCACTGTTTGTCTCTCAGTTGTTTTTTTATAACTTAGTTACTATTATTAAAAGCTACGTTTGTAACTTTGTTAAAACAATTGTTAAAAAAATTTGGCAAATTAAGTGAAAACCAGCCATTTTGTAGTTTGTATGTACAAAAAAACTAGATACATCTCGTGCACAATGGTGTTGCGACTCGTGTGACTTAAAAGTCGGTCGGTCTCGTTTTAAACACAATGTCCCAACTCTCCGTTATATAACCCATGACGACACTGGATCACCACATGAAATAACGCATAATAATAAGATACATCATGATAAGAATACATTTTAAATTTAATTGACTTTAAGAGTATTCAACAGAGTAGGCGCTGAGGAAAGAGTGTCGCACTCTTTCCTCAGCGCCTATTTTGTCTTACTCGCCCCGAAAAAGTTTGAAACACACTTTATAGAATGGTCGTATTTCGTTGGAAAAATGTTTTTAATTAGTTTTCCAAGAAAAATTGTATCGTGAACCGCATGCCGGAGCATTAGTTACATATAATTTGTGAGAAAATTATCGTTGGAGTCTTCAAACTGACGGAAGAATCCAGAATAAAATTACTGTAGTGACTTTCGCATTTATAATAGCTGACGTTTTTTACGTCCTCATTGCGATATAATATGTTACAAGTGAACAAAAATAAAATTAGGATAGCAAGTGTCTGAGAGCCCGCGCGATTTTATAAATATGTATACCGTTTATTACCGGACATGAAACAAGTTGCAATTATCTACGATAGACAATCTAATTCCCCTAGTGGCAGTAACAACCCCATCGTTGTTCGCTAGTGACCGTTACACCTTAATGCACCTCACTATATCATTCCGTTTGGGTACTTACTACTGTTGTTGTCTGATGCCCTTGATGCTTCACTGCTTTAAACCGAACCAACGTATTTTAAGTATATATTATATATATATATATGCCATTCATTTGGTTTTACATCAAGTGTTGTACAATCTGCTGAGTGAAATGTCCCAAAAAAAATCATATTAATTACTATACAGTCAATGAACGTTAATTGTTGTCTTGTGTTAAAGAATATTTTTATAAATGTTTAGATAATGGGGAAATCGTACACGAAAAATATTCGACTTTTCTCCGTCACCCCGTGCGTCCCTCACCACTTCCACTTTTTAAACGTCAGAATGGAGTCCACTTACATAAATCAAGAAGTATCTGATAGTGGATACTGATGCTTAATGAAGCTGACAGTGGCTTGAGGAGTACCGTTGTAGTATATCAGATTACTAACGCGCTCACTTATTACACGAGTAAATTTCACACGAGATATTTAAATCAATAGATTCACACAAAACTGCATGGCACAGTTACCCAATACCCAGACAATCTAATTGTGTGGGAAAAACGTATATTTATTTTTACTGAATTAAATACAAGTTAAGCGCCACGTCAAGTGGTCATCAGGATTAAAGTAAATACATTTAATTGTTTACTTATTAATTACTGGGTGCTCGAACTGGCTTCATCCGGGCTTAAATCGCTATTTTCGCTCGCTGTTCATATCTTTTTCTGCCATTCAGGAATAATATAGTACTAGTTGCGATTCCGGCTTCGCCCGAGTCAACTTCTATATGTGTTTAAAGTCGTGTTAGAAATAGTCATGTAAATAGTGTTGATACTCAGCGAGGTTGATAGTCCCCATTAAATCGAGTAAGATATTTTCGCCTCTTTGACATCGTGTACTCAATACAGTGCAAATGCAGTTATTGCCACTTCAATAAAGTAATGATTATTAATTTATCGAAATGATGAAAACAATTCTTTGCAGGGTGACCATAAATCTAAACAGTTTCAATAATCTTAGTAATTAAATTATTAACAAAGAGAATGGTAAATTGTCAAAGAATTCTATTTTATCTATCGTACCGAAGCATCATCTATAAGCCACTTATCAACGGCTTAAGTGGATAAAACAGCATTCGAAAGTAAACTGTTATGGCGTTTGTATATGAAATAATTGTCGTTCTTTGTCATTATTATTGTTGTAATTTAACGTATTCGATTTTTGCGGATATATATGATCTCAATTCGAAATTATTTTTATGCAGATTTTACAGATTACATTGAAGTCTACGGTATCCCTCGACGAAATTATTAATATAAATTATCTTTTTAATCAATAATTCTTCTGCTCGTGAAAAATTAGAACTAAGTCAGCTCACTGCTTCCTAATTTAAATAATTTTCCATATATAAACTGAGTGTTGATAAACTTGTTGCATAACTTTTAAACTTTGCAGGGATGGCCACAGTTCAAGGATCAAGCATAGCTATAAAATTGGCATACCTGTAAAAAAAGAATTCACTTATAAAAACATGAATACTGCGTAACAAATGAATACACAAAAACGTACATTTTTTTAAGTAAAGGCTTCCTCAGTGTATATTTTACCTTGATTTTTTTAACTACAAATTGTAGTTCTAAACGTTTCAATTAGCACGTAGAATAATGGCTGTGTTATTTTAAAATTGTAGTATTTCTCGAAAGTATTTATTATTTAACTGCATTATTATTATGCAACATTCCATTACTTAAATCACAAAACCTCGGTAACTTAAACAAATATTCTGAACATCGAAAATGGAGATTTGAATGAGTCGCCACTAGATCCGCCAATTTCAATCAGTAGAGCAAGTAAGTAAGTAAGTAAGTTTATTTGGTCATTAATTGAGATACATAGTATCTATATGACATGTCATAGAATTTAAAAATACAATTTAAAATACAATTCTAAAATACAATTTAAAATACAAGTTTAAAAATACAATTTAAAAATACATTTTATCAAATTCACTGATTTCATACAGGCACGCTTCAGTTAGGATTTTTTTAATTTTCTTTTTAAAAATTGTCTCACTTAGATCCTTATCAGATTGTGGTAGCTGTGAACGATTTACGCGCTTTTATCAAGGGTTGTGATGATGCTAACGACGATATTTTTTCTTCTTTCCATAATATAGAAAACATAATTGATGTAGAAAATCAAAATTGCATGAAACAAAAAAAAGTTATTGATTTCTTTGTTTAAATAAATAAATACTTAATTGATTCTAAATGAATAAATAAAAAAATTATGTCACCTCTATTGAACTAAATACATCCTCTATAAAATCCACAAACCTCGGTAAGTTAAAAATTTTACTTTGACTACTTTCGATAAGTAAAAAACTCGATAACTTAAATTTTTTAACGTTTCCCTTGGATTTTAACTTATCGAGGTTCTACTATACCTACTATTTTTTGATATAGTGCTATTACTGCTTTCGAGCATTGTAGGATAACATTCCCATAATAAACTTCAAAGTGAATTCGCTACAAATAAAGAAAAATTGAGTATCGATTTTTAGGTTAGGTGTAGGTGTATTCTTGTTGGCGGTAGAATTGTACTATATATTTTATGGTTCGACGGACAGTTGGATGATTCATATTTGGCGTTGTAGACAACCTGCTACCATAGTGCAGCAGTTTCTTCCTCAGTATCTTTGAACCGGAGCGCATAGCTAATTATCGAATACGACACGCCGTATTGATATGCTAATTTCCGGTTTCCTGTTCTACGCATATTTTAACGTTCCTGTAATAGTTAAGCTGCCGGTACACTAAAAATGGCTATACATACTCATTTAAAAAACGTCTATCCACCCGCATGCACTAAACATACAAATACACACAATACATACAGTCAATAATTTTGACTTGAACAGCAAATCGTACCTACATGATGCACTAACCGTGCTAAGATATCCATATTTTGGTGCGTAAACTGTATGGAAGTATATTTTCTTCATACCCGGTCAAAAACACACGTCCTTTCGGCTTCGATTTTAAGGCAGAAAACATAACATTTATGCAGTGCTGGAATTACTTGCACGCTATATGTAATAGCGGGCCGAAACAGTTCTCTCGTGCATACTAATACGAAAGTACGTACTTTCGACCGGGTATGAAAAAAAATAGTACACCCCGCACGGCCACAAAGTTAAAATTCCTGCACTGCGCGACACATGACACCCTCGGCTTCGCCTGGGACATCGTGGGTCACGCAATGTAGGAATTTTAACTTTCTGCCCTTGCGGTGTAATATACTATTACACCATTGTCAAACAAAATTTTAATTTTCAAAGCTACTACTTTTAAATCAAGTGTGAAAAGAACATATTTTTTTAATGTTATTTGCAACTTCTTTTATAAGTGAGTATTTTTTTTAATTCGTAAGAACCGTTTTCAAGTTATAGTGAAAAAAGTGGTGTTTTTCGACGCTCAACATAGGAAATAAAAAATCGACGTTTAATAAAACGAAGTCATGGGCTAGACGCTAGCACACACATAACACATTTTTTAGCTTTATTGTATGCTTATAAATATTCTTAATAAAATTTTGTCTTTGGTGTGAAACGGAAATACGTTTGCTTTTTCTGGCGTGTGAACACCACTTAATGCACTTAAGTAGGGCGGCCTTTTGTTTAACGATAAAACTGTTAAACTACTATGTAAATTAACTATTTTAGTAGATAATTCGTTTTATGTATTTGAAACCTTATTTTTTGCCTTAAACTGATAAAACATTGTATTAAGTAGACATACGCTTTGTTTAGTTTTGTTCAAATAAAAATTCCAATAAGTATAAAAGGAAGCAAAAAACTATTCTATTGCCAAAATGTATAATTGCATTTTAAATTACATAAAAAAACGGATTTTTTTGTGAGATTACAAGATGACGCTTTTCTATTTCATTTCTATCTTACACACTTGTTATGATAACTATAATACTTACCTTGTAACATCCACATGCAAGTAGCCTAAGTCGCTCAGCACGTTTTAATTATTAAAAAAAAAATAAGCTCGCAAAAATGGTATGTCGTATTGGGATCTGACATATCAGAGGAGTTTAATTGTGATGTAAACAAAATGGCGACGTAAAAGAACTAATTATAAAATCAGTGGAATTGAACTAGAGCATTTTCTCGTTAAAATAGAATATGCAATCTTCTTACAGAAATTTCAGAGATGAAAAGATGATGATACGATGAAATTAAAATTATAACGAAATTAGTTGAAAATATGTAAGTACGTTACTCCGAAATTACTAAAAGTTTGGGGTCTGTATTAAAGTTTTAAAAAAATGCTATCACGATCGTATATTTGTGATTATTTTCCAAAAAGAAAGGGCTATCTTGATTATTTTAAAGCCATCAGAATGTAAGAAGTTGTTCTTTTTTATACAATTATTTTTTTGTTCAAAAACTTATTCATTTCATGACACACACCTACTGTCTACTCCATCTCTGTCTAATTTAATTTTAATTTAACGTTATAACGTTTCTCTTTTTAGGAGAAAAATGGTTAAAAATTACTTATTCCATTCAAGTTAAGGCGCTCTGTTCAGATGTTACAGGGTATAATAGGTACATGAGTAAGTTGTAAAATACAATACACAATACGGTTTGTATTTTAATTCATTCTTTATAGAATTTCATAGTTATAATGCGTTCAGAAAAAATTGACCAATATTTATACACTTCGATATTTTGAAGTCATAATACTGATAATTACCTATATAAAAAAAGAACACTAAATTCAAAATGCCCAATACCAATTAAATGTGAAACTGGATTGACCCATTTGACTTCGTTCGGAACAAACTATGGATTAGTTCTTCATAAAATATGATGGACGTAAATGTTAGTATGATGTCCCTGACATGTTTCTGAATTTTTCGTTACACACGCACTAAATAAAACTAATAGAAACCTAATTTCACACTTTTTGGCCTAATGCACAGAAAATCAAATTATCTAATCTCAAAAAGACTTTTGCTCTACTGCAACACATGGTGATGTGTATAACCACGGTTTGATTTTACTTAATTCGTCTGTTTCTGATTAAAAGTTTGCGTAAGTACTATCCGCAAACTTTTCTGTTTGTCAGCAAACGCTTTTCAGATATATGAACAAAATGAGTACTTTAGGCGAGACGGGTGTTTAAACAATAAAAAGAAGAAGAAAATGCGAGTTTCAGGTTTGAATCTTGACACCGACTGTTATATAATATTTTTTTCTTAAATAGGTAACTTTTCAATATGAATTGGGTTATAATGTTTCACTATTTGCATTATAATTAATAATTTGGATGGTGAGAAGTTGGATACTGAAAATAAAAGAATTATTTTAAATAAATTGAACGTTTCGTCATTTATTGATGATTTCATCAGGAACTTATTTTGTAATTTAATTCTCTAACATATAAATAAATACAATGTCAAGTCGAATAGTTTTCATATGCTAGAGCTAGACAATTGAATTATAAAATATGTTGCTGATGGAAGTCATAAATAAACGACGAAACGTTCAATTTATTAAAATTTATTCGTTTATTTTCATCGTCCGTTTTTCAACGATTCAAACTAATTATTTGTGGTTATATTTCGCTAATTTTAGTATATTTGTTCGCTTAAGGGAAATTTAATAATATAAAGAATGCGCTACATATAATATACGATTTCTGTATATTATGATCATTATGCTACAGTTTATTGAACAGATTGTATGAGTCGTGATCTCAAGAAATAACAATGCGTCCGTAGGTCTGACAATGGCGCATACCGCGCATATTAATGTACTTGAATATGCGATGATATGGCAGTTAGAAATAATTTCGTTTTCAAAACGTCATCTTGTCTGAAACTTATGCAACGTTATGTCACGAATAACAAGTAATGTAAAGGATCGACCATATCTAATATACATAATTTCATTTCAAAAGTTTACTCTTTTCAGATGGGAATTATATTTGTCTACATACAGAACTGGATTGCTAGTCTAGCACTACGCATCCTGGAGGAAAGACAGGGCGATATGGGGCATATGTATATCTCTTTCTGACGTTTTCATATGGCTCTTTACCATCAGCAGATCCACTGTTGTTGAACGAGGCCGGAATATGCCCCAATTTTATCGCCTTCTCTTTATTGCACCCTATGATTAACAGTCCAGTTTTGCACGTTGGTGGTTTTATTTGTTTGCTAGTTTTCTTATCTTATCACGAATTCCTCAATCCGACTTTGCCGTTATGCGGTAGGTGAAATTATTTCTAATTTGTACTATACAGGCAAAAATACAGATTTAATAAAATTTCACTCAACGTATTAATATCTATATTAGTTACATTTTTACGTTTTTTAGTTGTACGGAACCCTCGGCGCGCGAATTATATTCTTACTTGACCATGTTTTTTTTTTTTTTTTGTTATTTGCAGGTGCTTTGTTTCCAGTCAATTATTATTAAATCTAGCGTTACGTGGATTCTTATGCTTTCATGAAATATAGTGTTTTCTTTGCGGCCAGGTGGTGGTAATGAGTCACGAAATACGCGACACAATACGCACTCAAGCGACACGTAGACACAATGAAACAAATATTGAGGAAAAATAGTAGGAGGAGACATTTCGAAGGTGTTCTCTTTTTGTTGGTAAAAACAACAAGAAATTTGACAGCGATTCAGATGATTAAGATTTTATTAATATCTATTTTATCCTTTAGATTCTAGACTCTAGAGGATAAAGTAGATATAAATAAAATCTTAATCATCTGAATCACAGTCAAATAAATTCTAGAGTCTAGAATTTATTTGTTTTTAAAACTGATATATGGCCGGCAGATCGGCCGAGACACGTACGACTGATCGACGCACGGGCCACTACAGTTCTCTTCGACTGCAACGCGGAACTGTGAAATCAAGGCAACCGGCAAAATAATGACGCTGCCAGCGACACATAGAGCTAAAAAAAGGGGCGCGTAATGACCACTCGATCTGAAATCAATTTCACAATTTCCTAAAACTTGGGTCACTCGTTCTGAAAACTCTGTGAATGGTGAACTGTATCGATTCTTCTCGGTAATCTTGACTCAATAGAGCGTACCCACCCACATCTTTACCAATGTGTATGCAAATGAACGGAGTGTTGACTGCATTACTCATGCATTGTTTCGCGACAACCGCGTGTCCTCTGCAGTACATCATATTGTATGTTAATTATAACACATTATTAGAGTGGTTACATATCTACGCGTTGTACAACATCCAGTATTATAACTAGTCCTGGCCATGTCACGTGACGCATATTGGCCCACGCGCTGCTGTTTTTACGCAATATTTTCAGCGCTTCCTTAAAAAGTAGATATCGGAGTTGAATGTCTGTTGGAAAAAATAAAAGGTAACCAAAAACCTACACTTAAATTTTTTTATTATACGAGGATTGATTTTTCGACAAAATGGAAAAAGAGCAATATTGATCCGTAATTCGTTTTTATACGAGTATCTCACCGTGGTCATAGATGGTGAAGGGTCCACATAGACATCATCCAACTTCAGTTTTATTTATTCACATGTTTTTTAAAAAACGAATTACGGATAAATATTGCTCTTTCCATTTTGTCGAAAAATACAAAACACGGATGATACAACTGGCTGTCCAAAATAACCCAACCTATGAATTTATGTACAACTTAGCACGAGGTCGTTTAAATGTCTGCAGTACACGATGGCAAAGTCAATTTCATTCGTCAACGCCATCTGTCGTCAAACACGGGTACTTATTGATCAACCCTCGTACAGTTAGCAAAGACGAGTGAGGTAGCTTGGTGGTGAGGGCACTCAACTCGCATTCGAAAGGTACTGGGTTCGAATCCCGACGATGGGAGATGTGACTGGAACTTTTTCCTACTGCCCGACGTCAAGAAACATCGATTCCTGTACCGAATATTTCGCTGAGATTTTTCATGGTTTCTCTCAATAATTCTAGGCCGTTTTTAACTGAAGCTGAATTCCTTTTTGGGATTTGACATACGGGCGGAGTTTGGGCCAAATACAGGGTTGCCAGGTGTCCGGTTTTCACCCGAACAGTTCGGTTTTTGAGTAAAAAATAGTCGACTTTTTTAATTATTTAACAGTTCAGTGCTTAGATTTGGCAGATTTATTTTATTATTTTTTTTATTAATGATAAGTTAGATGTAGATATTTCTCATTAAATAGTTGACTGTGACTATTGTTTTAAATACATATAATTAATTAAGGCACTGGTTCACTGTATCTATTGTTTTCTTTATTATTCAAAATATAATTTTAATTAGATGCTCGTAATAGATATTTGAATGAATTTGCAAATTATACGAATTATATAAACTACAAAGCATATATGTAATGTGAGGAGCTGAGAAAAATAAACTTCCAAAATTTTTAATGATGTGATTTTTTATATCGTCATCCTATCAAACCGTTGCTACTGTAATTACTAATGAATAAACGAAAAAACTGGAGAACACTGAAAATGTGATAAAAATACAATCAAAACTCTCTGCAACGAAAAACTCTCACTATAGAATTTCTAACTAGAATCTCAGGGCTAAAATAAATTATAGAAAGGACGGTTGTTGATTCGTGTAGGAGTAAATGGAAGTAACTATAAATTTGGAACCCTTGGAACATTTTTATGGTGGACCCTGTGGCATACTGAACATTAATTTGAGCTCACCGACAAAGAAGTACGTTGCCCACAACTCCTTCTACCTCATATCTTTATAAACCACCAGCCGCTCCCCGCGGCTCCGCCCGCGATTGTAATGACACACGGCAACAACAACAGTAGTGGAATCTTCATCAAGACCTAACAGCTACATTTTCAGTCCATAGAAACTGTATTTTAAAAATTAGAGTGTGTTAATCATTGACACCCCTGTACATCCCCCCTTTCCACACCTTAGAAGACTATTTTAGTTACAAAAGAAACGTCTGCAAAATTTCAAGTCTGGAGGTCTAATAGTTCCAGAAGGTATCGTGATGACCTGTCAGTGACATTCATACCCTATTTCACCCCCTTTAAGTTTTTATTTTGAGACAAAAGGTAGTCTGTCTACTTCTTTAGGATGCAATCTATCTCCTTGTCAAATTTTATTGTAATCTGCCCAGCGGTTTAGGCGTGAAAGTGTAACAAACTCACATTCGCATTTATAATATTAGTAAACCATAGATGGAAGAACAAATTTGCAAAAAATCCGAGATACACAACAGCAGGGAACTTAGTACGTTTTGAAGATTTTTATCGAGTAGTGCGATGCATATCCACTTTATTGTTAGCTGCCGCGGGGCCCCTGACTTTTTGTCAGTTCTGCCATGGTGCTATCGTGTAGTTTGACCACTGCGTTGGTTTTACATTTTCATTTCAGTCATAATATTAAAAAACCCGGGTCGCAGTGCCAAAACCCTGCCGACAATATAGTGTATTGCTACAGGCAGCGTGACTTTATTATATGAATTTGTTTGTTTTTGGAGAAAATAAAAAAATTGAAACCCTTAATACACCCCTTAAAATAATATTTTTTCTTAATTTCAATATTTCGTCTCTGTTTTATCAATTCATCATCTGCACATAATTATATACCTACAGAGACTTCAGTAAGTATAATTTTCTAACCGCAAACGTTTTCATAAAATTTATAAGTTCGGTCCTGTCGGGCCGATTTTATTAAAATTTTAGGAGCACCTGTTATGTTACTACAAGGTTAAATTTCAATTTTGAATCAATTCCGAGAATATTTTCGGTGTTTTTGGGGCCCAAAACAATTTTCAACCCCTAAATACACCCCTTATAATGGTCCGATTAGGCCCATTTTAAATAGGCTTCGTGCGATGATGGATTCCAGGGTGTGGCCCAAATGTCGTTCAAATCGAGTAAGACCTTCGAGAGTTATCGTGCTCACATATATATATATATATATATATATATATATATATATATATATATATATATATATATATATATATATATATAATTTTTCCAAAACTGGTGCCAAAGTGTTTAGAAGGCTATGAAACGTCGAGAAATTTTGGTCCGACCCCTAGGTCCCGCCATCCGACCGACGCCAATAGTGTATGTGCCATATATGGCAATACACTAATAACATGGGCGCGGCGGCGTTGTACTACTGCCAGTTGCCACTGTAACTCGTTTGTGCCTTTTGGGTTTAATTAAATGTGGACATGTTTCTTGTAACAGAAAGATGTTACACAGATGAGATGATTCATGTAAAATGTAATAAGTAATAATAACACATGCATATATTATGTGTGCAGGTAATAAAGTATTGTTGTGAAGTAGGAACACGTGTGTGTTTACATAATATTATAAATTCAAAGTATATAATATACTCATTTCTCCTCAACCAAAATTTATGACCACTTTTTTAAACTTTAGAGGCTTATACATCGCATAACTTTAAAATTGTTGCATTTCTTGCGTATAAGAGTGAAAACTAGCTTCAAGGGTTTCATTCCATTAAAAAAGAGGACTGGTCAAGTGTGAGTGTAACTCGCACGCCGAGGGTTAAGTATAACTAACAAACAATATAAAATATACTTTATTAAATTAAACTAGCGGTACTTGTGCGAATAATTCGCACTAAAATTCGTTTCTAATTTCTCACACTCTTTATAACTTTCTTCTTTTTGTTGTATTACATTACGAAGCTCAGTGACGGTTCAAGAAAATATTTTTCTAAAACTGTCATATAGAGGCGCAAGTACAAAGACGTTGAGCTGAAGCGCTGTCATACGAATAGTATTTATACGTGAATTTTGATTAAAAATTAAACAGAAAAAAATTGTTTCAGAGTTAGAACCGTCAGATGGCAGCATTGCTGCATATATATATGTATATAATTGTTATAATTAATTATTTTGCAAAAACAAAAGCAATAATAGATTTTTTAATTATTGATACACATAGAGCAATTATCTATAAAATGTTACAAAATTTATGTGGAGTAATTGTGAGGTTTTTTCGAAAAAGAGAGGCAAACATCTTAACCTTAACGTATTAATATATATGATGATGATGAATATTTGCCTCATAATGATCCCTTAGGATGCGCTCAAAAAATTCTTAAATTTCCCCCTTCCAACTGCGCCTAGCATATATAAAGCATACTTAGTTTTTAAAAAAATGCGTCATATAAATCAAGCTATTCCATTAGGGTTTTAAAAAAATAGTCCTCTAATTTTGTTGACTAATATTTGTGCACATTACTGTATAGTACTATATATAGTATAATTACATAAAAAAATGTGTGCAATTTATCAGTGATCTAACGCTATAACCACGCTTTCAAGACTTGTTTCTTACTTTTCCGCCGAACAAAATGTTTCAAACCAGCTGCATGTGGATAATATTGTTACAAATAAGGAAACTGAAATATCATCGAAAATATGTATTTTTGTTGAAATTATTCCATGTGGAACCAGTTTTGGGTTGACAATCGTTTTGCAAACATATTTATGTGCACTGCCAATAAATTATTAATAAAGATCGTGATTAAATTTAAATTACATTAAAAAAGATCGTAAGGCACAGAGCTTAGAAAATATTACAGTAAAGGAAGATTTGGTTTGAGGATCAATAAATAAATAAGCTTTACCAATTTTTCGCTAATGGCCAACGTTTCGAAAATTATATTCTCATCATCAGGGCCTATGAACATGTATATAAGAAAAGAAAAATTAGAACATTTTTACCAAATCATTATGTTTTGGTAAATTGTAGTAAAATAATAGAAATCTTATTACCTTAAGCTGGTCGAATAGTGGTAAATTGTTCTACTAATATATACATGATCATATTATAAGATTAATACAATTTTAACATCACAACACATTAAAAAATTTATTCAATAGTAATAAACTGTCACAAATTAAAAAAAAATATTAAAAAAACTATTACTTTTTCGAATATTGTGCACAAATAAATTTGTACTGATGAAATATGTGGTTAAAACAATATTTTTAAAATGCCGTTATAAATTGCTTGTTACAAAGTGTCAAATTTTGTTAATTATAGTGCCATAGATATGATTTAACCCTTCAGTGTCCGTTCTTTTGTTTGCGCTATTGGTCTTTTTCTTTATGTAAATCATTTCTATAAATAATCTTTTTGATAAATTAGATTCTCTATGTAATACGGTCGGTTCATGAAAGTTAAAATTGTGATTATTGGTGATGGAGTGGTGAACCAGGGCTGAACTATTATTAATATCGTTGTGTGTATTGGGAAAAATTTTTACATCATTTTTATGTTGATTTACGCGATTTTTTAAATACTGAGAGGTTTGACCCACATATATGGCACTACAATTATTACACTGCAAACTATATATCAAATTAGAATCCAACAATTTGGAGTGTTTATGTTTGGTTCTGGAAAAGAAATGGTCTGATATACGATTACAATTTCTGTAAGCTAACTTTATATTTTGTTTAAAAACTTTCTTTAATTTTTCAGACAATTCTGAGATGTATGGAATGGAAAAATATTGTTCTGTGTTGATATTGTCGTTGTCGAGTTTATTTGTGTCTGTGTGTGTTTGATTGTTTGGGGACATATGTGTTGATGTTGTGTCAGAGTGAGATATATTTGTATGTGTGTTATTGATGTTCGGTGAGATATGAATTTGTGTTGTGTTTGGAAGGGATGTATTCATATGTGTCGTTTTTATAGTTTTATTATGGAGTGTGTGTATAATATTTTTATATATGGATTTTGGATAAGAATTATTTTTCAAAAATTGTTCGATGATCAGAAGATTTTCATTCCAAAAACTAGGATGAGCTATATTTTTCATTCTGTAAACCAGGTTTTGAATTATATTAATTTTTTGGCACCAAGGACTTTGAGAGTTGAAATTTAGGTAATGGCCAGAATGTGAAGGTTTTAAATACCAGTTAGTTACCAGTGTATTGTCCATAGATCTTATGAATTTGATATCCAAAAATGATAAGGATCTATTTGATTCTACTTCAATGGTAAATTGAAGTTTTTTATGAAAGCTATTGAATACGTTAAGTGTTACGTCCGTCATATTTACAGGAATAGCACACAAGATGTCGTCTACGTAACGTTTAAAAAAAGGTATTTTAAAAGGGAGTTTTTTTATGCAACCATTTTGTAATTCCGACATAACAATGTCGCTGATAATAGGACTAAGGGGATTTCCCATTGCTAAGCCCATTTTTTGTAAGTAATAACGGTCATTATATACAAAATACCCCGTAGTTATAGATGTTCATAGGCCCTGATGATGAGAATATAATTTTCGAAACGTTGGCCATTAGCGAAAAATTGGTAAAGCTTATTTATTTATTGATCCTCAAACCAAATCTTCCTTTACTGTGACATTCTATTGGATCAACACCACCATATAATTAGAAAATATTGTTTTTATTCTTTTTGTAAATACCTAAATTTTTTTAACCACTTCAGGCAACCTTCCATAAATTTTATACCCATGATATGCGAGGCATTTTTTTTATAAAACGCTGTTTTATAATTTATGGTACCTGCTATTTTTTATATTGAGAATGAAAGAAACATAATACATTATATATTTTGGTTTTCTGGCCGCTCTTCAATCCCACAAGGCAACCGGGTTGATCAAGCATTGATTTGAAAAATAATAACTTTTTGCGAAAAATCGTTACCTCTGTGTTTTTTGAAGCCCTGCTTATAGAAAAAAAAACAGTGCATGTAACTTTTACGCGCGATTGAAGTAAAACTTCTTTGGCGTAGTGGCACAATTTATGTCGATAAGTTAGAAATTTTTTAATTTTGCGGCCATCTATTGACTAAAAGCTTCAACAGTTACCTTATGAAATTTCTAACTATCAGTACGCCAATACTACTTTGCATAAACTTCCGTGAAAAAAGTTCCTTCCATTAGAAAAAGATCTGAGTTAGCCCTCATATCGCGCCTAAAGAAGTTTTACTTCAAAAAAAGGTGTGTCGCTTTAACTTATGTGATATTAACTTTATTAGAAAGTGACAAAAAATTTACCGCACTGTAAACTCCTTACATTACAGAATAGCACAATCAAGGGCGTCGCCAGCCTTTGAGCCAGAGGGGGGCAGAAGAATGAGAAAAAAACAAAAATTTCAAATTTTTGAGGGTTAAGATATTAAATATTAACACATTTACACCGAGCTGGGTAGAGTAGTGGTGACAGCACTAGAGTCGAATTCGGGAGGTACCGGGTTCGAATCCCGGCGGCGGCAGATGTGGCTGGGACTTTTTCCTACTGCCTCTCGCCGAGAAACAGTAATTCCTGTACCGGCCATCTTAATTGAGGTTTTCCATGGTTTCCCTCAATTAATTCCAGATAAATATCGAGATGGTTCCTTATTTGAGGCCATGGCCGATTACCTATCAAACTCCAAGTTCAAAAATTGCCGACCTTATCCGAATTTCCTATAGTTCCTTCATTCGCCCATTGCTATTACATAAGTTGAAGTTGTAAAAAATGTAGAAAATAACGGGAAGTGGTAGATGGAAAAATAGTAATGGTGCGAATGGCGTCTGTTATGACATAAAGTCGAGAAACGGATGTTAAACGCATTATTATTATTATTATTAACACATTTATTGAATCCTTAAATTTGATTTTAGATTCAGAGTGATTCTGCTGAACGCTATATTTTATTACTTACTTATTCTGTGACATTAGGCAGGAAAACTTATAACTTAAAAAAATCCCGAACCTCTAGGGAGGGGCAGCTGCCCCTACCTGCCCCCCCTTGGCGACGCCCCTGAGCACAATTAATCTGGACAAATATCTTAGTAAATTTAAATTTTATCGAATTCATTAGATCTTCAGTGAATATTTTATAAATGTAAATTTAATTATGGCGTCACCGAATTTTAATTCATTCACAAATTTGGATATAATATGTAGGTGTTGAGTTTTATTTTTACTTTAAAAAAAGCACCATGCGTTATACTGTTTGGACAGCTTTATGAAACTATTGACTTTTAATCTATGATATGCATGTATACGCGATATGGCATGAAACATATTGCCTTATCTTTATTATGCAGGGTAAAGGAACCGTTTCTCGGTCACTCACTAATCAAGAACAACAAAACTATTAACAGGGGTGTTATGTATCGTGCTGCGGTGTAAAAAGTGTAAGATACACTGATTTTTTGATATTTGATATTTCAGAATCAGACTAAAAGTGTAAACACCAGCAATCCCGACTAGCGTTTTCGCGTTCCCGGCTCTTTTTGATTCCCGGGAATCGGGAATGATCATTTTATATTCCCGGGAATTCCCGGGTACCCGGGAATCACTTATTTACAAATAAAACTCTAGTTTATAAGTATTATGTTCTATTTTTTATTATTAAAAGATTAAGGAAAAACAAAAATATACTTTTTCATTACAAAATAATCAATAATGACTGCTAGTCTAATAAAAAATTGTACATTGTGTAACGAAGTTGTACTCATAATTAAACGTTTACTTTAACTAAAAAGGAACTCTTACATATTGGAAAGTATTAGCTATATTTTTCTGCAACGTTTCCTTCGGATTTAATCGGAAAAACACAAGTAACACTTTAATGACACAATCATCAAGAGAAAAAAGACGAACAAATATGCAGACGCAACTGTTAATAAATAGTTTAATATCTGATAGAACTTTTCTTAAAAACTAGTAGAGACGATGAAAGACAGTACAGTTCGCTTCGTCAGTCAGGACTTAGAACCTTACAACGGCGCAACAAAGGTTTCGGAGAACGCATACATGCTGTGTAGTAGTGTACGCGCTACTGATTCAACGAAATAAAGAATTACAATGTATTATTTGAATCTCCATATTATTTGAGCTTAAACTTTGCTGAGGTTTCGAATGTCTTCAACAGAAAGTTATTAATTTTAAATGGTTCCCGTTTACCCGGGAATTTCGTAAAATTATTCCCGGGCATGAAACCGCTGTCATTCCCGGGAATTCCCGACCCGGGAACCCGGGACCGAAAACCCTAATCCCGACGTTTGAGCAGGGTTAGTGAAGTGTAGTTCATGTTATAGATGTCTGAATTTGACACTAATACTGTTAGTAAATTATTGAATGCACTTTTCAGTGTAAATTTCACTGTTATCTACACTAAGCAAATCTATTATATCACTCAGCTAGTGTACACCAATTTAGTTCAGAGATCTCGTGCTAGATCCCGGCGTGCTTTTCATTTTCGCTGAGTGCTCATCCCTCTTTTGTTGTAGCATAATAATATGTAGCTTATGATATTTGGGAAGTATACCTATGTCGTCTTTCAGATTCCTCAAAGACTAGAAGATTTTAGAAATAATGTAGTTTTAAGGAGCTCATTTTAAGTTTGTTTCACTACATGTCGTCGTGGGTGCTTAAAAATATGCCGCCCAAGTACGTGCCTGTTATGTTAATTCACAGAGTTGGCCTTGCTGCTAATTATATATAAGTAAAAGTGGTCGGTCACAGGTAGGCGGTCGAGAAGCGGTACTTTTACCTTACACATATTTAAATTTACCCAAAAATGCACAACAGATAGGTGCGATGATTATAGCGACATATGTTTGTGATAATGCGTCGTATTTTTACATGGTCAAAAGTTATGTCTTCTCATTACCGCAAACGTATCAACTAAACAATTTTAACTATTAAATTTGCATTTTAAATTTTTGTCAAATATGTTGACAAATGTAAAAACTTAAAGTATGTTGCATTATTTACGCGATAAAAATTGCAAAATCCGTAAAATTCAAATACTGTCGAAAACTCTGGCAAATTGATTGTAATATAGTATCACAGCATTTAGTAAAATACCAACACATTTACGGAACTATTGGCATTTATTGTTATTTATTTGGGAGTTACCGAGCGGGGTATAGAGTAGTGATGAGAGCGCTAGACTTGCCATTCGGGAAGTACCGGGTTCGAATCCCAGCGCGGTAGATGTGGCTGGGATTTTTTCCTACTTCCTCTTGCCGAGAAACGGTAATTCCTGTGTCGACCATCTTGTTGAGGTTTTCAATAAATTACAGATAAATATCGAAATGGTTCCTTATTTCAATCCATGGCCGAATACCTATCATTCTCCTGGTTCAAAAATTACATAGCCTATCCTAATTTCCTACAATTCCTTCTTTCGCCCGTTGCTAAATAACGGGAAGTGGTAAATGGAAAATAGTAATGGTGCGAATGGCGTCTGTTATGACAAAGTCGAGAAACGGACGTTAAACGCATTATTATTATTTATTTGGGAGTTAAAAGAAGACTGTAAGAGATAAAATACAGTGAAAAAATGTTTCGTTTCACCATTTGCACAGCATATAGAAACAGAAGAACATTTACTCGACAATTGCGTTGACTTCGCCCATAATTTTACTGCATGATTAAAACGCCAGTTTGAATCAATACTGGAAACTGCTTGCTAAGAACATGGCGGATGCTTGCGCGACGTGTATGCATAAATTATGTATTACACTTCGACGTTTTTGATATATTTTTCTCTCCATGGAACATTTTAAATTGCTTTATAGTTGGGTTGCACCTTTTTCATTAAAGGATTTAACACTATGAAATTGTTAACCTTAATTGCTCAGGCGTTCAAGTCTATGAGAAATTTCGGTCACAGCCATGACATTGTTCATATTTCAATGAAAAAGCATATTTTATTATAATAACTATTATTTTAATGTACATTGTATTTTAATTATAAAGAGTAGTTACACACGAGAAAATGATTTTAATTTTATTTGTGCTAACACGCATAGTGATTCAGTGCACTAGACTCACATTCGAAAAAAAAAATGTCTCCCTCTTCTAAGAGAAAGAGATAATTTTCTATTTTCTAGTGGTTGATAGCGTGTTTTTTAGATTTTTTTAAAATAAAATTTACTTTAACAAAGGTCTTTGGATTTTTAAAATTATTTCTTTATAAAGAGATTTAATACGATATTCATAGTACTTTCTAAACAATTGTTACAATTTTGTTTTTCTTTTTGTTTTAGGTAAGCATTGACTTTTGACTAACCAGCTCAGATCAACTGAAAAATGAAAATTCCTTGTATATTTTGTCCCACCATATAATCAACCAAGTGAGTAAATAAAATCAATAGTGTTCTGTAAAAAAATAAAAATAAATAGTATATGTCCTTTCCGGTAATGGCTTAAATATTCTGCGATGACAGCTAGATATAACCCCAAAAATGTTGAATGTTTGACCAGTGATGGTAGAATGTACCTGACTGCAAAGTTTTATGTTATTTCCCTGAGATTTTACCGAGTCACTCAAGCAAAAATTGGTAGGAGGTTCAGTAAAAATGTTTACCTGCACACCAAAATAAATGCCAAAAACCAGTTCATACAAAAAATCAGATTAATTATAAAAAAAATAAGAGATGATTTGATAATAGAAGGCAAAAATGTTCTGAGACTCGTAATAATAAATTAGATTGAGATAAGAAATACAATAAAAATTCAGAACTGGAAAAAACAGCTTATTTTTCACATAATCTTGATAAATACTCAGAAGTTTGTAAATAATAGTAGATACATTTCCGTAAGTTCAAATAAAAATCTCTCACACAAAATTGAATAGGCCGCTAGGCGTGAATTTTAAGTACTATTTTGGTAATTCCAAAAGTTTTATACCTATCTCCAGTTGCCTGTACGAATCCCTATACTATCCCTACTAATATTATAAATGTGAATGTAAATTTGTTTGTTACGCTTTCACGCCAAAACTACCCAACCGATTATCATGAAATTTTGTACGCACATTCTTAGATGTATTAGAAAGGACATAGAAGACTTTTTATTAAAAAATATTTTTTTTAATAAAAAGTATCCTAAGTCCTTTCTAATACCAATAAGAATATGTGTACAAAATTTCATGATAATCGGTTGAGTAGTTTTGGCGTGAAAGCGTAACAAACAAATTATAATATTAGTAGGGACAATTTCTAGGCAACTTATGTAATCGTCCAATATTAATTCTATAAGAAAGTTCACTACAGCATAATAATCAAATAAATTCGAGCGAACGAACGGAGTGAGTGAGTGAGTAATGAAACAAATAATTATAAACTCTGGCGAACGGACGGAGTGAGTGAGGAATGAAAGAATCCTAACTATTAAAATCGCGGGCGGAGCCGCGGGGAGCGGCTAGTAAGTATTATAAAGAGAAAAAGTATGTATACTTGTGTGTTGCGAGCAATCTAAGGAACTATTGAACCGATTTGAAAACTTAGAGACTAGACATATTTATTTGCATTGCAAAGAAAAAATGGATACAAAACGTCAATACATTTAATTACATCATATCACAAAGGTCATAAGGCACAGATCTTAGAAAACATTGTTTTAATTCTTTTTGGAAATTCTTCAAATCTCTTTCTTTTCTTTCCTTTTTTAATAAGACCGACTTTACTTTAAAAATATAGTTTTCCCAGTGCTGTACACATATACGTGCCTTAAAATAAGTACCTGTGTGTAATGCAGATTACGTGGGATCACGGACTTAATATGTCAGTACGATTTGAAACCAGTTCATTAATAGTTTTCTTGATGTTTTACTTTTTAATTTATGTATAACATTCTGTCACTTAATTTGACATTAACGATCTTATATTATGAGGGGAAGGTAAGAAGAACCTTGGCTTCATTATATGATATTTGAATTTTGTATCGATTTAATATCAATATATTCCGCGACCATTTTCATATTATTTTACGATTTGATTTAATATATAATATATACCTCTACTCATGAATCTTTTGTAATATCGTTTAATTTAATTTGATGCAATTAAAAGCCAATAACTTGAGTTGTCGAGCGCCCATAATCTATAATAAAGAGCTCGTGTCGCGTGTATATTCGAGCTCTATATAATAGAACGAACATCTTGAACAACTTGTTTCTCATTTCATTAGAAGAGTTCTATGGATTTGGTGCATGGCTCTAGCCATTTTCAGAACTGAATAATAATTGTTCTTCATGAATGAACGCAGAGGATGGAACACTTGACCCTCTACCTGTGTATGAATAAGCCTCCATTTTTATTTATTTGAGTGACATAAAAACATACTCACATACTGAATTATATACATATTTGCCCATACAATAAACTTTATTCTCATATAAGAATAGCTACTCATTTATTCATTATTTACTACGGAAATGGTTCCTTCGTATATCTCAGATAACGTGAGAAAGACGACTTATTAAATAGCATAACACGCTTGAATTAAAACATTTTCATTCTATTATGTATATAGAGACAGTTTTAATAACAGTGTCGCACAAACTATCTTTGCCTGCTTATATTTAGCTCTATTTGTACGTTATGTATGTGAAAAAAATCTTGCAACTCGATTTTCACATGTTCAATTGGCGCGTGTAGTTCTAATATTTTGGCTGTAAGAATATGCAAGTTA
Source organism: Venustoraphidia nigricollis (assembly GCA_034508555.1). Taxonomy (NCBI): domain Eukaryota; kingdom Metazoa; phylum Arthropoda; class Insecta; order Raphidioptera; family Raphidiidae; genus Venustoraphidia; species Venustoraphidia nigricollis. The sequence continues at coordinate 3,406,647 of JAVRKA010000049.1, read as the reverse complement.
AAAAATGTAAATAAGAAATATGTGGTGCAAGTGACGGTGTTGATGGTGTGGAAACGTATCTCCAGTCGTTTAAAATTTAACTATCTAATATAAATATAACATTTATGTGGTGGAAAAAATGATTAAGAATAAGTTATTCTTTTCCTTTAAAACGTAAAAACGTCCTTAAGTGTCTATTTGAGACACATTGTATTAAATTAATTGAAATTGTTGTTAAATTGAACAATACCACTTAAAAATAATTATGATTTTATCATACAAGTCTGTATTTTAATAATTACATAAACATATTTTCTGTTTGATAAAATTCTCATCAAGTCATCATAATCTATTTTACATTAAAGCGTGAGATTTTTCTTTTATTATCTATGAAAAAATGATTGTTATAATTGCATATGTTAATGTATAGAACAATTTTTAACTTATATAATATTTAAATTTCTATATAACAACATTTTAATTGTATTTTTAAAAATATCAAAATATATTCTTTTATATTCGCAGGCCTTGAAATGTTTTCACATAGTTTATTAAATTGAAATTCTTAGTTTTATAACCAACGATTAATATTTGCTAAAATCCGAATTTAACGCTAAATTAATAAATTTGTTATAAAACATTGTTCCGTATGAATTAATAATGTGAAAAAGTATGTTAATACGCAATATGTTCTTATTGTTAAAAATTGTAACTTCTATTGCAAGAATCTCCGGTGCTATGAAGTTCCTGGAATAGATTTTAAAATTTAGAATACATGCATCCGCTTTTTTCGCTCATAGCCCTTTTCTTGTTAGTTTCAATGTAAACAGTATTATCAATATTAAACAAAATTTAACTCTAAAAAATTACTAAATTTTTCATTTGATGGATGATTTCGGAACTATTGCTCCCGGAAACAGTTAAATCGGACATTCGATGGCGTAGATAAAAATCTACCTACCTCCTGGTAATTTTGAGGATAGTGTTACATAGGAACTCAGCACGTAAAAATGTCGCGGACTTTTTTCCGTCAATTTTTCGTTAAAAGTGTAAATACAAAAAAAATCTTAAATGTAAAAGAAAATAAGGACTGATTTCAGCGTTCATAATATTCTTTCGAATAAACAAATAAATTTGTCAGCTTTGAAATTTGAAATTGTTATAAGGCATTCTGAACAAACGATTTCTTTTGCTTTTAGAGCGAGCCAATATTTGCAAATATTTTTTTCACGCTAATTCCTTATGCCCTAAATATTAAGTAACATAGTGTATATTCGAACAATGGAAATGTATCTTAGATTATGCGGCATATTTGCATGATTACATATTGAAACAGAGATGACGACATGTGATACTGTTCTATAATTTGCAGTCATTGTATTTAGTCAACCATGCAAGTGTTTAAAAGCAGTCCATTATTATAAAACTGCATACCTGTATGTATTGTTCAAAGTCTTTGAACTTGTCCACATATTTATCGCAAAGTGCAGGTGAAGTTCTTGAGTTCACTTTCTGTTTCATTTTTATATCATATAACATCCCGTGACCGTGATTGCAAAGCGGCATATATTTGTGCAAGCTTTTTCTTTCCTCACTTGCTAGTTCGTTGGGACCAAATCTTGTAATCTTGCTTAAGTTCGATCGACTTGAACTTGGCACACGTTTAAGGTGGCACGAAAGCGGATTTCTATCGGAAACTTCTCTCAATTATTAACAGGACTTAGTTCTGCTTAGCTTGACGATACTTCTCCTCATGGATTTTTCACGTTTAGTACAAGCTAATATACTAATCAAAAAAGAGCAATATATTCCTGGAAAATAAACACGAAATTTTTAAAACACATCCTTTGATTTGACTTTGCAGAAGTAAAATTGTTTTTTACACGGCCCTTATAAAATTGCTTCTTTTCATGCCTATATAGCGATGGTGAAATAACACATTTAACACTAGAGCTATAAAGTACTACTATTTCCACAGTAAGTAAAGCATAGGTAGTCTAACCACAGGTTAATAACGCAGCCTACGATCAGAAGTGATCTTGCTTAAAATTGAACTATCAGAAATTTTAAAAATTAGGTGAAAATCAGCTATTTTATAAGAGGCATGTGCTGCAAAAAATACTATATATATTTGTATAGGTCGTACGTGATTTTTTTAGTGTATTTGCCATAAGGCAACATACACTATTGGCGTTGGTCGGATGGCGGGACCTAGGGGTCGGACCAAAATTTCTCGACGTTTCATAACCTCCTAAACACTTTGGCACCATTTTTGAAAATGTTTATATATATATATATATATGTGTGTGTGTGCGGGCAATAACTTTTGAAAGAGTTAATTGATTTTAACGAAATTTGGTCCACGTGTTGAAATCAATCACCGCAAGAAGCCTATTTAAAATGGGCGTAATCGGGGCATTTTAAGGGTAGTTTTTAGGGGTTGAAAAATGTTTTTGGGCCCCAAAATACCGAAAAAATTCTCAGAATCGTTTCAGAATTGACATTTAACCCTTTAGTAGTAATTAAAAGGTGTCCCAAAATTTAAATGAAATCGGCCCGACAGGACCGGACTTACAAATTTTATGAAAACACTAGTTTACAAATAGTGAATTATTTACTGAACGTTGTATATAATTTGGTATAGAGGTTCGATTTATAATAATATTGCAATTAAGAAAAAAAATGTTATTTTAAGGGGTCTATTAAGGAGTAAAATTTTTTATTTTGCCCAAAAACCCACTTAAGCTCGCAAAATAAAGCCACACTGCCTGTATAAGCAAATACACTATATTGTCGGCAGGGTTTTGGCTCTGCGACCCGGGTTTTTTACTCGTGTGACTGAAAACGCGCTGGGCGTGTTCATTTCATCATAATATCACACTGCGTCATAAAATAATAATTTACGCATTAAATACATAAACTAATATTATGAAATATTAAATGGATATAGATTATAGATGCTCGGGAATAAAGGTCATAAGCGTCTTATTATGAGATTCAATGTGAAGAAAATAGCGTAATTTTTCTCGAGGCTCGTAGAAATGCGGTCTGATTGCGGAACGCAGTCCACCAGTTTGGGGGCTCTGCCCTAAAGAATATAAAAGTGCCGACATGTGTATATCATTTAGATATTGTTTTACAAGCTGAAAATTACAACTGCTGTTAATAATCTCTTGTTAAAATGTAAATTTATCAGTTATCAGCTAGATTAGTTCATCTATATTTACACTGATATTGATAACGTAACTGTTGCTATTACTTTATATGTATAAAAATTCAGTTGATCAATCAGTCATTTTTTAATATGAAAAGGTCTAATAAAAAGATATCTGCTACCTAAAGTTTTAGTATGATAGTAACGAGACAATTCTTAAAAGATTAAAATAGGATGGGATGGTCTCTTGGCCTAAGTGCACTACATCCTAAAAGGATTGTTTTTACTGGATCTAGTCAGCAAATAATCTGGATCTTCTTATGAGCATCAGAATAGTTACTAGATTTTCCTGTGGACCTATTCCATCCTCATCAATGCAAGCAAAGATGGTTGTCCTCCTGTAAGTTCAAGTCTCACATCAGAACACGGTATAGGTGGCTGTTTCATCCTCAATTTCGCAAAATCTACATAGTGTTGATTCCTACTGTATCACCATTACATGTAGGTGTTTTCTCAGGAAAGCATGTCAGATAATACTAAACTTAACATCTTTTTCTCCGACTACTTTTCATATTGGAAGCTTGTTTTGCACTTTTATATTAGACGCAGCCGGTTTTTTCTTTAAGTTTTTTAAAATGATCTTTTTTGTATACCCTAATTTTTAATCACAATTTTTAAACTTTTTTGTCTACTCTGCGCTTATTAGTTAGGTAATAGTAGTTTATGGATCTAGATTGTAATGCATCCTTTTAAGTACGAGTTTTAACAGTCACACGAGTCGTAAAAGCATTACCATCGAGATACATACTACATTTTTTGCACGTCCCGATATAAAATAGCTGAGTTTCACTTCATACTAAGTATATATTGATATATTTGAATCTATCTAGGCAGCGCCTACTTTGCTGTCTCTGTTGATCATATGAATTTAAATGTCGACTTATAGAAATTACTATTGGATTGTCAAAATTGCATTTCTTTTGTTTTATTTTACGCACTGGTGCGAAATGAGTCATGTTACTACCGCTAGGGAATCGTGCAAAAATAGTGTTCTATACTTAGTCAAATCTTGTAATCACAACTTTGACCCACATTTACATAGCCGATCGATTAAAACTTTACATACGTACCTAGTTGCAATGAGAATACATTATTTAAGGGGGTATTCTTATGTGAACGCATAAATTTTACCTCTTTTTAGGGAATTTTTTTTTAGACGCCAATAACATTCAATGATTTTAATTTTTTTACATGTTTTTGTTTGTATCTTTAACTGTATAAAAAAAAATTGTTTTCTCTTATTTTACATTTTTATATGTATATTTTTTTTAATTAAATTAGACACTAAAAAAAAGCAAGTCACTGGTCATAGTAATAGCGGCTGTTCATGTTGTCTGAAATAAAAAAATCGAATGGCTCATTGTTCAGTAAGGATGTCGCTATCGTCCCTACCAAAATTAATCAATTTCATTAAAAAAAAAAAAATGGCGGACTGTAGAAAAAATGTTTGTGTTTTTTGTTAAAAATCGTTTAAAAAAACAAGAAAACATTTTCGAAAATAAGCAATTTTGGTACGGACGATAACCATTAATGAGTAGAAGAACATATATAAATTTCAAAGCAATCAGTTGAATACTTTTTTTTAGGACCATGACAGTTTTAGAAAATAATGTTTCCAGATAAATGCGTTTAAAGTTTCAAGAGCCAACAAGTCGCTTATACGGCTCGTCGGCGACTATGAGTTGTAATTTATTTAAAACTAGGAATTTCGGTCTCTATTTTTCACAGCATATTTTCAATAGGTTTTACTATTGAAATATGAAAAAAATAAAATCGATTTTTCGAAGTGGTCACATAAGAATACCCCCTTAAGATCCGACTTGATTCTGGAGTCCGAAGAGCAGCGCGTACGTATGGATACCCTTCGATGGTAAAATCTAGCTTTAAAGCATTTTTTTGAATCCGATTTATTTTTATTGAGTAAGTTTTAATGGTAATACAGCGTTAGGGCATGACCTACAGCGTATGTCTACCAGCCTGCATACTTAACATTTATAAACAAAGCAGTTATCTTAAAATTTTAACGATTTTATAAGTGTTTCAAACATAAAAGTTAAGTGCGTTATAATGTTTTAAAATCTGGATTAAATTGAATACCATGAATATTAATTCTCTCACGTTAATAACATTGTAATAAAAAAATAAAATACAAAAAAAACCCGGGTCGCAGTGCCAAAATTCTGCCGACAATATAGTGTATTTGCTAATACAGGTATTGTGGCTTTATTACATGAACTAAAGTTTGTTTTTGGACAAAATAAAAAAAAATTGAACCCCTTAACACACCCCTTACAATAATAATTTTATTAGTTGAAATATTGTTATCAATCCAACATCTGCACCAAATTAAATACGACCTTCAGTAAGTAAATTCGTATACGCAAACTAGTGTTTTCATAAAATTTGTAAGTCCGGTCCTGTCAGGCCGATTTGCTTATAATTTTAGGAGCACTTTTTGATTACTACTAAAGGGTAAAATTTCAATTTTGAAACGATTCTGAGAATTGTTTCGGTATATTTGGGCCCAAAAACTGTTTTCAACCCCTAAAAACCACCCTTAAAATGACCCGATTGGGCCCATTTTAAATAGGCTTCGTGCGGTGACGGATTCCAATATGTATGCCAAATTTCGTTAAAATGAATTAACTCCTTCGAAAGTTATTGCCCGCACATATAAATATATATATATATATATATAAACATTTTTAAAAATGGTGCCAATGTATTTAGGAGGTTATGAAACGTCGAGAAATTTTGGTCCGGCCCCTAGGTCCCGCCATCCGACCGACGCCAATAGTGTATGTTGCCTTATGGCAAATACACTAACTAGTTGAACCTGTCAAATATTTAATAAGAAGTAGGTACTAGAAAAGTATGTAGTGTAATCGAGCTTATAAGTGTTTATTTCAGTTAATAGAGCAATTCATTTAAGAAAATAAATTTTAGAAAAAAAAAGTAGAAAAGAAAGCAAGTAGAACACAATCTATTATACGGAGTGTATAACAGGATTAAGAAATGTAAACTTGAAGTACTTAAGTGCGACAAAATCACTGATTCAAAGTTTCGAATAGCATGAAAGACGTGGATATTTTTAGTGTATTTGCCATATGGCAACATACACTATTGGCGTTGGTCGGATGGCGGGACCTAGGGGTCGGACCAAAATTTCTCGACGTTTCATAACCTCCTAAACACTTTGGCACCATTTTTAAAAATGTTTATATATATATGTATATATATATATATATATATTTATATATATATATATATATATATATATATATATATATATATATAGGTATATATATATATGTGTGCGGGCTATAACTTTCGAAGAAGTTAATTAATTTTGACGAAATTTGGCACACATGTTGGAATCCATTACCGCACGAAGCCTATTTAAAATGGTCCCAATCGGATCATTTTAAGGGTGAATTTTAGGGGTTGAAAAAAGTTTTTGGGCCCCAAAATACCGAAAAAAATCTCGGAATCGTTTTAAAATTGAAATTTAACCCTTTAATGGCAATTAAAAAGTGCCTCTAAAATTTTAGTAAAATCGGCCCAACAGGACCGGACTTACACATTTTTTGAAAACACTAATTTGCAGATAGTGACTTATTTATTGAAGGGTATCTTTAGTTCGGTGTAGACGTTAGATTGATAATAATATTACAATTAAGAAAAAAATGTTATCTTAAGGGGTGTATTAAGGGGTTAAATTTTTTATTTTGCCCAAAAACAAACTTAATTTCACATAATAAAAGTCTAAAACCACACGGCCCTATACAAGCAAATACACTATATTGTCGGCAGGGTTTTGGCACTGCGACCCGGGTTTTTTATTTATTAGTATTTATCGGCTGTAGTCACTTTTATTAAGTGTCCTTTTTTTTCTCCCACACGCTTCACATATCCAAAGAGGTGTCGGATATATAAGTGGGACGTTGCAATAACCAAGGTGATTCAGTGATCTTGTACATTTTTTTATATATAGTGAGTTAAATATTATTTTTACTAACCTTTATTCGTGGCTTCGCTCGCGTTTATGTCGGTATTTTTGATTAGCACTAAACTCCCTCAGTAAAAGCGCAACAATAGCCTATCTACTAATGACCTCACAGCTACCGTAACCTCTTTAAGAAATTCTGTGACAGCCTGTTGAATGGCGGACACATCTTCGAAACGATGATTTTTAATGCTTCTCTTGAGCTTTGGGGACAGGAAAAGGTCTGCCGGGCTCCCATCGGGGCTGTATGGTGGCTACGGCAATGTTGTAACCCATACCCAAGCTAAATAGACGGTCACAACAAAGGCGGTGTGAGCTAGAGCATTGTCGTGGTGGACTTTTCAGAATGACAAAAACTCAAGAACTTCTCACTGTGTTAGAATTCGGACGCGAATGCCACCTGGTGCGTTGCTTAGCTTATACCTCCCAACACAAATTCCGCCATCAAGGAGTGCCCTGCTGGTGACTAGAACGCCGTGCGGCGGTCATTCTCTTTACTTTACGAACAAACCCTGTTTGATTTCATCTGTTGAACTATGAATGTCGTTCTTATAATTTCGTGATAAATTATGAATCAGATCAGGTAAATAATTTTCAACGACACAGCTTTTGATAACTAAATTTCAACATTTTTAACCATTCGTTGTAAACCGTATATTAAGGTTTCTTGGTATTTTAAAACCATTCATCATCATCGGCATCATAATAAACAGTAGGTAGTACAATTATTGCAGATTTATACGTAGATTGTCGAGCTGAATGTGGGGTTTAAACCACACAGTTGTTCTTGGTAAAAATCGTTAAGAGAATTTCTTGTAATTACATTCTTTTTAGACAAATATATTTTACTAGAATTGACTTTATTTCTTTTTTGTCCTTAGTAATTAATATAAAAATGATTTTTCGGGAAAAAGGGCTTTATTTATAAGTAAAACACTTAATATTTTATTTTCAGCGACGTTTCGTTCCTTGTTTGGAACTTTATCAAGCTTTAATAACTATTAAATGTTATGATTAAGTAGATATAAAAGATAATATATACATGTGAATATAAATTTGAGTTTAACAATTATTAATACAAAGTTTATAATAATTTCGTTTCTTTAAAAAATGTTTGTTCAGTTGATGTTCAAATTAATACATGTATTAATTTGAACATCAACTGAAAAAACAATTTTTAAAGAAACGAAATTATTATAAACTTTGTATTAATAATGTTTTTTCAGTTGATGTTCAAATTAATACATGTATTAATTTGAACATCAACTGAAAAAACATTTTTTAAAGAAACGAAATTATTATAAACTTTGTATTAATAATTGTTAAACTCAAATTTATATTCACATGTATATATTATCTTTTATATCTACTTAATCATAACATTTAATAGTTATTAAAGCTTGATAAAGTTCCAAACAAGGAACGAAACATCGCTGAAAATAAAATATTAAGTGTTTTACTTATAAATAAAGTCTTTTTTCCCGAAAAATCATTTTTATTTTACTAGAATATTCGAAAACTAAATGACGACGAGGTGATTACGCTTTCAGTTACCGAGTACACTAGGTGAATGATCAAAAAATTGAACCTCGTTCAAAAAAGATCACTAAACTATAATTTTTTATATACCGTACCTATTATATGTACACTTATTGAATTAGCGCCGAACTCAGAAATTTTGTATTTTGCGCTTTTTAGTGGCTATTAATGAAGGAAATTTATTTTTTAAAGTTTTTTTTTTATTTTCTTATTTTTAGTAGCTTTGCAGTACGTCTTCTTCTTTAATATTTTATCACTAAAATAGAAAAAAAAACTGGTGAAGCGAATTAAGTAAAACTTATGTGAGACCACCCTGAAGATATGCGCTATTAAATTCACTGATGCTGGAGATATGAGATGATAATATACCTATATAAAAAACCTCTATTAAAGTCAGTTAAAAACGATTGAATTGATTTTTAAAAATTTGTATTGAACCAATTAGTATACAAATCTGAACAAAATAGGGTTGATTTTTTTTAAGTTGGTTAATTCGTCGAAAAGTTATGACTGTATAAACACAAAAAATATATATACCTACATGTCGAATTTATAATCACTTTTTTTAAGTAGGTTGAAAGGATACTCAACGAGAGAAAATGTTAGTGGGGATTGAGATTGTAGATTACAATTTATAGACGCTTGATAACTGGGGTCATTAACATCGACATTTAGGCCAACCATCGACGTTCAGCATGATTTTAGTACCCTGCCTTGAGTCCTGTTTTCATCAAAAACCGTATTATTTTGATAACTTGAATGTGTAAGGCCACGTCATATTATATCGAGTTGTATTAGAAATATTTTTGAAAGTGCCATGTTTTAGAAAAAGCAAAGATGACTTTTGCAAATATTTCTTTCAATATTCTGGCCCTTAAGGCTGTCGGAACGCTCTGAATTTTGTTTGTGCTGAGACCCAGCGGTAAGGGGCGAGGTAGGCAAAAGACATTTTGTGGGTGTGACCTTCTTTAGCTCTGTCTCGCTCAAATTATCCGCACGTTTCAATTTTTGGTTGGTGTCAACTACAAGGCTAAAAAATATTGTTGCAAGGGTGCCGCTGTCAATTGATTACTCTAAGTTTAGGAAATATTTTGAAGATTTAAAAAACTTTTCCGAAAAAGGGAGAGTCACTTTAGGTTTGTGATGGAACAGTTTTGTGAAATAAGTACGAATAAGGTCGTAGTATGACATTGAAAACGTGTGTTTTTTGGCACAATTATTTCCAACTTTTTTCTAGTAAATCGTACATAAATAACAAAAGTAGTCCATTAGAGACCTAGATTTGTCCTTTATCTTCCTTATAGAGAGAGAATTTTTGCAGAATATTGACGAATAAGTCTACAATCAGTTGACAGCCGAAGCTCTATTTTTGGCTTAAATTCAGAGCGTTCCGACAGCCTTAAGTCGGAAGCCCTCGAACAGATATACTTAGCAAATGCACAAATATGTGCGTGTTGTATAATTATTAAACTACCCACAACCGCTGTATTTGACAAATGTTTGTTTTGAATATTTTAATGGTGGTGATTTACTTGTGAGGAAACGTAGTAAGTACTATCAGAAAATGAATGGTGGTCAACTATGTAGTTATGTGTACGATTATTTATTGAAAAGGACCAGTGGAAAACATGTGTATATCTACAATTACACTCGTTCCCATGATGTGGCAAGTATCCACAAGTAACAAATATGCATTACATAAACTACCTAGTCGTGGAATTTCGGCTTTAGAAATCGTAAAATTAACCACACCTGGTTTATAATAATAATGATTTCCTCCTGCCAGTTTTCATCTCATTGATTGATGCACAAATTGGTCTTATAATGGCCTGGCGCTCTAGGTTTTTACCGATGACTGTATCTTTCGAAGAACGGTGACCAGGTAACCGTGGAGGTCATTCAGCTTAGGTAGACGCACAAACACATACATGCTGTTGGCATCCTTGGCATTGAGATCCGAGAAGGTCATGCCCTAAGGGCTTTTGTGACGTCAGATATGCGTAGAAGTGTTACACACCTCGGCTTCTGTTTTTATGTATAAGTTTTGGACACATAAGATACACCAAATGTGTAATAAAATTTAATATGATGACTATTTTTTGCTTCGGGCTGAACTGCTCTTCTGTAATTCTTGGCCAATCATAAGACTGCATTTCTCCGGATGTTATGTAAGGTGTTAGGTATAACAGAATTCGATCTAGGTACATATGAAGCATATATAATTTATTTTTGATGACAGATTTATGAATTTAAAATTTTGAATACATTTTTACCAAATTCTAAAAAAATAAAGGTTAAAAGAAATAACAGTTAAAAGAAATAAGTTTACTAGGTGAGAAGTATAAGACTGGCTAATTTTGCATTTCATCTAGAAATATAATTAAAATTGATTGTAATATGGAAATAACAGTCACTTTTTGAGCTCACACAGTTACCTACATGCTATCCGAAGGTAAACGACAGATTTTAAAAATTTTGTCTGTCCGGATTAATCTTCGAAACGACTGAATCAATTGTGATGGAATTTCACCGACAGGAGTGATCTAGGTTACATTTTATCTAATAAATGTCTGGAGTTATTTTTGTGAAATCGAAAACTAAGTACTATTATTTGCAACCACTGTTGTTGTTGTCGAGCGGTAAACAGTCCCGCGCGGCAAGATTAATAAGTGGAGTCATAAGTTCGACAATTGAAAGCTAAGCTTCCTTCGAGAGCCAAGTTTAAAATAATAATATATTAAAAAATTATACGATAGTAGCTAAATTAAATTACCGGGGAAAAAGCTTTATAATATTGTTGCTGAGTTGCAGAAAGGGTTGTCAAATAATTTGATTTGACGATAACCTTAGATTCTGATAATATAATTACAGTTTCCCTACATGCAAGAGCAGTCTAATATCGTATTCAAACTCCCTGTCATGTACAACATTAGATTGTATTCACACAAAAACAAATGTTTTATCTACACAGAAAAAGATCGTTTTTCAAGTTAAATTTTGATTAAAATACGTAGAAAAATGTCGTTTCGAAGTAAAAATTATTTAAAAAACTGTGAGAATACACGTATACTTACACAGCATAAAAAAACATCATTTCAATCGATCAATTAAATTTTTTGAACAGAATCGAATTAAAATTCTACAATGCTTTTCTTGTGGAGAAATATGTATGTTTACAATCTAAAGTCATTATCAAATCAAATTATTTGACAATCCTCTCTGTACCCCAGCATGAGCGTGTTTTGGGTATGGTGCTCCAGTTTAAAAAGTGTTGACACTTGCATTTGTTATACAAAAGCGTAATCATGGATTTATATATCTACCTAACATACACTTCTGGTGTTTTCACTGGGTTATCTACACTACACTGATATACTAAACACATCTGTTGTTTCATTTCAGTCGCGTGTGAAGCCGCGGGTAGCGGCTAGTCTTCAATATAGGCGGCATTTAGTTTACTAATATTTTATTTGCCAACATTTCAATATTTTTTTGTTTCATCTCATATCTTGCAACAACCTTTGTGGCGTCGTAATAACGCTTAGGCCCTCAAGGCTCACTCGATCTGCATGAGTCACACGCAGGAACTGTTGCAACGACAAACTAACGGAAAAGTTAAATGTTAGCAAACTCTTGATTAAATCATTAGTTGAGCGAAAATTATGCATAGGTACATAACTAGCTACAGTTGCAAAACTGATTTATAAGAAAACGCTTTCTTGTGTATTTGTACATCAAATTTCAAATTTTCAAAATCTGCGCTGTGTAAAATTGTCTCAACTGTACATGTGACACAAGACCCTTCGGTCGCCATGTGCAGACGTATAACTGCCAGCGGGCGTCCGTAATTCAATACCCATTCGGTGGGTGGATGATAGTGCGAGCTCGGTAATACAAGCGTAAAGTGTGGTGCAGACAAAAACGTTATTATTTGCTTCTGGTAGCGTTTCATAATTTAGTAGCTCCGTCTGAATGGTTTCAACTTGGCTTCCGCAGAAAGCCGTTAACAAGCCTCAAGTTTTGATTGCTTCGGAATGTGAAATTCTAAAAAAAATCTTTCCACTTGATAAGTCAATGACGGGGCAAAGTCTATATTCAACATTTAAAAATTGACAAACGAAAGTATGTTAGCAACTCTACAGTTAGTTTAGGACAAATAATTCATTTTAATTGGTCAAGTTCGCTGAAACTTTTCCAACAAAATAGTAGTTTTTGTATTTTATTCGTGAATGAAGGTATTTTGATGACAGACAACATATTGTTAAAACAAGACACAGCGATCATTCGAGTCACAATATCATTACGAACAAGATACATTTTTAGCACGTATCTCCTCTCAAATAGTTTATTTTTAAAAAAATTTATAGTTCAGTTTTGAGCAAGGTCACATCTAATAATTGTAGGCTGCGCTTAATTCTCATGCGGTAAGACAATAATTTGCTACGTCCACGTTTATGTTACTTTTCGCAACTTTACAGCACTAGTGTTAAATGTGTCATTTCATGGCCGCTATACAAGCATGAAAAACAGCTATTTTATAGAACGATGTGCAAAAAACATGGTTTATTCTGTTTGATCATAAACATCATGTAAATTGGAGTCCAGAAATTAATACATGTAATAGTTATTGTTTATAACCTAATAAGTAATAATGCATATATTATTTTATCAGGGTGCCCGAAAAAATTGGCTTACAATTTTCACTTTCGAGATTTAGACGGAGTTAGGCGTTTCATGTAACATATCGACAGAGTAAGTTTTAAATGTTTGTTCGTCCGTTCTAGGTGACCAATGTTCAACAGATCGATACCAAAACTGTAAACTATCAGCGTTTTTGCGAACTTAGCAGTTTTTTTATTTCGTCCCTGCTTCCAGAAATAAGAATAATTTACCGATGAATAAAAATCGCAAATTGCGAATTTCTTGACAACGCTCTAAAATATTTTTTAAGCCGTCATTATATTGGCTATAATAATTCTGTGTAAATTAAAGTTTACAAATTCAATATTTAATAATTAGTCATTCTAAAGTAGTATCACTAAAATAAATAAAGGTACCTGTTGTTATCTAAAATATGTCTTATACAAATATCGCAAGTAAAGATGTGTTAACGTTATGTACATACATAAATATTTCGTTGAAAATTAAAAAATTCTTGTTATATTGTGCGTTCAAACCACTGATCTGTTGGATAGTGCATATTTGAAAGATCAGAACAGCGAATATTTAATAGATAATATATTAGAGATCAGTGGTTGAAATGCTTTTGTATTGATAAATTAATAAAAACGTAATACTTATTATAAATGACTCAGAAACTGTTTCGTAATCAGGGCGTTTTAGTTTTTTGTGTTTCATACAAATCATTGTTGTTCTATACATCAGTCCAAGGGCATGATTTGATGCTATGGAAAATATATTTATAGATTGTTATCAATATTATAACATATAAAATAATTGGTAAAAGGACCTCTGTAAAAAACAACTGACAGACAAACAAATAACGTACTATGGAATTGTGGTATAGGGCGACCAGTTTTGTTTTACTTTGCCACACTAGTTATTATATGGATCATTTTACATGCCGGTATATGTGCAAGTAAAGTAGCTATTTTATAGAGGTACTAGCGGTTTACCCGCGACTTCGTCCACGTGGTATAGATTGTACCCACAGTTCTTTTATACAAAATTTACCTTCACCCCGTTCGGGTAGATGTGTTTAAAACATGTATTTCTTTATTTTCTAAGAAGAGTATTTTTTACCGAGTCTCACGTTTTTAGTTTGAGCAATTTCAGAAATACAGATGAAGTATCTTTTATGAATGTTACCCCCCCCTCCCCCCCAACCCCTTAAAATTAGTCTATAATTTAAGTTAAAGTATTCTCTATATGGTATTAGGTAAATATCCACACAAGATACGATATAATTGTAGTACTTATTTTCAAAAGAAATTAAATGACGACATGTTTCGGCCAAAAGCCATCTTCAGGTCAATTTTTTACAACAGGACATTAAATCTATAAAGCAATGTTAATTATACAAACTTATATTAATAATCCAAGTCACATATTAATTTTTTTTTTAAATAATAAAATTTTTAAAAAATTAATATGTGACTTGGATTATTAACATAAGTTTGTATAATTAACATTGCTTTATAGATTTAATGTCCTGTTGTAAAAAATTGACCTGAAGATGGCTTTTGGCTGAAACATGTCGTCATTTAATTTCTTTTGAAAATAAATACTACAATTATATTGTATCTTGTGTGAATATTTACCTAATACTAATTCTTAACACAAGAAGTGGGGTCATATCCAATTCTCTATATGGATATAAAATTTCATTTCAATCGGGTGTATAGTTAATTATTTATAACGGAACAAAAAAAAACCTTTATAGGTTTATATATTAGTATAGATAAAATAATTAGTAAAAGGACCTCTGTAAAACAACTGACAGACGTATTATGGAATTGTGTGGTATAGGGCGACCAGTTTTGTTTTACTTTACCACACTAGTAAGTATATGAATCATTTTACATGCCGGTATATGTGCAAGTAAAGTAGCTATTTTATAGAGGAGTGTAAAAAAATATGTTTCATATAGGATGTAGTCGAAGGATGTATACTCTGGGTGCGCGGCAAACAGCTGTCGGTGACCGTTGGTTGACGCGAGCCACCGGGCTATTGTATTGTGTCAATCTATCGTTAGGGGGAACTCTCTCTCTTCTGCACGCCACCCTGTTGATTTTATATCAAATAAGACCTCTTGCCTACACCTGGATCTGTTCGGAAATTCATCATAACTTCAATACTGATATGCCTATATAAAAGGAAATTGTCTGTCTGTATGTCCGCTAAAACTACGAAAACTACTGTACGGATTTGAATGTGGTTTTTACCATTCGATAGCTTATTTCTTGCGGAAGATTTAGATCTAATAATAACTATCCGATCCAGCTTCGCCCGGATGAAAATCGGATTTGAATACGGTTTTTATCATTCGATATAGGTCTTGAGAAAGGTTTAGATCATAGATTTCCAACGGGGGCGGTAGTACCCCCTCCCCCAGTGGGCGCTGGAACAATCCCTGAGGGCTTATGATTTTTAATTGATTAATAAACAGATAAATTAGGGACAGATAATATGCAATAGAATTAACTGTTGTGGACTACGAGAGCGTTGGCATTTTTTTTTCTTTTAAAGGGGGCGAGGGTTAAAGAAGGTTGGGCTTAGATCTACCATGACAATGACTGTTTGGTCCGGCTTCTCCTGGGTGATAATCGCATTGAATTCACAATTCTGAACAGATTTCGATAGGCTTAGATCTAAAATAACTTCTCGGACTGACTTCGCTCGGGCGAAATTCGAGTATATACTGAATAGATTTGAATACGGTTTTTATACCATTCAATATCTTATTTTTTGACGAAAATTTAGGTCTATAAATCCAGATTTGCTCAAATGCAAATCAGACTGGTTCATAATTAAAGATCGAACGAGCGAAGCTAGTGAGTAAGATATTAACTCCAGTGAACAAACGAAGTGAATGGGATCCCGCAATTTAGAAAACTTTGTTAAAAGGGAGTCTTGAGATAACAAAATTTAATCTGCACGGGTGAATCCGGACCTTGTCGCTAGTATCAAATAAGGCCTCGTGCGTACATCATAAGTCTGTCTGGAAATTTATATGTTGTAAAATTATAGTGAATCCATTCGTCAAATGAAAAAAAAAAGTAAACCTAATTTGAAAATTCCTAATATGAGCCAAACTGAAGAGTGCAGGGATTAATTATCTAAGAAAAATTGAGTTAATTATAGATATAATTGTTTTAGAAAGTCAATGTTTGTCATGTTCAAGCAATTTTGCAATAATATTGAGAAATGACATTTTTATAAGCATTTAAAATTTTTACAATATACATGTATTAGTTTACAATTACTTTTTAGGTAACCTATTTTAAACCTTTGCCTTTGTAAAATAAATAATTTTTTGTTTTCCGATTGCGGTGGAAAAATGCCAGGTCTTAAGTTGCTTTGGTCGTAAATATAGTTATTCATAGTATGAGTTTTTAAAGATTTTTTTAATTAAATTTTATAGCTCTGGAAACGACGCGACAGTTATATCACATTAAAAGGTAAAAAGTGAGGTTAATTTAAACATTATAAATAGGACGTACAATTTTGTAATTTTTAAAGAGTGTGAAATAGTATAGTTCAGTTATTTGCTTTGATATTTTATGTATAGTATATACCGGGTGATTCATTTTATACTCACCAGGGAAATATTTCGAAACGGTGGTGTTGTTGAAAAAAAGTTTCAGACAAAAATTGTTCAGTTTGAAGGGGGACATCCTTTGAAGACAAATACCATTCCTCATCCCCAACCTCTGCGCAGGGATGAAGGTGACTTTGACATTTTTAATAGAAACACCTATTTTTTATCCGATGTCTTCCTCAACCCTTAAAATGCATGTCAAAAATCGGTTTCCCGAAACTCCATTAAATTTTTAAGTTTAAACAACGACCTTGCGCAAAAAAATACAAGAGGTAAGAGTTGTTTAGTTTGAGAAGGGTCATCGATTAAAAATAAAAAGAACCCCCCACCCCCGCTGTACGAGGGAGGTGGGTTTTTTTATGTTTAATCGATAACTCTTCCCAAACCAAACCACTTTTATTTCTTGTAATTTTCCGCGCAAGGTCGTTGTTTAGGCATAAATATTTAATTAAGTTTCGGGAAACCGATTTTGGACATGCATTTTAGGAGTTGAGGGAGGCATCGGATAAAAAAATGTTTCAGACAAATGTTTCATATTTTTTATCGAGAAACCATAATTTGTGATAAAAAATAGGTGTTCCTATTAAAAATGTCAAAGTCACTCTCATCCCAACGCAGGGGCTGGGAATGAGGAGTGGTATCTGTCTCCAAACGATGTCCTTCAAATTGAACAACTTTTGGCTGAAACTTTTGTTTCAACAACACCACTGTTTCGAAATATTTCCCTGGTGAGATTAAAATGGATGACTCTGTGTTTAATGAATACTAAACATTACCGTTTACCCTGATTGGTGAAAAAAACATTACTTTAATTAGAAATAAGATATTTATAATAAAAACTCTTAAAAATACATTTTTGCTGCTTGGCAAATCAGTCTCTGTAGATATACATTTTTCTATTATTCTTCTTCTTCTTATTATTATTTTATTGCATTGTAACATTACGAAAACGATAAACAATAATTTGGTAACTATAGCGAACTATTTTTGTGCATGCTAGAAAGCATTTTTGAAATTATACTTCTTTTGACGCGTTATGAAAAAAATATGACAGTGAATTTTTACGATGTAACATCAAAATTAACAGAATGAAGTTGCTCGCAGAAGCGTGCGCACTATAACATCAAACTTAACAGGATGAAGTTTCTCGCATAGAAAGATTACCAACAGAATAGAGAGAGAGAGAGAGAGAGACAATTACCAATGACTTAAATGCCTTCGCCATATATCGTTGTAGTTCTTTTTTTTCGGTTCACTGAGTGAGGAGGATAGAGTATGCTAGAAACCATGTTTGCATGCGCCTTTTAAGTTGTATTTATGCTAAGCTTATTCCAGTCAAAGAAGTATAACTTCTAACGCACGTACATAAGTACACGCACCCATTTTTAAAAGTAAAAAATCTAAAATGGAGTGTTCAAAATAGGACAGTGATCTAGAATAGGTAGAAATCTAGTTTTTGTAGAACATCAGTAATTTATTAGTTTCAAGAAAAGTGTTAAATCCTGAATATTTTTAAGTCTTTTTACGGCGTATAATAAATTTTATTGTGTCTTAAGATTGCAGTAAAATATGTAAACACATAAACCCGAACAACAATACGACAATTTTTCGTGTTTAAAGTAAACAAAACCGTGTTGTTTAGTTCACCTGCTTATCCCAGAAACACGTCTGTCACGTACAGCTCCCATTAGGGCTCGTTAAGCTTGAAACAAATGAACCAAACTGACATCAAACATATACGCTTACGGTGGTGAAATTTGAAACTACAAAAAGTATCGCTTCATTTGTATTTTTAAAGAATGGCACGTTTAAGAAATTTTACCATTTGTAAATTATGTGTCTGTGAAAAAAGTGTCGCATTTCAAAACGTATTATTGTATTTTCACAGACCCGATGCGATTTTGTTCTACGAAATAATATATATTTTGAAATGTCTTGGGACGTTTCAATTTCCAAATAAAAAAATGTTATGTTAATGACACTTCTTAAGTTTCAGTGTTCAATGCTGTCACATTTTATTAGTTTGTTGTAGTTTTGGTTCCAGTTTTAACAATTGTGCAGTACCACTTTAATAATTAAATATGACAAGTAGGTTTGTGAAAATATGAAACTCAATATCTCTTTCGTTCCTGCGATAGTGACAGAGGTCGGGGGCGTCAAACTCTGTCCCGGTGAAATTGGATCTAGATCCGGCGTCTGCTTTATCAAGATGTCTTTATCCTATGATTTTAGCTGATCGTTAGCATCTTAGCAGATTGATTAACAAAAATATGCTAATGTTTTTAGTATATTTGCCGTATGGCAACATACACTATTGGCGTCGGTCGGATGGCGGGACCTAGGGGTCGGACCAAAATTTCTCGACGTTTCATAACCTCCTAAACACTTTGGCACCATTTTTAAAAATGTTTATATATATATTTATATATATATATATATATATATATATATATATATATATATATATATATATATATATATATATGTGTGCGGGCAATAACTTTCTAAGGAGTTAATTGATTTTAACAAAATTTGGCCCGCGTGTTGAAATCCATCACCGCAAGAAGCCTATTTAAAATGAGCCTAATCGGGACATTTTAAGGGTAGTTTTTAGGGGTTGAAAAATGTTTTTGGGCCCCAAAAGACCGAAAAAATTCTCCGAATCGTTTCAGAATTGAAATTTAACCCTCTGGTAGTAATTAAAAAGTATCCCTTAAATTTTGATAAAATCGGCTCGACAGGACCGGATTTACAAATTTTATGAAAACACTATTTTGCAGATAGTGAATTATTTACTGAAAGTTGTATATAATTTGGTATACAAGTTCGATAGATAGTAATATTGCAATTAAGAAAAAAAATGTTATTTTAAGGGGTGTATTAAGGAGTCAAATTTTTTATTTTGCCCAAAAACCAACTTAAGTTCGCATAATAAAGCCACACTGCCTGTATAAGTAAATACACTATATTGTCGGCAGGGTTTTGGCACTGCGACCCGGGTTTTTTTTGTTTTGTGACTGTTTACAGTTGAGAAAGTGTAAGATTGGCTCTTCAGTTGATTAAAAAAAAAGTAAGTTTAGCAAAGTCTTGTTTATTCGACATAATCGAAAGCGATAGACATGTATATCCGTTCTATCTGAGATAGAAATAGAAACAATATATTTGTATCATAAAATACACAAAACAAAAAGCCTATACCAGATATTAGAAACAGAAACAATAACACGCTACTTAAGGTAATCGTGTAATAGTAGCGTGATCAATAAAACATTGAACGGGTACACAATAAAATATAATATTTGTATATTATAATGAATAGTGCATAAATTAATGAATTAAGTTTACAATTGATATATTTTAAAAAAGTAATTATATTAATATATAGTATTAACAATATTTACAAAGGTTAAATTCGTAAACCGTATTTAAGCTAGTCAGAATTTTACAGATTGACAGATGCAAATTCTCTATTAGAATTAATTTTCACACGCATACAAAACATTTTTTTTACGTTAAATAGTTGAGAGAAAAGTCCTTGTGTATTTTTGGTACACTAAAAATGAAAATTGAACTGTGAAAAATAACGTTTCAATATTATATTATGCGATTTTAGTTTAGTGACCTACACATATGTTAAAATGAAGTTCAACAAGTTGGTAAATTAGAAATTGCGAAAAGGTTAAATAAAGGAATTTTTCATTGTAATAAAATGCACAAATACCTACTTAGTGATTGTATTGCTTTAATATTATAATCGATACAGCCGGGGTCATAGATCAATTATCTTAATTTAAACACTTAACATAAATTATTTTTGAAAGTTTTTACGACAATCTCTCTTGCATAAACTTAATGTAGTTTCGCAATGCTACAATAGAAAGACGGACGATCAGTTCCTAAACTTTATTGAATACCATCTTTACTTTACCCTTTATATTGTTTTTTTTTATGGCATCTTAAAAACGTTTACGCAAAAAAATAACCTCTTTTTAAGTTTGGGTACCTTTAGCGAGTGTTCATTAAAATAAGCCTGGCCGTTCTCAAATGGTGTTATTTATGTGTTTTTGAAGTAAAACTTCTTTTGGCACGATAGGGTAAAATCGATTCATGAAATTGAAAATGTTACCGTGTGCTATAAAAATCGGTTATAAAATATTAAGTTAAGATGGCGGCTTGGTAGAGCTGCTGTCTCGTAACCTAAGAAATCGTAGGTTTGATCCCGGCGATCGGTACTATTATTATTATTTTTTTATTCTTTTATAATTTTGCCACTTTTACTTGAATAGTAGGTATGTAGTATGAAAAACACAGTCTCTCTTTTTTATTGTCTATTTTTCTGATGCAAACATATCTACGACTCTTTACATTTTAATTTTACATTTTACATGTTAATTGTAATATAATTTGAAAATAAGAAAACCCGGCTGCTACCATTTCACTAGTGTGGAGAAAAAGATTAGAGAAAATAATTTATTTTGAACTAATGTGACAATTAACTTTTTGTTTGTAATAAGAGGTGCCATTTATATGTATCCGTTAGACAACCATGTTAAATAAATAAACCTGGAAAAGATAACAATTTTCTCTTACAGATACTTGTGGCCGCCCTGTAAATTTTCATATGTTAATAACAATCTTCGGAAGTGCAGTTTGTGGAGTATTAATATTTATGATAGCGGCTTCCTTTATCCCTCTAAGTGTCTAATTCTAACAGTATATTGCACTTGACCGACTCCGCCCCCTATTTGACAGAGAATCACCGGGCCAACCATGAGAGAACAAAGACTGTATGTACGGTCGTAAGGCGAAAAGAATTAGGTTAGATTTTCGGTAAAGTAAAATTAATCATTCTGCTTATTTTAAATCAAAATGGTAAAAGCGGAACTTTTATAGTGAGACTAGCAGCACAAATTAAGCTATCGCAGACTTTTTTAATGGAATGTAGGCGTATTTACCCGGCGTTGTTCTGGAATAACAGGTCCCTGTTTATGAGAGTATAATGAGATTGACATATAGACTAAAACCATTCCAAGTATTTTATTTCTGTATTCGTGAAAGTTAAAGGAAGTATCCGGCGAGGAGTACTTGTGCACTGCACGTCGTGTGAAGTCAGAAGTCGAATGACTAGACCTGGCTGTTTCACGACGTATATGTACCGGGACATACATATAACCCAGGCGCCGGAGAAGAAGGAATGCCGGTCTGCCGTGACAACCCGTTACGATTTTATATATAGATGTTTGTATAGAAGTATATGTGTCCAAAAATAAATTAAACTAATTAACTTTGCGATAAAATAGTGAAATAAAACAAAAGTTTTAATTACATCCGTTCAAACACACGTTCATACAAACATTTTTATATATTTGTATAGATTCTGTTTTTCGTTCGATATGCACTTTTCTTGCATACATCCTAGTACTGACCCTATTATAAAAACGTATTCCCGTCAAAAAGTCACGTGTTTTTTTGTTCTGAAATAATTGATCCACCAAAAATGTTCAGGAAAAAGTCGCTGGTAAAAGACTACACACAGCTACTCTTTAAAACTTAAAAATTCACAACACAATAATCAAAAATTCGGCATAAGCTATTTTACCTTTTCAACACAACGATGTGATTTAGCATTTGCATTTTATGAAACAACACAGAATGTGGGAGCGGCGACGTAGCATTTAATTTCTTCGGTGTGTGCATTACAGACGAGTGTCTTTCACCCTGTCATTATAGGTACAGTTTAATCTATTTAATCTATCAGCAATATTAATGTAGTAGTTTTCTGACTCGGCTCAGTCCGGATAGATTTCGTTGTGGCAACGAATTAAGGAGATATTCTTATGTGACCACTTCGAAAAATTGATTTTTTTTTTCATATTTCAATAGTAAAACCTATCGAAAATATGCTGTGAAAAATAGAGACCGAAATTCCTAGTTTTAAATAAATTACAACTCATATAGTGGCCGACGCGCCGTAAGCGACTTGTTGGCTCTTGAAACTTTAAACGCATTTTTCTGGAAACATTATTTTCTAAAACTGTCATGGTCCTAAAAAAAAAAGTATTCAACCGATTGCTTTGAAATTTATATATGTTCTTCTACTCATTAATGATTATCGTCCGTACTAAAATTGCTTATTTTCGAAAATATTTTCTTATTTTTTTTAAACGATTTTTAACAAAAAAATACAAACTTTTTTCTACAGTCCGCCATTTTTTTTTTATGAAATTGATTAATTTTAGTAGGGACGATAGCGACATCCCTACTGAACAATGATCCATTCGATTTTTTTATTTCAGACAACATGAACAGCCGCTATTACCATGACCAGTGACCTGCTTTTTTTTAGTGTCTAATTTAATTAAAAAATATATATATATAACAAATGTAAAATAAGAGAAAAAAAAATTTTTTTATACAGTTTAAGATACAAACATAAACATATAAAAAAATTAAAATGATTGAATGTTATTGTCGTCTAAAAAAAATTCCCTAAAAAGAGGTAATATTTATGCGTTCACATAAGAATACCCCCTTAATTAAGGTTAACAAATCTCTCGTATATCACTTTAATGTATCTCCAAAGTTCTGGTTTCCTAAGATAGCATCACCGTAATATAGCAGCCTTAAAATGACGGCGAATGATTTTCCAAAAGACATGTACATAGAAGTTAAGGTGTTTCCACCGCTACCAAGAAAAATCATTCTTTTATTTCTACGTTCACGTTTTTTGTTACGTTTTCATACGCTGTCACTCTATTAACACTTCGCTTAGAGGTGCATTAATGAATCAACAGTATACATGGACACAGTTAATATTGCATAAGAAATATGTCTGGTTACAATTTAAATATGTCTGAATTACTGGAATGTCACAATATGACAGGAGCGTTTTGTATAACACTGCATGTTATCTGCAAATCGTTCGTTTGTTTTCATGCTGCTTTCCCTAAACAACGGACCCTATGAACATTAGTGTGCTTTAATTTCTTTGATTGGTCGGATAAAAAAAGGGATGCGGTTAGCGCGCAGTCAGCATCCCTTCATCTAAAATCTAAATAATGTCTTATGATTTTTGTTGACAGACATCAGAGTGCCGCCAGCTTCGAGTGAATCTGCTATTGTTTCTTTATGCTGTACCTTCTGTGTTCCCAGTATCTGTATATGAATACTGGTATGCTTGTTTTCATGTATGATTGCCTTGTTTTGTCGATATGCGCGCCCCCGCAGTTGCATTCCTTTGCGTGCCAACATAGCCCAACAACCGGCTAACAGTCTATACTATTATACTGCAAAACTTGTTGCCGTTGCCACCCCCCGTTGACATTGGGTTTGACATCATCCTTGAAATAAACAAATCTCGTCCATGTAACATAGCGTATTTGTCTTTCGTTCACGTTTCCGAAATCTCTAATTTCTATGAAAACACTTATTCAGTTTTTGATGTGAATGCTTCAAAATAGACTATAAATATGTACTATTCTTCCCATATGACTTTTAGCCAAGTTTTTACAGCTCATATGATCTAGATAAACTATCTAACAACAGATAAAAAAAAACCCGGGTCGCAGTGCCAAAACCCTGCCGACAATATAGTGTATTTGCTTGTATAGGGCCGTGTGGTTTTATACTTTTATTATGTGAAATTAAGTTTGTTTTTGGGCAAAATAAAAAATTTAACCCCTTAATACACCCCTTAAAATAACATTTTTTTTTCTTAATTGTAATAATATTATCAATCTAACGTCTACACCGAATTAAATACACCCTTCAATAAATAAGTTACTATCTGCAAATTAGTGTTTTCAAAAAATTTGTAAGTCCGGTCCTGTTGAGTCGAGTTTATTAAAATTTTAGGGGCACTTTTTAATTGCTACTGACAGGTTAAATGTCAATTTTGAAACGATTCTGAGAATTTTTTCGGTATTTTGGGGCCCGAAAACATTTTTCAACCCCTAAAAACTACCCTTAAAATGTCCCGATTACGCCCATTTTAAATAGGCTTCTTGCGGTGATGGATTTCAACACGTGGTCCAAATTTCGTTAAAATCAATTAACTCTTTCGAAAGTTATTGCCCGTACACACATATATATATATATATATATATATATATATATATATATATATATATATATATATATATATATATATATATATGTGTACGGGCAATAACTTTCGAAAGAGTTAATTGATTTTGATATATATATATATATATATATATATATATATATACATATATATATAAACATTTTTAAAAATGGTGCCAAAGTGTTTAGGAGGTTATGAAACGGCGAGAAATTTTGTTCCGACCCCTAGGTCCCGCCATCCGATCAACGCCAATAGTGTATGTTGCCATATGGCAAATACACTAACAAGAAAATTAGCATAGGTTTTTTACAGACTGTACAGAAAACAATAAATTTGAAAAAAATTATTAACCAAGCCCAATTTGTTAGTATTTTTAACATTAGTTTGTAAAGAAAAAAATGCAATATGTTAATTTGCCTTCCCGCAATTCGAAATCTCATGACGTGCTGTAAAGAAATATCACGTTTTTTTATTTAATTTTCAGGCCAAAGATACATATATGTTTTTTAAAATTTTTAAGCGCAAGTCAAATTTTGTGAAGCTTAATGCTTAAACACAGATCAAAAACACAGCAATAAAACGAATTTTACGACCACAGTTTGAAATTTCCCGAGACCTTCAGACAAGAAGGTGGTGAACAGTGAGCTAAAATGTAAAGCAATCGGTAATATCGCACGCGATATATGAACTAAATAATTGGTGCTGACTAAACTCTTAAGTTGTGATAAATGGAAAATTGCCAAACCAAAATCTACCCGGGCCGGAAAGTTAGTAGTTACCTAATAGTTTCATTATGCAAGTATGACAGTTATTCTCAAAAGATAGGAGATACATGTTTTCTCCGTAGATACTAAGAAATAAATTCCATACAAAAATTCAAATTAAATTTAAATTAAATATTATGCATTTGATAATTATTCAGCATAATATCATTCAGTGCTCCGTTATCTCGACTTGAAACCCTACATTCATCTATAAACTATACTAGCCTACACTTTAGAATCACAATTGTATTTTTTTATACTCTGGAACTAAAAATGAACACGTAATTCGCCATAAAAACTTACAAATATGAATGATAAAACGGCCATTAATGTGAGTGAGTGATTCGTGTAAAGTGTTTCGCACAAACGTGCACTGATAAATTAGTTCTGTTCTTTCAATAAATCAGACCACTTCTAAATGTCAACAACCTCCATCAATAACAAAATAGACCAAATTATAGAGAGACCCATGTCACAGGACAATGACAGAGCGTCTTAAATAACTGACAAGAAACTATTTCTCTGCAGGCGGCTGTCATTTCAGATTAGACAATAGGAATTTCGGAGTCGGTATTACATTTTTATCTCTTCTAAACCACATATGTTCATATATATTTTATAATCTATGTATAGTACGTCGTTTAAGTAACTCAGTAGTCTGGTCAGATCGGTATCTTTTAAAAGAAATGATGTATAATGGGTGTGGTCTGGAAAATATGAAAGCAAATGGCTGATTGCTTTTATTTTGTAATTTACGATTGACGCAATAGATACAGTGGAATCCGCTTATAATGGACTTTGAGGAATTATGGAAGGTAGGGTTTCCAACCATCCTGGACTAGGAAGAACGTTTTGGGTATGTGTTCTCTTATTTGCGCCCTTCCAAATCCCTCCGAAGGAAATTTGGTCTGGAAGATACGAAAGTAAATGACTGATTGCTTCAATTTTGTTATTTCCTATGGATGCAATAGATATACACTTCAAAAGGTTTCCAGCCATATACTGGATTAGGAATGACGTCGTAGAATTGAGCCCTCCTTTTACATCCCTCCAAAATTCTCAGAAGGCTTTTAAGATTTGTTTCCATGTCCGTCTAAGTTACTAAAGTTCCCTTAAATCTTTAGTATAAAAAATAAAAATTCACCAGGTTATTTCTAAAATAAAGTTGATGAGAATATCTTTTGACATGAAATCAATACCAAATTTTCATGAAACGAAATCTTATATGAGGCACGTTTGCAACAAAGCCAAGCTTCGTACGACATATTATGTTATGTTTTATGATACGAGCAGCCTTTATGATATTATACCTGGGAACGTTGCCATCAAAGTAAATTGCCAGTTTTGATTTGATTATTGGCGAGTTTCTGTACACCTAGTTTCTAATATAATAAATACTCCTCTAGAGCATAGCACTATGGTTGAAAACTAAAAACACAACTTATGCTAGTCGTTTTTAAATGCTTCATTATCAGTCAAAAACAGTTTAGGTTTAACTAAAGATTGGAAGCTTTCGAATTGTATATTTAACAATAAAATTGTTATGACTAAAAAGTGACTATGTTACGGTAAATGTACACTCTTGGGAAATGTACACTTTTACCGTAAAATGTGTACATTTCCCAAAAAGTTAGGTATATGTGAACTGAATATAATGTATATGTACATTTCCCGGCAAATGTGTAGGTACTCTTGCCTTCACGTTTTGGTAAATGCATACTCTTACCTTCATGTTTTAAGAAAAGTTGGAATACAAATAAATTAAAAATGTTGAGGCAGTAAAAAAATATTTATTTAAATAAACATAATACAAAAGACTTTAATAACGAAAATTATTTTAATTAAAAAATGTAAATGACAAACAAAACATACTTTTCTTTGCATATTATATAATATGTCAAGTTGGAATACAAATAAATTAAAAATGTTGTTGCAGTAAAAAAATATTTATTTAAATAAACATAATACAAAAGGCTTTAATAACGAAAATTATTTTAATTAAAAAATGTAAATGACAAACAAAACATACTTTTCTTTGCATATTATATAATAGGTATGTTAAGTTAGAATACAAATAAATTAAAAATGTTGTTGCAGTAAAAAAATATTTATTTAAATAAACATAATACAAAAGGCTTTAATAACGATTTCGTATTTTGTATGCTCACATTTACCAAAACGACATGGTCATTGTGAATTCAATGTACATTTCCCTTCTTTGAAATTGTAAATGTTAGTTGAATGCACATTACCCAAACGAGGAGGCAAATGTGCACATTTACCGGAAAATGTGTACATTTGCCGCAATATCTACTTTTACCGTAACATCTACATTGTTGATTTTTTATAAACACTTGGAGTGTAAAAGCAGGAACTAGTGCAGATTGCTATTTTTTCTTACTGCTCGTCACCTTTTAACCGTAGAGTAATAGCTAATATTCTATAAGCTACGTTACTCGCCAGGATGCAGGTTTTTAGACAGTTGAATAATGTTTCAAATCAGTTTAGTAATTTCGTGTTTTGAGCTAACATAAACGAAATACTTCTTTAGCATATTAGTACTACTTACTAGGTTTGGATTCGCCCAGGTACAATACGCCCGTTTTATTCCCTGTTCGTCAGTCTTTGGAGATCGATAATAAATTTTGGGTAGGTATTTATCAAATTTTAACTTATCGGATACGGTGCCCACCACTCAGATATTGACTGTAATTATGATTAAAAAAATGAACATTATTTATCATAGATAAATCAATTTAAATATTAAATTAATACTACATGAAAAAATAAAGTCAACGACATTCGATGCATAAAAATAGGACAGCTTTCCTCCAAATGTGTGAGGGAAAGAGTTGATTATATTGTTTTTATATGAAGCAACGAATAATTTAAATAGTTGTCTGTAGGTTATGAGTGGAGACACAGCTTCTTTCGGATCTAACAGGTCCGTATTTATACTAAAATTATAATGAGGTAAAGTTTATTTGTTTCAGACTGAATTGGACCGATTTAACAAATTAACAAATTATTCACTGTTCAAAATTATTTTCAATTCTAATTGACTCTTATACCAATATATTTCAACATATTGACTTTGTGTTAAATTTCTCCATTTAAATAACATTGAATACAAGTTATATCAAAATGTAGATTAAAGGTCCGCACACGCTAAATCGGGTCGACTGGGCACGATGGGCAGTTTTAGCATACATGAAATTAAAAGAGTTTCCACGGCCTGGATCGAGTCAACAGCATCTAGTGCGCACTGCCGAGCTGATCCGATTCTGTGGGTGTGGACCTTAATTCATATGTAAGAGTTATATGTAAGGGTTAAATTTCAATTTTGAAACGATTCTGAGAATTTTTTCGGTATTTTTGGGCCCAAAAACTTTTTTCAACCCCTAAAAACTACCCTTAAAAAACCCGATTGGGCCCATTTTAAATACGCTTCGTGCGGTGATGGATTCCAACATGTATGCCAAATTTCGTTAAAATGAATTAGCTCCTTCGAAAGTTATTGCCCGCACATATAAATATATATATATATATATATATATATATATATATATATATATATATATATAAACATTTTTAAAAATGGTGCCAAAGTGTTTAGGAGGTTATGGAACGTCGAGAAATTTTGGTCCGACCCCTAGGTCGCCATCCGACCAACGCCAATAGTATATGTTGCCATATGGCAAATACACTAAAAAGCATGTAAAAGTCAATATGTTGATTGAAATCAAACGCACTGTATACAGGAAGTTGTGTATATGTACACCGTGTATGTACGATACCACAGAACTTGCGAACCACTAAACTGATTTACATAATTCTTTTATCTAGTCCATACTTTGAGAGTTAATGCGCCACTACAAAAAGCAAAAATAAGGATATGCATCCGGGCAAAACCTGGATCTGACACGTACTACGCTATATCAGTTATTAGTGTTATTACGGTAAGACGAAATGGAGGAAGAATATAAAATCCCTCCTGTGATCTCTGAGCTAAATGCGTGTGCGCTGGAATATGTAAGAGATTTATTGCTCTCGATTTTTTTCACTTTTTTGCTGATTTTACAGTCTGTTACAAATGGTCTTTTAACGGCTGACAATCGGAGTGTGATAAAAATCGATTAAAATTAATATGACAGTAAATGCAAACTCACACACGTCCTGCAAAACAAAAAACCGGTCAAGTGCGAGTCAAACTCGCGAAAAGAGGGTTCCGCACTATTCCGTTTTCCGTGACTACTTTGAGACTTAAAATTTTCATTTAAGTTTTCCTGTTAACTATGGGTGAGATCCGACATTCCCTATTTTTTTTTCAAAATTTTAGGCTCAGTAGTTTCAGAGATGGGGGGAGGGCGGTCAATTTTTATGTATTTTCTTAGATAACTTTAAAACTATTTATTTTAAAATTATAAAAAAAATATGTTTGAGACCCTTACTATAAACCCTTTCATTTGATATGTCACACAGTACACTTTGCAAAACTTTTTTTTTCATTTCTATGATAAACACGCGAGTGATCCTATAATGGTTCCGTTTTTTTCCTTTTGAGGTACAGAACCCGAAAAAGGATGAAATACGTTCCATTTTTCGACCGATTTAATTGTCGCCAGAGTGTACGGTGACGGGCGAATCCTGTTTGAGTGTATCTCTGTTCGATTCGAACTTGTTTCGGCTCTCGTTATGCACCACTCTTGGCGGTCAGAGTGGAGCACGGCTCACAGAACCCAACAAAAAACTGGTCGAGCAAGCTACTTCACCACCGCAGTTATATCTATAGATGTATCCACCTGGGGACAGTAGAAGTCCGATTATACGTTCTCTCAAATGCCACAATGCATATCTCTGATTATTATGTAAAGATTGCAAGACAGGTCTCTAATATACCAATGCCTATGCTAAATATGTAATTATCTTCGAGTCAATAACTATATTTTTCACAACTTCACTATAATTAGCAATTTAGGTACTGGTCATGAAATAGAGTTTCAATGCAATATCAGAAAAAAATTTTACGTAATGTCACTCTCGGAGTTCAAACTCTTAACTTCCAGAATCGCGCGGACTGAATTATTCGTAACTTTACAGGCTACAGTGCCACGGCCCATGATTATTCTATTTTTGTAGTATAGGAACTTACATTAATATTTATATGGAACAGTTCGACACAACTTGGAATTAGCTTTTTTATAAACCTATACAGTACGTCTATCGTGTATGCATACAAAATTTAGTCAAGATTGAATAATTAAGACGGCACTTATATATGTGATGCGAGCTTATATGAAAATTCGGAGGAAAACTAGTATTGTAAAATGTAAATTTTGATTCCTCTGACTTGAGTATTTTTTATTTCAAATAATGCAATATTATAACAAACATTTTTCAAAAATCATCAAAATGTTTTTGAGAATTAAGAACTTTTAAGAATTTTTAATAGCCCCCTTTTCTGCATTTTCTAAGAGTAACTTGTCATGCAGTCTTATACTAGATACCAAAGAAGTAATCGTGTAAAATGCAATTAAAATCGTTAGATATTTGTCAGTTTTGCACCTGAGCGATAAACAAATCAAGGTTTTAAATATGATAAGCTTAATGTAGCTTCTTACATGATAGAAAATTATATTACACTGGCGATCCGATCTTATTTCGTTCAGGTGTAAAAATATATAGGTGAGTAGTTCTCGTATTCTTAGCGAACACACAAAAAAAAACACTTTGCTTTATATATGTAGTTAGTTCAGTATATTGCATCCAATCTGATTTGCACCCGAGTGAAGCCAGGGCGGACAATTATTATACCCCTAAACCTTCCCCAAAAAATAACCTATCGAATGGTAAAGACCGCGTTAAAATCCACTGAGTAGACACATAAACAAACAGACGCGACCGGGAACTTTGCTATATATATAAAAATGTAGTGATAAAGCGATCACAGATGTAGATACTTCTATATATGGATTGACAAAAGTATTTTCAATATGACGAACTTGACCACACGCATAAAAATACATATTATTCACTGTCCTTTTCTGTGACCTCGCACGTACATTTTACTGGACTTTGGCTATACTTGCCTTCTCATTGCGTGTATGTGTGTAAAAACTATAGAACAGTGGATATCAGTTGAGCTGGAGATTTAAATGAAAATAAAAGTAAAAAAGTTATTAAGCCTCGTTTAGATTGGTAAAATCACTGAATATGCAGTAACTGAGAATGTCAGTTACTGTGAATCAACTGCTCTTCTAAATAAATTAACGGCTGGTTGTAATTATGGAGTATTGAGTAACTGTTACTACTGTTAGATATTTTATTCACGTGGAGGATCACGTAATATTTTTTTTTTGCGAACCATACAATTGGTACATCTTTTTCAACTGGTGGAGTGCGTTCAGTACCGTATTATTTAGTGGGCAAAGGAGGTATCGGTCTATGGGCTCATCTTTTTATGGCCACGCGACAAAGAAAATTATGAGTTGATAAACTTAAAAGCTTATGAGGAGATTATTTGTGAAGGACCCTGAAATATCGACTGCCTATAGGAGACGAACAAGTGCGAGTCGAACTGACGCCGTGAGGGTTTCGTACCGCCGTACCAATTTAATGAGAATTAAGTTTGTCACGTAATGATTCCACATAGATTGAGAATAATAATTCTCGGACTTTTTGCTTTACTTGTGCTATGAGACCTCCCTTCGTGTCAGATTTCAAAATTTCAAGTCAACGAGAAGTACTCTAAAGGTTTTGATGACTAAGTCAGTATTAAAATACGTGATTTTTCAAAGACCGTATCTTTTTATTGCATTGAGTTAAAGGCTTGAGTTTTTTACAAGACCTTAAGGACCGCGCACACTTGTCAAGCACGACCAGCGCAGTTTAGTTTCAACTTGATACTGCTAGCCATTCCTAAAAAAAATAATTTTGACGATCAGACCGACAGACGAACGACAACATTATTCTGTAAGGGTTCGGTTTTTCATTTTGAGCTATAGTTTTCGAAATTCAAGGATACATAATGATTGATGGTAGAGAACCTTCTAACTCACATTTGTCCGGGGCTTTTTTAAACAACAGTAACTTGTAAACGATAACTAACATAAGTTGTGATTAAAAGTGAAGTTATGCAGCAACAAAGTGCGCTGGCCTTCGGAACCGTGAACCATACTGCAGTGCTGTAATACGTATGTGTTAAAGGGGTAATAAAAAAAAATTTACACACATGAAATATATTCTTCGATCCACCTGCTATATGTTTGTATAAGATATAATAAAACTAAAAATGTTAGACGCACGTTTAATGTACATTACTAGCTATTTCTCACTGTCGCTCGAGTTATTGTGGTTTTTTTCTACAGATATAAGAAATTTCTGATTTTGACAGAAATCTTACCTTAACGATGGCATCTAGCAGATAACATTTAAAATAGTGGACTATATAATATATTAGTGTCATATTTAGATTAACTTAATTTGTGCACTCCTATCCTAGCACTGACTTAAGTCAAGTTGGGTAGGAAAATTCCATACCGTAATACAAAAATGGATACTGTAAACTATTTGTGGAAATAAAAAAAAGTCGTACCGTCTTGCAGTAGAATATCATTCTCTCGTTCTACGGCTTCTAAATGTCTTGAATAATTTTCTTGCGACTTCGATTGCAACATCTCGGGAAAAAGTAGTCCATACTAAAAAGTTTGGTTAACAGATAGTGATTCAATTACCAGCAGTCAAATAATTCCGATACAAACAGATAGACAGACAAAAGTTTTGTTGTTGCAGTATAATTTCACGTATTATTTCATCGGTACTAATACTGTTAAAATCTTTTTTCTAAATGTTTTTTATACGAATAATTTCAGTGGACTTTGTCAGAACGCTTAGACGATATTTTTTTTTTCAAAAATATGCTTAAAACATTCTTATCCGATTGAATTCAAAATCAACAGACCTAATTATTCTCTTTTTACAAAAAAAAAAGAATTCCAATCGGTGAATTTTTGAAGAAGCTACGAAAGAAGATTTCACACACACACCGGCCACCGCACAACTGCCATGCAGAAATACAGTTTTCTTTACGTTTTGAGGTTATAGGACAATGAGAATCTGACCTTATCACAGACACGATATTTTTATACCACTTCCGTTTACTTACAGAACATGGAAGTAAAGAATGTAGATTGGTGTTTCAAAACAACCTTTATTGATTTTCCTACTCCTAATGCTTTTTATGAGGCTTCCAAAGCTAGTGAAAGTGGAAAATATGTGAAAAATGTTAATGCGATTTCATAAAATGCAATCCGTTTAGAGTGGATATTGCAACAACATTTCTATCTTGTAGAAATGCACCTTTTACTCGACAGGCTATAACAATTTTATTATGTCTAAGAATCAAGATAATATTATTCTTTAAATAAATGAAATATTATGTTGTTTTCAATTTATTTCTCTTTAGGCGCGAATATAGAATGAATATGTGGCGCGTACATGACTTCGATTTGAACATCAAGTAATTATAAAAATAAGTGATAGCTTTGTGTAACGATTAGCGTGCTGACCTGTGAATCAAACTCGTTGGTTCTAATCCCACCTCAGCTCATCGTTATTTTGTGATGTCGTTTAATGTTGATTTTTTTAAATATAATTATTTGTCTGCTGAAATCATGGAATTTAATACACATTTTTTAATTAATTATGGGATAATAGTAGTTTATGTATTTTGTTTGTTATAAAAGGTATTTTCGCGAGAGTTGACATAGTGTTAACACAAGCGATTTAGATTTTTGCACGTATCTCCTATACACTAGCTGATTTTCAATTATAGGTATCTATAACTGTAATATTTTTGACAGTTCAGTTCTGCCATATATAAATTAAAATGGCAACGGACAGATATTACTATTGGATTGATAAAATCGAATTACTTTTGTTTTACTGTATGCACTATTGTGAAAAAGTCATTTTACAATCGCTACACAGATATGAAAAGCAGCTATTTTATAACGGGTCGAAATGGTAACTTCTTTTTTTTTTAATTGTTAATAAAACAATCAATAGACTTTGTAATTATGACTTTGGTATACAAGTAAAAAGACTTTATTATTTTATATATAACCATTTTGTTTTACTACTATATTTGCGCGTCTACTTACTGGCGGTAATTTCCTATATCACTGATAATTTTACACGTTCGAGAAAACAATCACTGTCATTCCACATTATTTTGTATTCCGATAGCAATTAGAATGATGTCCTACATGTATTGTAATTTCATAAAGTATGATTATGACGTCATTTTTACATTTGAATTTTTATTGTATGGGATAATGTATTTGAAACGCTCCTTAAATGCGTTGTGTCGATGAATGTGCATGACTAATTAGAATCAGTGTAATTTGCGGCTAGGTTGATGGTCAAATGTAATCAAACCAGATCAATTGGTCTCAGTCATTGAGCATTGATTATATCAGATTGACAGATACTATCTGTTAATCCCGGTGTTGCCCATATTCCCCATAACCTAGAGAAGTAACTCCAAACCGACATAGTTCCAGGAACTATGTTCTCTGTCGGACACGTTTCCTATATTTCCCCAGATTCCACTAACTTAGCATCTCCAAACAGTTTCGATTTCCTCACGAGATTTAACTGTCCTCAGCATTCAATGTGTTCGTTCGCCGCCGAAAAAGCGCGTGTCTGGCGCGATCAGTTAAACTCGGAGCTTTACAGACGTAGCGAACTCGTTGTTTGTATTCCAGTACTGAGGGTTTAAATCCTTTCCTTTCTTCAATGCAAAAGTAGCAGTGGAAATATAAGATAGTTGCCGAAGGGTTTGTATCAAACTCTCGGACTCCGACAAAGAGATTTATCTGACATTCTATTAAAAGAACTAAAAAATCCCGTATTCTCAGGAAAGCAGAACTGAGAACACAGCCAGGACTCTTCATTAAAAATTGTCTTCTAATTTATCACCTCTCCTCTCAATTTTGGATAAGGTTCAGGATGACAGATGTTGTTTCTGCTGAACATAGATATCCTTCGCGCCTGTAAAGCAGTTTTTTTTTCAAAAGGCTGCAATATCTTAACAAGCCTTTTCTAGAACTTGATGAAATGTAGAGGGTAGCTTCCAGCAAGGTAGTAAGGTTTGTTACCCGTCTGAAAATAAAAGAGGAGGGATTCACAAAAGTTCTTTGGGATCGCAGTGATTGTGAGGAACTGAGTGTCTTATCGCCTCATACTAATTTAATATAATCTATTGCTCAGTTGCTTGGTTTGGATTTCTCCAAGAAATTCCGATGAACCCTATTCGTACATTAAGCATGCTAAAAAGGAACATTCAGGACTGTTTCTTTTTTTTAAAGGAACATTTAGGACAGTTTCTTTTTTTTAATATAAAAGTATTTGGCCCACAGTCAGCCAGCGTCGATGTAGTAAACTGTTTGCTTATAACAATTATCAATAAAAAGTAAAATAGTGATGGCACATCTATATGAACAAAAAACTTTAACAAAAACAAAACGGAATTAAGTTGAATTGTCGAAAGAATAAAACTTGTGTTTTATATGCATTTGTATCTTTTATTCGAACTGTATGTTGGTATAAACAAATGTAAATAAAACTAGTAAAATTAGTCGGCCGATCTGTTGTCAATAATAGTGCCTCGTCACGGGTTGAACGTCACAACCGCAAAAACATTACCTTTTTTGAATCAAATGCACAGGTAAAATAATTTTACTCATTCATTGATGCTGAACATGTATTTATAATTCATAAATAAATATACATATTTACTTAATGATAGAATCACAGCAGATGACAATTTTAATTTAGAATAGAATTTTGTATCACAATTAACGATAAAAAATACAACCTGAAATTCATTCGCTGAAAATTATTACAGTAGTTTAACTATATAAAATTTCAGTGAAATTAGTAATGTTTATATAGTAATGTTCCGTTTATTAGACATAGTTCAACTATATTTAATTAAGACCTTTGTCAAACAATGTCACTATGTTGTACGAGACAATTGCTATAAAATAAAGTTCTTATAGATCTATGCCCCTCCGGGTAATGCGCATAAATCACCACGCGTTTCACAGCGCATAATAGGAAGGACTCAGTAGTGATGTAGTGCTGACATTCATGTGCGAACGGGCATCGATGACACATGGTTTTTTAATCTCTTCGTCTGTGTATAATGAATTCTTTGTTTCCAAGATTCTATGAACAATTTCACAACAACGTGCTATTGTTTACGGTTAGCTAACCTGATCGATTATTTTTCAATTAAGTTTATTTTGCAAAAAAATCAATATACAAATCACCAGATTACCCGCCTACGTCGGATTTTATAGCTTCAGCGCCTTTACCACCAAACTAGGAAACTATATCGTCCTCAGTTTGTAAACATTATGTTGTCATTCTTGGACAACGCCGAGTAAATACGGTTCACACGAATGAATATTAAAACCATGACAACTACCTATATCAAATCATCCTGAACGTTTCAAATCTAATTAACACCACTGCGTTTATTATACAAAAGTAATGGTTTATATATGTAACGTATACGCCATTCACGATCATACTGCATCCTAAGTCATAAAAATCTTCGAAAAATATACACTGTATTACAGGTTTTTTCATTTATATTGTGTGCTAATGTAAAATGTTTAATGAACTGTCAGAAATTGACATTTGTATTGTAAATATTTAACAAAAGAACCAAATACAGCGATCTATACACCTGTGACATAATTAAAGTGAGAAGTGACGTTTAAAACAGTCAAAAAAGAATGTACTTAATACG
Source organism: Venustoraphidia nigricollis (assembly GCA_034508555.1). Taxonomy (NCBI): domain Eukaryota; kingdom Metazoa; phylum Arthropoda; class Insecta; order Raphidioptera; family Raphidiidae; genus Venustoraphidia; species Venustoraphidia nigricollis. The sequence continues at coordinate 3,368,957 of JAVRKA010000049.1, read as the reverse complement.
TGTTCAGTTTATTGTAACTGCGTATTGGTTTTCTTTACAATTAGGATGACATTTGGGAGAAGTGGAATTGTTTAATATATTAACTGCCTCACACCAGCAAACTAATAATTAACATAATTTTTACTGTTTCCATAGCAATTTTGAATTTAATTTGTATGTATTTTTACCGCCCATAGAAACTGAAAAAAAAGCTCAAAAATTTGTTTAGTGCTGCCAACGTAAGTCACCAATTTGGGAGCGGTATGATCATGAACGTCGTAGGTATACACTTTTCTGTGCCATTGAATTATTAACACTTCACTATACCAAACACATCTAATGTCCCACATGTTGCGTTCAGAATGCTTTAAGATTACACATTCTGTTTCAACTGTGTAATTGTCTTGTTTCATAAACGCACGCAGAGAAACTCGTCTGATAATATGAGAATGGGTCGTTTAGAATTTATATATAACAGAATAATAATATTGATCGAGGTGAACAGACAGTAGCTGTGTACCTCGTACAATACACGTATATATTTCCGGTGGCGAACAGAAGTCAACCTAATTATCGATTTAATAAGCTTCTATAAAACTGGCACAACATATTACATAACTATTGAACGTATTGCTTATTTATATAAATACAACGAAAATATCAAATTCAATGAGTGTATGTAGATATACTATAGCCAGTGTTGCCAGATTTCTTTTGGCCAAGTCGGAATTTTTGAACTTTTTGAGTGGAAAAAGCGGGATTCTTTCGTCGAAAAAAAACGTATATAATCAGAAGTTTTTAAATATTTATCTTTTTATTTGAGGTCAAATTACGTTTACGTGACAATAGATAGCAAAAATAGCCATAGAAAATGTATTTTAATAAAAATATGATATTTTAAATCAGATTTACCCTATCGTTAAATAGTTGAGTCTTATTCGTCTTCTGAATAAAAAAAAACAGAAATAAAAATCAAAAAAGTTTTATTCATTAGAAAAATATGGCGTTTCAAACAATAGTCTGAGGAGTGAGTGTTACAAATTGCAACTTACAATAAGAGAATAATTATTTACGCACGGTCGAGTTATCCCCGAAAAGCGGGACATTTAATTTTGATTTAAAAGTCGGGACGTCCCGCCAAAATCGGGACGTCTGGCAACGCTGACTATAGCGTAGCTCGGAAATAATTATAGTACGGTTCGCTTATAGAAACGGCGAAATATTGAAACATTCTAAAGCGTACCCGTTTTATACATAAAGACTGTTCCCCTTATATAAATGAAGTATAAATGTACCTATATGAATAGTCAATGTTAAAATTAACAACGCTGTTTAATTTCTGTCTCATGTGGAGTTAAATTTGTTAGAAAGTGTCAAAAATTACCAGCACTGAAGTAAATTCTTACATTGATTGTACAGAATAGCATCATTAGTCGCCTCGCCAATACCAAGGCTTGAATTAAAAATGTACAGATTTCGTGGTACAAAATATACCAAAAGCGCAAACCCAAACTGACAGTCCAGTTTTGGAAGTTGATTTGCCTATCACTATGTCTCTCTGAAGTGAAAGATTCCTAAATTTGAAAAAAACCAAGTATATGACCCCGAAAATACCCAAATGAGCCTAACTTTCAAGCTTGCTCAATCACGCAGAAATTCGATTTCGGGGGTCTCTAATAGATGTTAAACACAGCCATGTTATTTTTTCTAAATTCCTGTTGGATGTCATTCACTCGAATGATCCAAAATTTCGAATACGAGTTAACAAAAATTTTGCCATTTGTAGGATTTTCTATAGCCACAGTTATTAAAAGAAAAATAAAAAATACGATTTCGTTCTAAACTTCTTGTAATTGTTATTTTTGAGTTTGAAGTTTCTAAACAAATGTGTATCAATCAAAATCTTTTTGAAGCGAAACTTCTTTAACGACGTAAATTTAAATTTATTTTGTAATGTTAGATAAAATTACAAGAGAGTAGAATGTCCGTCTCCAAGTAACGTTTATACAAAACGATTATTGTGAAATGATTATATCTGCCTTGTTGTGGTAGGTCTTAAAAACAATTGAAAGGTATTGTTGCCGAGTCTGCCGTCTAACGGCGATATGTAGAAATATTCGTTGTTGCAAACGTAGTTTTGTAATGTGAGTGGTTCTCGTACTGGCTACTGTTGTAAATCAGTTGTCGTGTTCTACACCAGGTGGCTAGTGTAATAAATATTTATAGAATTATTTTTTTTCTGTGCTTCACGACGTTCTTATAGCTTAGTTGATTGAAATTAATAAGAAAATGTGATTACTTGCTCCTTGACGAAAATGAGAAAAGGTCGGAAAAATTGTTCTCATGGGGACCTCCAAATATCTGATCGCCGATCGTCACTACTTGAAATTGGTTTTTAAGATTTTGCAACCACTATAGAAGCCCTTATATTTTTTTATTAATTTTATTTATTTATTAAGTACGTTTCTTCGTCTATCGCAATACTTTCATTAGGAACTAAGGTAAAAGTACCAGTATTCGTCAGTTTAAGGGAAACCGCAATTTTATATTTGTTGCATCACATGTATTTCGCGTGTCAAAATTTCAAAAACTTGGGTTTAGTGTCGTTGAAATTTGTATTTTATGTTAAATACAAATTTATTGCACTAAATTGCTTCAAAAATAAAACAATAAAGAAAATACCAAAATACTGCCGTTTGGCCTAGTAATCGTCACATCCAAATTACACCTACACCAGTATTCGTCATAGAAGTGCTCGAATATCCGTCAGTTGAGAAGGGTTTGCTAAAAACATGCTGATTACTTAATATATGGATTAAAAATCTTAATCTTCATTTTTTTTAAGTACAAGATGAGTATAAAAATTGTTTGCACTCATAATATACATTAGCACATACATCAGTTACCCAGCATTTGCAGGATAAGCACTGTATCATATCTTGTTCAATTTCGCCTTCACAAATCTTGCTTACGAAATCAGGACATAGCGTTTTAAGAATGCCTTATACCTATGGCGACAAAGTCTACCATTTATAAATGTATCTTGTTTTCTCAATTGCTTTGATAATATCTCGAAGTTGCTCTTTTCTTGTTGGAAAACGCATGGATGCTAGATGGAGAATGCACCTTTCCAGGAACATTTTTATACTGACCGGTGTGTTTGCCTTATCCGATAATGTCATTCTTGGTAGTTTGTCAGTCTTTGCGGCTCATTAAACTAACATATCTTTTGCTACAGCCAAAAGAGCTGTACGCATATCATCTTCAGAATATTTTAATCATTTTGCTACCATTTCCAGACATACTACATTATAAATGGCTTACAAAAACACTTGAAATGCTATGACGAATATAGGGACTAATATGTGACGAATATGTTAGTCCCTATATTCGTCATAGCATTTCAGGTTCGTTTGCTTAATAAGCCATTCATAAAGTAGTATGACGATTACTGATCCTCGTAAAGTTTGAAATTTAATAATGAAGATAGTGTATTAGTATCTATAGTTATTGTGTTGAAAATAAGAAATATGCGAGATTAAACTTAAAATGCATTTGTCCCAGCAATCGTCGGTGGTGACGGTAATTGGTTCGTGACGGCGTTTATGATGTACCAGTGTCCGCCATGGTAAAATTATTATGTTCTTGAAGGACCATCCTCAAAATTGTATTAAAAATAGGCTCATCAATGTCCTAATAACACAATTAATCTATAACACTTTTAATATATGGTCTATGCGAAGTATAGTGTCGAGAACAAAGTAAGCCTTTACCTTAACCAAACCACTACGTAATGGCGTCAAATCGTATCTTTCGAGAACACTGATTTTTGAACAATTTTAAAACTATACTGCTGCTAACAATATAGTAACCATTTTAAATAAACAAAATGTTAAGATTTTGAAATTCAAACCTAAATAATGCGTTAAACCCTAGTTATCCTCAGATGCTTAATATTAGGCAAAATTGTCGTTTTGTGACGATCACTGGGTCACTGACGGAGATTGGTACTTTTACCTTATTACGGCCATTATAAAATAAGTTTTGTAGAAATACAACAATTAATTTGAAAATTCTGTATTCCCGACACGATGTTTTGTTAAAAAAAAAATATTGACCTTTTGTGTACGAGGCGGCCGCTATACCTCGCACCCACCGTAGTACAACCGGTTTTTAGGGTTTCGTACCTCAAAAGGAAAAAACGAAACCCTTATAAGATCACTCGTGTGTCTGTCCGTCCTACTGTTTTAGCCAATTTGCTCCGAACTATATTGGATCGATTGAGTTGAAATTTGGTACACATATGTAAGTCGGTGACCATAAGACGGGCACGTAACGTAAATGAATGAATTTTGAACATGGGGGTCATTTTTGGGGAAAAAAATAGGAAATTAAAAAAAAAGTTTTGCAAACTGTATCGTGTGACATATCAAATTAAAGAGCTTGTCGTAAGGGTCTCAAATATATTTTTTTTATAATTTTAAAATAAATAGTTATAAAGTTATTTAAGAAAATAAATGAACATTTGACCATTCTCCCCCCCCCTTATCTCCGAAACTACTGGGCCTAAAATTTTGAAAAAATAGGGAATGTCGGGTCTCACCCATAATTTATATAGGAAAACCTAAACGAGATCTTAAGTCTTAAAGTACTCACGGAAAACGGAATAGTACGAAACCCTAATCTTGCGAGTTCGACTTGCACTTGACCAGTTTTTATAGTATCCGGCATACTTGTATCAGCGAGATTCCTCATGGCTTGATCCCTAGGCCCTTTATTTTTGCAGCGTTTCGTTACACTTTCAATATCACGAATCGAAGTCGCCCTGCCGTGCGTAAAGAAGTTTTATTTAAAAAATCTGAAAAAAACATGAAAATATTTTATGAAAACAATGCTACGGAGCTCTAAATACTGGATCGGATAAATTAAAGTTTTCATTCTTTCATTAAAGTTTTCATTTCACAATGAACTTTCAATGAACCCTGTTTCGCATTTGGTCAATGAATGGATTATTTTTTCAAGATGTAATAGTACCGCATCCTTTGTGTTGCGTCCCCTATTATCACAAAATAATAAAGGATGTTTTATCTAGAACATAGAATATAAACAAAAGCATGATGGTTGATGAATAGACTTGGTTGGTAAACATTATATTGTATGTATGTTTTTATGTGGGTTGGTCTCTCTATATAATTTATAAGACGTCGTACAAGCATAATTATTAAATTTAAATTAGGTATCCTTTATGTCAGTAATTTCTGTAAAGAATAACAAAAAACAAATAGGTTTCGTGTTTTAAAAATCCTTTTCACGGAATTTTTTTACATCAGGTTATTCCTCTCTCTATAATAATATAAAATTTTTCTTCGAAAGATAGGCAATTAATATAAATAAAGGAATAAAAAACAACAACTTCGTCACTTCTTAGTTGTTCACCACAGCAATTTTTATTATTGAATGTACATTTCGAGAGCAATGATCTGTTTCTTCTTTTTTGTTAGTGAGTCATGTTTAAAAAATATTGTTTTTTGAAACAACAAAACGTCGTTTTGTGCGAATGTTATTAATACACTTTATGAAAAAAGTTTAATTCACTCGAATATTTCTCAGATATATCATGTTTGTAGAAGACATCTTGCTTTTTTAACTGTCGGTCATCCTTTGGAGTAGAGTTTAAGCGAAATGTAATGTCCTATGCGCCATGTAAAATACGTGTCAGTGGTAAAAAAATTCTATTACCATAGACGTATTGTTTTATGTAAAATCCCAATAATATATCTTTCCAATTTCATACAGTTATTATTCAGTTGCTCTGCCGAGATTACCGAGTAACTTTCACAATTTTTATAAAACCTGGCATCCCTGGATTTAGTGAATGTATCAACTCCCATAGCAATGAAGAGAACAAAGAAAAAATGTACCAATTTACATGTAACATTTTTCCAGGAATGTAAATGGGACGCATGTCATCGTGATAAATGGCACTCATTAAAATACTTCGTCTAAAATGGAATCACGGTGAACTTATTGTCTAACTATTCCAAGATAGCTTCTATCTTAACGGCCTCTAGTTACAGTTAAATCACTGTATTTAGTTAATGTATCGAGTAGCTAAATGAAGATTATGTAGTCAAAACAAAAATATAACATGTCTTTTGTTTTTTTAAAGCTTGGAAAGTGTATTATCTCCCTTCTCTACATAATATATAAAAATCAACATGTTAATGGTGGGTTGCAGAAAGCATTGTCAAAAAAATTGTCTTGACATTGATATGAGATTGTGATTATATAGTCATTTTTGTATAGTTTTTATATATGCCAAGAGCAGTCTAATGTTGTGAAACTCCCTGTTATGTAGAACATTAGACTTTATACTCACACAAAAACAAATGATTGATCTACATAGAAGAATATTGCTTTTGAAGCGAAACTTTGATCAAAATGCGTAAAAAAATATTGTTCAAAGCGAAAGTTATGCAAAAAAGAACGTTAAGGCATATATATGCGGTAGGATAAAAATCGGATTTTCGCGAAAATCCGAATTTTTTAATTATCCTGCTACATATACTACATAGTTTAGAGAACATATCGTTTCAATTGATCAATTATTTTTCGACCAGGAATGATTTAAAATTCTGCAATGTTTTTCGTATATATGGAGAAATATGTATGGTCACACTCTAAGGTTGTTTTCAAATAAAATTTTCTAACAATACTTTCTGCAACCCAGCATAAGTCGACATGTCAGAACTCTATGAACTCGAATACTATTCAATCTATTTCCATGCGGTTTTCACGATAGTTAGAGCAAACATTTTGGGAAGATTTTAGACTATGGCATTTATTCTGTAACCTCTTAGATTTGTCCAGCGCTGTAAAATTTCTCTCTCACTCTAACTTATGTAGTGATAAATCTGTTACAAAGTGATAAAAAACTAACATCGCCATACTAATCAAACAGATGTTACAGAATCGCGCCATATACCTCATTATGTTTTCCTAACAGGAGTCTGTTATTTCTAAGCAACGTTTCAGAAATCAACACTGCATAATAAAGGGAGTATTTGTCTATTGCGTCATAACTCCTAAACCTTTAATCCGATAATAAACTCATATTAAAGTTAAACGCATACGTAACCTGCCAACATTTTGGTTAATCCATCAAAATATTCCGTTTTTCGTCACCATGCGCGATGCAATCCTTATTTTATAGTTACTCAAGGCCTTCGGCGAATAATCTAAAAGTCCACATCCACTAAATCGGATCGGATCGACTTGGCCCGATCTGCAGTTTTGGAATATATTATGTTCCCAAGTAGGTACTCTGATCGACTCGGCAACATTCAGTGTGCGTATACACTCCCGTGCCGATCCGATCCGATTCAGTAGGCGTGAACCTTAACAATACAAATCTGCAGTCTATTTATAAGTAACACTCTCTATAGTGATTCTTATATCTGGAAACCCTGTATATAGACATGGATTACAAACACAGTTCTGTAGACAAGTTTTTATTAGCAATAAAAGTAGAAATTATAGTAAGAATTCGCATGTCGACGTTTTAACCTAAGAAAGCCGCATTTACAATTATTACCTGTCCTTTGTCTCTTCACATTGCATACCTGTTTATTAACTTGCCAACATACATTTATCCAGTTTACTGTTTGTCAAAGTTATATGTGACGATTTATTTTCGTTCGCAGCGGTACACCATAACTCCGCTTCACAAGAATCAAAATTCAAATCCAGTTAACAAACCACCAATGAAATTCATAATACGTCCATTCACTCCAAGCAGGCAAAAGTTTATTAAATGGAATTTTCGATCTAGTGTTATTCAACGAGATTATGGTAGTTAAAATGCGTCCGCTCGTATTAGTGTCGGTTTTGACAGAAACTTAGAACGACTTATTTCTTCGATATTCGTTTCTTTAAGGATTAAATTTTAAAAAAAAGAGGCCAAGTATGGGTCGGACTCGCACACGAAGGGCTCCGAACCACGGTATAATATTTATTATTTTTATTTTTCGTTGTGGCAGCTGCCATAGTAATACACAATGTGAAAATTTCTACGTATTACGGCTCAAAAGATACAGCCCTGTGACAGACGGACAGACAGCAAAGCCTTAGTAATAGAGTTTCCGTTGGCACCCTTTGGGTACAAAACCCTAAAAATCAGTTATAACGATAAATTGTTAGAATTTCAAGTTTCTAGATTAAGCGGTTTTGAATGTCAATTGATAAATAAATCAGTCAACCGATGAGGACATAGTTAAAGTTCAAGGGAAACGCTAAAAAGTTTGAGCTACGGAGTTAAAGAGATTTTAAAGTTCCACATATGTACATATATTAAGGTTTAATTAATATGCTTTGGGGATTTTACTTACTGAGGGCCAAATGCAGAAAAAGAGGTATAAGAACCCGAGGGGAAAACAACTGCGAATAGATAATTTTATTAATTTATAGAGGTTTTTTACTTTATCGAGGTTTGCATTAGTGAGGTTTTACTGTACCTATATTCAGATTAATATATTGTGCGTTAATTGTATCATGAGTGTTTCGAAGTCTTTCCACTTTATAACAAGTTGCCAGCTAAGGTATTTTTGTGTTGTGTGGTTTTAAATTTTTATATTTCTTTGATCACAGAAACATCCATTAAAGGCAGTCTGTCTAGTAAACTAACTTGAAAACTTCTAAAGTAAAATAAAAAGATAAAAGATTTATTTCTTCGTGCAACTTTTCCCAAAGTGTGGGTCGCTGGGTCGTAGAAAAATTTTGGCTGAGCGCGAAAAAAATTGTGAATTTTTGTGTATGAAATAAGCAAACAAATAGCTTGATTTCTATTAAAAATAAAATTTGTTTTGTAAATAAATGGTTTTTTTCATAAGGTGAGTCGCGAAAAATTTTAAAACGTCGTTCCCGGCCGCAGATAAAAAATGTGGGAAACGCTGTCTTAGTGCGTTTGGCATTGGTCGAATAACGGGATCATTTTTTACAAACTTTAAACTTCACTTGCTAGTTAGAATCAAATATTGTTTTCCAATTTTGATTTACTTTCACATATTCGATCCACTTTGCGCACTTACATGGTTTCGATGAAAATACTACACTTTTTATAAGGATCTAATTTACAAAACCAGTTCCTTTGAAATTTTCGCAACTAACCCGTCATTTCCACCATAAACGCTCCTTTTCTCCCGCCACGCGAAAGTTTCATTGATAAGTGACTGTTGCCAATTTAATGTCTCCGAAAAAATTTGTGAAAAAAATCTACACAAAAACTTATTAGTTCGTGCTTGTATATTACTGTATTATAATTATTTATATAGTGTATGCAGATGTTATCTACTTTTTATAAGATTATTAAAGACTAGCCGCTCCCCGCGTCTTCGCTCGAGATTGTAATGAAACAACAAAAGGAAAGTAACATAATATTTCAAGTGGATACGTGCTGTAGTTCGTTTTTTGATAATCCCGTAGGAGCCCAACATTTTTCCGGGATAATAAGTATCCTATGTGTTAATCTAGGTAATAAACTGTGTGCGAAATTTATTCCAAATCCGTTCAGTCGTTCGGTTGGAATGTCGCGGTTGAAATGTCGCGGTGAACTGTATTAGAATGATCATAAATATTTAATTTCAAATACAAAATAACTAATGTATATCAGTTGAAATATCCAAACGATTTATTTTTGTCATTATTTGACAGCACAGGATAATTTTGACAGTTTTATTGTATGTGCTATTTTTGAAAATTTGCCTCTCATTTACTATAAAGGCATTATCGAAAGCAGTTCCCATGAAGAAGCTAAATAGCTTTATAGCTCTATTGTGCAAATATTGAGATACCATCACTGCAAGACGTTCATTAGTCTCTGTCCAGAAATAGTTTTACATAAAAATAGTTCTTTGTCAGTTTACATAGTACAAAATTAGAATTCCTTTTAAATTTAACACAAATATTAATTAAAACTAACTACCGAATAAATCGCAAACGTTCTCTAAAATCTGTTCCGTTCACATTTTAATTGTTTCTTACAAGTACAAGATGCATATTTAAAACACTAGATATTTTTTTGTCCGAAAACTTTCCGCGTTTTTCATTTGACGCTGTTTGATTTTTCTAAATTATGGTGCTATTCTGTATGGTCAATATAACTTTCTAACTTTAACATAAGTTAAAGTGAGATAGAAATTTAACAGCGCTGTTAATTTTAACATCCACATAGAATAGCGCTACTATTTGGACAACTGTAAAGTGGTCAGCTATGCCTTCTTTCTTTTGTGATTTTTAAGGTTCCGTAGAAACTAGGAACCGTTACAGGATCGGTCAATCTGTCCATCTGTATGTCACCACCTTCCCATTCTCTCATTATATACCTATTCAAATAAATTTGATATACAGACATAGATTGATGACCCCAAAACCAGACATGATGAAATTTTTGGAAAATATTTTATTTCATCATCTATGAATATGTTCATAGGCCCTGATGATGAAATAAAATATTTCGAAACGTTGGCCACAAGCGAAACGTCGGTAAAGCTTTATTGTTATAATTGTTCCTCTTCCAAACTTCCTCTCAACGATTACATTATTGGACCAAAACTAATACTAACAATATTTTTTATTCTCTCCCATAGAGTGAAAAGTGCACTCAAATGTTTTTTACAATTTACTGATCTCATTGAGTACGATGTCTTTAGATCTAGATCTCCTTAAATGCTACAAAACATATTTTAAAACCTTTTAATTTAACGAGATATTTGCTTTCAAAGTCGTTATTAAAGCGCTCCTTCCCCTTTAAATTCTAAACTATCGATGCAAAATTTCTGAAAAAATTCCTGAATGTAGCCTTTAGTTAGGATTTTCAATGACAATTATAACGAATGCTAACAAAAATAGTGTATGAAAAATCTAAATTTGATGTTAGTGAAAATGGGTACGAATTACTAAACCCTATCATGTGACCAATGTTTATCCATACCTGCCCCACCATAAACGGGTACAGGAACATCTTGCTAGTTACTAACATAACTTCCTAGAACATAGATATAAAGGTAAATATAGCAAATGTAATGCTTAAAACTAATGATTTTTGTCTGTTTTTGTTTCAGGTATGTCAAGTTTTTATAAAAAATATTAAGGTGTTCAAAAAGGTAAGCTGTTTATTTATCGAAAAAAACAATTACGCAATTTTTATTATTTTTTTTTCAAATAAATCAACATTTGACTAAGACGCGCGTTTTATTTGGTTTGTGTGGCTTGACTACCATGACACGACCGAAACTTAAAAAAAATAGCGGGACGCGAAAAAACCGATTCAGTGCAAAGCACGAACTTTAAACCTATAAACCTTGACACAGCAAATTAAACATTAAATTGTTGTCAGCGCCATAGACCTCATTTTTATTTTTAAAAACTTGGATGATTTGCTTGCAGAATCAGGGCTTCCACAAATCGTCTGATATATATTAATTTATATTATAGATACGGTTATCAATACTATGCCAAGGTCGGACATGTAATCAGTTATCAAGATGCGGCTTATTTAATTAAAATTATGCCAGTGAACTAGTGGTGAGAGCACATGACTCATACTGGTTCGAAGGGCATTTCGAATTCCAACAGAAAAAGATGTGGCATAGGATTTTTGTCTGTGGCTTCTCGCCGAAAAACATAAATTTCCTGCACCGACCATCTTCCTTCAGTAATTCCAGATAAATATCAAGATGGTGTCGTATTTTAAGATCATGACAGATCGTCATATACACACAAAGCCTACTTTACCTAACTCCCTATAATTTCTTCACTGGCACATTGATATTAACTAAGTTGAAGTTTAAAAATGTAGAAAATAACGGGAAAGTGGTAAATGGAAGATTAGTATATATAAAGACACGTGTGGCGTCTGTAGTGACAAAATATCGAGACACGGACGTCAAATATATTATCATTATTATGAAGGAAGGAAGCATTCGTTAGAATTGCACGTCAATAAGCACCCAAAATTTCGGGTTGGTCGTCATTCTACAAGGAGTGTTGCAGAGCAAGTTGAAACCAAAATCGTGTGTCCATGAAATGGGTGGTTTTGCGGTGATTTCAAATCATGTGCACGTAGTACACAGAGCGATCCTATAAGCAGAAACGGGCAAAATTATTTACATGCATAATTAATTGAATCAGTAGCAATATTTTGAATACGTAAAGAACTGATTTTATTAAATTATGTAGATTTGAAGATATCGCAAAGAAATGCTTTAGAGTTTTATATTAAAGTTCTAATGCTTAAAGAAAATTATCAAGACACCGTTCGTACCAATTTGCAAAATATTGTAACTAAGTATAAATAAGTAATAAATAATAAGAATGTAAATACGAAACCAAACTAGGAGATAAACTTGCTTTATCTATGGCGTGCACCTTAATGTATAAAAGGATGAGTAATATTTTGATTAATCCACATTTTATTAATACAGATTTCAATGCTTCATAAGGATACATATCCAAGTTATGCATCCTTATGGGGCATTGAAGTCTTTCTTTTGTAAACGTGTTCTCAAAATTTTCTCTGTGTCTCTTCTACGTCTGTCTTTACCAGGATCACTTAGGAACGGCTGGACTGATTTCGATTAGCATGCTGTTTCGAATATGGACTCAAAGTATAACTAATTTGATCATGCGTATAAAAATGCATTCAGACTTCTGATGCTTATCATCTGCGATAACACAACTTAAACAATTATCAGTTAAATAGGGTTGCCATCCGTCCGGGTTTCCCCGGATTTGTCCTAGTTTAGAGGGCATCCGGGGAGCGTCCGGGCGGGGCTTCATTTGTAGTCCGAGTTTAAAAATTAAAGAAATTAAATTAAAGAATAAAAAAATTCTAACTGATTATTAAAACAATTTGTAACAAACTGTAATAAAATTCTGTTTTGTTAGGTACATTTAAAATGATGACAAAAAATGACTAAATTTAATTTTAAGGTCTGAAAATATATAATAAGGTGATTAATGACATTTTCAATTTTTTTTTTATTACACTATGTTTAAAAAAACCTGTTGACATGTCCGGGTTCTGGGCTCTAAAATCCGGGGTTTTCACGCGTCTTGTCCTGGTTGCCAAATTTTAGAGATGGCAACCCTAATAAATCACTTGAAATGTAAAACCTAATTTGCGCAAACGACCGCAATGTTCTTAGCAGGTACTGTTACCAGTTTGAGTCAAACCGTCATGTCAATCATATAATAAAATTAAGGGTAAGGCTAACGCGCGCTTAACAGCTGTGTTAGACAGGGATTGTAGACGCTCGACAACTGATGTCACTGACGTTTAAAGATCTTAGAAATTCGGACAAAAATCAAAGTAACGACAGTCGGATGAATCAAGCTGATATTTCTATAGATATGCTGTGGTATGGATTGGTAGAAGGAAACTTGGAATTTATGTATCTAGATTGTGAGGCATTATTTTATGTACGAGCTGTGACAGTATGTTAAAACGAGTCGCCATAATGGTATGTCTTATACATGTCCCTGTAAAATAGCTGATTTTCACATAAATTTCAGTTTTTGACAGTTTAATTTTGAGCAAGCTCACATCCAATTCTATACTGCGTTTGCTTTTCACTTTTACTATGGAGATGGTAGTACGACTACGTTTCGCATTTCTTTTCGCACTGGTACGAAATAGGTAATTTTGCTACAGCTACACAGGCATGAAAAGCAGCTAGTTTGTAGGGAGTTGTGCAAAAAAATATATAATATAATATTTTTCCATCCTTGTTCGCACAACTTTCCCATCACCATGAACACACGCACACACATGGCCACAGTACCCGCTCAGGTATGTCGTGTGTACAGACCGTTCGTTGTCGGCGGCGATGTTAGCCGTGTGGAATGTTAGGTTAGTTGCAATCTAGCCACTACGAGAGAATGGTACGCAGAGGTGCGCGCGCGACTGTCGTTTGTTAATTTCAATTGTTGTTGTTTTGTTTGCTGACGTTTCTGTTACACATGACAGGTGTGTCCGCGTAGTTCTGTGATTTGTGCATTGAAAATATTGTATGAGTCAATTTAAAGATTGACACACTGTTGTCCAGAAGTGAATTTGATTACAAATATTGCATGATTTAGAGGTAACATACGTAGACACTAAATAAGGTTATTTTTCAAAATCAAGTAAAATGTATGTTAATTGCTACACGATTTATTGATTTTATTTACATAATTAAGATAACTGTCTGTTAGTCAAGTTTTCTTATTATTTACGAACTAGCTTTTACCCGCGGAATTACTCACGCTATGACCGATTTTTTACTACTCAGCCCTTTTTAGTAGAAACGTGATGATCCGCATGATAATATATAGAGTAATTTTTTAACTCGTCGATAAATGGAAGCGCATCTAAAGCTCATCTGTAATCTAAAAAAATATACCAAAAATAAATTTAAAAAAAAATGGATGCGTGTATTTATATACGCGCGTTCGAAGTTACCTATAATTCTTTAGTGTGATAAAAAACAAAATTTTAATTTGCATGCAAATATATTAAATTTAAACAGTATAAGGACTGCAGTGAGATTAACATTAATACAAGTATAAGACACCACGCTCATGTAAACATAGCTACCTCTATTCTGTTGGTAGCCTTTTTCTGCTAGTACCTTCATCCTGTTAATTTTGATGTTACAGCGAAAAAAGCGAAAAAAGAATTGAAGTGGCACATAGCCACCTGCATACATTTCGGCTAGTTTACCGATTTACAATATTTATTTAGCGCTCATCATTGAGAGCTTACAGTACCAAAAAATTTATATAATCACACGTAAAATTAAGGCGTATTCTTTCTTGTAATGCTGATCGCTAATCTTTTGTTATTGTTGTCTCATTTTTATTGCGTTATGTTCTTTTGACTCGTGCATAAAAAAAGTTTAAAACCTGCAATTAATTTTATGGAAATATAATATTGCAAAAAGTTTTTAGTCTATTGTGAGAGAAATGTTATTATGCATCTGTCATGTTGTTAAAAGTCATTTCATTTCAATCTGACGATAAATTTGAATTATATTCCTAACTACTAATTAGAAAAATGCAATAAATGATCACGAACAAGTATGAAATTTATTTGATTAATTGATAAATTAGTCTCAACTTACAAAGTTACTTAAAATGATTTATTATTTAATTTTTATTTTTTGAAACCAAGTGGGTTTTTTAATCGACATCTAAATGTGTAAAACAAATTTAAATAGAACTCAATATTTATTCCGTTTTCATGGCTCCATTAGTTGTCCGGTTACTAGCAATTATTCTGCAATGAAATGTTTCAATTCTTGTTTTATAACCACGGAATTCCCAAAATTGAATTTTCAAAACTCAGAAATATAAAAACAGCAAATGTGGAAAACATTCTTTAACGCCTCAAATACCTTAAATACTGTCCGTTTATTAGATATTTTGTTAGCTGCTCACATTACTAATATACCGGGTGTTTTGAAATTTGACATACAGGCGCCAGGCATGTTACGCAAAAAAAGCCGGAAAAAAACCCTTTACAATTTTTCGGTCAAACCGCTACTTTTCAAGTTATTCTCGATTCTAACAAATTCACAAAATTTAGCTTGATTGAAATATTGAAATATTACGCCCTATTTATACGATGCAAAAATGGAAATGTCAGATTTTATATAATAACTTATTTTGAATTATCGTCTGTTTTCTGAAATTTGAATTGTTTTAATCTATCTTTTGTTTTCTTACATATCACGAATTCATTTTAGGTTTTCAAAACCGTGGTAACTCAAAAAGTATCAGTCTGATAAAAAAAGAGTAAAGCAACTTTTTATCAATTCGAAAACATTCGATAAGCCGGGCTTTTGTAATTTCATTTACCTTTTATTTTGTCAGGATTTTTAGATATTAAGATATGAAATAAGTTATTGTCCATAAATGTATAAACATTTTCATGAACACACGGTACTTTTCTAGTTCATTGTAGTCATTTGTTTTCTATGAATCAGTTGAACCAGATTGGAAAGAATAAAAAAATTATAGCAAAATAAACAAATTTCAACATACGACTTATGTGGGTGAATATTGGTATAATGCTTGAAGCATTTAAATCAAAAGAACTTTCAATCCTGCCACCTATACATTAATTTATTTCGGTACTTTCAAAAAAAAACATTTAAAATAAGTAAAAGGCATGTTTTTATATCGATATTATAGATATAAATATTTGTTGAACACCCACAAAATATTTTTAAAATGAACGCCCATAGGTTTTAAATGTATTAATTATTGAGGTTGGGCAGAAAATTAAAAATCGTTTAGTTACAGAGTATATTATAGAGTCGTCCATAAAACAACACAATTTTTTGCTGCAGGCCTATGTATGGCATATAACGTAACATACAAAAAACGGATCAAGTGCAAGCCGAACTCTCGTGGAGAGGATTCCGTATAATTCCGTTTTCCGTGAGAACTTTAAGACTTAGGATTATTGTTTAGGTTTTCCTGTAAACTATGAGTGAGGCCCTATATTCCCTATTTTTCTGAAAATTTTAGACTCAGTGACTTCGTTGATAAGGGGGAATGCTCGATTTTCGTATACTTTCTTTAATATCTCTTAAACTAAGAATTTTACAATTATAAAAAAATATCTTTATATTTCCCATAACAAACCCTTCCATTTAATATGTCACATGATGTGTTTGAAAAATATTTCTTTTAATTTTCGGATTTGCCCCCCAAAATCAGAATTCGTTTATTTAAGCTATATACGTTCGTGATTCGGTCATCTAACTCTATATATACATATCAAATTTCAATTTTTTTCGTCCAGTAGATTACGAGAAAATAAGTTGGAACAGACGGACCGACAAACACGAGAGTGCTCTTATAAGGGTTCCGCTTTTTTCATCGGATGTACGAAAACCTAAAAATTAACTTTTCTACCACAGAGAGATACTTTTTTAGTGCCACCAAATTAACACCCGTTCAGTTGATTGCAAAAATCACACTATTTGTAATGGTTGTAAATGAATCAGTGAATTGACTGGTGAAAGAAAAGACTAAAGTAATGCGTTGTGAGTTGTTCGTCGAATTGCCGTTACGCATTTATTAATTTTAGAGTTATCCATACTTAAATGTTCTTCAGAATCAGCTAAGCGAATGAGAAATCAGTGGCGCTATAGAGTTTTCCCAACCCTAACTGTAATAATTTGAATGAAAAGTGTAATTATATTTTGTCAGTGACGTGGTTTGCATTGTTGCATCATATTTACTTTTGATGAAAATGTTGCGAAAATAAAGTAACCTTATAGATGTTATCAACTCATCATACGTGTTATTATTATTTTTTTGTTAAAATATATGACGTGAATCAGAAAAGCATCAATACTTTAAATATAGACACGGGTGATTTGTAATATTAATTTTCGCAGTACCCTCTATAAAATTATAGCTACTTTACCGATTCCACCACGAGTGCTGTAAAGTGAAACAAAACTGCACGCACTATACCGATTTTATGGTAAAACAATGTCTGTCAGTTTTTTTTTATAACCTACTATTATAGAAAAGTGTGGTATTCTCAAAAGTGAACTGTCTAATTTTTTTTAAATCAACTGAAAATCAGCAAGAGGTGCGTGCAAAAAATACCATATACAATATACCTCCTGTGTAGTTATGACTCCTGTGACTTAAAACTCGCCAATTCTCCTCGTTTTAAACATAATTTTTCAATTGCAGACAGATAGAAAGTTGCAGCTTTTGATTTTGCGAGTGTCAAAATATACGGTCGTATCTTTTGATTGCGTTGACTTTGAAGTTTGATTTTTTCACAGCTCTAAGGGATTGCAGACCTGAGTATTTTTTATTAATGTCAACTTTATACATCCACGCGTTCTTGAGAAAAAGGGTCTTGACAGACAGACAGACGGATGGACAACGAAGTGATCCTATAAGGGTTCCTTTTTTTCCTTTTAAAATACGGAACCCTAAAAACCAGTGTGCAACAGCTAAGGCTATTACAGCTTTTCATTACAATATATCTTATACCTTTGAGAATAAGAATGAACTACTGTTTTAATAAATAGTTAATATACGCATGAAAGTTCGTTTGAGCTTTTCTCAACTTTGACTTTGCCTTTTTAACAAAATCATTTGCCCCTCCTATGGAGCACGGTCCTGTATGTAAAAATAGAATAAAGTTTAGGCTCAGTTATTTAAAAAAAAACACATACATGAAATTGGCTCAAACTATTCTTAATATTATTCCGAAGTACTGCTATGAAATCTGGCATCGGTGTAAATTTTCGTTTGAATTTATTAAGTTTTTTTTTACAAGAGTTATGCTAACACATACACACACACATGAGTCCAATATATATGCGTTTGTGTTTAAAAATTGTAGACACTTGTAAAATTCTATGCAAACTGTAAAATAAAATAAATGTTTACTTTTAAATTAATTTAAAGTATACTTTAAAAATATCTAATAGCAGCTAGTGCATGGTAACATGAGTTGGCAGATTTGTACATAAATATTGTACCTATAATAACTTTTTGAGACATCATTTTTTCTGTATTGGTTATTATAGTGCAATATTTATTATGTAGATTGCGATATAAAACTTCTATTTTTTTATGTTCTCTGCATTTTTAAAAGATTCACCTTTTCTAATTTCTCGATCCTTTGTGTAATTTTTGAGATATTAAGTTATATAGTTCGAAATTGAAAATGTCAAATTTACTTACGAAGATTAGATTGTATTTCACCATGGAAAACCATTTCCCATTTAGTTGATGACCTTAATTCATTGCATTATACACCTTGTACCAGCATGTCAAATATGAAATAATATTATTCCAAAATGATTCTATCATAACATAACTGGTGTTTATTTATAAAAATGGAAATAAGTATCTATTCCAGTGAGTCAAAATCGCCTATGGCTAAATTATAGTAATTTTTGTACCAGTGAATAAAGAACATTGTCTGATTTTGATCCCTATGTTCTCCAAAACATGTTGAACCAAAATTATTTACCCTAGAATGGCCTAGAGCCTAGATGAACAGAAACACCCCTTCATCAATATTAATATATTAATAAGTATGAGTGAAAATATTAAATTATTTATAGCTCAGCTTAATTTCGTTTATTACTACTATTCAAATCAAACTCCTGGACGGAAGTGACACTTTTTTAGTTGCCATGAGGCTAACTTCGTTTATCAGTGGAACAAAAAAACAATACAATTCATTGGAATTGGCTGGCGAGTAGTGCGTTCTGAAAATTGATCGATAAGCCTTTTTTTGTTCGCATGGTGAATGGAGGCGCAATCTCAGATAGTTGGGATGAAGTTAAGGATATACATAGCCTAATATCAGAACCATGCATATATTAGACTTGAATTGGTATTTACACGTAATACGAATGTTTAGTAATAAGAAATTTAATATAAGCTGCTTTGTCGGATAACCACACATAACGCATAACATTTTTTTAGTCAAAGTTATGCTGTAGTGATTTCAAGTAATAAATGAAGAGTTCGTTCGCTGCCGTGAGTTTATGAGGAATTGTTTTTGTTTCAAATTACTATTATTCATACAAAATTCATTTGTAATTACATATATTAATTATGCATACATATTACAGACATACGTATAATCAACCTGATACTTTTATATAATCTTAAAAATATTCATAAACAGTGTATAAACTATTCAAAAAAATGTACAGCCTTGATCCATTATCTTCAAAACAAAACAAAATCGAAACAAAAAAGTAACAATTTAATCTGGGTTATAAACATCAGGTATATTTAATTCTGAATGAATGACTGGCTGTAAACCGAGACTAGGCTTACAATGTGCCCTTTTTTTCCCGGTCACAGTTTAATTTTCCTATTTTGACTGAATACATTTACAGATAATTCTTATAACTAAAATCAAAGGGAAGAATCCACAGGAAACAAAGAATCAAAACAAATTGGCACTGCCGACTTTCACCGCATTAAAGAGGTACACATTAATTTATGATGGAGATTTGGACAGATTGTTATTTGCGATTAATTTGTCATTGTCAAATATGCAGGGACGTGTTGAAAATGTACTCATATGTCATATCTTGAGCGAAAGTTTTGTGTTGCATAGCTATATAGGCATGGTACAATTATATCTGCGGCTGAGATCAAAACCGCGTATGTAACATTTTTCGAACTATTTTCTATATTTTTTAGATGTAGGTTGTACCAATTTACCATTTCAACTTAACAAATAGAGACTAATACTAATTTAAATCAAAATTCATTTTTCAGAGTTTTACAATACTTTCCTACTTGAGGCCCTGAAATATAAAAGACAATTTTTTTAAAAAGCCCATTCGGCTGTGAACAAAGCGGATCGAACCCAAATTTGGGTAAGATGTTTGGCTCGTAATTATATTCAGAGCTTTATTTTTTTTGAGGAAAAGTTTTAACTCTGTAGACTTCCGATCACAATAATAATTGAATTCCTACCCTGGCATTGCCAAGTTAAGTATAGGATATTTGTACTGTAAAGAATAATTTTGATGTTTTTTTTGTACAAATCTTACTAAATAAAATTTCGAATTTAGCCAGGTCTACCTCAAAATATTTTATCGATGGTTCAATGGAGCAAGAAATTGATACTTAATATCTTATGAACTGAATGAATTCAAATGTTATTAAGTATGCATGGTCGCCGAGTCGATATCCGATTCCAAGGTACGATCATTTTGCTGCAATCGATCAGGAATTTCAAATATTTGGCATAATCGATTTTGCCATTTTACCACAGATTTATATACATAACCAAGGTTATTGTTTTAAATGGCTTATGTAGTGTCGTAGAGACGGTGTCGTGGCATCGCTTTAATCATCGTTTCCTAAACTTTTTCGCCTGCGGACCCCTTAAGGTGGCAGTTCGCGCCGCGACAGAGACCGGAGACCGAGACCGTACTTGACCTTAGGTTTTCTATGTGTGTCAGTTCGCGAGCGAGACCGAGACAGGAGACTGCGACGCGAGGCAAAAGACCGCAAGACGGTCTCTGCCCCAGACTAGTACTGCGCTATTTAATTCTCAACTTGACGCATACAGAGATGAAAATTTGAAGGATAATATTTGGAAAAGCATAGCTGAAGGTTTAAATAAGTTTTATAATAATAATATAATAGCAAGTCATCGTCTTCTTCTTCTTCCAATAGTAACTTCATAACTGAATGGCTTTCCATTACACTGTGGATTAATAATTTTCCAGAACACGACACAATTGACTCTTAACGACTCAACAAAACTGAATGAACAGAGGTCTTTGATCTCGGTACGCAACAGACCACCGGAGACGGAGACATGTGTCTCGGTCTCCGGTCTCTGTCGCGGCGCGAACTACCACCTTTAGAGATCAGCAAAATTGTCGAGGACCCCATTAGTATAAACTTAAATAAAAAGTAATACATATTTTTTCTTTTAAATGCAAATATCAATTTATAACATTTAGTTTTTGCGTATGTAATGGTGTATAGTATAAACAGCTTAATATCTGTTTTTTGAACAACGTTCATACAATTTAACCGTCACCGGCTGAACTGCATAGTTTTGCTCACTTACAAAACTTGTGCTCCAGTTCGCTGACTAATGAATCACTGTTTGCCGGCCGAACTAGAGATAGGTTTACTGATTCCCTCGAATGTACTTCCGTGGACCCCAGTTTGAGAAAAGCTGCTATATATTATAAAAATGTTTTGTGCTGTTTTGCATTTTACTGCACCATAAAATTATCTTGATACTGCGATTATTTTTAGCAACATTGTATTGGTCAAAAATCGAATATGACTGGTGTTTTAATGATGTCTTTTTTATGCTGATTGCTTACTATATCAATAAAATTAAATCACTCTAGATCGGCGCCTTTCCAACTCGAATTATACTAACGAAAATATTGCTAACATAGTCCAGTCAGTTTAAAGTATTTTCAACACCATATATTTTCGACTGATTTTCCTCACATATTTTCAAGTTTTTAGTTTCTGCTTCTCACCTAAATGTCCCCTCCTACGAATGGAAATCCCAAATTAACAAAGGTTTTTTCTGATTGTTCAATGACTGCCACGAAGTATGTTGAAAATATTATTGACAATCTTATTGGCCGTCTGGGGACCGCTTTAGTAATATTCCTTATCTCAACAGTTGGCTTAACATAATCCTATTGTTACAATCGCAATGGTGAACAGGAAGTTACCATTTTTGTTTCAAACAGCGAATTACGTAAAGAATATGTGATTAAAATAATTAATATATTATTTAAACCGTTATTGGTACGTCTGGCACGCGTTTTAAAATATTTTGATGAGCATTTTTATTGACAACGAACTGTCAATTATTATTATACAATAATAAATATCGTATGTTCAAAAAAAGCAGCATTAAACAAGAATGGCGGCTTGCAAGGTTTCTTTTTGTTTGATATTTTGAATTTTAATGATTGTATTTTTAACACAGTAATCAGTCTTGAAATATTAACATTTCTGAGTTACAACAGCAACAGAGAAAGCAGTAGAATTCGTTGTCACAATCGATGGAAAACTAATTAAAATTTTTATTTATAGCGCCCTCCAAATTTTCATACCCTTTCAAATTTTAAACGCTTTTAAAATTTAATCGCCTCCCAAATTTTACCGCTCCTCAAATTGTGTCACGCTGGACCCGGGCCTCGCGGGTCTAAACCTAAATTCTTCACTGCTAATAATGGTAATTTATTAAATTAATTTATTTATATAACTTTCTACAGTATTATAAATATTTATTTTATATTTTAACTTTTCAAAATACAATTCAGACATATTTTTTATGTACCTATCTATTAAAAAAGTCGAACATAAGCATTCTCCTAGTTTCTAGTAATTGTTCTTGTCAGCAGCGTTTAAATATTATACTTTAATATAGATATTTACTTTTTCACTTTACCTACTTCTACTTTTGTGCAGAAGTGCTAATTCAATTATTTAAATGATGAATACTACATTATTTTGATGAATCTCAGTTTATAAAATATGTATAGCCTAGTATTAATGACTTCGGCACGTGGATATTATTAGTAGTATTATAAGGATGCGCGAGGACTTGCCAAATCAAATATTGGTTTAGTAGTAAAGTACCTGACCATCGAGGAAGGAAGCTTTGCATGTAGGTTGACGTAGTTTTTGAGAGCGCACCGCGAATTGTCCTTTTGTGAGACGTGTGGCACTCAAGTCACCGTATCACATATTTTAATTGAGTGTTGCCGAATTAGTACGAATACACGGCAGTCGACTGGATTGCCAGGAGATCGGTCAGTATTTTTAAGAAATGGTGTTCCGGTTTTGAAAGAGAAACCGTCTTGACCAATTTATATTATTAGTGTTTTTATGTAGTTTTTTAATTGATTTGTTTCCTTTTTGTTTTGTTTTGATATATTTTTATTAGATTTTCGTTAAATCTATATTGACAAGAGTGGGTCAACGTCTTCCCCCTTTTCTCGATCTTTAAAACATTAGATTTGATAATGTAGCTAGTTTGTAATAAGCAGTCACTCTGTATACGAAGATTGAAGAGAGAACGGTTATGTAAGCCAAGCCGAGCGGCCATTGCGGTACTCGGCCGACACGTTTATTATTGATATTTACACACAAAAAAAAACAAAACATTTACATATATTTTTGTGTACACGCACAGCAGGTACTGTTGTAATCGTTGTATCGAATTTTGCCGTATGTGTGATGTATGGTGTTTAGTAAGTTACCCAAATATTTTAAAGAGCATAATACATACTTTAATAGTAGAGAACTACAGAAGTTTACTTCAGAATAAATCTTTGCAAGCTTTAAGCGTTAAAAACAGATTGTAGATTGTGATAACATAGTGTAGCATTGTAATGGGTTATATTCCGAAGAACTGTGACAGTATGTTTAAAATAAGAGAGTTTTAACAATCACACGTGCCGAAACACCATTACGCATGAGATATATATGGTACTTTTTGCACGTACCTTCTATAAAATACCTGTTTGTCACTTCATTTTCAAAATTTTTGACAGTTCACATTTGAACATACGACATTTCTAATAGTAGGTTATAAAAGAACAACTGGCAAGTGAACAGTGATTGTTTATAGAATTGGTGTAGTGTGACCACTAGTGCCTAATGGATCACTTTACATGCCTGCGCACATGCATGTAAAGCAGCTATTTTAGAATAGATAGTGCAAAAAAGTTATATATACAGGAATAGTCAAATGTCGTTATCAAACTTTTTATTAGGTACGAACGCACATGAGTACTGATCTACGCAAAAAAATATTCTTTTCAGACTAAATTTTTGCTATAAAAAATATTGCGTGTCTATTTTTCAGTTACGAATTTCTTTTAGCCATTTTCCGTGGACTATACAATTCTTCAGTTTTTGCATTGAATTTTGAGATGAACTGTTTTTTTTATATTTATTGCGTAAAAACATATTTTATCATAGTTCAAAAAACGATGACATTGCATTTTTCTGGATTCTCCAATTCCTCGTTGCTCCAGGAACACCAAGTTTTTTTCTTAAATTCGGCACTATGCAAGCAATTTAACCCTTTCGCGACGTGCTATTTTCCTATTAAGTATATGCCCATAAGACGGGCAGTTTTCGAGGTTTGCGGAATCGTATGGTCTTCGTCGTTATAGCATACATTACCGGAAAAGTACGGTAATCGGCGTCTCTACAAAAATATTGTTTCAAGGTCATGTGCTAAACATAAAAGAACCGTGCCGCGCGTTGCCTCTTATAAAATATTTACTCTGTGCCATGACTGTCATTCGGTCAAACCTTCATTCTAAACGACCCATAGAATCGTTCATTCACGCATAATTAACCACAGCTTACATTTAAATTAGGTACTGTTAATCTGACTAATTGAAAATACCACCAGCGAACAAATAATAATAGATTCGCCTTTCATATATTGTGCAGATATTTTTTTACCGTTTAATCTACTGCCTATTTTTAATTCATGTACCTTTGTAATTGCAACATAACTACTTCTATTGTTCATGTCCGTTTGATGAAGATTCGTTGTCAGAAATTAACGAAACCTTTGTAAATGGACGTACTATTTGAAGTTACGGCATATTTTTAAATTTTAAGATTCCGTACCCCGAGGGTTCAAACGGAGCTCCGTATTATTGTGCCAATGTCAGGACGTCTGTCAGAAGCTTCTGGCACGAAAACATAGGATAAAAAGCTGAAATTTTCACAAAGTGTGTTGCTTTGCCCAAAACAACTTCGTATTTAAAATTTTGGGAATCTTTTTTTTGAAGTGGATTTCATATATTTTTATTTGCATACAAACCAGTAGCTTATAAAAGGTCATTAAAATATGAAATAATTGTCAGGGAAATGTTCAAAAAACTATTTTTTGTTTTAGACTTGCGAAAATTTCATTTATTAAGTCAATGTAAAGAATGGCCAGTTTGCTTTGCCAACCCATAAGTAGAGTCCGATTTCGGTCAAACATTCTACCTTTGGTAAAATAATAGGCTTCAGCTAAAAACAAATCGTTCAATTATCGGATTAAGGTTCCTGTCGAAATCGATATTAACACGTTAATGACTTCAGTTTTTGAACGTCTAACATCTACAAGCCATCCTGTAAAGGCCAGTTAAATCGGGAAAAAATGCTGATTACACATTAGTTATTTCGATGCCAATTATATTAGATTTTTTTTCAACAACGAATTAAACGGCGGAAATCGGTTGACCGCTCAAAGATGAAATATTCAATAGAAGTAAATAATTAAGATCTATTATCAACAGGTTATCACGATTCTCGATTAACTTAGACAAGTTTTAAGTTTTAAATGAATGTAAAAAATGTAGTTTTATAACTGTACATTTCACAAATTAAAATCCAACAGTTGAATATTCTCATAAATATATCATAATATACAGTACAACCAACTCTATAGGAGTTTCTTGAATCGTTCGTATGAGATTATTATGTGTTTGACTTCACTGCGACTATATACAGATGTATAAAAAGTATGGTCACTTTCTGTACTCCTGATGAAACTGCTTTGGATCCATAATTCCCAGAACCATAAAAATGAGTGGGAATCGAAAGATCTTGTTTGTAGCTGCATATCCAACTGTTTTTGAAACTTGATAATAAAAACCGGACACACTATACCTGCACGGATCAGAAGAGCTGTTCGTAAATTTATCTATGTTGGAATAGTGCATATTAAATCAGTACCTGCACGTAGGTACTCAGAGCAAATCGTGTCGATCGGGGTACAATTCTGACCCGCAATTTCCATGTTTGACCGTGCTGGGCCGATTTAATTTTGTGTTTTATAGCTGTTTTGGTACTGTAGGTGCGGAAGAATGATACCCTAGAGTTATAATAGAGTTTATGTTGTTCCATTCGACAATATTGAATTAATTTTTGTTGATCTCTCTCCATAGTTCGGGAAATAAATTATGAAATTCAACATATTGCTCCCTCTTTCCATTGATAGGGTGAATCCAAAATCTTCTTTTATTCCTGGTTTCTTCCTCTTCTTCACATTGCCAAAATAAAAACTTCTTCCACCGAACTACACATGTCCATGTTGCACACTCACTATGTAAAAACTGCAAAATGTTTGCTGCACTCGCGGAACCTGCACTAAAAGTTGCTGATCCGCGCAGATATAGTGTGAGCGCCATTTTAAACGTAAACCCACTAGCACTTTTTCCTCGACGTACGTTTCGCTAGTCATATTAGCATCATGCAAAGGTGGCCAAAGTGTTAATGTGGTAATCGTCTCATAATAATTAACATTTTAGTCATCTCCTGATTATGTTAACATGGTTAGCAAAACTTGCGTCAAGAAATAATTAGTGGTTTAGTGTTTATTATTATATATTTTTTAATTTTCAGTGGTCGAGACATAAATTATAGGGACGTATATACTTGTTTCTCTGTTACGATCAGGTTAATATAGAGTTCCCGTCAAAAGTGACACACACGAGCGACCCTGTTAGCAAAAGTTTTCACGCAACCAAAGTTTTTAACTTCCCGCTACGAAAATTGAAAATTTTCAAAAATTGGGAAGTTATTGGTTTCACCCCGATTTTCGAAATTTGAGTTTTTGTCAGATCTCGACGTTTTGAGATCCTAGGAAGCTATTCTGACGATTTTTAAAATGATGTCCGTATGTCTCTGTGTGTGTATGTGTGTGTGTGTGTATGTATGTAACCCTCTCATAACTTTTGAACGGGTAGACCGATCGAAACGCGGATTGCGGTATCTGAAAGGAACTTACTGAACTTAGATTTCCTGAGAATTGGAACAGATTCGGCCAGGTAGATTTTGAGAAATCTCAAAAATAAATCTTTTTGGAAAACAATTTTTTTTTAATATTTTGAAATATTTTTGAAACTGCCGTACCGATTAATTCCAAAATCTAATCAGCGCTATTCCTCATAAAATAACGTCAATCGCCGCAAACCGCATTAAAATCGGTTAATCCGTTCGAGAGATATCGTCGGAGAAAAATTCTGAAAAAAAAGTTTTTTCAAAATAACTTCTCAAATTTGTGTTTGATTGATTTTTCTGTAATAAGTTATTTTTTGTGCTTGAAAAACTGCGTCGATTGCCGCAAACCACACTTCGATCACTTGATTCGTTCAAGAGATATCGTTGAAGAAAAATTTTGAAAAAAATGGTTTTTCAAAATATCTTCTCAAATTTTCGTTAAATTGATTTTTTTGTAATAGACAATTTTTTGTGCTTGAAAAACTGCTTCGATTGCCGTAAACAGCATCTCGATCGGTTGATTCGTTCGAGAGATATCGTTGACAAAAAATTTCCAAAAAAGTGTTTTTTCAATATATCTTTCCAAATCTTTGTCAGAATTTTATAACGGTTTATAGTTTCATAGTTTCGGAAATATTTTTATAATAAAAAAAAATCAGATGTTCTTTTGTTCCGAAGATCTGTCAAAAAGAAATTAGTTAGGTAGCTAACAAGCATGCTTTGATTAATTTTTACGTTAAATCATATTATGTAACCATGGAAGCAAATACCATAACCGTAAACCGTTAACAGAAATTTTATTTTATTACAATATTTCAAATGTCAATATTTATGAAGCTGGAATGATCCTGTCGCCCAATTGGCTGGAATTTTTTAAAATAGCTTTTAACAAACACCGTAGGAGTAAGCCACATTTCAATAGATCGGAAACAGCGGGAAGTTCCAGGGATGGCCTGCAGGGTCAACCGTTTTTCAGATTTTTTTTTTATATTTTTAAATAAACATAAATTTGAATTAAATGCAAATTATTTATGTATTTTGAGTATTTATGATTGAAATTTAAAAGGAGTGGTCTTATACAACTGTTAAAAAAATGGTGTATCCATATTTAGCATGTTTATTATTGATGTAAAAAATGAACCACAATCCATTGAAATTCCAGTCTTGCGCGTGTCAGATTAATGGAAAAAAATCTCACGCTCATTTCTCGCGGTGGAGGAATGTTTAAAATGGTTTATTTATATTATGTGTTTTTATAATAGTATTTGAAGACTGGAATACGAATTGTTAAAAATAAATAAAGGTAGATTTACAATGTAATAATAGTAATTATTTATAAATGCATTTAGCTTTATAAAAATATCCGGTCCGGCTTCACCCGAGTAGATTTTAGATTGACACTGTAATAATCTCATATTACTCTGTTTAGTGTTTTGCTGAAGATGGGAGCTTAGCTCTCGAAATGTACATCCACTGAATAAATCTGTTGTGGTAAGAAGTAACTATTCTTTCTTTTATTTTTATTACTCTGTCTCTTATTACATGAGGGTTTTAAAATCATTGTCAGTAATTCATAAGCTTATCTACTTATATAAACATTCTTCACATAAACAATAAACATACTTCACAATTGATATAAACAGCACAAGTTTTATCCATGGGACGGGTATGATTTGCATTGTTCATTACTTTGCCGCCCCATAAAGTTTGTTAGTAACTATGTATGAATCACTCAGAGTTATTTTCAAATCGTACTATAGTTTAATCAACATATATACCAGTTTATAGCTCAGAGAATTCAGAATTCAGAATTTTCGATCGGCTTTGCATTTTCGCTCACTAATCAACCGCCTTTTGCCATAACGTTTAGTATATAGCCTATGTTACGCGAGAATAAGAAAACTTTTTAACAGTGAAAGAAATTTTTAAATCGGCTCAGTGGTTTTTGAGATAAGCATAAAAAACGAATTTGATCTCTGTGTATATTAGTGTCTATACTATCGAAACTAAGATATAAAAAAGTTGTCTGTTTGCGTGTTCGCTAAAATACGAGAACTACTGAATGGATTAGAATACGGTTTTTATTACTCGATAGCTTATTTTATTTCTTGCGGAAGATTTTGATCTATAATAACTGGCCGGTCCGGGATTGCCCGCGTGAAAATCGGATTGAAATTTAAATGCGGTTTTTACCATTCGATAACTCATTCTTGAGGAAAGTTTAGGGTGTGTAGGGCCTGAATTCGCCTAAGTACAAATAAAATTGATTCTAAATTGGAGATCTAAAGAGGGAACAAAATTTAATTTACGCGGGCGAAGTGAGGTCTGACGACTAGTAGTTAAAATATAATTTGTTTGGCGTCTATATTTATCATATTTTATTAAACTCCCATATTTTCACAAGTGAAAGAATTACAGGAAAATAGGATTAGGAGTATTCAAAATTTGTTTGCTGGTCTGCTGCTTTATTAATTTTAAAAAGGAATGTATGCTCATTAGAGTATTTTAGGTATTGCATAAATAATACAACAAAGAAAACTTTCACAGAATAATAAGTTGTACGTCGTGCAGTTTATATTTTTTTTATTTATTGTTAAATACGTCGATAATAATTTATGTGAATTTACGACAATAAGCACTCACATTGTTATTATTAGTGTTCGTTGGAGAAAGCACTGCATTATTTTTGTCTTCTTTCTAGCTAATAAATATAAAAAATTGTCACCAAAATAATATGTAGATATGGTCTCTCTCCCTCTCCCTCTCCCTCTGTGTGTGTGTCTGTGTGTGTGCGCGCGCGCTCTCAATTTTTTTTTTATTTAGCACGGTTCTCTTCCGGCTTAGGAGATCTAGGCACAATTATTTTTCTTCGTGATATTTTAAGAAACTAAATAGCGTGTAGATTTCAAAGATTAGAAATAAACTTTTTGTAAAATGCAAGATCATTTCTTTGTGTTATAAATTACCTATAATAGCAGTCAGCATTAAGAACAAAAAGTATGAAAAATTTATAATTGTTATAATGACGATTTCATGCACCAATTATTAGAGCAATTCATGTGCAACACAATTCACAAAATTGTATTGAAATCGCATCTCTAAAATATACATCTCGCGTTTATAACAACAGCTATTCTCTCGAAGTTACGTTTATTAGATTCGTGTATATCAGTGCTTTCCAAACTATGATGAAACTTGACTTAACGTAACCTGGAGTCCTGAAATTTAGTCGGCAAAGAAAACCAAAACACCAAATAGCGTTAAAATCGATTGACGCTGGATTGTACAATCCATTATCAGAAAGTTGACAATGATATCCTGTGATACTATAATGAAAGTTTTTAGATGTACATATTACACATACATAAATGCATGAGGAATATTCCAAAACTTTTTAATATGTAACAGATTTGACTACACAGTGTACACAGAAAAACAAATGCCTGTATCTTTCGAAACGTTAATACTGTCTTTGACAGTAATACGTGATTTTGTGGTTCGACTCCTTCCAACAGTGTATGTGCCACCAGCACCGTAGCTAGAGCCTGGCAAAAGGGATGCAAACCTAGTATAGAGCAATCAGCATTGCAACTCGTAGTATTTATTAAATTTTTGAATTAATTTTGGCGACTTCATATCAGAATTTTTCCTTAGGGCCGGAACTTACAAGGACTTTGACATGAACCATTTATTATCATGATTTGTCGGAATGCGTCCACAAAATCAACAAGTAACTACATTGTTAATTAATTGTTTGCATGTAAATTTCGAACGTTTAGATTAGAAATGATCACCTGCTTTTTAAAAATCGCCTTAAAAAATGCAAGGATGACCACTACACGCATATTTCAATATTAAAAGCTCTTAATAGAAATTTTTTTTCTGATTTTTGCCCACCATTTCGGGATTTCAAACCATTGCAATGTGCGTCAGTGACTTTAACTACGACATTCTAGCCAAATAAATTCATAACACAGTAATGCAGTATTGAAATTTAATGTTTTTTTTTTAAATATTATTATTTATAATAATTTGTGTTTATGCGTAGACATCAGTGTTATTGTAGTTGAATTCAGGTCATATTTTAATGTACTGGTGGTAGTAGTTGATGCATGACACCGTAAATAAATAGCGCTAATGTGAGACTTTAAAAATACTGCTATTAAGTGAAAATGTGCAACTATATCTAATGTGCTAAATTACATTAATACAATGTCTACTCAGATAGTAATGGCGCCGTTTTGTCATGGAGTTTTTGCACATGCATATAATGAAACGGCACAAAGATTGTTATGGCAAAAAAGGGGCAAACCGTAAATTACAACACATTTTTTAAGCTTTTGTATCCCCTCCTCATCTTAGTAACAACTTGTAACAAATTATTAGACCATCCCCCTTCCACTGATGCGGAGCTATGAAGACTTTTCTCAATTAAAAAACAGTATTATATTATGAAGATATATGAATTATTTATTGCACAAAATAAGTATAGTTAATTTTAACAACATACTTACATACATGATTTTTTGTTACGTAAAGTTGATCAGGCTCCACCCACCCGAAACATAGCGAAATGTAACAAATTGAACAACCCCTCTGCACTTAAATTAAATTACGTAATTTATGGATAACCCCTAACATGGAATAAAAAAATGCATTTTTTATTTTGAAAAAGTTTGACCAAAAAAAACAGTAATTCTATGTTCTCATTATGTGGTGGAATGTAAAAAAAAGTATTGACGAATTTTCAATAATTTGAAAAACCGTGTGCTGTCATTATAGTCGTTGGCGATTGAAGTCTCTAATTCCTATCCAATTTGCTATCGAATCTCTTAATTAATATTGAGATCCTCTTATATCCCACCTCTACCCCACTCCATCCCTATTTCTTCGTCCCATAATTAAGAATTCATGCTTCTAATTTTCCGCCTAAAACATTTGATGTGGGACGCTTTACAATTTTGCGTGATACCTACGACGGAAAAGCCAAGTCTTAATTGAAATCTAGACGTAGTTAGGCTAAAGTTTTCAAAATAGTTTTCCTATTGTAGTGTTCCTAACCTTAATAATCCATAGATGAAAGACTACCGTTTGTGTTAGTCCTGCATTTATAAGTCTATTGCTTTCCTTGCCCCTCATCCCAAGTTCTGTTAATCTATCCCTCTATGTGTCCCAGTTTTATATGTTTGTGAAGTTATAGGAATAAGATGCTGGCACATGGGTTAAACCCTGAAGCCATTGGGGGCGGTTTAAAAAAAAATGGTAACCTTGCTCAGATACCATGGCTTAGTTACAAGATTTAACTCAAATTCTTTAAAAATACATTTCTCAACCATCGCACTAGAACAGTTTTATTAGTGGCTGTCAAATTATACCGTTTGCAACCATCGCCTCAGAAATGTCTGTGAAATGTTGGTTTTTATTTGGCACTCTATAGGACAGCTTGTCAAAGAAATTTACACCGTTTGATTTGGCAACAACGGTCTGGTATCTTTTTTCGAACGTACATGATTGAGCAAACGTTTTTATATTGTTTTGTAACCCCTTTGACTCGTTTAAAAGTTCCTCATCTACATAATATTAATGAGAAGAGAAATACATTTACTGCTTTTGTGTGCAAATAATAACATGTGTCGTTGCAATTAAGACACAAATATAAAAATTAACCATTCGCAGTTAGTTTAACAGTTCAGTTGCAATAATCTCAATGTGCCCACGTGACATTGCATCGGTCGGTATGGTAATTAATGTGTACCTAAGTAGAAATTACCTTGTTTCGTGATGACTTCTTACAGCTTAACTATACGGACACTTGTAGCTTAACAGTTACATATCTGAGTTATGCATTCAGTTGTGAAATTAAAAAAAATATAACCGCACAGCATCTTAGTAGTGTATTTGCTTATACAGGGTTGTCGACGTGAAAATTTTGTACGGTTTTCATTGTGATTCCCATATTTATTTGGAATTTGGAAACTTAGTGAATAATTGACTTTTTTCTTTTTTGTCCTTGGTAATTAATATAAAAATGATTTGTCGGGAAAAAGGACTTAAAAACGTCGCTATAATAATAATAATAATAATAATAATAAATTTTATTTGTGTTGACCATATTACAGGTATACAAAATTGTCAGACGAAAAAAAAGAAAAAGAAAAAAAGAAATCAGATTAAATCTGAGAAACTATAATACATAACAAATAATTTTTTACTTCTTTTTTAAACTTTGTTTCATTTTTTATACTTTTAATATAGTTTGGCAATTTTTTGTATATATTAAATCCAGTATATACTGGGCTTTTTTCAAAAAATGTAGTCTTATGTTTTATTGATCAATCTTCATTCCTGGTATTATATATTTTTTCTTGTTTTTGATCAAAAAAGCCTAGACTATGCATGTGCCTTAATATTTCATACACATATATTCCAAAAAATGTTAGCAAAAAATACATTTTTACATGTTTCTCTATATTTAAGGTTAAATATGAGACGGATAATTCTTTTTTGTAGTACAAACATTCTGTTATTATCAGTGGAACGACCCCAGCTTATTATTCCATATTTCAGTTATGAATATACGAAAGAATAATACACACAGACTAGGCTTTCTTGATCAAAATAATTTTTTAAAAGTTTTAATTGAAAGAATGACCTATTCAATTTTTTGCATACTATATTTATATGCGCTAGCCATTTGAGGTTATCATCAATATGTATGCCTAAAAATCTGATGATGCTACTTTTCTGTATATTGGTGATATAATTTAAGTCGGTATTGACAGATGGTTTAATTTTAAATTGCAAGTAAGTGTTTACTTAAAAAGTCCTTTTTCCCAACAAATTATTTTTATCTTAGAGAATAATATATTAGTGATGGGATATTTCGAGTGAAAATAATTCAATTATTAAAATATCTCGAGAGGTTATTCAAAAGCATTCGAATGCTTTTTATATACCTACGAGTTACGACTTTACAATACAATCTACAGTAAAAATTGTTATACTAAGTTCTCTCTTTACACTTTAAAACATTCAGATTCTCATCAGCTAGCAGTTCACAGTATTGAGTACGATTATTTACGTTTTTTATCTGCGTCTGTTCTATGAAGCACATATATACAGGTGACTCTCTCAAAGACTGACAAACACAACCGAGAGCAAAGTTCATTCGAGAGTTGAAACATTCATTCTTTCACGCATAATACCGCAATACACCTATTAATATAATAACATCACGCGAAGGAATCATTTCGAATGAATCATTCGATTAGATAAAAGGACACGTAAGTTGGAATCGTTGTGTCGTCCTTAACCATCACCGGCACACTACTTTAACTAACTTCCTATATTTTTTCGGCAGATTTTGGAGAAGAATCCCATTTTAGGTCTCTTTTATAATATAATTACTAGACTAAAGTGAGTGGTTTCTGAAATATTTGACATCAAAGTTGGAGAAATGACAGCAAACAATTCACTCTTTCATAGTAATCTATGGAGATTTCTGAAATTGTTTCGTTTTTGTGTTTTTTGCCATTGTAATCTAAAACTGATGTGCATTTGATTATTTTGTTTATTTTTTTTTTTCAACTATATTCGTCTATTGGATGGGTTGCTATACTAATATCCAATTTTTAAAAACCGTTCTCAATAGCTGCCTTTGTAAATCTGCTCTGAAATAGTAGAGTGATTATAGTATGTTTCGCTTAATGGATGAATGAAACAATGTAAGTCAAACCCGTCCCGTGTACAAAAGCGGTGCCGTTTATTTATAATGTAAATTTACGAACTCCACTATAGATGCTAAACGAAACATCTGTTGACGATATCACATATTTCTTGTCTCTGTACTTGATCGGTCATTAAGCTTAGTAATAATGTTAAGTGGCTATTTAGCTCATATAGGTATATTATAAAAGTACTGTATGCAAAAGCTCATAAAAATAATTTGATGCGTTAAAATGTAAATAGTGCCTACCAGAGAGCTACATTATTGCTAACAAAATATGTATAGACGCTTGTATGGGTATTCCAAGGAGATGCTAAGATTTGCTATTTGCAATAATCGTTAAGAGTTTGAATTTGTTTGCGGTACTTTCTACATGCATTTACTTCATACCTGTTCAGCTTGACAGGTGTTTGAATACTGCAGTTCACGCAGCACTATTACGATTTTTTATTCTTATAATATTATCGGAAGGACTTTTTACGATTTCATACCAAATTCGTAAAAAACGGAACTGACTTATTATGATGTCAAATAGACTAGATTCATGCGTCAAACTCCAAATAGACTTTGAACTAGGGTTGCCATCCATCCGGGTTTACCCGGATTTGTCTTAGTTCAGAGGGCATCCGGGGAGCGTCCGGGCGGGGCTTCATTTGCAGTCCGGGTTTAAAAATTTAAGAATAAAAAAATTCTTTAAAACAATTTGTAACAAATTGTATAAGATTCTGTTTTGTTAGGTACATTTAAAATGATGATAAAAGATGACTAAATTTAATTTTAAGGTCTGAAAATAAATAAAAAGGTGATTTATGACATTTTCAACCGTTTTTATTACACTATGTTTAAAAAAACCTGTTGACATGTCCGGGTTCTGGGCTCTAAAATCCGGGGTTTTCACGCGTCTTGTCTTGGTTGCCAAATTTTAGAGATGGCAACCCTACTTTGAACTCATGATTCGAAATAAACCGATTGTCAATGGATCCAAAGAACCCAAATAAACTCTGGGTCAATGAACCCAAATTGATTGGTCAAAATAAACTGTTAAAATAAAAATAATAATAAATAAACAAATGAATGGATACATAAGTAATAATTAAAAATTTTGTCGAGGCTGTTTTACACAACAAAGGCCATTATAATCTATACGTAATAAAAAAAAAACTGTTTGTTCGTGGATATGGATAGGCTCAATAGACTGGTTTCGCGGGTCTAATTGTCCGTGGATCGAAGGATCTAAATACACCGTGGGTTCATGGATCAGAAAAAACTGCGATTACTTGGATCTAAATAACACTGCGGACCCATTGGCGATACGTTTATCGTAGTTACTGTGATTGTGTTGAGACTTTTTAACTGACTGCAAGTGTTGAGCCTGTTAACTGTAAAATATTCCTATAGATATTGCAATAAATTGGCTTTGTAACTACACTTACCTATAATAATGTAATTTGTATACCTGTAACACTCATTATATTGGAATGCACATAGATAATTTGATCCATTTCACGATAACAATAAAACAGATATTGTTTTTTATTGTCATTTGTTTTATATATTGATGGATTGTAAAATCAAGTGAATCACTATTAATTTAATGCCCCAAATTAATTTTTATCGCTATTTAAATCAAATAGTGGGAAATTAACATTTTATGATATGTCAATAAGAAATGTAATTTAAAATGAGGTTTTTAAAACAATTATTTTCTTTATGAATACAGATAGGCAGACAAAAATTCTAGAAACACGTTTTCGTATCATGAAAATTCACAAGGAAACGAAATTACAGACAGATTTTGTGGCTGTTTGTACAACAGTTCTGTCAACTTTGCTCGTGTGAATCTTTTAAATCTTAATCTGATTGTGAAATGAACCTTATTACATTGGGAGTAACGATTGATACTGTACAAAAATTACTCCAAATCGATCCAATCATTTTAGAATAATGCCGGTAGTATCACAAAAAAATCCGAAAGACACACAGGAAAATTAAATAACTGACAGATGTCCCAGTAGTAATTGTTTTAAACTTTATTGTTATGATAAGAGAAAGTGTTGATGTGATGTCTTTATACGTTTTCAAAAGTCCCAAGAGTATTGTATATCAGTGTTAAACAAACAACAGATAGCTCGCAGTTACGAAAAAGAAAAACAAAGTTTCGCCAGTGATAAAAATTATAAGGGAGTGGTCCGTAAAATAAACAAGCAATGTTTTGTTAATAATTATTTTGATGCATATCGCTTAGCTACAGAATAGTCATGAGTCTTGACGGTTTTAAATTGACGATTGTATTTTTTCTTATTCGAAAACGAAACGTGAATGAATAAATTCATAAATAGAAGATCTTTTCAATTCTTGCTCCGCCCTTCAGAGCGCACACGACTTTGTTATATTTTTTTTGTTTTTGTTTTTAACGTCATGAGTGCTATTACAATATGTCCTGGTAGGACATTGAACAATATACATGAATGAATGAAGGAAGACTTGGAAAGCATGCGTTCATGAGTGACATCTTTAAAAATTAATGCTTGTCAATTAAATACACTGCCAGAAAAAATACACGAAATATACTGATAATATATAATAGTCATTTTCCGAATTATTTAAAATGCTTGACCTCGGAGTCGAAAAAAAATGCGCCTGCAGCAGCACGGTTGCATTTTTCGACGCAAGCATTTTAAGCATCCTTGGATCAATTCTGCTGACACCCATGTCCGGACATCTCTAAAAATATGGTGTTCCAAGCACGTGACTGTTTTGCTGGTGCTAAGAGCCGACTATAAAATCGTTCAACGAACTTTTGGGTCAGTCTGTACATTTTGTATTAATGAGTAGTACACGTTCTAAAATGCAAAAAAATCTGCGATATCACCGTTTAATTACAGCTGTATCGAATCTTGCCTGTTTTACTTCTAAGAACGAACTAATAATTATAGCCTTCTCCTTTTATGTCTTTCTTAACGTGATAATTTCATAAGTAAAATGTTTTTAAATCTGGTGTCTGCATTTACAGCTTTCGATATGAAAGCTTAGGAGATATACCCTAACAATAATAAACAAGGTTCACGTAGTCCTGTCAGACTCAAACTCTTGGGAACTAATTTGTTAAATATGTGACGAATGGTTTGAGTGCTTTCTCAAGAGGGCAAGGGCTTATAACTCTTTGGGACTTAACTATCGGGGAGGCACAATGAATACTTATAGGCTTAGATACAGCAGATTTTTTCTGCAGTTTTAACTTCCAATATATCTACTGCTTTTGACTCCGAAGATGTGTGGCATTGACGCAATTATGATAGAAAGATAGATACTTTATTGGTACTATAACTGTTTGACTTAGTATCACATAAAATGCCTAAGAAAGATTCAAGATTGTGGACAGATAACAGCTAATTTTTCGTCTATCAGAGAACCAAAAATAATTAATGTGCATACGCAAGCCTATATAATGTTAATTAATATTACGTTAAAAAAGTGGATCGTGGTACTATCATTGAAATATCCACTGACGGTTTGAAAAATCGTCGAATATGTTTAAAAAAAAACTCTTTTTGAAGAACTAATTAATCTGAATTCCTATTATATTTCTCAAGCACATAAACATAAAAGTCATATCTTTAACTATAAACAAAAGCAGAAGAGATATTTTAATAAAACATTTTTTCTGGTGTGCAGCATATAACTCACAAAAAATATTTTACAGTTGTATAGCGAGGTCTTCGTTTAAATGGAGTTTCTATGGCTCCTCTAATACAAAGTCCCCATTTCCCAGGTTCTAATCTGAAAAAGCGTAAAAGTAGGAATTGAATTTTCAATTTATTAATAATAAATTGAAAAAAGAAAGAATTGTTTTACTTTATGGACTAGTGCAAAAAATGGTCATTTTATTACCCCTACAATAGCTGTTTTATAAGTAGTCATGTAAAATAGTAGTTTATGCATCTCGTTCACAAATGAAGTTTTTATGTTACGAGTCTGTAATTATTTAAGACGAGCGACTATCGAATTTGAACCGTCACACTGGTCATATTAGCCTTACGAGCTAGATGCATACTAGATTTTTCGCACATAAGTACCGCTTATAAAATAGTTAAGTTTAAATAATTTTAAAAATTATTACAGTTCAATTTTGAGCAAGTTCACTTCCAATTGGCTGCGTTTGATTTTCATACTTTTACTATGGAAATGACAACGCGACTACATTCGCATCTTTTTGTTTTACTTTATGCACTATTGCGAAATGAGTCATTTTACAACCGCTATACAGATATGAAAAGCAACTATTTTATGGGGGGTCGTGCAAAACATTTATTATTAGAGTATATATTGATTGAAGATTATAGATTATAGACGCTCATCATCTTAGGTCATCAGCGGATCTTAATTGATACAGAGTATAGATATAGGTATTAGAGTATTGATTGATGAGTCTAAACTCTAAACGAATACTGTAGTGTTAAATTGCGCTCGTGGAATCGACCTCTGTACTTTGGAAATATCGTCAACCGCGTTGTTATATTATTATTTTTGAGGTCGTTACAGTCGACAATCCACATACAAGACATCTTGTGTAACTCTTTGAAATGAACTTTCAATAGCGTGTTTGGCATAGGTGTTCACGGTACGTGCATATATTATAATTATTCTGTACAAATTATACCTACAAAAGTAGGAGTGTCTCCCACAACCGGTCTGGAATGCTGATCAATTCATTGCCTCAAAAACTTGTATAACAGTTCGGTGGCAAAATGGCATTTTTCTGTATTTTTAGGGGCCCGTACCAAAATAGTAATAAAAAAATCGACTTCAAAAAAGAAGTCGGAATGTTTTTGAAAAGTAGAAAATATTTTTTTCCTTCGTTTGTGAGAAACGATGGAAAAAATATGTTCTTATTCAAAGACATTCTGAATTCTTATTGTTTTTTAAAGTGGGATCAATTTTTTAAAGTCATTCTTATTTCACACTTTTCAGTTTATCGAAATTTTCCAGAAAATTATTCCGTGTTGCAATTAATTTAAGGAACATTTCTCAAAGATAGCTCAACAATTCAGCATCCATTCCCCTGTTTTGCAATGTTTATACAATAGAAGTTTATTAAAAAAAATTAACAATCGTCATTTTGAAACAAAGTAGTAGATCAAGATCAGACCTACTTCAGTACACTCGTTGGAGGTAGTTGAATATTTTGGCATCTGTTTTGTTATTCTACGTTGCGTAGAACGGAATTTATAAGGGTGCAAGAAAGTAAGATTCGTCCATGTGAAACGCATATAATACAATCGGAAACGGAATTCTTATGCCGAAATTTCACGTCTGTCTGAAACGTACACCAAGAAAATGTTCGTTTGACTTTTCTTTTTGATGGAAATTTTCAAAAAAAAAAGACCAACGAATACAACCCATAATCTGTCTATTTTTAGATAGAGCTGATTTTAAATTCTAACCCACTTTGCAAATCAATATATGTATTAATTACAATCTCCAGTTGGTGCATCTTCAGGTTGTGGATGGACAAATAATCAGCGCGCCATATTTACAACTGCATATTTGCACGATTTAAATTCAAGGTTACAATTATCCACAGTGACGTGATTATTGTTAATGATCGAACGTGCACATCAATATTGGTTGCACATATTTATTTGTTGTTAATTTACTATTTGCTTAAGCCACAAATCAAATATAAACAACAATTAAATAATCAGTTTACGTCTAAATGAGTCATATTTATTAT
Source organism: Venustoraphidia nigricollis (assembly GCA_034508555.1). Taxonomy (NCBI): domain Eukaryota; kingdom Metazoa; phylum Arthropoda; class Insecta; order Raphidioptera; family Raphidiidae; genus Venustoraphidia; species Venustoraphidia nigricollis. Next base: position 3,328,176 of record JAVRKA010000049.1, on the reverse strand, counting down.
ACTTAGATGAATTTGATTTAAATCGAATAAGTTTGCAAACTGCAATGATAGGGCTGGGCAGATGTGATGTTTTTATGTTTATTTGAGGCTAGCGTTTATTTAAAGGAAATTGCGAGACGACGCGTCACGATAGTAACAAGACAAATGCTCCCCAAAGCGTCTCACCTGCGTCGCTATTGTTATAATTCCTTCATTTGAAAACACGTGGAAGCAGCATCTTGTCGCGACGCGTATTGTGAGAATTAACCCTTAAAACTAGCCACCCGCGACTTCGCCCTCGTTAATAATTCTCTTTTTTTTTGGTTACTAGGTACTTACTTTTCAACCCCCATTTTAAATAGAAGCGCAATGATATTTATGCATCATATAGGGGAAAATTTGATTTCATCAGTCGGTTCTCCTTCATAATAAAACCCTGAAATCGGAAAATAAGCTTTTTTGAGTATTACTTTCAATTTAGCGTCTAGCCTGAATAATAATAAAAATAAATAAAAATGTTACTAAACGATATTTTTTGAAAAAATCACAGAATATTTAAAATTATACATCGAAACAGTTGGGCAAACAAATGTATATGTTAAAAAAATTCGAATTTTTTTTATACCTGTTTTATTAACATAGCTCATTAAGACATTTAGAGTTTTCTAATAAGAAATTTATTGAATAAAATTTTGACAAATCATGCATATTTATATCAAATTCACTTTATTAATAATTATTATGTTTAGTGGTACAATGTGAAAGTGTAAGAAAGTACCACATGTAGGTATTAAAAAATCGATCTACCTTCTGTCACAAAATGGATACAGAACTGGTGATCTAGTGATCTAGTGTTCGTCTTTAATTAAGAAAGAAACGTGTGCTTTGTTCAACATGTTCGACAGTTGTCAACAAGATAGTGATAAAAGTGTTGGTCCAAGATGTGCGGATGTTGCCGAGAAATTAGCTCAGTTATTCGGGTGGAGGCAAACGTACAAAGTAGAAAAGTTGCAAAGAACACTGTCTGGTAATTTGCATCTTCGCCATTCGATTACAAAAATTCCATTGTCTACACACAAAAGTGATCCTGTTATAAAAAATGGTGAAGATAAAAAGCAGAACAGCTCGGTAAGTTATCAACACGACTTAAGATTTTTTTATATTGTTATAATATTTTTTAAATGTTAGAATTCTGTTTTCAACCATAATAATTCTTTAAAAAGTTCGTTCATAAGACAAAATAATGTCACTGCTGGACTTGGCACTTGAATTCTTCTTTACTGAAAACAACATAGTCATTTGTGTGTCTAGATTGTAATGCATTTTTTATGTACAAGCTGTTAAAATGAGGGGCCAGTGAGTTTTAACAGTCACACAATTCTTAAAATCATTACAATCGAGATACGTACTGCATATACTTGCGTCCTATAAAATAGCTGATTCTTTACTTCATAGTAGATATGACAGTTCAAACTCGGCCATATTGGAATCTTTTTGGGTTGTTTACGAAGACTACGCCCACTTTGCTGTCTCTGTTGTTCATACGGTTTTAAATGGCAACTGACAGGAAATTACTATTAGACTGATAACATCGCATTTATTTTGTTTTACTTAACGCACTAATGGGTCATTTTACTACCGCTATACAGATATGAAAATATGCAAGAATATTATACGTGTTTTCGTAAATAACAAGTTATTTAGTCATATTTTTTGTTGTCTTTCTAATTATTCACGATCTGAAGTACACCAACACGGTGTTTTGTTCTAATTCGATTGAACCTTAAAATTGCTGTGTATGAGTTTCATCTGTAAATGAATTTATATTGTGATGCTCCAATTCTTGATTAAAACATAGGTGATTACTGTAGGTATACAATAGGGAAAATTGCCAACAACAAAAAAAAAAGATTACTGGTCTGTTTCCGATTTCCTTGTTATTAATGATACCCGCATTTTTTTCGATGATAATTACGAGTTTAATCGTTTTTTTTTTACACAATTTTTGTTATCATTTTTTTTGGAGCGACCGTACGAGTGAAGAAAGTCTTGTATTTACTTTAAAATAAAAAAATTAATTCAAGATTTCGATGAATTTAGAATTTAGACGTTTCATGGTCCCTAGACAGTATGTATACCGAAAAAAACAAGGTATATCGAGACGACGCAAATTTTCGTTCGAAATCTTCTTGGTTTCCGGGTTGGTAGGTCGTGGTCCATTTGTATTTTTAGATGACGTTTCGTCTACAACTGCTGTAGACACTTACCTGAAGAAATTTCGCCCATTGCCACACCGGCTTTAATAATGCCTACCGCAGTTGTAGACGAAACGTCAGCTAGAAATACCAATGGACCATGACCTACAAGTCCGGAAGCTAAGAAGATTTCGAACAACGCCTATACAAGTGTTTTTGTGTCCAAGTTCCCATAACTCAAAGAATATTCAAATATAAAACAGATGTTCACTCTACAACTAAATTTAAAGTTACTGTTTTACGAAAGTTTTTTTTTTTTTTATTTACCTTGACTCCCTCAAGTATGTCCAAAGATTTTGTTTATTTTTCATAAATCGGTATCTTTAATGACAATATCACCGTCTTCCTTTTAGTCATAATACCTACAGTAAACTTTCGAAATCAGCACCTACAGCCCTGTTAGAGAACGCTTGTTCAATCGGAGTTTCTGTTCTTCTTAGTCCAAACCAAACATGTACTGAGAGATCAAACTTACCGCAATCACATTGAGATATGACATAACGGTTAAAAACCGTAAAATGTAGAATGAGAAGGCTTAGAAACAACGAGCAACAACATGATGAAAGGAGTTCTGCACGTAGATTTGTGAGGCAACTTTCCCACGCGTTTGTGTTTATTTACAAAATTCAACAAATTAACGAATTTATTCGGACAATAATGCGCAGTACACGGTCAAACAATAGTTAATAGTAGATTGCAGGCCAGGCCAGTTTTCTCTCTCTTTATGATCAATCAACAGGAAACATCATGGAGGTTCGTTCGCGATGGTCCACTGCTTCGGCTTTTTTTTCTGTGTGAATAGGTACAAATTATTGTTTGTAAATACAAAGATACTGATGAATTCGAAAAACTTTTAACTTACTTTTCACCACTTTTTTATTGATGTTTATCGTAACAAGGGTCCCCAATTCCCCGTAGAGTCGTTGTCAAAGAATATCGTCTGTACAATCAACAATACTTCAACTTTCACGTAATTGACATAAATATATTTTTTGATGACAAATTATTGCAATTGTAATAATTTGGTGCATGAAATTATTATTAGAAACCAATAAGTTATATATTTTGCACACATCTGTTATTGTAGGGATGTGTGAACTTCGAAATACGCGAAGCATGCTCATAAAACACGGACTTATAAATTATGTCGACAAAAGTTATTTATTTATTTGTAATATAAAAAATTCAATATTAATTGAAAGTATAATTTGAAAGGAAATTGTCTTTTATAAAGTGCAGACATTTGAAAGAAAGTAATCTTCAATTTATAGTTTCGAAAATCTTTTTATTCGAGTAGGCCAAAGATTTGCAATCTTTAAAACAAATTGTTAATTGTCTGCTGCTTTCCTAATTACTTGCATGTTTGATAATTATTATCAAAACGTCGTGAGAAATTGCTGTTAATTGTTCAGTATGTAATTGGCACTTATGAAAGTATGATGTGGATTGTATACGATTGATAAACGTGCGAATATTTAAAACTAGAATTAATCAAATATTTTATTAATTAATGTCTCTATCACTGCTTATTATAGGAAGCCCAACATTTGGCCTCAGTTTGCGAGAATAAGATTAATCTAAACAGGTATTGTTAAAATTCAGGTGTAAAGATTTTTAATTTTTGAAAATATAGAAATAAATAAAATTATACCAGAAAGATACTGCGCCTTTATTTAACTGATGAAATGCTGTCCTTTGAATCAAACTGGCGTGGGTTCGATTCCCACCTTTGCTCATCGATGTTTTAATTTAATGTAATTAGACACTAATCCTTAGTTGTCAGGCGTCTACAGTCTACAATAACTAAACAAATAATAGCATGTGTTAGCACTTGGCATTCTTAGCGCGATTGTTAAACATTAATTTTAAAATGAAACTAACAAACTTCGGTTACGAGTTGTATAACATTAGAACCAACTCTAGCTTAGTTGAGAACTTAATCGCAACAATTTTTTACAGTCGGTTAATAAAGGGATATTGCGTTCTGGGCTGAAAAAATGTATGTCGGGAAATTATAGTAACGATCTGATAATATCAAGATATTTTTGCATATAGCAGAATTAAATTAAATTAAAGCATCTAGCATCCATCCTGCGCCTTATTGTTTTCAACGATCACTCATGTGATGAGATTGCAGTCATTTATATTTCCCTGTATGTTGAAACCATCTTTTAATATTTTCGTGTGTGCGTTTTGATCATTTTTTTCGGTTTTACGTAATAAATGTGACGATAAAAAAAAGGTCAGGTATAATTATTCAGAACTTGGTGTCTTAGTAGCGACCAATTTAAATTGAAATGTGGAAGAACGGAATTTTGACATGGCCATAGAAATTCACAGCTGGTTGATTAATCTAATCAATACGATATCTAAATCTAATCTACGGAAAAATGTCTTCACGTTAATTGCAACATTATTATATTAAAATTATAGGAAAGTGAAAGGTGTAAAATATAAAAGCAAATTGACCTGTTAAATATAACAAATTAGTTATTATTAAATTATTTATAATTATTAACTGTAAGATGTGTTTAGTCTAATTATTTCGAGAGAACATCAACGGTATAGGGTTGGGCAGTTTTGAAATTAAATATCTTATCGCCGTATCATTGCAATGGAGAATTACGTATAAACTATACCTATATAAAAAGTGTGTTTGGTGTTTTAGTGTAGTGTAGACAATTCAGTGAAATTAATCCTAAAAAGTGTACGTGAGCTATATAATCTTGTGTTACACTTTTGTATAACAAAAGCAATAGTGTTAACACTTTTTAAACTGGAGCACGATACCAAACACACCTAATATGTAGTTGAACAACTGTTCTATACTTACTGTAGTACGATTCGCTTATTCTAAGTATTGACTAATACACTTGCTACTTCACAATATAAGCGGCATAGTTTTTATGCGTGGAACTGGTATGTTTTACATCGAATTTCATTTTTTCGCCGCTTCATTAAGCGAACTAAAGTGGTGACTCACTCTCTACTATTTCAGAACCGTAGTATACTAAGTTGAATTCGACTTACAATCCCTGTATAAAGCTCTGAAATAATGGACTTCCTTAAAAAATTAAAATAATAGCATCGTGAGAATTATAAGGAGGAAATGGAGGACAAATTGATTTTTATTTATTTTTTTAGGTCACCAACAGCTAGTATTCATTTCCCTAATTTATTGTTTTTTTTTTAATAATAATAAACATTGAATATCCAATTGATATTTTTACCAACTTTCGGATTTGACTAAACTGAGGGCTTGTATTAGAAGAACAATGAAAATGTCATAAAAACAACGCACACATATTTCTTCTGCAAAAAACATTGCTGAAGTTTTAATTAATCCTGCTACCAAAATAATTGATCGATTGAAACTATACTTTTCTCTTAAAATATATATAGAAGTATCTAATATATTTTTTGCACACTTTTCACTTCCAAACAACATTTTTCTACGCATTTTGATCAAAATTTAATTTTAAAAGCTATCTTTTTCTGTATAGATCAAGCGTTTGTTTTTGTGTGAATATCATCTAATATGCTCACCATGATAGGGAGGCTCACGACATTAAACTGCTTCTGCATGTATAAAACTGTAATTATTGATCACAATCTAGAGTCATTGTCAAATCAATTTTTTTGACGATGTTTTTGCAAACCAGTATTAATCCCAGCCCTACAATCGTGGTGCATCTTTAACCGCGGTGACGTATCGAGTACAGGGCACAGCTGGTGCAGCAGATCTTCCACTCTCCTTTATTGCTGCTGGCAGCGTGGACACCGGTTGTTGCTCGACTACTTTCTCCCGAACGCTCAGCGAAATTGATGCAGGTCTCATCTGCAATATTGTTAATATAGCTAAGCGTGATCCACTTGGATTATATTTTGCTGAGTTATGTCTTCAGTCTTCACAGTTCGACTTTGCCACTCACTTCTACCATCAAAGTTGACGAAGAACTTAGACATTAAAGCCATAAAGCATAAACAACATTAAGATGATTCTGTAGCAGAATACTTTGGGGAATTAGTCATGGCTATTTGTTTGCAAATGCTGAAGAAGTTTCGAGGGAAAAAACTAGGACTATAAAAATTCCTTTGAAAGACTTTTAAGATTTTATGGTTATAGATACTGGTTTTTGTAGCTAGTTTGCTTGCATGCAAATGTCCTACTTCTCAAATATAATCGTCTTAAAACTTTGCATACACATATACTTCCATTAACTGATACAATATTTTCTTGCCTCTGACCTGATTTGGAGTCAGGAGAGCGGGTATCTATCGAAACCTCTCGACGGTAAACAATCTAGGTAAAACCTTGGATTTTATATAAAAAAACAACTAAATTATTGTTAATTCAGTCATTGAAAGGACTGTGGTAACATTTTTATCTGGTTTCAGTTTCACACAAAAGGATATTGTATTTCACATAAACAAACAGGTTTTTAGCTGCTTTGGTTGATTGTAAAAATCGTTGAACTTCATAAATTTTATCACGATATGAGACCGGAAATGTGCTTCCGTTTAAAAGACGTTAGGTACATTATATTTATATTAAAGGAAGCAGCAGATTATTCATTAAACCAGTTCACTTAGTGGCGTGTAAATAATTTTATTTTATTTTGTGATAAATATGTCGATCGCGTAGATAAAACATTTAGAAATTTAGTTGTTAGAGATATTTAGCGAAAATTCCGGAATCCGAACATGTTAACTCGATATCCTTCATAAATATATATTTTACTCTTTAGTGAATCAGTTATTTTAACACTAATATCGGATTAGCGGTATACATGGTAAAACAAAGAGTCACGTATATTTTGTTACAATAACTTTATTGAGAATATAGACACGTTAAAAAAGAGCACGAACTACTGGAATCGGCGTATTGTAGAGTTTACTCAGATATAGGGTTGCCATCTCTAAAATTTGGCAACCAGGACAAGACGCGTGAAAACCCCGGATTTTAGAGCTCAGACCCCGGACATGTCAACAGGTTTTTTTAAACATAGTCAGTGTAATAAAAAACAGTTGAAAATGTCATAAACCACCTTTTTATTTATTTTCAGACCTTAAAATTAAATTTAGTCATCTTTTATCATCACCATGTGCCTAATAAAACAGAATCTTATTACAGTTTGTTACAAATTGTTTTAATAATCAGTTAGAATTTTTTTATTCTTAAAATAAAACAAAAATTATTAATATACTCTGCTATGAAAACAAAACCTTATTAAAAACCCGGACTACAAATGAAGTCCCGCCCGGACTCTCCCCGGATGCCCTCTAAACTAGGACAAATCCGGGGAAACCCGGATGGATGGCAACCCTACTCAGATAGAAGCACAATGTTCTTTTGGCGTAAATGACCGACTACAGACAGGGTCGGCTTTAACCTATTGGAGGCCCTGGGCACTTTAGGATAATAACTATTACACAGGTCTTTTTTATTAAAACAAGAGTATATAAACAAAATTCTTCAACAGTGTATTATTACTTAAAAAAACAGCGTAATTACTAAGCAAAGTAGTAATTTGTTAACAAATATATTATTTAAAAAAATATCAATATATTTGTAGGCAGGAACTAGGGGGCCCCATCGATCGCGGGGCCCTAACCTCTTGCCCAGTGGAAAAGATGGGTCTGACTACAGAACATGTAGAACCGGCGCAACATACGTAGGTAGAACATACGTAGAACCTCCTCCTTTTTCGAAGTCGGTTAAAAATAGTAACTATATCCTTACGTGCAAATTTTTTTCATGCGCTTTTAGGTATTTTGTTTGATACGAAGGTGAGGTCTGATTGTTGACTTGACCGATTTTGATTGGATAATTCTGTCAGCTAACCTATCCAAACTAAAAGTATGGAGAACTTTTTATCCAGCTTTGCTCTGGTTGAGATGTGCGTGATAACCGAGTTTTTAAGATTTATTGATAAGACGTCTTCGGTCTGATTAATTTATCTAATCACAGAGAAATCCTGCTATAGATATTTTATTTACGTATCAATATTGAAATTTCATAAAATCGTGTGTTGTATTATTGAATGATAGACGGACATTTCATTTTTTACGCAATATAAAATTAAGTAGAACAAATCATTATTATCAGTTGTGCTCAATCCCTATCTTTTTAATTTAAAAAATTATGAAATTCCATGTAATACAAAAATGGGGTCGTCTCAAGTGTTAAAATTCGATAATGATGCAGAACTGGCTCTGTTTTTTTACCGCTCCTGAGATATCTCAAAATCTAGATTAGGCTCTAGAAATAACGTTTTCTCGATCTTTTTCCCATGAGGTTATAAAAAATTAATATAATTCCCATAAAAAATTATTGCCACAAAAAATATAGGTGTTGTCTATTTTCATCAACTTCAAAAATGTATTGTGAAGTCGATTTAAATGCTAGACAAAAAGATCCAACAGCAGTATTTAAGTCAGAAAACCGATTGAAAAAAAAATCAAAGGCTCTAAAAATATTCCGCCTGAAACACCGCATGTTTCGGTGAACTTAAAAGAGCCGATTCAATTGCGTTAAGATATCTACGAGCATCTGTGACAGGCTTAATAGGACAGTCTTAGCTGCAGATAACAGTTTAGAAACATCTCTTATAAAAGATTAAAATTATTAATGATCAATATACAGATATAAATAAACTGCTACAATAAAACGAAAGTCGTGCGCTGATCAAATAATAATAAAGTGATAATTGTATAGAAAAATTCTTTGCCACTGTGATTCTTAATATTAGTACGGTGAATGTCAACTGAATTAACGGAAATATACCATAGTGAGAGTGAAATTTAAACTACATTATTTGATTTCTATTCTAAATGGTCAATTTTTATTTGTGAATAAAAAAAAATCAGTCAGTGTCGAATCTAACTACAGACGAAATAGGTTTGTGTTTAGGGTCGCCAACGACGTGGGATACCAAATTCATCAGCAAACGATGTAAATCTACTCTAATTAAAAATAATAACGAGTTGTCATGTCGTTATTTCTCTTGATAAAATTTAAAGAGCGTTAATGGTGCATTTGTAAACATTGATTAGTTGCTCTAGCAAAGTTCTTGAATTGTTATTTACAGTATATACCTTTTATCTTCTTCATTAAATCATCACTTTTATTTTTCAGTTTCCTGTTCATGTGAATTTTCTCACAATTATAGACAAGTCCTTGAATTTTAAATACAACAATAACAATTCGTTTAAAATTAAATTTTGGAATTGTTTTCATATACATTCCAGACATCTGACACTAAATTCTATGATTTATTTTTAAACTAACATTTTTAATTGGATGAGGATTAATACTATCTCAGTTAAAATAGCTTCACAAGTCTCGCCAAGCAAGTAAGCTATAATTATTTTGTTGCGAGTAATTTTTAAATTTGTGGTATTTTCTAAGACATGTATTTCAATGTAAAGGTCAGTTCTGATCTAAATTAAGTGCCTAGGTTAACTAACATATTTAATTGGATAAGGATTAAAACCATGTCGACCGAAATAGCTTCATATACGTTATCGCGAACTTTTCTGTAAACCTTTTTAAGACCTACAATTCTGTAGTACATTAAGCTAATGTATCTCTTATAGTTTAGTCATCTCAGTTAAGCCATATAAGCGTCCTAAGAGTGGCTTTTTACGACTTGATTACCAAAACATCGAGATTTCTCTACAATCTTTAAATTTAATATGAATGTATTACACGCATGAACCTTCCGGAAAAAAGTCTTTAAATGATGGTGAAAACCGCATAAAAATCCATTATGTAGTTTAGAAAAACTAAGGGAACAAACAGACGCGGATAACGACTTTGTTTTAAGTATATTATTTAGAGATACAGAAGATTATGAAATTACCCGCAATATACAAATCTTTTTTTTTTATAAGTACTAGCCTTTACTTTGCTTGACTCGCGTTATTGTCAGTTTTTTTTGCGAACAAAGAAATCTCTCAAAAATTTTTCAAACGCTAATTCCGAGGAGCCCAAGCAAACGTGCCTGTATCTCTTCGGACGATTTCATGAACCGTCAATCGACGTGAGAAATAACGAACTTCTGTAGATACGCTTCCATGCAGACAAACCGCGAGGGAGGAACGTTGCATTGTATTTTGATTGATATTTGTCGACCGTAACGACTGCAGGTGATGACAGATAATTGTCACGTCCTGTTGTCCATCAGAAATCAGGATCGTACTGTTAAATTAGAACATTTATCTGCGTAAGAATTTTTGTTTATATTCTGTGTAGCTATATGCAAGGAGCCTCACCATGTCCAGTTAATTTAGATTTAAATATCGACCGAGAAAAAGGCGGACATTCAACCCAATCGATTTCTTTTAGAAAGTAGTCGAAAATTATGTACTTTTGAGAAAGCTCCTCAAAAATTTTTATAGGTCGTTCCCTGAAAAGTTAAGGAATATTATTCAAAATCACGGAAAATATTAAAATGAGACGTATTTTTCTGATTCAGATCAGTAGCGACTGCATGCATTAACTTTTTAAATTTGAAAAGACTAGACATTTTTATTTTCATATATTCGCTATATAGAGCTTCTGAAACTAATTCAGCTAATTTCAGAATCGGTATAAAAACTGTTTTTGCATTTCCCCTTATGGTCTATAGAATAGCTTCTTTTCATACGTATAAACTATAGCGGTCGCAAAATGATTCATTTAACACGTGTGCGTGATATAAAACATGCATATAGGCGATGTAATCAATTCAATAGTCATTTTCATAAACCACCTAAGTCTACCAATAGAAGTAGATATTATATGAAAAACAACAGTGGATGCGAACAGTAATTTTCATAAACAATCTAATACAGAACTGGAGTTTGTTGCACAATTGAACTTCCAAAAATTTTTAAATTATACTGAATGAGGCGTGAAACCCAACCATTTGATTATGTGCAAAAATATATAGTCTATATCTCTATAGTCTATACCATGGACTCGTGTAATAGAACTCGGTGACACTTGTTTTTACATATTGACGCAACGCGTACATAAAGAACGTCATTAAATCATAGACACGTAAACTACCATTATTATTATCAATCATCTTCATAATTGATGAGTTTGGCCGCAGACCGTTTTAAAACGTACAGTGGGTAGCAACTGCGGCTAGGCGACCTTGTCGGCATCGTGTACCTGTCAGAAACGATGAGGCAACGTCTTCACTGTCATCTTTAGAGCGACAATGCCCCTTTGTACAATGAACAGGATGTCTGCCATTAATGCATGTCGCCATTCTTTGTCTGGATTTCAATATCCGTGCAAGAAAAAAATACGATCCAATGATTAAAAAGTGAGAATAGCCGAAATCGTATATTGATGTTGTATCTAGGGCTGCCACCCCTTTGGGTTTGACGTCGCTTTTTTCCAGGTCCCAGCCGAAGTTCCAGTAAGAATGAATTATTATAATAATTAAGAATGCCAAATCTTAAATCAGACCAAATGATAACAAAAACGATAGTAGCCATAATTGAGATAGTATGTGTAAGAATTTGGTAATAATTGTCAATGGCGGAGCTATCATATACAATAGAACATAGATATTTATTTTTATCACGACGTGACGTTTCGAGCGTCTATAATTTTATATAATTTAATATTTGTGATGATGAATTTCATTTTTTATGAAAATCGTGTATGAAGAACCGTCCAGAATGATGTTTAGAAATATTATAAAACGAATCGCGTTTCCTTTGTTTTACTTTACGCACTAGTGCGAAATGGATCATTTTGGGCATAAAAAGTAGTTATTTTATAGGAACTCTTACAGAAATATTTTTTTGAATTTTTTAACTATAGGTATATATCATTCAATAATTTTGCCGTTCAACTAAAACAGACAAAGCTTCTAAAAATGTTATCCAACTTGAATCTTTACGCACGTTATCATTGATGGCGGAGTGATATTTTATGCGGACGCTAATCACACCTCAGTTGTCGAGCGTCTATAATCTACAATATAATTCACTTGTGGAGTTGAAGTGGTAAAAACAGTTCTAACGTTTTTTTAATATGAATAAATGTTTTTATCATCCATTTATGAATGATGTATGTATGTAGGTAATGCAGTTTAAGCAATATCAGTCACGGTCTCCTCGTTTTGCGGATGAATCATAGAAAATCTAACTCGCATCGCAGCATTTCGCATACGTTGCTCGGTGCAACATCACTATATAAAATACACCTGAAGGTTACCCGCGAAAAGTTATGAAAACTTACAGATATGTGATTATATCATCAACAATACTATAAAAACGTGTTTATAACTGTGAAATATTTGAAACATTGTTAAAACTGTTCAATTATTAAATAAATTGTGTTTAATTTTATGTTACATTGTGTTTAAATCAGTTTCATAAATAATTTTTAAAAATGGTGAATCAACTATAATAGTCCTCGATTGGCTTGCTAATCGATAACTGCAGTCTATCGAGATAAATGTTAGATTTTAATAATTTTAAATTGCTGCATGTGTATACCATTCAAGATTATTTTTAGTATTTCGAACCGTCGAGTCTAATGGAAGTTTATTGTGGAAACGTCCGTCTGTCTTTTAACTTCTAAACGAAATGAGGCATCGACTTGAAATTCACACATAATATGTAAATCCGTGACTCAAAGACAAAAATCGTATTTATAGTTACAAGAAACTTTATTTGAAGGGAATACCATACGTGTATGCTGGAGATTTTTTTTTAATTTACCTATATTTGTTGGGTATCGTTGGAAAGAGGTTTGCTAGTAGGGCACAAATATATTGTAAAAATTTTTAGTGTATTTGCCATAAGGCAACATACACTATTGGCGTCGGTCGGATGGCAGGACCTAGGGGTCGGACCAAAATTTCTCGACGTTTCATAACCTCCTAAACACGTTGGCACCATTTTTAAAAATGTTTATATATATATGTATATATATATATATATATATATATATATATATATATATATATATATATATATATATATTTATATATATATATATATATATGTGTACGCGCGATAACTTTCGAAAGAGTTAATTGATTTCAACGAAATTTGGGTCACGGGTTGAAACCCATCACCGCAAGAAGCCTATTTAAAATGGGCCTAATCGGGCTATTTTAAGGGTAGTTTTTAGGGGTTGAAAACTGTTTATGGGCCCCAAAATACCGAAAAAATTCTCCGAATCGTTTCAAAATTGAAATTTAACCCTTTGGTAGTGATTAAAAAGTTTCCTCACAATTTTAATAAAATCGGCCCGACAGGACCGGATTTACAAATTTTATGAAAACACTAGTTTGCAGATAGTGACTTATTTATTGAAGGGTGCATTTAATTCGGTGTAGACGTTAGATTGATAATAATATTACAATTAAGAAAAAAAATGTTATTTTAAGGGGTGTATTAAGGGGTTAAATTTTTTATTATGCCCAAAAACAAACTTAATTTCACATAATAACAGTATAAAACCACACGGCCCTATACAAGCAAATACACTATATTGTCGGCAGGGTTTTGGCACTGCGACCCGGGTTTTTTTAACTTAAATTAACACTTTGGAGGGGTCATCAATATCACGATTTTTAGACTCATTTTGTTATCAGGTCTATCACAAAAACAGTTTTACGTAAGTAACTGTAAATTATATACAACATTATTCATACCCTGTACATAAACCAGAAATCCTAAAAATAGTTTATTATTAAATAGAAAAAAAGTTGTAAGTTATTTACGAACGCTAAAATCTAACAATCCTCTAGCCGTACAGGAGGTATCAAACCGTCATGGTATCATATTATTGAGTGTAATACTATACCAAAATAACAGATGTAAAGTCCGTTCGATGGCCGAGGGAATAAGAGCACTTTCGCTGAACATGGGGCTGCTGATTCGATCCCAAATAGTGCCAGCATAGTTTTTCTCTTTTTTACAATTTTTTAAGGGTTTTTCATAGTACGGAACCCTCAGTACGCGAGTCCAATCCTCGTTTGATCAGTTTTTGTGTATATTTTTAAGAAAAACCTCTGAACTTATTTTGATCGAAATTTCACTATACCTACTGTTTGCTATTTAAGAGAGCTAAGCAAGTAACAAGAAAACCGACATTAATGCGAGTAGAGGCTGATCTTAAATATAAACAAAATTAAATTGTTCTTGTTTTTAAACAGGTTTTGTTTCATTAAATTAGTGTTCAAAACTTACGTTTTAAATAACGATAAATGAATAACAGTCGCTAAAACGAAGTAACTGATAATGTTTGCAAAGAAGCAACATTATAAGTTAGGAAAATCTTTTTCAAAATCCTGTTCGAGTGCATTCGGATTTGGACGGTTGTTCCCCCGCAGAAGCTCAGTGGAATACATTGATGTAACGTATACATTTTTCTCTTACTTATGAGTTATGTATCCCTCCTTGCAAGCCCGTAACCAAGTTTTTTTTTGGGAAGGGGGGGGGCTGCGATCTTTCTGCTAAAACTACCTAGTTTTTGTTTACGTTTAAGTTAGAGGTAAGAAGCCACGGTCCAATACTATTTACTATTAATATTATTATTGTATACAAGTATACTAAAATATTAAAAAATACACTAAAAACAATTCTAGAGTCTAGCTCTTCTATTTTCCTGTTTGCTCTTAAAACGTTAAGGGATTTCAACGTCCTCAATTTCCATAATTTCCTCACGATGGATCGACATTAGCGCTAACCCAGTTAGACGATCCTGTCCGGCTGAATTTCGAAGATAATACGGCTTTAGGTTTCGAAGACAGGAGAATGTCCGCTCAACAGATGTGGTTGACACTGGAATGACTGCTAAAATTTCAAGTAGTTTCCGCAACATAGGGAACCGGGCAGTCTGGAAAGTTCAATTCTATCTTATCTAATGTGAAGCCAAGAAATATTGGGGGGGGGGGGGGCTGCAGCCCACCCCCCAGATTACGGGCCTGCTTCCTTGACATAAAAGGGTGTTTTTTATAACATACAGATTTCATTCATAGTTTTCCGTAAATCGTGAAACTGTAGAGCTGAAATGATCTAATCAACATGTTTTTTCTAAAACGGGTTAGTTGCTGCATCATGTTCTTGTAGAGATGTCAAAGCATAAAAAAGGAGACTAAAAATTATAAAATATTTAAAAAACGAATTGAGTTGCTGGTGCAAGTTCTTAAATCATTTCAAACTCATTAATAAGAGTTTTCCAAAAAAGTGTATTAAATTTTTCCAATAGTTAATTTTGTAAGCTCAATTTTTTCCGCATCACTAAGAAATGCAAGTTTTGTATATTTGGCTTCTCGTGATGACTTTAAGCTCACCATAGTGAAAGATGGCCTTAACTATCGAGCGTCTATAATCCATAATGTATCTATTCATCGGGGAAGGCGAAAAACTTGGTCTTCTCATTAATTCACTTGCTGGAATTAATCTAATTATTGTGTTTTTTTTATTACAGAGCAATGATCAGTGGGTTGCGGTACACAATCTCCAGTCAGTATCAGGAGGCGGTATCCTGGATCCCGACGATCGGCTCAGCGATGTGGCCGATGATCGCGAACAAATCGTTGCTAACTTCGAAGATGGCGACGGCGCACATCATGGCGGCGGGGACGGCGCCAGTGGCAGCTCCGTGGGCACAGGATCACCTGATATCTTTCATGTAAGCGTCCATTTAACATACAACTGTTGATTCTTGACAGTTAGTGATATTAAACAATATAGCTGAATAAAACAAAATTTTTGATTTTGGAATGGAAACATTTTGGTATATACGAGTTACGAAGTGATTATTTTAGTATGTGCTTTTTACAGCATTAATATATTAACTATTTCTACTGGAGAATATCCATAGTTTCAAATTTCTAGCAACAGAAAAATTCATAGGAACTTTAGAGAAATCGTAGTAAATGTAATTTCACTAATGTTGGTCAGATAAAATCACATTTGGTATTTATTGTTCCAGGGTTCTGATAAATATCCAACATCATATTCACGAACGGATATTGAGGTAACCGGAGAACAAATAGCGTCCGGTTTGAGTGTTCCACTGCAGGTTCGTCGTGGGAGTGAACCGGCGCTGAATCAAATAGCAGGCAGTGCTCCACCGGTTCCGGATTCTAGACCGCCTGTCGTGCAAGATCCTTCGAAAAGATGGTCCGCGGCACCCATAATCCTTGACGAACACATCAATAATATTGATCACGGACGATTAACCAATGGTTATCTATCGCCCGATTGGGATGATCAAGAAGAAGATGAGACACCATTCCAAAGGATCGCTAGAGATGGCAGCAACAGACTGTCCATGCAGTTTTTAGGAGACGGTGCTGGGTAAGTTTATCAATTAAAAAAAAACGTGTGGATTTCATCCACATAAACTCACGGGGGAAGTGAAACTTCTTTAGAGATATGGACTCGTTTCATTGATGCGTTATCAATTTCCATTACTAAGGTGTCTCTTATATTTCCTTCCCTGCTGTTAATCATCCCCTCTTTAACGTTACAGAAAATTTTAAGCAGATATGTAGCTAAAGAAGTTTCACTTCAAAAATGCGTGGAAGATAAGAAAATCGAAACCCTTATGGAATCATTAGTTTGTTCGTCTGTGTGTCTGTTAGTCGGATTTCTCTACTAAATAAATGTAAAAACTGAATTTTGGCATATTAACCTGCATAATGTATTTATTCTAATAGTCAGAATCTAAAAAATGCTTTCCCGTTTCTCCATCGTCTTAAGATTACAAAAATTTGAGTAAAAATTTGTTTCCCCTGTTTGTTCCTAAATTATCTTTAATAAACAGGTATCGATGGGCTGAAGCCGCAGAGAAAGCAGCACTAAGTACAGTAACGTCCAAACATAAAATGCAAGGCAGTAAGTCGTTACCACGCGACCATCGACGTAAAGAACCCTTAGGTCAGGCTAACACGTCCACTTCCTCGTGTCCTTCTTCGTCTCTACAGGAGAAGGATTTATCTTCGACGGAAACTATAGTTATTAGAAATGAAGCCGGTCAACTGGGTGTTCACGTTGTGCCAGATTATGATAGAATGGGCAAGGAAAGAGGTCTTCTTGTGCAGGGCATCGAACCTGGTGGGAGGATCGACCGAGATGGAAAACTGGCAGTTAATGATCGAATTGTTGAAATTAATGGCCAAGCTTTAATTAATATCCCCTTCAATAGGTGAGTACGTCATAATATTTGTTCACTAATAAACTAGAAGCTGAATAGTCTTCATATTGATCGCTCCCGTAACTTTAATGATTGTCTGTGAGCTTTCTTTTGCTCTTCCTCCTTAGTCCCTGTACGATTATTCATAATCAGATTAGTGTTTAATTTTATGCTAGCTGTCCGGCCCAAATTCGCTCGGGTAGATTTTGATTTGGGAGCAAAATAAGGGCGACAACTTTCTCATATATCACCTCACTGTATTTCTTATAATTTATCCTTCCCCCACCAATTTAGACGAGAAAAAATCTGCAAGATTATCGACTTGCTTTTCATTTTCGATCACTGCTCATCATCATTTTGTCATAGTGTACTAATGTATAGCCGGCATCATTCGGGAAGTAAACTTTTAAGCAGTGAAATAATTTTTCAAATCGGTTTAACAGTTTTTGAGATTTGCGTTGATAAACAAACGAACACAATTTGTCTCTATTGCTTTGTACTTTAAATAGAATTCTATGCTCTAAAGGACAATAGTGAATAGAGATATTATTGTTATTCATATACAGTTTAAATTGCACGGGATTAACCCGGATACCATGTTGTACGGGCCGAGATCAAGTATCAGCAAGGGGTTAGTGTTTGTTTTGTGGGTGCAAACTGTAAATTGGCCCACCATGTCATGAATGATCGTGTTGTATAAAATAAAATTTAGAAAAGTAAATCTAAAACACTGAGCTACATTTGTGGCGTAAACATATATTAAAAAGTTTAATGTTTTTTGTAGTAAAAAAATGTTATTTTATAGGGTCCAAGAAATATTTAAAACAGCTCAATCGGCTTTAGAATTATCTTTAAAAATAATAAAGAAAAGTTCTATAGAAAATACCGGACTCAAGCCACCAGCACCAATATTTCCCAGATCTAGTGACATAATTCGACTACCGGAAGATAAAGAAAATGTCGCTATGGTCGAAGTAGAAGAAAAAAGTACGTATCTGTTTAGATTGTAACGTTTCGGGAAATGTATTTCCACCTTCAGGACATTTTAAAGTACCAGTTATGTTTTCTTTTTAGTGAGTACAAATACGAAAGTGGCCACAGTATCACCAACTAAAAAGATCCCTCCAGGTTCTAGAAATCCTAAAAGCTTATTAACTGCGAATACAAGAAAAATTGGCAGGAAAATTGAATTAGAACTTGTTAAAGGACCACACGGATTAGGTTTTAGCATCACAACAAGAGATAATCCGGCAGGAGGAAATTGTCCGATTTATATCAAAAACATATTACCCAAGGTAAGTTTGCATTTTAATGTTTTGTGTTGCTTCTCTGGCCGGTTCAATGCTGTAACAAAGATGATGGGTACTTCTTTTTTTCAATTTTTGAGGAACTTTTAAGTGCTCAGAAATCCTAAACCAAAACAAATACAGCGATGCGCGTGAGCTCATTGGAATCAGCTGGCTTTTTTTATCTGAGAGAATTGTCAAATATCGCATTTTATCAAAGATTCCCTTACTATTTTGTACAATGGATTTTCTTTAAGTTACACTGTGAGTTCAAACTTGCCGCAGTCTTATCACGGCGCGTAGTACAGAAATTCATAACAGTTAAAAACAGTAAGGCGCAGAAAATATAGTCCAGAAATCCTGACTTTTTGTGACATGGAAGCCGGTCTATCGTCGAGAGCACTGCAGCCTCTAGGGCTTATTGTGCTATCTCCCAATTTCTTTATATCATCCGGTCCAGTATTTTCGTTCCTTGTACTAACTTGCACAGTCCGTGGACTGGATGGTTGATACACTCTTCTGGATCCATTGCTGATTGTCCATAGATTATCTGTCATCTGCGAGCCAGACCCTCGCATTCGCACAATATGGTACCCTATTTCCGTCTACTTATTGCACTGTCTGCTTCTTAAGTCCCCATTAAACAGTCCGATTTTTTGGGGATGTCCGTTCAGGGCATAATGTTCTGTTAGGAGATCAACCACTAGTCGAAGATTGTTCTTACTAAGTTGTAGTAGTTCTTCAGTCCTTTTTCTGGATGGCCCTTTGATAAAGGCTTTTCCATGTTGCTGCTGAAATTTGATTCCAATGTGTGTCATGCTGATTTGTGACCCATTACCTTATTTGACCGCGCACTGTGCTTTTAGACACTCCCAGGGCACGTTCTGGGCCAATATATGAAGTTGACAATCCTTTTCTTGCCAACTCATCAGCTTCTTCATTGCCTTTGATTCTTGTGTGTCCCAGCATCCACAATAAAGCTACTCTATTGTGTTCTGCCAGAACCGAAATACTGACTTAATGAGCAGCTACAATATAATTAGTGTTGACTAGTAATACTGTTTAACAATATTCTTTTTGCATAAGCAGGGGGCAGCTGTAGAAGACGGTCGACTGAAACCAGGCGATCGTTTATTAGAAGTAAACGGTGTGGAAATGACTGGTAAAAGTCAGACAGAAGCAGTGACCGTATTGCGTAACGCGCCGTCTGGAAGCACTGTCAGGATTGTTGTGTCGCGTCAAGAAGATGTTTCAACTGCCACGGCGGCACCTTCTTTGCCATTACCTCGGGTATGCATAATTAAAGTCTTTTATTTATTCTTCGGTGATTCACAAGTTTGAAAGCTTCTTGCACGAAAGAAACTTTGAATTTAGATTTGTTCATTTCGTTCGTTAAAGTTTATATTCAGTTAATGCATTTTGAACGTAGTACAAGTAGAATGGGCGTCGCCAAGGAGACAGTTACTTCCCACCTGGAAAATGACCAACAAATATGTTGTTGCTATATCTTTAGAAAATTTTTATTTTATTACCGAAGACTTGGCGTAACGAGGATGACAAGCTTTTTAGAATGTATTTTTTGTTTTTCAATAAAAAATAATTATAATTTATTATTAAGCGGCGCCTGTGACAAGTAGTAAATTTAATACGCGGAAATAAAAAAATCCAAAAATATTGATAAGAATGTTTGAATTTTTTGTTGTTTTTTTTATCAAAATGTCTTAAAAAATGGTACTTATTCTTGAAATAATTAGTAAATACGAAAATG
Source organism: Venustoraphidia nigricollis (assembly GCA_034508555.1). NCBI lineage: Eukaryota > Metazoa > Arthropoda > Insecta > Raphidioptera > Raphidiidae > Venustoraphidia > Venustoraphidia nigricollis. Next base: position 3,307,722 of record JAVRKA010000049.1, on the reverse strand, counting down.
ATTTTTCTTTATTTGCATGTTGAAAAATCCTTTTTGCACGACCCCCTATAAAATTGCTGTTTTTCATGCCTGTATACTGTATAGCGATAGTAAAATGACCCATTTCGGACTAGTACCTAAAGTAAAACACAAAAGAAATGCAATTTTACCGAACCGATAGTAATTTCTGTGAGTTGCCATTTAAATCCATATGAGCAACAGAAACAGCGAAGTAGGCGTTGTCTTTGTAAACAATCCAAATAGATATTTATGGTTAGCGGGTACTTGGACATAAATAAATAAAAATCCTAAGTTTTATAAATTTTGCGACGTTTCGTAGGCAGTTTTCCTACTTTTTCAAGCAATTTTATAGTTTAGAATCTTTGTTATGTTTTAGTAATATCTACTTGTCATTTAATAAATGACAAGTAGATATTACTAAAACATAACAAAGATTCTAAACTATAAAATTGCTTGAAAAAGTAGGAAAACTGCCTACGAAACGTCGCAAAATTTATAAAACTTAGGATTTTTATTTATTTATGTCCAAGTACCCGTTAACCATAAATATATATTAACATAATGGACGATATCAACTCGAATAAATCCAAATAGATTTCAATATGACCGGACATAAACTGTTAGATTATATAAATGTATACTTATTATAAAGTGAAAATCAGCTGTTTTATAGAAGGTATGCGCAAAAAATATAGTGTGTATCTCAATTGGAATGTTTTTGTTTGTGTGACTGTTCAAACTGGCCAATAGCTCGTTTTAACATAAAATAATGCATTACAATCGGGATACACATACTACTATTGGAAAATATGCATGGGTAGAACTTGTATGTTGAAAACTGAAGATACAAACTTTTTCTTATGAAATTCTCTTTATATGTACAGACGACGGTATTCTAAAAACAAAACCCGAAATCCGTCGCGTAGCTACGTAACCAAGGGCCCCAGTGTAAAAATGAAATTGGAGCCTTATCTAAATTGGTTAAGACTTATCAACACAGCGCCGACCACGCGGAGTCCTATTTTCAACACTAAATGAAAAGTATTAATAATAGAGATGGAGTTTCAGGAGTCGACTTTTGTTTTCGGAAATTTCCTCATTTCTATGAACCTTTTTTTAAATTTCATTAGCATTAATAGTTTTCTAGTTATTTGCAAAAAATTAGAATTTCTTTTTTTGGGATTCATTAATTGTTAATAACTTTTGGAACTGTTTATGTGTGGGTTTAAAACTTTTACACATTTTTTTAGAGGTGATTACGAATCTAAAGAGCTATGATGCGTATTTAAACTCGCAGTAGCAAAAATTTACACGTTATTCAACTTGTGATCCAGGGACCAAAGAGTTAAAAGTCAAAAATTCCTTATTCGATTAGGATATTTAAGTAACGTTTTCGAACGTTGCTGAGGAGGCCGAGGGGCCCCCTGAACTTGAGGGCTCCGGTGCACTGCACCGCCTAGCTCTACGATAGCTACGCCACTGCCCGAAATTTTATTGAAACAAAAGAATATAAAGCATGTTTTGTTTATTAGTTATATTATGATGTTATGTGCATACTTTGCTTATTGTACTGAAGTTTTGCATTGTGTTTTTGTGTGCGTGTGTAGGTCAGCGATATGGCTGACGTTCAGGTGTTATCTGGCAAGTCGCGCTCATCGTCGCCAGCGGCTCCCGCCATACCGCCTCTACCCAATGGACATGATATGAGTAACGGAAAAAATACGTCAGATCGCGTTGGATCTGTGGCCAAAATTATATCACAGTTTCAAGAAGCTGCTGCCAAATCAACCAATTCTAGTGTAATTACTTTTTTTTCAATCTAGATTATTTTCACATAAACTGACACGTGACTGAAATCTACTGTATAAAAAATACGTTCGTTTTAGAATTAAATATTAATTACGTCACACCATAAGATTCACTCGACTGTCGACCAATTTCTACCTGGAACACAGCTGTGTTAAGCGCGCGCTAACCCCGTATGTTTTTAGACTGCACAATCGTCAGATTTAATAGATGTGCTTGCTAAGAATATGGCAATCACTTGCGCAATATAAGTGCGCGAAATACATTTCGAGTGAATCAACTGGTGTATTTTATTAAGCTGTGGTTAAATAACGGATATGGTTTAATAGTAAATCCTTATTGATTCCGTTAGAGTAAACCATATGTTTTTAAAGGTTGTTTCGTTTGTTTTTTCACGTAAGCTTTTGTTTCCAATATTATAAACATGCACGAATAAGATGTTGACTTGTTACACGCAAAAATATAAAAGCTTTAGATGTTCGTTTCCGTTGATATTGAAAGATACCTTTCAGCTCGTAAGATGGTATTTTCGTTTTTAAAGTTTCACCACCATTCGTTGATTCAAAAACACAATTCAGTAGTTTAGTCAAAATGGAATATCACTATTCTGAGTCTAGATTTTGTAAAAAATAGTAGTATTATACCCTCATATATAGTATTTACCAAGTTGAGTAGGTTACATCGTATTAGATCATGTAGTAGGTATAAAACGTAGATATTTCAGATAAATTTTATAAATGGTAATGAATTTCATTTTTTCAACTGTTAGAAATGTTCACTTTAATTACTCACTAGTCTAGCAATTTGAACTGGAACAAAACAAACTAATGTTACTTTTTGCGATTTTAGACAAATAATAGATCTATTTTATTTTAACAGCCAATGGAAACCAAGAACATAGACGAGAGCTCGGTATTTCCATGGAAACATCGTGAAATTTTAACGTTTAACATTCCCGTACACGATTCTGAAAAAGCTGGCCTCGGCGTCAGTGTAAAAGGCAAAACGACGGGCGGACAGGGCGGTACTGACCTTGGAATTTTCGTGAAAAGCGTATTGCACGGTGGCGCAGCATCGCGGGATAAACGGTTACGAACAAACGATCAACTACTCAACGTGAACGGAATATCTTTACTGCATCAGTCGAATTCCGAGGCGATGGAAACGTTACGTAAAGCTATGCTGCATACTGAAGGTCCTGTACCCGGTAGTATTACGTTAACGGTGGCACGAAGAGTGCCTTCGCCAGGTCCTCAATCGTCTGGTCGTGAATCAATTTCAAGTTTACTTACCGATTCTTCAGGTTTGTTAATTATGTCTATTCGCTACTTACATGACCTTGAACAGTCGCCATTAGCGGGCGGTAAATCACATCAACATCGACCTTTTATTAATCATAAATATTACTCAACTTGTAAGAAATGGGACACATGCATGGGGCGGAAAATTCAAGATTGCTCGTGGATACATAGATAACCCAAGATTACTAAAATAGTAGAAGGTTGGGCGTAAGAGGCTATAAACATGAATCATGAATATGTCCGTGATTGGTGTTTGGAAAAAGACTTCACAACCTTACTTCCTCCACCCTCTCTCGCGTCTCGCCTTCAACACCTTCAACAATGCTATAATGTCCAACCTTAGTTTCCAGTAAACTTGTAGATGACCAGGCGTTAACTTGAGTTCTTGAATAGATATAGAATAGAACTAATAGCACTTGTGGTGCTGAAAAACAGAAAATTTTGAAATAATTTACAGGCGAAGGGGAAATTTGAAATTATAAAAGTAGAATTATTTTACTAATTAAGATTACCAAATTTTAGTAGCCTACTTAGTTGCTTTCAAGGTTTTCTTTACAATTAAAATGTTTGTTATTCTGTAGTCACTAGTCACTTATTTAACGGTTTTATTGTATCCAGGTCCAGAGACGTTTGTCTGTAATTCAAACTCACAAAATGAATCATCTTACATAACGGACAATTCTGGAACTAGTGAAAAATCCGGAAATACGGTTATATTTTTGCCGTACAGCAAACGTTCAGATACATCACTTAACAATAGTAGTAATTCTAACAATAGAAGTATACCCGGTTTGGATTCATGGAACCCAGTTATTGACAGAATAACTGGTCAAAATAATAACCCCATGCCATCATCTTTAAGAAATGAAAGTTATTATATTGTAAGTATCTAATCTCCATTTTGTATTTCGTCGGTGATATTGCTAAACTCTACAAGACCTCATAAGTGTCAGAAACAAAAATAATTACAAAATTTTATATAAGAGAAACAAATATTTGAGTGAATTCCGTGCACGATAATGTATTGTACGATTTTAAAGCAGTTTTCATTGGCTAATTCAAATAGTTGATGAATTCGTAGAATGATTGTAGATTATAGACGCTCAACAACTGAGGTCATCAGCGTGAATTCGTAGATTACACCTGTACGAAATTGCAGAGTTGAGAGTAGCGTATTGCGGAATAATGTTCAGCAGTTTTGCAGTATATCACCGCCGATTTGCTACTGTAAAATAATAGTAATAAAACATTGCTTTGTAGGCGACGCATGATCACACGTTAAATGGAAGTTTAAAACAAGAAACGAAATACGCAAGTCCGACCATAAATTTGCCATCTGGTGAAACTATCATGATTGAAAATGAATATGTTTCAAATTATCCGTCGTCTGGTTTTTCAAATAGGTACAATTATTGTTTTTTCTACAAATTTAACAGAACGCAATCAATATGTATCAATTTGCACTATTAGATTTTAACATCTAGAAGGCTGTGAAATAACTACTATAAAAACTTTTCACGCTCAGTAAAGAAATGTTCTCTGCGTATTTAGTGTAATTTATGGAAAAAACATGTCTTTTTTAAAGAGATCATTTGTAATTTAATACTAACTGTTAATACTTAAATATGTTTTTGCAGAAATTCGAAACTTTTAAAAGGGTCAGATTCAACCAAAAGTGTAACAGATGGAAAAGTTAGTGTAACTATTGCTAATTGTGATCAAACGTCTGATTCAGCTAATTCGAATCAAGTATTAAGTGATGTAACGTATGCAAGTCAGTTGTCTTTAGAAAATCCAGCTGGTTTTTCGCGCGATGCCATTGGACGACAAAGTATGTCTGAAAAGAGACATGCAACTTTAGATGCGAAAACTACTGGAACTTATCAGAGAAATAAAAAACTAAGAGAGGAAAGAGAAAAAGAAAAGGAAAATGCAAAACAAAACGGAATCGTTAGAGTCGGATCTGTAGAATCGATAATCAGTTTAAACAGGTCGCCCGGACACAATTCTGAAGGTAAAAATAAATGTAATAGTAGATCGTGTATCAAAGGCGTAATGAATTCTATTTTCAACAAGGTGTGACGTTATGTTATACGAACGCAGCGAATTAAACAGTCAAATGAGTCAAAATTGCATTGCGCCCTTGATACAAACTGTATTTTTTGTCCTCAATATTATCAGCACTCGTTTTTTAACTTTTTTATGTTTTTTTTGGCATTCCACTTGTGTAGCAAACTTAACTTCAATGAATATACCTGTAGACTACAGCCATTGCAGCTATACTTGTGCTTCGCAAAATTGACTAATGTGTAAAGCTTTGTTATACAGTTCACAATTTCGCAAACTCAGTCCCAGCTGGAGTAACATGATATAAATATATGACAAATTATTAAATTTTCCAGTATTTATTATCAAAAATAATATATAAAAAAAAAATTATTTGACACCCAGCTTCAGGTCGAATCCGGATATTTTACGACTGATTTACATGCATGAAAAAAGGCTGCGTTATAGGGGCTAGGACGAAAAAAATGCTCATCTGTTCAAACGCAGCTTGGAAATTAATCAACAATTTTTGTTATACTTTGTACAAAAATCGATACATCATTATATTTTATTATTTTTTTTATAGAAACTGACAAATTGGGAGAATTGGGACCTTCTCTAGGAATGAAAAAATCGTCGAGTTTAGAATCCTTACAAACGATGGTTCAAGGAGTGAGTAATTTTATTTTACTTTTGTGATCGTTTTTATGCAACAGAATTAATTTGGTAATGTTTTATGAATAGATTCAAATGAGAGATGATCCTAATCCTGCCTATTCTTACCGCGGTAATCAAGGAGGTTTAAGAGTTATACGTGGTCGAGGATGTGACGACAGTTTTAGAGCTGCGGTTGATGTGAATTATGGTCAAGCTGTAGGAAATTCAGATGATAATAACGGTATGTATTTCCAATATTTTTAAAACTAAACTATTAAGCTGTAAAGAAACACATATTGACAGTAATTTACAATTTCAACAAAGGAATAAATATAATTATTTGAACGTCTAAAAAATACGCGTATTTTTATGAGAAGTTTAGCACCAAGTGTAAATAAATATAGCGATTTGGCATTTGACGCTATCTGGTGTCAGAAAATGAAAACATCGCAAAATGTAATCCTACGCATAGAACGCCTCCATGATAAATTCCCAAAAGAAATAATATGACGATATTGAGACATTTAAATGTCATTTTTTGTTTTGTTTAGCGCCCAAAAAACATTGGTTATTGGATCCACCTTCACACTGTGAAGGAGACGGTCACGATGTAGGATTTTTAAATTCGCGGGGCGGTCCTAGACAATCATCATTAAATGCTGCAGATATGAAACAGAAAGGCGCTAAGAAAAAACCAGGATTATTAAAAGGAATTGGGTCTATGTTTAGGTAAGTAGGTCTTATTAGTTACTACGTTTTTCCCGCGATTTCGTTCGCGTGAACGTTGATTTCGCACACAGATTCATTCGGAAACCTTATCTTAATACGTACTCTTAAATTTATGTGCCAATTGATTGTATAGCAAGTTTCAGCAAAATTGGTCCAACCGTTTTCAAATAATTACCCGTGCAGTCAGACTGGAAAAATATTAGAAATTTGTTCTCTTGTGTAAGAATTTAAAAAAATCCAAAAGCTCCTCTAGAAAACGTAATTATAGACAGTGGTTGCGTTAGAGGTTTATATAATATTAGTGTTGATGTTAGCGTCATTTTAAGGTCGTTATATAAACAGACTACTTCGTCAATGAATGAAACCACGCAAATCGCAATGTCAGTTGACAGTCCACTGGATGACGTCATATTAGGATTGACGTTTGGTCTCTAGTTATGGTTCCTTCTAAACAATAGCGTAACTAGTTAACTACACTTTTTAGATGTGTCGTGGAATTAGAAATATTTCTAACAAGTACTCGCCCAATGACAACCAAACGTCCGACATTAGCAGAGGCCGTCAAAGACTCCTACCGTTTTGGCAACTCAAACACTCTAGAGTAACCGCACTGCTTTTAACATTTATCCATTACTTTTAGGTTTGGTAAACATCGAAAGACCGTAGACATTGTGCCAAATCTAGATCACCCAATAATTACTGCGCACGAGTCTGAAAGCGCGTCTGAAGTGAGTAATGAAGCACAACAAGCACAGCCTGTCGAAAATGGTAGACCGCCATCGCCAATTGAACAACAACAGCAACAACAGTCCAGTCAACAAAAACATAATATTTATGTTCAACAACAGCAACAACACACAAGTCCTCCGCACCTACCTCCACCACAACAAAATCATTACAACAGACAAATGATGCATCATCAACAACATGGAACTCGATCACAAGTAAGTTTGTTCAAATTGAGAGAACAACTCAGGTTGTGAGAAGATTTTTTAGAAAATTTTATTTAAAGGCTTTTAATCTAAAATTTGTTCACAAAAAAGCAAAGTCCAATAAAACAGCTCTAAAACAATAATGCAAACAATTTATTTACAAAATATTGTTAGTTTTAACGCTTTCTTTTTTCTTTTTTAGAATGAAATAAACGAACATATAAATCCTGCAATTGTTGCTCGATCTCAACACGTGCAGGAATTACGTGCCATGCATCAAAAGCGCCATGCAGAGAGGCAAGGACATTATGTATCGGAAGAGAGAGAAGATCAGTATGAAAGAGCTATCAGACAGGTATGTTTTATTTCGCTCTAATGATTTGAAATATTTTGTTTCGCCATCTTACCAATTTCCATTGTGCATACTACGCACTAATATACACTGTGTTGATAATATAGACTCTCGACAGCTAAATACATCGTCTTGCTTAATTAAAACAAATTGAAATTTTAACTCTTCTGTATATTTTAGACCGACATCGTATAATTTTTTCCAATTTCAAAGCTTTTTTCTTTCAAAATAGCAAAAAATAAGAAAGCTAACCATTGATTCATAACTAATCATGATTTTACGTTTGTCGTACATAGGAACTTAGCGTGTAAAAAATTTATTCACAAGTACGTGTAAAAAAAATTATGTAACAATAATCTCAGAAATTCGATGTGACGAAAAACCAGATGTATGTCATGCGCAGCAAAACTAGTGCGCAAGTTAACTATTCCACTGAATAAAGATGTTGACTGTATTTAAATAAAAACATAATTTTAACGTTAAGTGATAGTTTCTATGATAGAAATACTAAAAAACGCAATATTTTTCCTTCATTTTAAGGAATTTAATTAATATTTAATAAGTAAAGCGTAATTAAATCGCTCTCAAGTCACGTGACAACGAACACCAATCAGAGTGCATGACGTCACTTGTTCATCAACATCATCAGACGCTGTCATAGAGTGTGTAATTTATTCGAAAATTTCTATGACAACAAATACGAACAAACCTATCACCTCATCAGTTTAGCAGCGTTTGTGAACATATGACGCCACCGCAGTCACGTGACAAGTATTGACGTTTTTTGAAATTTGAAACAATTTAAAAAATTATTATAAATATTTGTGGTTATATTAGGTACTTACGCACGATTTAAGACACTTTCCCAAAAATAGTCAACATCTCTGTTATGAATACACATACTATGAGAGTACGAACTAGACTCATACATTTTTTTATTCCGTATTCAAAATTAGACTCTTTATAGACGTTTCTCACCATGTCTCTTTGGTCAATTTGAACAGCGTTTAGATCAGCCGACAGTGGACACCATACATGGCCGATCAGCGAGTTACGACGTTTACGGCGACATCGGACGACCAGGCAGTCGAAGTGGAATTACTGATCCTCAACGTTTCAGTCATTACGTTAATTATGACGAAATACAGCATCAGCTCAGGTATTTACATTAATTTAATATTAAACTAAAGGACATCACATAGTAGTATTCAGAGTTGAAACTGCGACTGTCACTTATTTTTATACATATGTAAATAATATTTTAATGGTGTTTGATTATATATACTTTACACTGCACTGTGCTGCACTCTGGTGGTATGTGATGAGCCTTTTAATATTCAAGTAAAAATCATATAATTGTTGTTTTTATTAATTAACATAATCGAAAATTTAGAAATTCTTTTTTTTTTTTGTAAACGTAATTTTCTAACATTAATAGTGGTCCTTCGAGTAGTGGTGGGGTGCGTTCGTGATTTTTCAATGAATGGTAAATTCAGAATTGAAAGAAAGATGCCTTACTGACAGTTAATAAATTAAGCATTAAATTTTAACAGACAAATCATAGATCATTAAAGACATACTCGCTTTTCGACCTCATTTTTTTTTCGATGTCTTTGTAGATTGAATGTGTGTACTTTCGCGCAAATTATTTAAAATTGATTGAATCTGAAATTATTATATTCAAGCTTTGATATCGAAATTTGAAATGTTTATATGTACTACGTCTAACCATGTCTAACATGCGAAACCAATTCCAAGTAAGAAAGTTGGTGCTTTATATTAAAAAAACAACCGTGATACAATAAGTATTCTCTCGAGTAGATGGACTACTACACAGAAATATAAACATAATCTAATTGAAAAGAAATAATCACTTCTTTGTAGGCTTTCACAGCCGGCGTTGTAGCAAACCTTCTTGGTTTCCGGGCTTGTAGGCTGCGGTCCATTGGTATTTCTACCTGACGTTTTGTCTACAATTGCGGTAGACATTATCAAAGGCGATGTAGCAGCGCGCGAAATAACCTTTGATAATGTCTACCGCAATTGCAGGCGAAACGTCAGGTAGAAATACCAATGGACGGACCATGGCCTACAAGCCCGTAAACCAAGAAAATTTGGAATTGCTTCTTTGTTTTGCGATGATCACCATTTCTGTATTATAACGACCGTTTATTAATTATAATACAATAAATAAGTAAATTATTTTATTAAACTGTGGGTGGAAATAATAAGAAACAACAATGTAGTAATTTCTTAACCATAACAGTTTTATTCTTGCATGTAAATTGTACATCCTCAACAAAAATTAAACGATGTAATTTTTGCTGAAGATAGGAACCTAGTTCTTGAAATGTACACCCAATAATAGAATTGTTTTGGTGAATTGACTAAATAGTTGTTTTTTATATACTATTTTAAGTTACTCATTTTTACTTGGTACTGTTTAACATTTACATTGCTTTTTATGGTGTTGTGGCTTTTTGGGATTTACTAACAACAATTATTTTTTGGAGACCTTAATTTGGCATTCTGGCATACGTAACAATATTTAATAATTGCTTCATATTTTTATTGTGAAGGAATTCAAAATTAATATTTTCTTTTCTTTTTATTTTTTTTTTGCTATTTATTTTTGCTTTTGGCGTTTTAATATATTTTTTAATGTCAATCAAGTTATAAAGATTTAATTTTTTTAATTATACCCAGTAGTTATCAATAATAGTGATTTGTTTTTTCAAATCAAGCAATCACAAAGAACAGCTCTCTGAAGTACAGATTGTTCAAATGAGGCTCCAAGTTCAACAGCAGAGGTTAAAGGTTGAGGAGGAAAGGTATATATAACTCATGTCATTTTACTATTTAGATTTTTCAGTTGCTCGAGTTTGTATAGATTGATGTGCATACTTATGATCCAGACAGGTTATATTTTGCATAAATGACAACATACAATCTCTCATGTTCTAACTCGTGTTTCTAATTCGTGAATTCGGACACACGCTATATGTCGTTGCTAGGGAAGATTCTGATTTTGCGCCCTCATGATTAATGTAATAGGGTATATGCATCATTTTTGAAAATAGTTTAAATCAATTATTTTCATATTAAAAGTTATCATACAAACGAAATCATTTATCAAATCAATCTTATTGAATTGAAAAATAAATATACTATTTGTGCAAGATATTTGGTTATTCAAACGCGCCTGACGTCATAGTATATATCAAACAACTTGTTTAAACAAATTGGTATTGATTTTGGTGAAATACCCAGCAACCACACGAGTATATACTGTTCACGAATTTACTGCACATCAGATTGTGGAATACAGAGTGTTTAGTCCAGCAGCCACCGCCTGTTTTTTTAAGTGATTAATAACAGGCTGAATCTTCGTGAGTTCGTTCGGTTCGACGAGACGCCCAAGCGTAGGACTAGGAAAACCTACCACTACATTTATAGGACTTTGTGGCCATTCAATTATACTAATATTTAGTAAGCTGCATACAAAAAATCAGCTGGTTATTAATAATTTTTATGACCTCGTTATTTCGACATATTCGGCGTGAAGGACGCTCCAACTCAAACCATCGATTTTGTAGGACAATTGTTTTTCCGAGTTTATTATCATATTATCTTAAAATTTCAATGAAAAATTTACTGTTAGTCAGACAATTTCGACACCCTACCAAATCGACATGTTTTACATCTGCGCAGTTCATTACCTACCTCTTTGAGAATTTGGACAGAGGAAAAACTTGGGCGTCTCGTCAAACCGAACGAACTCACGAAGATTCAGCCTGTTATTAATCACTTAAAAAAACAGGCAGTGGCTGCTGGACTAGTTATTTTGTCACCAGTTTTGTTGTGCAGTAATATAGTAAATACACTATAGTTACGTTTACATATACTTTGACGTCACATGCGTTTCGATATTTTATATTTATTGCATTTTTGTTTAATTGATATTTAATATTTAGCAAAATTTTAAAACGAAAAAACTATTTTGAGTTTAATCAATTGCAATAAAGATTACAAAAAATAAGATTTGAACTAAATATGAGCTATATGCATATATCCTATTGGGAAGTGTCCTCTTTTTATTTAACTTTTAATCATAGTCCTAAAACTTACAAAATGAATGGCGAAAGAAACGACTGTAAGTTGTTCGACAATAGAATTATTTTTATTCTCATCGTTTAAGGTCAAGCATCGCTAACCACTACAGAAATAAACGTACAACTTTGTAAAAAGGGTCAAATTAATCACATTTGAAGCTTTTCAAAAACTGTATTTTTATATTGAACACTGCACTGGTCTCATTTTTATATTTTAGTTTTTAATTTTTAAACTACTGGTCACAGGGCAAGACCGAATCAACGAGATTAATTACCAATAAATTCATAATGTTTATTTTTATGTTGATTGCCTTTTGTTTCGTCCAAAATATAAAACAATTAATTTATTGCTTGCATAATAAAAACATTCCATTCCATTTCAAAATTCTCATACTCTCACATCAAGGTTATTAGGTACACAGGCTACCTCGTTTATGAATGACGTCAGCTGGGAGACCGTTCAGTATTTTTATCAACTATACAATATCAATTGTATGACGTCATTTCCCCACTACTATCCAACGGAACGGGGTCACCTCTGTATCTAATAACCTTGCTCTCACATGAGCTTTTGTCTGCGAGCACCTTTACAAAAAATAGAGACTTAAAAATCAGCTGTTTTACTTTCACCATTTTTATTGACAAATTACAGCACTGTTTTCTGAAATATTTTCTATAGCACAATATATTTACATAACAAACATGGAATCTTAAGTCTAAATTCTTACGTTTTAAGATTTGGAAAGAGGGTTGTCGAATCGGATCAAAAGATTCTGTTTTATGAAATATTTGGTCATAGCATGTAAATTATTTCCAAAGATTAATACACCTGGACCAAAAGTTCCTGTACAACATTAAAAATGCAATAATTTCAAGTTTGTTAAGGGAACTTTTGACCCACTTGTAAAGATACTGAAAAGCATGCATCAGTAGGTGTTTTAGCATAGTTATTGTGTGTAGTTTTATTTTTTTGTTAATAATGTGTGTTGTGCTAATAAAAATCGTTAGTTGTTTTGTTATTGTGCGTTGTTACGTTAAACTACAAAATATCAATTAAGTTTTTAACTTAATTATCAAACCATTTATTTAGATTAAATAGTTGTTTTTTGTTTGTTTTTTAATTCATATAGCAGTACTGCGACGCATCTATACGTTATTTATATAAATAACGTAACTTATTATAGACAAAATGAGTTCATATGCTTCAGCTATGCTGAGGTCGCACTTTAAAAAAAGCTGAGGAATGCATTACAGCAACACTGTATAGATTTTTAAGTAGATTAAAGTGTGGTTTTAGAAACGTGAAAGTATAGATATATTTAGATCATACTTTGTCCCATGCACCGATAGAACAATAAAACTGCGTGAACAGCATCCGATTGGTCGCTCAACATAGCAAAACAACCAATCTGATACTTTGAGAGCATCTTAGCCAAGCATGTGCTGTTCACGTAAAAACTGTATCTGTTGGTGGGAAAGGCTATAGTAGAGTAGTATTGTTTAGAGAAGACGGTAGTGAGGTGAGGAAACTGTGTAGTAAGAAGAGTGGGAAAAGCGTTCAGTAACGGCGTGATTTGTAATTTCAGGGGCAAATCATAAGCGGTATCTGCACTATTAATGGTGCACATCGCGACTAACGATAAACAATATATTTATAGGACCACCCCTTGCTGGAAAAAATTCATTCGACCTGAAACTCGTTTGTGCGCAAAAATGACCCCACTATCTTCTCTAAACGATAGTTCTCTATAATAATTTAATTTGGTTGCGTTATAATTAACAACTTTCCAATATTTGTGTAGTCGACGACAACAACATTATCACTCTCAGCGACAACCGCAACGCGATAATCAACAGCAAAGACCAATGTCAAACTTCTACGAGTACGAGAGCGTCCAGTTGAGTCCAACAAGACAACCGTTGAGTCCCATCGGCGACACTGAACCCATTACGACTACCACGAACACTAAAGCGTTATCTCGGCAAGCGCAATTGGATCGCGCAGCGGCGTCCGTCAGTAAACAACATTTCACACAGCACGCGCGTCCTTATCAACCGCCGCCTCCCCCCGATCCTTACCGACAGTTAAACGGCAGCGGTAATCCCGTCAACAGACATTATCAACGCTACGTCGCGAATCATAATCAACGCAATACGCACAGAGCTAGAGGACCTTTTATCACCCAAGTAACAATAGAGGATCAAACACAAAAAACGACTAGTTCGAGAGTGTAAAATATATGTGATAAATTTTAACGTAAGATTGGGGTGTTATAACTATTTTTATCCAATCTTTGACTAGAAGTCCCAAAACCAAATATCACTCAAGCATTCCGAACGTCAATGATACGCGATTTATTGTTAAACGCAGCAGTGTTCATTTTCCGTGCTATAGCTAGGGTGTAGCGAAAGTGGGAATTGACTTCAAAGGGCGAAACTTTTGCTTGGAAAACAATAATAAGAGGCGTATTGGTCTGACAGCAGCACGTCGATTGTTTATTTCCACACTTCTCGCAGCGCTTACTCTTAGCCTTTTGGAAATTTTTAATTTTGAGGAGAGGGGTCGCAAATTAGTGAATTTTGCCAGCAAGTTTAGCTGTGCCACTGTCTTATTTTTAACAAGGCTTTGGTAGTACATACTTTCATAGAGAGGACTGTATTTTTATTTTTTGTAGGAATAATATATGCCATAATATTAGGAATATGTATTCCAGTGATATTTTGTATAATTAATACGTTTTTTTTATTGGTTGCCATAATAAAGCAGCAATGTATGTTGGCACATATTTGAAAATACGAAATGAGTGAAGATTTTAATTATAAGCCTCTAAACTTTAATAATAACCATAAAAACGCGACGGGGTTCTGTTTGAACTGACTGAAAACAATCCAAGTGTAAACATTTACTTGTACAACGGCAAATGATGTAGAAATATTTTATTTAAAAATTACCGGTCTCTAATATTTTATTGAGAAATGATGAGCTCATATTTTGTGACACAAAAAGTATGTAAAACAAAAGAGGAATGAACTCTCTTATATGCAATCCTAATCAAATTTAATGACATTCAACAAAAAAATTAACTAAATCGGAATAAAGTCTTCCTTTATGTTGTTTTTATTCAATTACAAATTAAGAAATTTCTTCTAGTGGGTTAGTAGTCCCAAATTGTAAATTGTATTTCTTTTCATAAAATTAGCAAAACAACATGCAGATAATTAAATTGTTTTCTAAATAGCAAAATTATGTTTAATTAATTTTCGATCGTCGATTTTTTAACTCAAAATTGTGTTTCTGAGTATATTATAAGCAAAAAAGTATTGGGTATTATCAAGAGTAATCAAAATTGACAGATAAATTCTATTTATTTCAAACGCATATTTTAATTCCACAATTATGTACTTACTGGCGCACGTGATTACAAAAAGTAAAGCAGGAATCCGTACTATATACATATGTGCACGCTCTGAAATTACACATCTGGTGCAAAACGATAAAATCGACTATTAACATTAAAAAAACGCGCACATCTATCAAACACGGTCAGCCGTCTGACGTCAATCAGTTGCCTGCAACTTCTGTCTAGCCGTGCTGGACCGATCTAGTGTGCTAGTGATGTGTCGTTTTCATTGATTAATTCTCATTAATAAAACTACTCGAAAAATGCAAAATGTCTGCCGCGTACGAATTCTGCACTAAAAGTTTGTGTTAGTTTATGAGGGTCTAATGTGCGACATCGTGCAAGTTGCAGGTTTGTGCATAGCCTGTGTGTGCGATCTTAAAAACGATTAAATTGTTAAATGTATTTTTTATAAGTATTAAAAAAATGGAAAGCATGCTTCGAATAATTTAAATGTTGCTTAATTAATTAAAAGATGTGATTTAAATATTGCAGCTAAAATTATGTGCCTGAAATGACAAATATAAAGAATTATATTATTGTTTAGAAATATGAAATATAAAAAAATGTTATAATTATGAAAGATAAATATAGAATTTTAATGTAAACATATTTTTGCTCACATATTATAAATAAATCTACTTAATATTTTAGTACTTAAAAAATTGTCAAATTATGTAAAAGAATTTTTAATTTTTGTAAAATAATTTTATGTGTACACATATTGTAAATAATACCAAAGTAAATATTGTAGTTTAAAAAATAAGTATACAATTCAATAAAATTTTTTAAAATTTTATATATAAAAATTATTTATTGTTTTCTTTTGTAACAAATTATTATTCAATCGTAACTTCATAAATAATTTATCTTTTTTTTAATTGTCAGGTATAGATAATTTACCATCAGCAGGTCGCCAGTAGTATTATGTATTTCATGACTTTGTATGAAAAACTAATATATTTTGTTACGTCATTGTTTTAAAACTTTATGCATGTAGTTATGCAATCCGAATATTATTTTAGTCACTATGTAACGACAATACTAACCACAGTTATCAAATTATTTCTCGGTTGGTGTAAAATCTGTTTAAAGTTTAAGTAATTTTCTAAACGCGGATTGAAAAATTGTAGATTATAGACACTCGACAGCATAAAAGTGAAAAATGACATCTATTTTGTATGACAATTTTCAATGTTATTTTCCAATAAATAATTATTAAATTTTTGCAACATGGAAAATGAATAACAGTGTTTGGTGATAGTGATGGTGACACGTTTAACTTAATTTGCAAGAATTTTATGCAGGTGAGTACAACATAACCTTAAATTGAGAAAATATTCGAATTTTGTTGTTTTTGCCATATCTAAATAAAGAAATAAATTTAACAGGGTCTTAAAACCGTACTTGTTGTAATGTTATTTTAAATTTGATTAAAAATATGACGTGTAATTTAATTTAATCAGATTTAACCACTGGCCAAATTGTTGTCATATTATGCTATGAAAATAGCTTCCTTAATTTTTATAAAATGACTAATTTTTGTAACTTTAACATAGCCACAGGAGAAAACACTAGGTTTTCAGCATTTTTGTGTAATTATCATGGATTGATCTACCAAAATTTCTAGTAAAAAATTTGAACTCCAGAAATAATAGCGTTATTCCTTTTTCCTTGCTTATAGATTTCCGCGTTGCTTTTGTTCCAATTCTATTGCTTCAAATAATGCTTGGAAATTACCGGCTCCGAACCCCTACAAAACAAAAAAAAATATTGTTACAAATCGAAAATGGATTGAATTAAAACTAAACTACGGGTTTCTTATTTCTAAATTGTCCAATGAAAAACGGGATTTAGTTTTAGGGTTCTGTGCAAATACGGTGAGACTTGTTTATATGTCATAATCGACTTTTCAAAAACTATACTCTATCAACTTAAATTTGTCATAGACTCGCTGGCACTCGTTTTAAACATAATGTCACAACGCGTCATAATATAAACCATTACAACACTCAGTATACACAATCTACTATTTTGGTGCATGATATAGGACCCAAAACAGCATGTCGAAAATTTGGAAAAAATCAGGTGTATTAAAAGACTGGTAAAGATTATAGTTCATATTATATATTGTTAATTTAAACTACTTACAGTGTGGTTGTGTCTTTGAATAACTTCTATAAACAGTGTCGGTCTATCTTGCATATTTCTCGTAAATATTTGTAATAAATATCCATTTTCGTCATAATCGATCAATATTTTCAATTTCTGAAAAAAGAAAAACTCTTAATTAAGCTTGCTGTAAATGTCTTGAGATAAGTATACTTTAAAAATATTCGCGCCTGCGCCTGTATGAAAAATTTACCCTCGCATCTCCGTCGCACATTTACGCGCGTAAACTGTATGGGGAACTTAGTTTTCAGGTAATAGATATACTCGTTGATGAATGTGCGACTTTGAAAAACGATATGCTAGTTGTTAAGAAAAAATAAATCGGTCTCGGCCTAGGCTGTATTGTTACCTAACTAGACTTACACATGTAGCATACGAAATTTCAAAGCTGTAGCTTATTAAAAAGTGCTCGAAATATTGATTACAAATTTTTTTTCTCGGATAATAACAGAAATCCGAATGACAACAACACAGAAAATAAGTTATTAAAAGCGTTGTAAGAAAGTAGAGCTGGCACCAGTTGTGAAACTTTATACGATTAATTAAAAAAATCAAAACTGGTCAAGCAGAAGCCGTTCTAGTATAATTACCTACCTGTAAAACGTCTATGTCTTCAGATATTTTCACTTTACTGTAAGATAATTTTTTGCGCAGCATTTCGTAATAGATGTCCGGTACTTGTAAAAATTCCATCCCTCTCGCTTTTAAATTTTGTATCTTAAAAAGAAAAATAAATATGTTTATTGTTTACACATTTTATAACCATTTCATAAAAAAAAGATAACCATTTCACAAAATGTACTGTTTTATGACGTAAATGTGAAATATACATTTTGAAAAAAATGGTTTTAGCTATTCCAAATGGTATCAAACGTCATCATTTTGAATCCAGACTCCAGATTCCCGTTCTACGACTGACATCCATGGTCCCATGGATTAGTTGCCCATATATGTGTATGTAGGCAAGTACACAATTGTGACCTCAGTTATTAAGCGTCTGTAATTTACTACTTTTCATAAGAATTGCTCAACTTACCGCTCCGATTATATCTGATGAATTTAGAGCAATATGTTGGACTCCGGCACCACCATAATAGTCCACATATTCTTGGATTTGACTTTTCTTTTTCCCGGGAGCCGGTTCATTTATTGGCATCTAAAATATAATATAGTAATTTTATTATTTTTATGTGTATAAATGCGTCAAGAAAGCTTCACAAGAGTGTGGCCAAGCTAGACAGACAGGACGTCAAGTTTCATAGTGAAAACATTTCTCAGAAAAACTCTGAAAATGTATCTCGCAAATAAAACATTTTCTCGGAGTTTTTCAGAGAATGGCTGGTCTTAATTTCGGAAATTTTTCAAAGAAAAATAAAGAAAACGAGAGAAATTTCAAAAACATTTTTTAACATCCCCAGAAAAAAGTGTTCCAAATTAGAGTTTTTCAAAGAAATATTTTCAGTAGTCGTCTTAGTCTGGGTCTTCGAATCGGCCCGGACAAATAATTCTTTGAACTTAAAAAAAAATTACTAAGCTAAAATTGCGTAAAATTAAACATGTATTACGTATAAAATAAAACAGGAAAAAAATGGCTCCCCGAAATCTCTTAGACATGTCGTTAGCAGCCAACGGCTCTAGAATTTGTGGATTTTAGAATTTCTTTGTTAATCATCTCATCTAGAAAAGTGGGTTAGATTTATAACAAATTTATAATAAATACAACGGCGGTCTTACGATGCATTCTACTCACTTTGATAGTTTCTTCATAATTAGTTACTACTATCGATCTAAGAGCTGAATATTCAGTATGTAGCTGTGAATCATCAACTGACCAAAAACGATGAAACATTAACGTTGTTTCGTACCTGTAAAATAAAAAAAGATATAATTTTCTTCAGTTAAAAATATAAATCTTTCATTTCTACACAAACTGCTAAACACAAGACCATTTTAATATTTACTGAAAGTAATTTTCGGTTACAAAAGAAAAATATGCAGTCTCTAAAATAAGGTACGTAATTATAGATATGTGATTGTTTTTACTGCCTTCTAGAAAATGGTCGAAAATTTAAAGAAGTATTTTTTTACCATTTTGCCGTTGATTCCATTTGTAAATCGGGTTGATTTCCTACCACATGATCGATGAAATCGAGTTTCCCAGGCGGCCTACAAATAAATCAGTATAATTAGTGACCACAGGTTGTAGTATAGGTACATAAAATTAAAACTAAACAAAATATTTTGCTAGATTTTTGTTTTTGTTTTGCCAAATGCTAGGACAATCCGATATTGGAATATTTTGTCCGGTTGAAAAATAAACAGAGATCCGAACTATGAAGCTTACAGTATTTGTAAAACCGTAACATAATTATTATTCTAGGAATCATTGGCGTCGACACAGAGATTTGTAGCAAAAGTGGGTCGGGTCCGTCTGATCATTTTTTTATTGAGAATACATTAAAAAAACGTAGTAATTTTTTTAATACTTATTTCAAGGGTAGGTTAGACGGTACCCGGGAGTGGACCAGCCTCATCCGATCCCCTTTAATTATATCTATTTACAGAATCGCCCTTCTCGTATTTCTGTTTCGAAATTATGTTTCCATCTGTGCTTTAATGAAGATATACAAAATATTTGTTCGGGAAGATAACCTGGAGTCAACACTGGCTATTTTGATTAGCATAGATAACTATTAGGTGAAGCGGGGAGCGTAAATATATTAATGTAAGCCTATTCCTGATGGGATGAAGGTGTCAGGGAAAGTAGTATTTCTTATGATACAAAGAGCAAGCGCTCGAGTCGCTATGCGAAATCCGAGCTCGACGGCCGGAAGTATTCAAGTATCTCACTTCCGGCGCAAAATATACATACTTCATTAACTCATAATAATTCTGTTTGCTCGTGTGATATGACAGCATGCTATAATTTGACAAGGAAACCTTAGCGATTGTGCTTTGTCACGATAAACGCTTTACTGTCTAAATACCTTCCGGAAAAATTGGCCATAAAACGAAAATCCGTATAATGAATTAGTCCAACGTTATCTGCTTCGCCTGTTTGGAACAGATAATGGCTGAGTGTACTCCTCGAGACACTTTTTTTACCGTTATAACGAAACACTGTGGGCCGTAAATCGAAAAAGTGCCATAATTATAAAAGGCCGTATAGCGAGATATAGGTGTACTACCTTTCTTGAAATCACCATTCTGTCAGGAATCTGCTTAGTATATTCTTTAGACTCCCCACTTGAATTAATAACATGAACTTACAGTTTCTTTAAAAGCACATCTTGATCCGTTAATTTATAACCGGGAAGAAACTTGCCGTTGTAATTTGTTCTTTCAACAAAAGTGTGCGTTGTATCGCCGTACTGGAAAACATACATTTAATAATAATATTAAATTTGTCTAACTTAAAATTATATAAATTGTCAAAACAAATGTGGTCACAATTCTAAACTAATAAATGATAGCGAGAGTCGCGATCTTTCTGAAATTTAGATTTCTTGTATGATAGATAATTGGTTGACTGTCTCTGGTATTTTGCATCTCTCAAAAATAGCTGTACCGATTTTATTTAAGCTTGCTACACTACACAATCTATCAATTGATTTTTCGACTAAGCACAGGTTTCACATCATCGCAAGCAACTCTGCGGGAAAGATCGACGTTCACGCGATCAAAGCGCGAACAACAAAAATTAGTTTTATTTATAGTCTTTAACTTACCGTTTGGACAGTGGCAAATCGTACAACTCCTAATGAATCCTTTTCTTCCCAAACGTCACGCACTATTTTTGCACCTCGCTGTTTTGCTCTCTAAAAAACATGCAAACTTTAATAATGTTGTTGTTTCGAAGTGGAAGTTGTGTTGTGTGTAAAATACATGTCATACACAGTAAAAAATGTCGTTTAAATCGATCAATTATTTTTCAAGCGTCAGGACCATTTGAAATTTATCATGCTTTTCTTATGGAGAAATATCTGTGCTCACAATCTAAGGGTCATTGTCAAATCAGATTTTCTGACAGTGCTTTCTGCAGCACAGCATAATTGTTGTCAAACAAATTTATATAATTGATAAAAAAAAATAATAATTCACCTGCACAATAGTGTCCAAATCTTCAACAGTGAATGCAACGTCTTTCGCGCCGTCGCCATGGCGTATCAGGTGTGGTCCGAACGTCGCGTCATTTGGTTCATAAGCTGATACAAATATGAATATTATCTGAAATTCAATGACATTTTTTATTCCCCGTATGTACTGAAACCTTGTCAATTCTAAAACAGAGATTGGCAACCTTTTCAAAGAATGTAAAACGGGAGAAAATGTCAAGCGAGGATGTCTGCAAGACCTCAAGGGGGCGCACTTTAAAGTTACTGTAATGTTTTTCTCCGTACAAAATAAGTTTTGGAGAAGCGCAAAATTCAAATCTTGTCTTGGGCGCACACGACCTTAGCTACGACACTGGAAAACGTTTTCAGAATTTTTGTCTGTCTCTAAATCTATTATTACTGTAAAATGCCGTTTTAGTAACACATATCCTTTTTTTATTAGGTCTTACTAGGTTAGATATGTACAATCTTGAGAGCACGGAAATTCTCAAGTGGGCGCAGAACGATTTGAAGCTTACTTTTTCCTCTGCTAGTATTTTCTTTATTTACAAAAAATATGTTATATATCTTTAATTTATGTTGTGATTTTTATTCGGAAAATTGAATTTTTGTAATTTGGAACCAATATTTTTTCTACTAATTTTGATTTTTTTACTTTTTTCATATGAGGCGCAAATATTAAAATAACTTTAGTTAAGAGGCGTGCTTAAAAAATCTTTACGCACCACTAGAAAGTAGACAATTGAGAAAGACAAACACTGGAGAGTTCAATGATCAATAAGAAAAGGAACCTGAAATACTTATTATTGATTGGATTATTTTTAAACACTTACTTTATTCTGTTTAACTGCATGAGCTGCGTACTCCCTGCACCCAGTCTCAAGTCCTTTATAAGCTAGTGGCTCAAAACCCAATCGTGTACAGTAATAGCTAGCCGCCTTAAAATAAAAATAAATTATAAAATGTACTATTATTATTATTGAATACAAAATGCTCTTAATATGAATATTTACCTGTTTGGCGTTGCCCACCCAAAACGTAATATGATCGAAACATATAAATTTTCCACCATTCGGTTTTGGTCCTTTATCAGTGTAAGTAGTCTATAAAAAATATTTTATTTTAGGAGAATTAATTATAGATACAAGACAAAATAATAACAATACCTATTTATAATTCTTTAATGTTAAATGGCTTCAAGCTGCAAACTAATAAATAACGTTTTTTCCGTGAAGTTCGCTGTTTCGAAAGCATAGTGTGATGCATATTTTGAGTCTGCATATTAAAAAATTAATAATCACAGAATACAAAATACCAAAACACTGTTCGTCGAGAAAAATATGGTACCTAGTGTTTTGTAGTTACTTTTTAATATTCTGGGGTTAAAACGGAAGACTTCGGTGTCCGTCTGTCTCTAAAACTATTTGGCGCAAAAAATTTGATATTCAGCGTCTTCTACCCGAAGATTCCGTCCCACTTTAAGAAGTTTATTGAAAAATAATAGCTTTACAAAGTTTTTTTGTGTATTTTTTGAAATTCAACTTAAATTGATACCTATACTCGTTTCAACGGCCATCCTAACTACTCATTAATAAATAAAACCGTGAACTTACCATTTTATTTTATTAAATTCTATCCACACACAAACTTAAATAATAATGCACAGTTTGCTATCGATTTTGAAAATAATTGAACAAATGGACCTGATTTTGTTTTTATATAAACTTGATGAGAAAACATAAACATGTTTGGGGGAAAGAAATTGCTGTTTTCAAAGAAACCAGCTTTAGGCATAATTAATAGTTAAGATATGCATATTTTAACTGTGTTGTTATGTGACATTATTTACTACCAGCTTCTTCTGTTTTACTTTATGAACAACGAATTATTCCATCAAGGACAGAGGCGCCTTCGGACTAGTTTTTTCAAAACATGCAAACGATATTTTTGCAGCATATTTTTTTTTCAAATCTGTAAACAAGTACTTCGTCTCATAAAATTGAAAATGGAAACGATTTCCATAGCTGATGGCTTATATTGATGCGAAGAAAGTTATAGAGACATTTCTGCTGTCCATCAGTCTGTCTGCATGATGCATATTGTGTGTAAAAAAACTTTCAACTCGATTTTCACCCTCTTCCAAATGTCCAGTTAACGTAAAACAATACAATATTTTGATATATTGGCTATAATAATATTTATACAACAAGTTAAAAAATGAAAATAAAAATGACAGGTGATGGCTGCATATAAAACCGAAATATATCCGGACGAAGCCAGGTCGGAGGGTTATTCAAAATACGATTATTACTATACTCTATTCCATTAACCGATATATTAATAAAAACATCTGATAGCATCTAATTGGTCGGTTGAAATTTAGCACAGCGGAACAGACAGTCACATACTTTAAGCATGTTAACTATATCTGTTGGTGGGAAAGACTCGAAACTTAAGAAAAATATAAATATCTTACATCGCTATAAAGTAAGACCGGTCCTGAAATAGCTGTAAAATTTTATTTCTATCGGAGTGGATACTGTAATATTATTTTTCAAATAATAAAAAAACGTTTAGTCATCGTGAGGCTGGAAAAAGTTGTTGCCAAGGAGTTGAGATTTCAACATTAAATAATTTGTTTACAATGATTAGTATTTTTTAAATTTAATGTTAATTTGTAATAAATAAGAAAACAAGTTTTCTGTTATTTATCAACAAGTTCTGTTTAAGGGGCTCGGCCAGAAATCTGTACAAAATAATTCCAACTTTATAACTAGTTAAGGTGAACAGTGTGGGATTTAGATAGTGGCAACACGAGTCACTGTCCAGGCCGGACAATATTGATGGGTGGAAATTTTTCTTGTTTATACTCGGGATATAATGTCTTCGTATATCAATAGTATATTGTCAAGGTAGTAGCGGCCCGCTCCCGCTTCGCCCGGATGCAATTAAATATCATATGTAGGATAAGTAGTTCAATATTCTGTTATATTTCCTAAGATATTCATCTAAATTAAATGGTGTAAAAGGCAATTTTGTCTAAATTAAATACTTAAGATGGCTAACATATTTATTTAAATAAGGATTAATATTATGTTGGTAAAACACCTTCGCACATAAAGCATTCTTTTATATCAAATTTGAAAATCATAAAAATTGTTATTATCCCGGACTTTTTTAGAACTTTTTAAGAGAAACTATTCCATTATACATTATTTTCGCGGTGTACTTAACTTAAACTGTTTACGCCACAGAAGACACAGAGGGACGATTTTTTCCGACTTCATTCACAAATATTATCATACCGGTAGCTTATTTTCGCAAAATTTTCGTCAATTATA
Organism: Venustoraphidia nigricollis; assembly: GCA_034508555.1. Lineage (NCBI taxonomy): Eukaryota > Metazoa > Arthropoda > Insecta > Raphidioptera > Raphidiidae > Venustoraphidia > Venustoraphidia nigricollis. The sequence continues at coordinate 3,282,758 of JAVRKA010000049.1, read as the reverse complement.
GCCTATAACCTTCTTTGATAACCCTCTTTCTATTGGTAAAAATCGTATGAAAATCCATACAGTATAGTCTCTGAGATTAGCCCAGACAAACACAAATTCAGCGCGACGCAGAACTTTATAATATGTAAGAATAGTCTATTTACTATAATACATAGTAAACTGACATATTATGTCAGTTTGAAATTTTTAAACAAATTAAATTAACGAAAAATTTAATAACAGGGTAAATTTTATCAATGATTCACCTATAATTCTCGCTATAGTGAAGGCTTATGTTTATAGTGTTACCTAAGGTGAAAATTAGCTCTCGCATGATGTGGAAAATAGTTACAAATATTATGAGAAAGGTTGATTGTGTGCATACGTCACTCTAGAATAAATTATAATTCAGCCGCCACAATAATAGAAGATCTGGGTTTGAGTCCCAACGGTGACACTGTTTGTATAATATTTTTTCCTAATAATTGCATTTTAACTACAACAATATAATAGCAAACTATAGCTATTTTTTGTGTATTAATAAAAAATGTTTACACATTTTTGGCCATCATTAAAATTTGTTCCGTTGAAATGTTCTCAAACTATCAACAATCGCGGATTAGTACTTCATTTGAAAAAATTTACTGAAGGACTGGAGGGAAGGCATTTGATTGGTGGCTTTGCAAGCACGGCACCTAGTGTAAAACCGGCTCCGAGCACTGGTATTGCAATTTTTAAATTAAATAAGAGAGAACGTCATGAAATAAAAAATGTATAAATATGCAGTTGAGGTAATTTTTGTATTATTAAAACTGTAAAGGAAGTTACTTTTTTTAAAGAAATTTAATGTTTTATGTCAAGTCAGAATTTTCAAATTTTTCTGTCTCTTTATATGTCTTTTTGTTCCGCCATGATTTTTAAACATCTTCGTTTATACAAAGAAATTTGATAAGTAGACGGTACACGGCTAGTTGAAGATAATAACAAATTTGTAAGCGACATCTAACGAATTTATAATATACTATTATATTAATGTTACAAACCACCGCGTGCTATTCGTTTTTCAAGAAGACCCCATGCCGCAAACATTAGTTTTTTATTTATGTGCCATCTATCTACTGCCAGCATAAACTTGATAGATTCTAAAAAAACATTGGTCTATGATTTTCAACTTTCCAAGCCAAGTTTAGAATGGCGGAATCTGTCAAAGCGGGTGTAGTCTCTTAATTTTAGTGAAAACAATATAACATTGTGATTTGAATTCATAAGTGAATGTGTAAATGTTCGTGTTTTAAAAGAAAAAATAATATATAATTGTGATATTTAAGTGCATTAAATAAGAAATGACTTCACTGTCATTTCCAAGAGTTCTACAACAACGAAAAACTAGTTTGGAAATCGAAAGAGAAAATTTTGAGAAATGTCAGGTATGTACGAAAATGCAAATTATTGAATTAATAACTGAACATGCATTTGATTGATTTATATTTTTGGTTTATTAATTAATTTATAGTCTTTTTAGATGGTTTGTAAACATTTGCTACGCCCACTTCCATTGATTAGGATAACCTGTGTTTTTCTAGAAAACGCTGTTGCTTTTATTGCATAAATGCATGCTTTATTTCGCTAATTGATATATTAATTGTTTCTTTCGGTGTAATTTGTACGTAAACATTACTGTTAAGTGTCTCAAATTCAAATGATTTTAATTGATAATTTAAACTTTAATGAATGACTGCGTGACAGTGATGACTCGTTATGATTTTGAGTGATTTAATTTTTAAATGCACTTTTTTTTACATCGCCAAAATTGTTACACGTGTTTCAATGTTATACCACATCGCTTATAAATGGTTATCCCATACCTCTAAGTTCTGCGTTGTTACCTTTTTTTGAGAAAGGTAAATAACAGCTGTGCAAATAAATTATCAAACGTTGGATGTACAATTTTGGTAACTGTATTTTTCTCCTTAATGTCATCATTTAAAACTTTTTATATTTTCAATCAATAAAATAAATTTTGCAATCAGACGATATTGTTTGCGAGATATCTTTAGGTACTTTCTTGATATAGATATCTTTAAAGATAAAAATTTTCTATGTATATTGCGTATGCATTTTTATTTACCGATAATCTCCAGGATATTTTTATCTAAAGGTGGATAACCTAACGTAAGCTTTTGTAAATTATTGGATTTTATTACTTTGTGTAAATAAATAATCTTTGCAAGCAATTATTTTTTGTGGTACCTAATTTTCTGCTTTGTGTTTTAATATCGACTACAGTAAACTTCTGTAGGCTACTATAGTAGCATCGAAAGGATTGACGTGTAGCAGTAAAGACTTACGACAGTCGATAGATACATAGATATTAGATAGATAGATACATGTTGCAAATTATAGATGCTTGACAGCTGAGATCATAGTCTAAAACTATAGCAGAAGGCGAAACTCTGACTTCTCTATATCAGTTTAAAAACTTTGCCTAAGGTAATAAAAAATAGCACCGAACTTTTTCTATTGTAAATATAGCGGTAATACTTAGATAATAAGTTAGATTTCATAATCGAAATATCGACAGTTTATATAAGCGGCGCAGTTTTTATGCGTGGTACGGGCATCCTTTGCTTTGTTTTATTGCTTCCCCGCTCCATATACTGTAATGATGAAGCAAACTCTACTATTTCAGAACCGTAGTCAGGTCCATCTTTTACCTGTTGGAGACCCTGGGCACTTTAGGATAATGGGGCCCCTATGGCTATTACAGAGGACTATTTTTTCTTTAAAAAATTACTAGCAAATCAATAATTAAAAAATACATTATTAAAAAATATATCGATATAGTTGTCGGCAGTATCGGTTTTCGGATGCTGATCTGGCGGGAACTACGTTGCCCCATCGATCGTGGGGCCCTGAACACTTGCCCAGAGTGCCCAGTGGAAAAGAAGGGCCTGACCGTAGTATATGTTGGCGTATTTGACGAAAAAAAATAATTACTTTTTTGTGATTTTTAATACTTCTGAGTTTTTATCTCGGAAATATAAGCATATTGTGATACCGTTTGATAACATATTAATTACTATCTGATAATACAACAGGCGAACAAAGATAATTACAAAATTAATTAAAACATTCCTTTCAATTTTGTTTCGATCTATTTAACCATACTTGACCGGAACTGAGCTGACAAAACAAGAGACAAACAGATTTTTTACAAAAGCATATTCTTTACCCTGAGAGAATCTCAAAAAATTTTGTGAATCGTTAATTTTGACTTCAATACTTAAACGGACCACTTAGTGAAGTGGCACTCGACGGCTGTCGCAATGGGTGGACGATATCACCCACAATATTCCTAATCGTCTTACTTTTTTTTTGAAGGTAATTTTATAAATAGTGCCGTTGTATATATTCGTAAGATTGTTTTAGATCATCAGTTAATTGGAAAAAAAAATGATAAATGATATCTTATCGTATTATTTTGTATTTCAACAGAACAACATAATTTTTTTTATCAATAAAATAGGTCCATATCAGAAACCTTCTTTCTTTATCTTAAACTATGCTTTCCGTTTTCATCCTCATTTCGATCTGACAAATTGGTCTTCATTCTGTAGTCATTTGATCAGTAAATTGTATTTTTCTATTTTTTTTTTTTTTTTTGGTTTTGTGTACAATGACAATATCTGTAAAGATAAAAATTTCTAATAGAATTGTTTGTGGAATACTACATATACAAACATTGTTTGGAAATGAAATAAATTTGTAATTGATTTACTGTTTCCCCGCTACTGATTTTAATGCACTTGACATGCTTTGACTATATAAAGAGTTAAATAATATAAACTAATTCAGTAATCATTGACAAAATTATTAATTGCCATTTCATTACAAATTTTTAACAAACGCGGTCAATTCTTCAGAAATATTTGTTCTGACTGCTCTGAACTGGTTCTGTCAGTTCTAAACTATTTGATTGGCACTGTAGGACTCTTCGAACTAGTAGAACTACCTGCTTGTTGGTCAAATTCTTGGAACGCGTCTAGCCGGTGTTGACAACATCAGTCCCGAAATTTTTCGATTCGGCTACCTCACTTGCACTATAATACTAACGTCCCCGTGTACGTCTTTAGAGGAACTTCTTTTATCACACAAAAACATCATCCTATCAACATCCCGCCCCCCGCGAGAAACTAAACCACTGCGAGACACAACATCTCGTTAAGTTTGATTGTATATGACAACAAAATAAATAAATAAATAAAGACAATGTAAAAAATATTGAAAAAAAAAGCCCTGGCGTCATCTGAATTCGAACCAGCAGTCTTTTGGAAACAAAGCGGACTCTGTGTCCTTTCAGCTATCGTAAGCGTTTGAATTATAATACTCGCCACGGCTCTTAAAGGCTCTGAAGTTAGTCACAAATAGCGTCGCAAATGCATATTTTAGAACCGTCCTGGTTGTTTTGTGGGAAAGGAAGACTCCCACCACCTCCCATTTACCGGCACAAAACGTGCGCTCGTCGGTGATCGCTGGTTGTCGTGTTACTTGTCGCTTTCCTGCTATAAAGTACAATCCAGTACGCTATTGTTAAGTTGTTCCTTTGATTGTTAATTGATTAAGAGGACTAATACAGTTTTGCATAGACAAGCACGAAAAATATTTTTTTGGATGACTTTATGTAAGGAATTAGACCTTTAAATTAAAGAAAAAATTAAAAATAATAACATAGCATGAGTTTGTAGTTTTTCAACCGACTGTACCTGTGCAAGTCTCCATTTCAGAACCTTTTAGAACCGTAGCGCGTATTATACGATTATTTTTATAGTATAGTAACTAGTAGTATAATAATATAATAGCATGGCAAATCTAGAAACTTCGGAATTGGCGCTTCCAGCATCGGCTAGACGCAAATAAATCTTAGACGCATTCGAACTATGTTCTGACAGTTCCAGATCTAGAGTTAGTACCTACTATTAGAACTTACTGTCTCTTCCTCAAGTAAATGTGTATTTTAAACGCACTCTCAGGGTCAGGGTAAATTTTAATAACAAATCAGTTTGGTATAGAAGACATCATTCGAACCACAACTAACAAGTAACATTCTGATTTGAATCTGATTGTCCAGTTCAGTTCTAAGACTTAACCGACAAACACACTTTATGAAACACGTAATGAAACATTAATTACCTGAACTACTGCATTTTAATAATTAATAGAAAAATAGCCTAATTAAATCTTATTATGTAATTATTAATTAAAGTGCAAAATGTCATTAATTTAGACAAAAGTTATAATGTGAACACCACTGTTAACTGTAAAAAATAATTATCTAAACGCTATATAATCTTAGTAATGAGAGAATTAATGTTATAATTAGAAAAAAAATTGTATTAAAATGAAAAAGTTACTTTACAGTTGAAGTGATTTATATCGACGCAGTGGTAAAAAATGTATAAAGAATAGTTAACTAGAAGTCGACTGTTATACCATAGTTGTCGGTACAATATTAGTTTTCATTAAAATAATTAAAATCATATAATTTTTTATTTACCGTGTTTTCAATGCTGAAAAACTTGATATGCATAAATCAAATAATAATTTACTCGCTGAGTATTTTAAAATATAGAAAATGAAAATGGTATATTTCAATATTTTTTTATCAGTCGTTTTTTACTCATACTGTAACGACCTTTCTTTTCTAGGTGACTTGTAAATAGGTCGTACAAAATTCGCACTTTATAATCGAACATGAAAATAAGGAAACTTATGTTTACTTGCATATCGCGGGTACTCTCAGGAACCGATTTGAAAAATTCTTTCATATTTTAAAATCTTACTTCTACCCCAGTAGCATAGGCTATAAAACAAAAGAAGCCTGAACAGTGAAGGAAAATATAAAGCAAGTCGTATTTCAAGTTATTTTTTGACAATGCTTTCTGCAACCCAGTACAAAGAAAAAGATCGCTTTTCAAGCTAAAGTTTGATCAATATGCGTAGAAAAAGGTTGTTTCGAAGTGGAAGTACAAAAAACTATGTTAAATCCATGTATACGCAAATTGTCTTGGTTTCCAGACTTGTATGCTGTGGTGTTTCTACCTGACGTTTCCTCTACAATCACGGTAGATATATAAGGCGTTGTGAGAGCGAGCGAATTGTTCTTCACTTACCTGTAAGCCGCGTAGAAAAACCCTTAGATAATGTCTACCGCAGTTGTAAACGAAACGTCAGGTAGAAACACCATTGGACCACGGTTTACATTACCGGAAACCAAGAAGATATGGTACAACGTCGACCGCGAAAATCTACACACATCTACGAGTATAAATTGTAAAGAAAAAATATCGTTTCAATTGATCAATTATTTTTCGAGCATCAGGATCAATTTAAAATTATACAATGTTTTTGTTATCTAGAAATATGTGTGGTCACAATATTTTCTGCAACCTAATAATAATGTATGTCTAAAGGTGATATCAGACGGTTCACTCGGATAAGTGTCCACTTGAGTGAATGTTCATTTTTTTTTCATTCCGCGTTCACACGCCATAGACAGAATGACATAGAAATGAACGTTCATCCAGTGTTTTCCTCGAAGACGTCGTCGAGTGAAGTTTGTGCGCCTTGGAATCCGTTTGATTTGTGATCATTTGATCGAAGAATTGACAAAAAAGCAGCAAAATACAAGTTTAAATCATTAATTAGAGATTTTATAGAATTTGTCCGTATTGTTCTGCCTTTGTATTCGTCGAGATTGTGGTACCAAAAACTTTGATAATTTTTTAAATTCTTCAAAAACAGCAGCGTATTTTGGTCGTTCCACTTGAATACCATTTTGTCTCATACACAGGCAGAATATATTCATTATGCAGTGTCGTAGTCCCAAGTCCGTCCGCTACGAGACACGACACAAAATGATCGAACCCGAATGAATATTCTCTCTTGTGTTCAGACGTTTCATTTTTCGTTCATTCGGAGTGCGAGTGAATGATGCTGAATGTCGATATCTAGTGATGTTGGATCGGTTCATTAATGAATTCATTCGTCACTATTGGTTCATTTTGTGTTCAGACGTTTCACTTCAAGTGAAAGATGCTAAATGATAGACAGAAATGAACAAAAAATGAAATGTCGGATATCACCTTTATCGCAGTTTGCAGCGACACACCGCACGTTTAATAACGCGTGTGGTAGACTGGACCTAATATTGTTTGTATATAGATTGATAATAATTGCGTCCCACATGTTGCGCTTATGACGAACTGAAATTACATATCCTTAGTAAATGTATAGACTGGTATTGTTTCGTGTTAATGAACAAATAAAACAGCCAACAAACAGGACGGATATTACAAAAACGGAATTGCAATTTCACTAAACTGTAACGAACACTTTATTATACCGGATGTTTAGAAAAGTAAATTAATTAATGCTGAAAAACGTAACTACACAATAAAAACTTGGCGCAGTGCCAAATCCTGCCGACAAAATAACGTAGGTCGTTGATTTTGCTCTGAGAACGAGAACATATTTGTTCGGAACCATGTTTCTTTCGATTCTCTCTCTAAGGACTACAAGTAGATGAAATTATAATATAACCCCAACCACTTATACACCGCTCACGTACTTTTTTTTTTTGTATATGTATTCAAAATCCTGTTCTTGATTATGGATCTATAGGGAATCTCATACAATTTCAGATTTTGATGATTTTCTGTTCCTCAATTTTGTTAACTTTTTTGACTAATCGCTGTTTATTTTGTTTGTTTTTTTTTTATTTTGTCTTTAGATCCAATTTTCTCAAAAAGGGTGTACGATAGAAGTTTCAAAAACTTGCAATTTACTGAGATTTTAAACTAAATCAGTTAAAATAATGAGCATATACAATCAAATCTAAGTAAAAAAATACGCTTACTAATTGATTCTTCGAATTTATTTGATTAACTAATTGTGTTTCTGTGTCTCTTAAAATAAATATTTCATAATAATAATGATTCATAAATCATAGGCCATCTGAATGATGCTCAATTGAATTTTTTCAAAGAATTTTGTAAAATATTAGACATGAATCAGTAGAAGATTATGAAACAAACAACATTGAAGAACAATGCTAAGCTAGAAGAGAGATTATTTATAAATTATAGACGCTAGAATATCCTACAATATAGTGATAACATTTTTACGACGTCTATATCTATAACACTAGGTATTTGTTTTCTATACACATTGCAAACGTTTTTGATAAAATTTTGAGAAGAAAAACATTAATTTTTATAATTAATCGAATCAACGAGATATATATGCAAACAGAAATGTAGTCGGGCCAGAGCGCACCAGGTTTCCGCTCCGTAAATTTTATAATCGGGAGAATTCAATTATGCCACTATGCAGAGTTCTCTCTCTCTCAGTTTGAAATTTATCCATTTTGTCAGAAGTGTCAAACCAAAACGAAGAGGACTTAAATGATGCTAATACAAATAGACCGATATAGATAGAAATCCACAAAAAAAAACAACTTACTTCGAAAAAATGAATCCGAATGTCTCTGAACACGATAAAAAATGTAGGTAAAAATTGTGATTGTAAAAAGAAGCAAACATTTTTTTATTCGTTTTTTAAATTTGTTTTTTTTTTTAGATAAATATAAGATCATTTAAATCGAATCATCCTTTTGTAAGTTACATCGTTTAGTAAAGCAAGAAAACGTGACCAGTGACTCATTCGTCATACAACTCGAACAATATGCAAAAAATGTCATCCAAATTGATACATACGAGTACATGCGACGAATTAAGAACCTCTTTTTCGAAGTTACACTTCTTATGCACCTGCTAATCTCCCCATAAAGCCATATTATAATATTTTTGTGTTTTTTCTGTCTATCTGTCTGTCCGAGTGTCAACTTATTTTCTCCGAATCTACTGGACGAAGGTTGAAATTTGGTACATATGACAAGTCAGATGCCCAATCACGGATGTATAGCGTAAATCAACGAATTCCTATTTTGCGGCTTAATTTTGGGACCAAATTATATTTTTTTTTTCAAGTGACGTATCAAACGAAAGGGCTCATGAGAAATACAACTAAGTATATTTTAATATAATTTTAAAACCCTAAGTCGTCAAGATCTCACGGTCTTCAACCCTCTCTACGCTAGTTCGGCTCGCACTTGACCGTTTTTTTTTTATATCGGTGGCAAACTTGATGCGCGTCAAGTTGCATGGACCAACTTACATTTTTTAACTTTTTCAACGCCAATCGCTTGTTCTACGTTTGTACCTGACGCCTGCAAAATTTCAGCGTTTGTACCTAAAAAATAAAAAAGTTATTAGCAATAATAGGTGGCCAGCCAACTTGACGTCAAGTTGTATGGACCACGTCCTAATAACCACTTTTTTTCAACTTTTTCAACGCCAATCGTTTGTTCTACGTTTGTACCTGACGCCTCCAAAATTTCAACGTTTGTACCGAAAAAATAAAAAAGTTGTTAGCAAAAGTCAGTAATAAATGTACACTACTGGCCAAAAGTAAGCGACAAGTTTAATATTCAAATTGTACGGCCAAATTACTTTCGGCCCGTAGTGTACATTTATTAGTGACTTTTGCTAATAAATTTTTTATTTTTTCGGTACAAACGCTGAAATTTTGTAGGCGTCAGGTACAAACGTAGAACAAACGATTGGCGTTGAAAAAGTTGAAAAAAAGTGGTTATTAGGACATGGTCCATACAACTTGACGTCAAGTTGGCTGGACACCTATTATTGCTAATAACTTTTTTATTTTTTCGGTACAAACACTGAAATTTTGCAGGCGTCAGGTACAAACGTAGAACAAACGATTGGCGTTGAAAAAGTTAAAAAAATGTAAGTTGGTTCATGCAACTTGACGCGCATGCAAACTTGCTATATTTTTATTTAAATAATGAATAAAAATAATAAGACGCGCGTGCTCATCTAATTTGGTGTAAGAAGTGTGACTTCAGCCGTGTGTAACGACACAGGCACAGGTGTTTTTTAATTTGGTCCCGTTACAATTTCGTATGTTATTAATTGTATTTAAACCAATTACGCTTGCATACGTAATATTATACCAAGTAATATTATTTTATTAGATGCTTCTGTTTCATACAATAATATAAGAATCAACGAGCACTTCGTTCTTCTTTTACATTGTTAAAGATCATAATTTGTTATTATTATGTGTCGGTTGTTTACTTTAGTATTAAGTTATAAAAAGAATGTGTATTTCCGGAACTTGTAAATCTATTTTAATAGTCTGTTTAGCTTCTGTTTGTTTATTTCATAAACTACGCCGGAACAAGTTTTCCGGTTGAGTTATTTCTGTATCGTATCATAATATGTATCTTAAATGCCGCACTGGTATAGAATATACTTATAGTAAAAAACACTGTCAGAGAAATGTTTCTGTTTTGATTCGAGTATCTCTGAACAGATCCTTTGGAGGACTCCTAATAGTACATGCACTGGTCGTATACAAAAGTCTGCTGGACAATACTACTAAAGTTTTATTATTGAACTAGCCGCTCCCCGCGGCTTCGCCCGCGATTGTAATGATACACAGCAACAACAACAGTAGTGGCATCTTCATCAAGACCTATAATAACTACATTTTCAGTCCAAAGAAACTGTATTTTAAAAATTAGTGTGTTACACCCTTGTACTTCCCCCCTTTCCACACCTTAGAAGATTATTTTAGTATCTCTACTTAACAAAAGAAATATGTCTGCAAAATTTCAAGTCTGGAGGTCTAATAGTTCCGGAAGGTATTGTGATGACCTGTCAGTGATATTCATCCCCTATTTCACCCCTTTTAAGTTTTTATTTTTTAGACAAAAGGTAGGACATTTAGGGTTGCCATCTCTGAAATTTGGCAACCAGGACAAGACGCGTGAAAACCCCGGATTTTAGAGCCCAGAGCCCGGACATGTCAATAGGTTTTTTTAAACATAGTCACTGTAATAAAAAACAGTTCAAAATGTCATAAATCACCTTTTTATTTATTTTCAGACCTTAAGGCTGTCGGAAAGCTCTGAATTTAAGCCAAAAATAGAGCTTCGGCTGTCAACTGATTGTAGACTTATTCGTCAACATTTTGCAAAAATTCTTTCTCTATAAGGAAGATAAAGGACAAATCTATGTCTCTTATGGACTACTTTTGTAATTTATGTACGATTTACTAGAAAAAAGTTGGCATTAATTGTGCTAAAAAAACACACGTTTTCAATGTCACACTACGACCTTATTGGTACTTATTTCACAAAACTGTTCGATCACAAACCTTAAGTGACTCTTCCTTTTTCGAAAAAAATTTTAAATCTTGAAAATATTTCCAAAAATTAGAGTAATCAATTGACAACGACACCTTTGCAATAAGATTTTTTAGCCTCGTAGTTGGCACCAGCCAAAAATTGAAACGTGCGGATGATTTGAGCGAGACAGAGCTAAAGAAGGTCACACCCACAATATGTCTTTTGCCTACCGCGCCCCTTACCGCTGGGTCTCAGCACAAACAAAATTTCGAGCGTTCCGACAGCCTTCAAATAAAATTTAGTCATCTTTTATTATCATTTTAAATGTACCTAATAAAACAGAATCTTATTACAGTTTGTTACAAATTGTTTTAATAATCAGTTTGAATTTTTTTATTCTTAAAATAAAACACCCAGTCCGTGTGTCGCGGGAGGCCCAAGACTTTAAATTTTTAAACCCGGACTACAAATGAAGCCCCGCCCGGACGCTCCCCGGATGCCCTCTAAACTAGGACAAATCCGGGGAAACCCGGGCGGATGGCAACCCTACCTATGTCCTTCTTTAGAATGCAGTAACAAACAAACAAACTCACATTCGCATTTATAATATTAAGGATTAGGATTCAATCGATATGATGAAATATGTACATAAAATAATAATATTATGATGAAAAACATCAAATGAGTGACAGACTACTTCGATTTTTTTTGTGATTTTTGAATATTTTAGTGCTCTTTCGAGTCCGGCGTCTAGAGTGGTCGGTCGTTTTTCGAGGTGGTAGGGATGGCCCTGTATTGTTGTGTAGAATTCTTGAGAGATTGCATGCACTATATATGTATATATGTTTTTCAGAAGACACGGGCATGTTGATTTAATAGCATGCTATAATACCCATATAAGCCGTACGCTTGCATGACTGACACGCGTCTGTTCTGTCGCACTCTATACATCTTTCTAAGAACCAGAAAGAAAGTCCAACCGTCAGGGGCTCTTCAACTCGTAACATATTATATAACAACTTCCATCGTTACTGCTAAATTAATTCACTAACACCATCAACACAGCACGTTTTGCATGCAATTAGACAGTCTTCGTCGTCATCATTTTACTAACAAGTCTCGACACAGCACGTGATGCCTATGCTAACTGACAAACAGTTCTATCAGCTGGTAAGTTTTTGAGATTGTGTTGTCTTGTTTTTGTACGATTTGGTTCAAATCCGTATAATCTGCAGCGACGTATTTTCCTTAATGTCTACGTAAGGCAAAATCAAATCTGATGAAGTCCCACATTTACATTGATTCTTGAGAAAATCCGTCGCTTGCTCTCCGTCTAGAATAGCCGAGCGTGTCACAATGTCGTTGTTACATGACTCCTACTACACCCCGTTGTCAGGTCAGGCGCGGATTCAAAGGGGGAATCATGGGAGTTATGAACCCCCTTGAGAATATTTTTTTATAAGAATTACGACTTGAAAAGAAAAAAAATTACGATAAAATTTTGTTCCTTTAAAATGAAGTTACATTGTTACATTATTTGCAAAGTCAAAAAATAGACGATTTGAATTTGTGATTTGAAAAAAACGAAATTCTTTGAATTTTAAAAGATTTTATAAATTTTTACGTTTTTAATAAAGTTATTATCTACTGTAATTTTTAGTTAAAAAAATTATTTTGTCCATGACCCCTCCTATTTTTTTTTTTTTTTTTGAATACGCGCCTGTCTCAGGTTTTAATCTGAGAAAGAACCAATTGGATTTTGAATTAAAAAACGAATTGAAAATATGAATTTGTGCTAGGCTCAAATAATCCTAGCTATTAGTTGCCTAAAAAAAATATTGCATAATATATAACGTGCTACTATAAGTATGCAACGCACAACTCATGCTACCATAAAATGGCAATCAGTACTGTAAGTTCTTTTCTAGAATAGATAAGTTACAAATTGTAAAAATGATTGTTGCAGTAGGTAGGTAAGTGTGTAACCCTGGTAAGTTTTGACCTTAACAACAATGAATAACAATAACGTACAACAATTTTCAGTATCAATATCACGTTTGTAGGTAAACCACTTGAGACAAGACTGTGCAGATGTAGTATTATTATTGCGTCAAGTACATTTGGCATACATATAATTATTATGAATGTCATTTTATTTGAACAGTAATAGTAGTTTATGTATTTAGATCGTAACGCATTATAGCGGAGAGCTCATGCCACCCGTTTCATGAACTGTTTGATTCAGGTTGAAATTTTATATAATAGTATATATATATAGGTAAGATGTATAGGTAAATGAGTGTTTGCTTCTCTTACCTGGGTACGCCTGGTACTTCGCATACAGGAAAGGTTTAAAAAAAATGTGTCAAAAAAAGTACCGGAAAAAGTGTCTGGCTTTTTGAAAATATTTTTAAATATATCTAATGAAGTTGCTATAACAATTTTAGCGTGTACCAACCACTTATTTTTCATTTTTGGATAAAGGTTCAAGTATTCTGCTTGAGCCCACGTGGTATTTTTGTTACGCTGAATGTATGCGCAAAAATAGCCTGTTTCTCCAAATTTGAGAATGCTTGAGTCATCTTAGAGAGTAAATCAAACAAAATGAATTAGCAAAACTGTAGCGATCGCTCGACAGATTGTTAACCTGTCGATATGTACTTGTTTCAACAAATTTCGTTTTACACGGCGCACTTTGATAACGCCAAAAAGCTATTTTTGTCAGTTTTGTAGCTTCTGATTGGTTTAGATATTGGATATGCTATATCAAATTATTCAGAAAAATAAGTAGAATTCGAATATCTGAAAATCAAAAATGCCGTCCATAAGAAAAACCAAAGTTCATGTCAATATCTCATTATGTAGTGGAAATAAAAAAATTAATCCTACGCCACTGAAAAGACCTTAAAAAGTTATCAAAAAATGGTTAATGAAATTTTCAAATATCTTCATAAATAAAAAAGTTATGGCCAGTTTTCATAAATGGCAATTTTCACTATTTTCTGAATAAATTCATAGGGTGTCAAAATTCAATTGTTTTTTCGACGAGATGTTAATGAGCCCAATTTTCTGCACTATTTTGCCCATTTAACCGACTTTCTATCTCCACTAATAACAAAGTTACCCATGTTAGCCAACGTTCGGTGAGACACCCTGTATACTATTGTACAAAATTTCAATCTGAATCAAACACTTCATGAAACGGGTGTCATGAGCGCTTGGACAATTATTGTATGTAAGAGCTGTGACATTAAGTTACAACGGGCGACCGGCGAGTCAAAGTATTACAATCGAGATACCTACTTCATTTTTTGCCCACACTTCCTATAAAATCGCTTATTTTCAGTTTATAATAAATATACCAATATCATATAATATCTCACAGTTGAGTGTTCGGTCATATTGAAATCTAAAAAAAATAAAAGAGTAGATACTTTTTACCACAACAGATTTATTCAGTGGATGTACATTTCGAAAGCTAAGCTCTTATCTTCAGCAAAACACTAAACTTAGTTTAGTGTTTTGCTGAAGATGGGAGCTTAGCTCTCGAAATGTCCATTCACTAAATAAATCTGTTGTGGTAAGAAGTATCTACTCTTTTATTTTTATTGTTCCAACCGCAGTGCTCTTAATATTTATATATGCATATTGGAATCTATTTGGATTGTTTACGAAGACTACGCCTAATTTGCTGTCTTTGTTGCGCGAATGGTTTTAAATGGCAATTGACAGGGAAATGAGGGACTAAATAAAAAAATCAGTTCATAATTACGTCACACAGGGAAAGCATCCCTAAAATTTTGAGTTCCTACATTCAGCTGTGCGTTGACAAGTTAGACAAAATGAAAACACTTATTTCTAAATGATTTTTATTGATATTGTGTTTGTGCTTCTTTCTTGTTAAAATGTACAGCAACATGTCGTCGTTGTTGTTGACTAGAGAACGATTTTGTTTTCAGAATACATCAATCAGCAAAGCCATTAATCAGTTAGAGACGCCGGTGAAAGAGAAACATGTGCGTAGCGCAATCATCGGAACGTTTCAGGAAAAGGGCGCGCAAACGTTTTGGGCGGTCGTTTTGCGACAACCGCTCCAGGATAACCGAATTGTTGCGTGGAAGTTCTGCCACGTGCTGCACAAAATATTGCGCGAGGGACATCCGGTCTGCGTCCACCAGTCTCAGAGACACAGGGCGAGGATCGAAGACCTCGGCAAGCTATGGGTGAGTTTAATGTTCTTGAAAATTTTTAATGCACGCTTGATTTAACGTACGCGTCCATAAATTAATAGTAATAATAATGCGTTTAAATAACGAACGCCACTCACACGATTACTAGTTTTCATTTACCACCTTCACGCTATTTTCCGTATTTTTAAACCTCGACATAGTTAATTGCAATGTAGGAGTGGTGGAATTAGGAAGTTTCCACTTGACGAAAAACAGCGCCGAATTTATGTTTGTAACGGCTCTAAGTAGTAGTCATAGGAGCGGCCCTTAAATTCAAAAAAAATCTCAAGTTTTTATTTTTTTTAATAATGTAATATTTAAAATATCTCACGTCACATTGAATTGTTCATTTATTATTTAAATTAATATCGTCACTTTAATTAACTTATTAGCGTGTTAAAATTAAAAAGTTAGATCGAATTTAGTTACAAAATTCTCAAGACTTCGATGAATCGGGAACTCCCATTAAGAATAGTCTCTATTCGATAGACGTTTTCTTTAATATTACATTCTAAATTTTAAAATTTTCTTTATTTGTGTAAACCTAGTTAATAACTCCAATAAAGTATCTATCTATCAATGAAAGCACCTACATGTTTTGCTTATGGGTAACCCTGACGAAAATACTAAAAAGTAAAAATGATAGTGTCACATCACAATTTTCTTGTACGTGCTACATCTATTTAACTGTTAATTGTTTGTTGTTTGTATGGCTTGCTATATATTTAGTTATTACAAATATGACACTTATGCTGCGTAACGTCACTCGTACAGCATAGCATGAAAAATTGTCAAACTTAAACTTTGACGTAGTATAACTTAGTTATTTTTAAAGATACTACAAAAATTCTTTTACAGTTAATTTTGTAATTTTGAAGACTATGATTAAAAGTAAAAAAATATGGGAAACTTCCTAATTGTAGGAAGTTAGGCTAAGGCAGACACCTCTGTGAGCGTAGAAGCTTGGTAATTGACAGTGGTCTTCTTTAGCCCTTTCCCGGTTGACCTTGAATCCCTATTCTGGAGTTAAACGGGCATTTATGAGACGAGAATGAGTGGTGAGCACATGTGGTCAGTGGCATATACAAATACAGTCAAAATCTGTTATAACGACATCGAAGGATCTACTCATATTTTGTCGTAAAAACCAATAGTCGTAACAACCGGTGATGTTTTCGAGGTACAATGTAATTTTTTATTAAATATGTAGTGTTATTGAATGTGTAGGTACATATAAATCCATAGATATTAATATTAATAATATTCACATTATCATTATCATTTTTCTGTATTCATAAAATCTGTAATTTTAGTCTGTTTGGAACACTTCTGTGCGTACGAATTTTGTTTACAATACAGCTGGTCGTTCAAACAGATACAATTCTTCGAAGATATGAAGATATTACATTAAATGTAGTCGCTTAATGAGATATGTCGTAATAAGCGATGTCGTAAAAAGCAGTGATATAGCATTCAGCCGGGACCTATGATTTTGATCAATATAACCGGTATGTTGTTCTAAACGATGTCGTCGTAAACGGTTTTGACTGTATAATAATCAGAATAAAGTTTGTCATTGAAAGAATTGTATTTGAAACATTTTTATTTCCCAACAGAAACATTTTTTAAATAAATTTTTAACATAACAGAGAATTTTTAAATGAATAGACGAACAAAGTGGATAAACTACGTTTATTAACGAGCTAAGTTCCAATTGTAATTATAGGGAGTCAGTTTATTTATAACCCTAGATACTCACGCCAATGCATCTCGTGGCTCTTAATCGGAAAAGGGTTAAGGAACCCATCTCAGTATTTTTGTGGAATTATTAAGAAAAATCATGGACACAAGATAACCGGGGTAGGAATTACCGTTTCTGGGCGAAAGGCAGATGGAAAAAGTCCTGGCCCTCGCCGGGGCTACGCTACTTATTCAGTTCGTCCATAAATTATATAAGAAAAAGAAGAGTTTAAGACGTTAGGGAGAAATTTGAGCATATTCTTGACCTTAAATTCAATGTCAATATGTTAATAGTATAACAATTTTTGTTTTTAATAATGTTCATATTTTATAATAGTATTAAAATAAACATTGAATTTTGTTTGTTTTTTATAAAGGGATCACAGGTTTCTCAAAAACAGATAAGTAGTATTGATAACATAATTATTTTTCTGTTGTGTTAATTTTTGGCCGTTGAAAGTATTTGTTTTTTTTATGTATTTACCAGGTGCATTTGCGCGAAGGATACGGTAAACTTATCCATTTATACTGCGCCTTACTTATGACAAAATTGGACTTCCACAAAAGAAATCCTAGATTTCCAGGAAATTTGTCCGTTACAAGCGAAGAGCTAGAATCGATCGGCGAAAATGATATCAACAATTAGTGAGTATTTTTATTTTAATTAAAACAGCGTCAAAAAAATGCGCTGAAATAATCTAACTTTGTTTATTAAAGAAAATAGAATCCTTCAAAAATGCCACAAAAAAAAAAAAATTAAATTTGTCAGTCAACACCAATTTAATTACCAACTAATACTTTTTATATTGAAATTTGACATAAAACGATACGATATCTGGTGACAGAAATTTAAACCATTAACAATTGGGTTTTTGAATTATTTTTTTTTTTACATAAATGGAAAGATCACATACAAGTTTTATAGCGAAACTACTTTTATTATTTTGTTTAATTTCATAATGAAAGAGTTATATTTGTTTTAAAAATAATGTTTAAGCTAAGATCCGATAACGCGCCAAAAACCTCTGTGACGTCAAAATGTTTTTATGGTCCTGGTTGCCATGGTTACTTTGATAGTATGTATTATAAAGCCATACACAAATACACAACTTTTATCATTTTGACGTCACAAACATTCCTGGTACGTTTTGTAATCACGTTATATCTATGAAGTTTTATACATTTTAATTAATTTGTTATTAATTACCTATGGCTTAATTTTTTTTTTCTTTTCGTTCTTCAATATTATTTACGATATATTATTTAAAAATAAAAAAAAAAATAGTTTTTTTTTTCAATTCAAATACTCAATCACATTAATTTACATGCTGTTAGTATCATTATATATGTATGTATATGAAAAATGGCGGATTCGACATATTTGGCCTAAACTCCGCCTATATGTCAAATTCGAATAAGTAGTTTATTAATTTATAATAATAATAACAATAATACATGTTTATTGTACATATTATAAAACGCACAAAAGGCACGGTTCAACTTGCGTTGATCTTCCACCTAGCCCACAGAAAAAAATCACATAGAAAAAAGTAATATATAAAAGCAGTACAAAAGGAGAAGAATTTCTAACCCAGTAGTTCTGTCAGTAGCTTATTGTAAATGAATTTAGAAAAAAATTGTCGCCGACCTTAATTAAACTTGATTAGTTTTAATTTTTTTGTAACTTTTTTTGAAGGCGGTTCAGTTTTCTTTTAACACAGAACTAATTTAAGTAAACATTATATGAGACCATTCCGTCATCTTCCTGAACATAACGGCATCGAAATTATTGAAATTGGTTAACCCCTCCGAGACGAAGTTTGAACAAATAATGAAAAAAATATATAAATCGATAACCTTCTTTTTTTGAAGTCCATTAGAATTTGCAATCCATCGACCATAAAGTGCATATCCTGATTTTATTAAAATAATACCAAGAGTGTTCTAAAAAATAAAAAATA
This sequence comes from Venustoraphidia nigricollis, assembly GCA_034508555.1. Taxonomy (NCBI): domain Eukaryota; kingdom Metazoa; phylum Arthropoda; class Insecta; order Raphidioptera; family Raphidiidae; genus Venustoraphidia; species Venustoraphidia nigricollis. Next base: position 3,263,580 of record JAVRKA010000049.1, on the reverse strand, counting down.
TATTGACTGTATTATAGGACAAAAATGGACTTGTCAACCCTTGACCTTTTGTAACTAAAAAAGTAAATGCTAATTGTATTTTTCAGCTTCCAGATGTCTGTTGAAATGTTTGATTACATGGATGATGTGTTAGCATTACAAGCCGCGAGTAAGTGAATCTCTTTTTTTTTACATTTGACATTTTATATAATATTAATGATTTCTTTTTTAATACTAGAAAAGACTAAAAAATTGTGTTTAGATGTGTCATATTTTTTTACATAAATGATTCAATTAAAAATTCGAGATAATTGCACTTAGTAAATAATATCAGCAAGAAGCTTTGTTATATGGATAAAGAACTAAAGTCGATAAGAGTATGAAAAGGCGTATAAGTTTTCTAAAAAAAAAATTTTTTAAGTTTTTTATTGTTCCTTATACTTATACTAATTATTCATAACATTTAGGATCACCCCAATATTTAAACACAATAATTTTGAGGTTCAAATTTGATCATTTTTGTCATTTTTGCCAATTTTTTTGTATTTTTCTATTATTATCAATATATTGAAGGTACCACTCAGATTCTAAAATATATTTTTCTTAGATGCATAATATGCATAGTTATAGATTCTTATGAATTTCTTATTTGAATAAAATATAATAATATACAGGGTGAGTTTTAAGTTGATGCTTTTTTTTACAGCGTGTAAAAATCAAATAGACGAGCAAAAATTTCAAATAGTTTTTTTATCAAAACTCAAAAATAAAAGAGAAACAGCCTTTCGAAGTTTAAATAAATTTTATTAAATTTTCTTTAATTTTGAGGTCGGTCCTGGGGTTATATTATGTTACTATGGAAATAAGTTGTTATTATCAAGTATGTTGGTGCTTATTTGAAACTGACATGTGTATTGTTCTGTTTTTGAGAGAATTGTGTGTGCCTCAATTATTTTTGAGAATGGCTCATGTTTATAACGATAATGAACTAGTGGACATGTTATTAATTTACGGAGAGTGTCGTCAAAATGCCGCGGGTGCATCGCGATTGTACGCAGATCGTTTCCGCAACCGGATTCATCCGAACCCTTGTACAATTATGAATGTTGTTCAAAGGTCTAGGGAAACGGGTAGCTTACGGGAGCATCGTGGAGGACGCGCAGGACGACCGAGGCATCTTAGAAATGTTCAGCGGGAGGAACACATTCTGGATTTAGTGCATGAGGATCCAACGACAAGCACTCGTGTAATCGCTTCCCAGGTTCAAGTAAGTCAGACGAAAGTTTGCAACACTCTGCACGAAAATCAGCTTCATCCTTACCACGTTCAACAGGTTCAAGCTTTGAAGCCAGAGGATTTTCCACGCAGAGTCGATTTTTGCAACTGGCTTTTAGAGCAAAATGCCAACAACAACAACTTTCTAAGATCGACTTTGGTGATGGATGAAGCCATGTTTACCCGCAATGGAATTAATAATTTCCGCAACACACATGTTTGGGCTGTAGAGAATCCTAAAGCTGTACGAAGAACTAATTTTCAAGTTCGATTTTCCGCTAATGTGTGGGCAGGCATTGTGAATGGCATGTTAATTGGACCATTTATTTTACCAGAGCGTTTAAACGGCGCCAACTACTTGCATTTTTTGCAAGATATTCTCCCTGGTTTGCTGGAAGATGTACCTTTAAATGAACGAGGCAACATGTGGTTATTGCACGATGGGGCGCCGGCTCATTTTAGGTCTGAAGTTCGAGATTTTTTAGATGAACAGTTTCGTAACCAGTGGATCGGTCGTGGAGGACCTGTCGCGTGGCCACCAAGATCGCCGGACCTAAACCCTTTGGATTTTTTCTTGTGGGGGTGGATGAAAAGTTTAGTCTTCAAAAGCCCAGTTAATACACGCGAAGAAATGATAGCACGAATCGAAAATGCTTCCCAAATAATTCGCGGAAGGCCCTTATCGCTACTACAAGCATGTACAGAAGCATGGCTACGGCGCACGCATCTTTGTGTCCAACAAAACTGGGACAACTTCGAACAATTTCTGTGAATACTTGATAATAACAACTTATTTCCATAGTAACATAATATAACCCCAGGACCGACCTCAAAATTAAAGAAAATTTAATAAAATTTATTTAAACTTCGAAAGGCTGTTTCTCTCTTATTTTTGAGTTTTTATAAAAAAACTATTTGAAATATTTGCTCGTCTATTTGATTTTTACACGCTGTAAAAAAAAAAGCATCAACTTAAAACTCACCCTGTATAGGAACTCGAGTCTCGTGCTTTGTGTTACACTATTTTGCATTGAAGCTAGTCTTCATGATTCTATGAAGAAATCCACGACAACGTTGTATTTGTTTACTGTTGAAAAAAGCAATTCTCAGGTCCCCGGTTACCCATTCTACTTGGGATCTTATAGCTTCAGCTAGGATTCCATATTTTCTTCACTTTTTTGACAACGGTGAATGCATGCAGATTAGATTCCTTTCTTTCATCCATGGATATAATTGTCAACGTTTTAAACTCACAGAAACAACGCTTTTTTTCAGTATTTGGGTCTTTAGACATGTCGCGTTCCAACTCCATGACAAGTTCCGGCCAATGTCGGCTGGCGCCTCTCATACCGTGCATTCAAGACGCCGCTGCGCTCTACGATTTTAGTGTCAAGATATTGTTCAAGTTGCACGGCGCACTGCCGCCCGATATATTAGATGGACATCGAAAACGTTTTCTTAAACAGTTTCGCGACTTGAAACAGTTTTATCTGAACAGTCGAACTCTTCAATATTTCCGCAATCTTATCACAATACCTTCGTTACCTGAGGTGAGAACTATTTTAGTCGTTTGTAAAGGGTGTCTCAGTAAGAACTTCAATTTTAAAAATTAGAAATTTTAATTTATTTAATATTTTATTTACATTTTTTTCTACATATGTATGGAGGTAATGATGACATTTACACATGAAACAAAATATCGGTTAAATGGCCACCGTTGCTCTGTTGGCAAGTATGCACTCTTTTGACGAAATTTCGCAGTAAATTTTGCAGTAAGGGCTGCTGGATTTGACGAATTTGACGTGCAATTTCTTCTTTGAGTTCCTCAGTTGTCTCAGGATGGTTCGCATAGACCTTACTTTTCAAAAAAACCCCAGAGAAAATAGTCCAAACAAGTAAAATCACAACTTCTTGGCGGTTAGTTTTGGCCTCCAAAACGAGAGATGACACGACTTGAAAACTTGGTTTGTAACAAAGTCATTGTTTCACGTGCAGTGTGACAGCTAGCGCCATCCTGTTCAAAGCACATTTCATTTAAGTCAATTCCGCCTAATTCTTGTCAAAAAAAGTCTGTCAACATGGCTCGGTAATGATTGCCGTCGACAGTCACGGCGGCACCTTCGCCATTTTTAAAACAGTACGGTCCAATTATCCCTCCTGCCCACATGGCACACCAAACTGTCACTTTTTGAAGATGTAACGGAAGTTCTTGAATGACATGTGAATTTTCATCTTCCCAGATCCGAGAATTATGTTTGTTAACGAAGCCGTTGAGGCTGAAATGAGCCTCCTCACTAAAGATGATTTTGTTGTGAAATTTCGACTTTCGTACAGTAAAATTTTCCCTATTATTGTAATGGGTTTTCACTATTAACAAATGTTCTTCCAAGCTATAACGCACCATTTTCGTAAATGTCGATGTTTTAATTAAACAAACACCAAATATGGCAGACTCAACAATTGACAGTTGAAAATGGCGCGCAATTCGAAATTCAAGTTCTTGCTGAGACACCCTTTATATTGTGACATGATTTTTTATAGAAAAAGAAACTTATTTGTTCTTTTTCCAGAATCCTCCCAATTTTTTGATACAAGCCGAGTTGCGTTCTTATGTAACACCGGTAGTCATTCTACCGCCGCAGATCGATGAGACTCCAGAAATCGATACACCGATGGAAGGCAGTTTGATCGATACATCGGAAGCCGATATGCCCGACTCAGCGAGTAGGAATGGATCGGCATCACCTATTAATAGTGCTCATCAATTAACCGATATCATATCGGAAAGAGATCATCTTATTGAACACCTTCAACAAGAAATTAAACGTTTAAGGTACGTGGTTTTTCAAGATGTTGTTAGTATTAAGTCGCATCAATATTTGTAATGACCTAACTTGATAAGTCGTTGCTAGTTAAGGTAGTTCTAGCATGGTATAATAAAGAGAAATCACATTTCGACAGATTTTGCCCATTTTTTTATAGGTTGAAAATAACGTTTTCTAATAAATCCCGAAGTTTCAGAATATTTGATCATTTAGAACGCGAGATAATTAATAACAAAGTTCGTAATTTTCACATATTAATCTAAACGTTTAAAAATTCTGAAGCTTCGGGATTTATTAGAAAACGTTATTTTGAGCCTAGAAAAATAATGAGCAAAATCAGTCGAAAAGTGACTTTTCTTTATTATACCACGCTAGAGCTATCTTAAGTCAGATCTTCTAGCACTTTCCCGTCCGAGTTTTACTGTTTTCAATCGTTATAATGATGAGCTTGCGATTTGTTATATTTCACAGTATGTTCAGTTTGGACTAGTGGCTAATTTACACTTTGTTAAGTAACAAGTGATTAGTTAACATTTTTTTATGGTGTTCAGTGTTAAGGTAGTTGTGGTACAATATTGTCAAAAAGTTATAGATTATCCGCGCCACAAAAGTATACTAGCTTGTAGCTAAGTGATCTATAATTTGTACGCAAGACTGTACCCGTGGAAACGTAACCCATACAGTATTCATATGCATGTATACTTTTCTATAAATTGTTGAACTTTAAATCGTTATTTATAAATAATTAGACGGTCAAAAATTTTTTCTTATTTTTTTTAAACTCTCAACAAATGCATTGAAAGACTGTCAGTTTTTGGAAAGTTTCTGACAGTTAGTTCTTTTTTTATAAATAAGAAACTGGTTCAGAACTACAGACATCGTATACAATCAATGTTAGTTATCCAATTTTTAATTGAATTTATCTCGGATTATATACGGTCGATCGTCTTCAAATTTTCAGGGTAATTGTATTATCATGTCCTTAATAAGTATATAAAAATTAAGAATTTTCTGACGGTGTGCCTTAACCACGACAACTACCTTAAGTGTAAACAAAACGTTCACACAGTGTTTAGTGCGAGTGCGAGGAGTACGCGGGTGTGCGGGAAAGCTATTTAACAAGAAAAATAGACCGTGCTTCTAATCACTTTACTTTGCTCTTCGCACTTACGCCTATCACTTAACAACGTGACCATTTACATTTTACACGTTGATTTTACTAATCACTTAACACCTGCACTTTCTACCTAACAAAATGTAAATTGGCCTTAAAATGTTATTTCCTGTGTCAAAACAAGATTAACACCTGCAGTATAAATATTGTATTAGAATTAATACATAATTTTTTTTTTTAAGTGAAACTTCATTAGCGACGTATCTGTTTGAAATCGTCTGTAACATTAACGGGGAAATGATTGAAAAGCGGGGAAATATAAGAGAAACATTTGGAACGCAAAATGAATAACGCACCAATGAAACGAGTTCATAACTCTAAAGAAGTTTCACTTCTCCCGTGGGTTTATGTGGTTCTGGCTCACATGTTTTTTTTATATTTGTCAGGACCGAAATTCAAAGATTAGTTCAAGATCACAAACAGCAAGTTGGTCATTTGCAAGAGCGCGTTACGTTTCTGGAAACGGAAGTTGCGACTCGCGAAAGCGAATTAGTTCAGGAAAGACAACTCAAAGAGGACCTTTTTCAGCAAGCCTCAGCTGCAGTACAGTCACAGGATTCCGAACGTAAGTTTAATGTTGTTTTGTTTGTTTTTTCATTCGCAACTGACTAGAACGGATATGAGAGAGAAAGGAGACTATTCTTCATTCTTTTGTGAGAAAAGTAGGAGTTCCTATTCCGGTGGTAGAGATGCTGAAGCTATAAAATATCAAGTAGACTAGGTAACCGGGTGATAGCGTTTTTTTAGAAATTATTTGCATTAATATTGTTAATAGAGTAATAGGATAGTTCGTATTTAAAGAATGAGTTTTAAATACAGTAAGCAGTCGTTTGCTATAAGCGATAACACAGATTCATTGTTGCAAAACTATATTAGGAAAATTTATTTTCATTCCACTGTCACCGTCGGGACTCAAACCTGAATCTTTCCACTTTCACGGCGGAATGAGTTATCAGTTACTCGGTGGTGCCATATTTCAACAGTTAATCTTTTATAATAAGGCAAATTGCAACACTAAATATTCAATATTCAATTAAATCCATGAGATGCTCTTAAACGGTATTTTGATTTTACCTTTTTCTAGTAGAACACAGATCTGACGGCCTAGATTAACACTGACAGGAAACAATATCATGTCACAGTAAATTCGTGGCCTTATAGAAATTATAGCTGCAGTGCTGTGTCCAAAATTATTACGCATTCTTATCGTCATTGATTTTCGGGCCGCGCGCTTCGAATTATGGCGCGCATAAGTCTCTTTTCTTTCTATCCTCCTTGTACTAGAATTAGAGCATGCTGTAGATTACCTTGGCAACGGTTTGTTAGTCGCTTACCATTTGTTTGTTTTTTTTCTTATAGAGAAAACCAAAGAAGAGAAATTCAATAAACTGAAAGATGTGTACACAAAACTAAGAGAAGAACACATACAACTTATAAGACAGGTCAGATTAAAAATAAATAAAATTGTAATAAATTAATCAACATTAGCTTCGTTTATACAATCAAATTGCCGACTAATTGCCATATTTTCTCTGCGCGTCCGTGGTTTTGCAAACTGTTTGGAAATTTTGTGCTCTGCAAACATATAAACTGGCAGATGCCAGAAACGTAATTATTTATTAAAATTATTTTTAAAAGCACCATAAAATAATAATTGTCCAAAAAACAACCAAAACTGCCTTCAATCCACTTTTAAACATTTACCATTTAAAAAAATCAGATCAATAGCAAGTTTTGTCAAAAATTATGACATGACACCTTCGTAAAAACAAACTACGCAAGTTCCCGACTGAAAATTTGCTCCTAGTCGTGGAATTATTATTATCCATAACAAACAGTTAAACGCCGAATTTTCTGTTGGTGGTTTGCTGACGGTTTCTGACTTGTGTGAACGAAACTATTAAATGACGAAATGATTTTCAGAAAGCTGAAGTAGACAAACAGGTGGTAATGATGGGTCGCATAAAGACGGATTTGGAAACTAAAAAGACTGAACTTGAAGCGAGAGTGTCTGAAATGGAAACTGAAAAACATAAAGAGTTGGAGAGCGTTCAAAAATCCGCCATCATACAGAGTCATGAGATGGATGTGCTGAAAACTCAGCATGAAGCTCAGAGGTCTCAGAATATGGTAATTGCACAACTTTTATTAAAAACACCAATGCAGTACATTTTCTCATAAGGCTTATTCGTCTCCAGTAAACTTTTTTTGAACCTTGAATAATCCTCCATACTTTTAAGTTATGATGGAATGAAATTTACATGCAGCAATAACGGACATTATTTGAACATGGAAGATGTTTTGATTGCAAAACTGTTTATGTGCATTGTTCGGTTTGGGTTCAAAGAATGTTTATGTCAAATTACGTTCAAATTAATCCACGCATTTGACCATAATTAACAGAACAGGCAAATGATGAAGTTAAAACTATCAAATGTCGATAAACAATGGGTGTTTGCTGTTTTTTTCTTTCGGAAGATTTCCATCAAAATGATGGAGGACGCGCGCGTTCAATCGCGTGCGCCGTCTAAAAATAGACTGCGCATGCGCGCTTCCGTAATTTAAATGGAAATCTTCAAAAAGGAGAAACCTACTAACAAAATCTTATGTGATCTGCGTGCAGAAATTTATGGATTCGTTGTATATTTCAGACATTATCTGCCAAAGTAGAATTTTTAACAAAAGAAAAAGAGGTCATCGAAGGAGACTTACATGATTTGTTGGCTCAAAAAGACGATTTAGAATTGAGACTGAAGAAAATTGATGAACGAGTAGTTGAATTAGAAAATACATTAGCTAAATGTAGGTGATTATAACATAAATGTAACTAATGTTTAAATATTTGTAAAGGCGTTAATTTTATATAGGTACTAGCCTTCACTCGCGGTTTCCTTCGCGTTTATGTTAATTTTGACAGAAACCTTATCTTACTTGATCCTAGACAACCTTTAAAGTAGTGTAAAACGAGATCTAATGACAGAAATTTAAACATTAAATATTTTGCATGTTAATATTACTATATATATGCAAAATGGCGGATTCAACATTACATTGGGCCGAAACTCCTCCCATATATCAAATTCTAATAGCGACAAAATTATAAACTAACGCAGATATTATTAAATGATTTCAAAGTCTTACATTTTCCAAAATAAAAATTGATTTATTCCATTTTTAGCGAGAGCGGAAAGTCTAGAAAAATTGCGCGAAATTGTAGAGGGCGCAGTCGCGGAGAGCGAAGCATTAGTCAAACATGCGGTCGAAGAAGTAGACAATCCGGCTCTGTCGGCAGCCACTTGCGGACCCGACTATTTCCGTAGCCTGGTACCGGCGGCGGCCGATGCTCTCGAAAAATTGACAGCCGCCACTTCGAATCGGGACGACCAGCCCACTGCGTTTATCAGAGCTGTCATATTTACAGCACACTGTTTAGCTAATCTTTTGTTACAAGGAAAGGCTACCTCAAATACAGCTACCAATATTATGTTCGGTGAACGTAAGTTTTATTTAACTGACTTAAGAAAGAAAGAAGTTTCCATTCAATGTGTATGTAAAGTGGCGTAAGCTTAAGGGTGTATTCGTTAAGCAATTTCCAGTCAAAAATACCCTACACACTGATCCAAAACTCATTGTTAACGGAATCGTGCATATTTAAATGTAAAGAGCAAACAACAAATACATAGATAGATAGATAGATAGAAAACTTTATTGCGACAGACAAGTCTGTATAATAGTGTGCTTTTGTTTTTTTGATATGCGTTTGCTATGTTTTCATTTTACATTTAATATCGTCGATAATTCCGTTAACTTTGAGTTCTAGACATACCTGTATAAGGTATTTTCGATTTAAAATTGTCTAAGAAATACGCCCTTAAGCTATGTCACTCACGTCGCGAGATTGTATTGGGAACTATTGAACTAATTCAAATTAGAATTCGTATTTTTAATTCGTTACTATTTTTAATAATAGCTGTGTTTGTAACGTGAGGATTTGTGGTTCACAAAATGACGGTCCGTGATCAAATTGGTAGTTCAGTTCATTTCATGTGCCGTCATTTTGAAAATCACTAATCTTTACGTTGCGACCCCGGCAAATAAGTTAAAAATCCAATCTATGTGTTTTATAATAGAAATGGCGGAAGAGTGCAAGAAATTCGGTGAAACTGTTGTTTCTTTATTACAAAAATTAAAAGAAAACAAAGACATAGCAGAGGCCATGCAGAACACAAAATCTCAACTGGATGCTCTGATTGGTTTGGTTGATGCGCTTAGCGGTCAGTTGAAAGGCGACTCGGCTGAAATTCTTGCAAATTTGGTCGATGACGAACTTTCCAGTATGGATAAAGCTATCGAAGAAGCTGCTAAGAAAATCGAGGTAAGAAATATTGTCACTTGACTAAAGAAAGGTTTCGGATAATAGTTTAGTTGATTAATTATGATTCAAAATGTATTTTTTTCACATAGGAAATGCTGAGTAAATCAAGAGCAGCTGATTCCGGTGTAAAATTAGAAGTAAATGAAAAAATATTAGATTCGTGCACAACGTTAATGCAAGCGATTAGAATACTTGTAAAAAAGTCTCGGTTATTGCAAGCTGAAATCGTTGCACAAGGAAAGGTAATACTGTTATGGTTGTCTAAAATCGTTAATTATAACAAAAATGTGGTGATTACGCAGTAGAACGTCATTTTATGTTAAATGCGTGAGTTATATAAGTTTAAATAATGGTTTCCTTCAATTAATTCCAGATAAATATCGAGATACTAGTTCCATATTCGAGGCCATGGTCGATTACCTATCAAACTCCTAGTTCAAAAATTGCCTACCTTATCCTAACTTCCTAAAATTCTTTCATTCGCCCATTACTATTAATTAAGTTGAAGTTTTAAATACGTAGTAAATAACGAGAAGCGGTAGATGAAAAATAGTAATGGTGCGAATGGCGTCTGTTATGACATAAAGTTGAAAAACGGACGTTAAACGCATTTTAATTATTATTATAGAAGTTCAAATGTCAAAGTAAAAACATAACAACATTACGAAAAATGTATAATCAGATCCTTTTGATGTTAATAAATTATAAATATTTTAGAGGAATTAGGATCAAAGAAATAAAAGACAAATTATTATTTCACAACGTTTCGTATTAAATTAATACTTCATCAGGTGATCTAAAATAAAATAACAAGACAATTTAACAATCAATAATAAAACAAATAAATAAATATTAAACATACCTAAATTAGTTGTCTCAATAACTAAATTTAATTCAATTATCTTGTTATATTATTTTAAATTATCATAACAAATCAAAATTTAAGAAATTACAATTCATACAGAGTGACAATTTGTTTTATAATAAATAAACAAATAAACAGTTTAAAATTATATGTTGATGACACAATCATGGCTGTACCTAAAAACGAAGTTGATAATTTACTAAGTTATTTTAATAAAGTGGAAAAAAGGATCCAGTTCACTATAGAAATAGAAGTAGATGGCAAATTACCATTTTTAGATGTCATGGTTATCAGACAAGAGGATGGTAGTCTGAGAACAAATTGGTTCTCCAAACCTACAAGTTCAGGGAGACTATTGAATTTTACATCAAACCATCAAATATCACAGAAAATTTCAGTAGCAATTGGTCTTCTCCACCGCGCAATCAATCTCAGTCATGAAATTTATCATAATGATAATATCTTAAGAGTAAAACATATACTAGACAAAAATAATTATCCTCCTAAATTTATTAATTTATGTATTGATAAGTTCAAACGTAATAAAAAAATAGTCAAATTGAAACATAATAAATATTTTTTTAAATTTCCATATATTAAAGGACTATCAGGTGATATATCCAGAATTTTCTTTAACACTGATTGGAGACCAACTTTTTATAATTTTAAAACTATAGGATCAATATATTCAAAATTGAAAGATAAAGATGACCAAGGCCGTAATTCTGAATTAATTTATTGTGTTCCATGCGAATGCAATAAAGTATACATTGGACAAACTAAACAATGGTTAAAAAATAGATTATATCAACATCAAATAGATTGCAAAAACGTAAACATGTTGAAAATGGAACATACTGCCTTGGCAAAACATCATTTTAGTACAGGACATACTTTTAAATTTGATAAAGTTAAAATATTAGATATAGAGTCTAATCAATTCAAAAGGAACATAAGTGAAATGATCTGGATTTATCTGAACGATTCAATAAATTTAAAAACTGACACTAATAACTTAAGTTGTTTATATAATGGTATTTTGGATAAATATAAAAAGTTGATAAAAACAACTTAAGTTATTATTTATGTTATTATTAATGAAATTAAATTGATATTTGAAAATATAAAGTTTAATATGATGACTGAGATTGACGCATATATAAAATTATAGTAATGAAAAATTTTGTATAGATACAAATTAGTTACTACGTAACTATTGTGATTAATATAAACTGTTTATTTGTTTATTTATTATAAAACAAATTGTCACTCTGTATGAATTGTAATTTCTTAAATTTTGATTTGTTATGATAATTTAAAATAATATAACAAGATAATTGAATTAAATTTAGTTATTGAGACAACTAATTAAGGTATGTTTAATATTTATTTATTTGTTTTATTATTGATTGTTAAATTGTCTTGTTATTTTATTTTAGATCACCTGATGAAGTATTAATTTAATACGAAACGTGAAATAATAATTTGTCTTTTATTTCTTTGATCCTAATTCCCCTAAAATATTTATAATTTAATAACAACATTACTGTTAGAAATGTCGAACAAGTCGTGAAAGTTGTTTACATTTGCCTTTCAGAATATTCATTTTAAAATTGGGGATATATCCAAGATCATAATACACGGTGGCCATTTTAAATTAACAAATTCGCAGAGAACGTGTTTAAATATGCAAAATAGAAACTGCGCATTGGATAATTCTTAATGTTTTGCGTTTAAATGTATAGGACTCTGACAAAAAATATGCTACCAAAAACAAACAACCATAAATATTCATAAGATAAAAGTTATATTAATTTTTAAACATGATTTGTCGTAGGGTTCGGCATCGATGACAGAATTTTACAAAAGAAATCATAAATGGACAGAAGGACTTATTTCTGCCGCCAAAGCTGTTGCGACGGGGGCCAAATTTTTACTGTAAGTATTTTTTAATGAATGGCGGCTACAGACGTGTCTGCTATAAAGCGTGCTTATAATGCGCGAATACCGACGGTGCTGCACTACTAACGTCTAGATTAGTGAGATTCTAGTGTACTACTTGTTTATAAACAGGTACATTGTATTTCGATGTTATTCATTTTTGTGTTATGATGCAGAACTGCAGCTGATCAAGTTGTAACCGGCAATGGTAAAATGGAACAGCTCGTGGTAGGCGCGCAGGAAATAGCTGCATCGACGGCACAGCTAGTTGTCGCTAGTCGAGTCAAAGCTGAAAGAAATAGCGCAAATTTGGCAGCGTTGTCAACTGCATCACGTGACGTCACGCGTGCCACGGGTGGTGTAGTTGCAACAGTCAAATCGTGCAGTGAGTTAGTCGAAGACAACGGTAAGTTTTCGACTGATTTATGTATTTCCTAATGCTTATTTTTATTTTGGTAATTTCAAGTGTTGTAATTATTTTATAGCGAATTTCATTGTCTGATTCCCAATTTCGACTGTGTTACTTCATGTTTCATCTCTGTTTGAACTGAATTTGAGTCTTCTTTGTTTTCTCCGTTCTATGAAATTTGACTCTGGACTTATTTAATTTCACGTGTCTTTTCATAGTACAGTAAAACTCATGTATTTTTAACCTGTCAACCTGTATTTTCAACTTCGCGTTCATCGTCACTTTGTGGTAGTTATAGACCAGTGAGATAAAACCTGTATTAATTTGTGGTTCAACGTTGTCAAACTATTTTTCCATTGACAGCAGCCTAAGTGGAAACACTTAGCGTGAAAAGTAGGAACTAGAAACTTAATACATGAGCAAAATCTTGAGTTGAAAATACATGAGTCTGACTGTAATGACTAAATCAAAACTTGATTATTCTCAAATGTACAGATTGTTTCTATGTTATTGTAGAGGAGCTCGATACATCGGGTGTATCGTTGCATGCGGCTAAACGGCTCGAAATGGAAGCGCAAGTTCGCGTTTTAGAGTTAGAACAGAGTTTACAGAGAGAGCGATTACGACTGGCATCACTTCGCAGAACTCATTATCAACTTGCTGGAGAACAGGAAGGATGGGTAAGTAATTGTTTTTTAATTACACACATGTTGATTGGAGAAAAATAAAAAAGCGAAATATTACACATGCGTTTCGGATTCTAACTCTTGGGAACCAAGTACAGTAGCCTCTTTCATGTTTTGGTAACACAAACATCCAAAATAACACCTGGTTTGACATTCCGCATTTTCCAAAACGGAATTAAAAGATCTTTTCATACCCTAAATAACAAATTCAAAACTACATACACTCTTACCTTGCTCTATGGTCTACATATGGCAGATTATAATTGGTTTTGTTTTTATAAAGTGTGCATGGTTTAAAAACACCTTGAAAATAACTTCTTGGCCTTCGGGTTTATAGGCTGGGGGCTATTGGTGGCTATACGTGGTAGCAAGCAAAGTGTCCTTCTAGGTTGCTCACAGGTAAATGTGACACTTACCAGCCTAGAAGGACACTTCGCCCAATACCACATCGCCTTCAATAATGTCTACAGCAGTTGTAGACGAAACGTCAGGTAGAAATACCAATGAACCACTGCCTACAAGTCCGGAAGCCAAGAAGTTATTTTCAAAGTGTTTTTAAGTCATGTACTTTATATAAAAACTAAACCAATTATTTATCTGCCTGTTTAGTTACATGGATTCGAAAATGTGAACGCCACATACGTTGTCGAAACTACTGTATTTGGTTACCAAGAGACATAACAGGTCCCGCTAGTGGACTGGGCAGCTTCTCATGAAAGCCCAAGATTGTTCAAGACCTGGTTTGAATGTTGGGAATACACGATTGGCCCTTGTAGGCCTGAGTACAGTGGACATTTTTCTGTTCCCAATTTCATCATTGTTCTGCAGAACAAAAAAAAAATCATAAAGAAACTTAATATTCTTATGGTTAAATTTCTGATCACATCATTCAGGTTTCCACAGATAACAATATACGTTTTTTTTTTGGTAGGAGCCTCAAGACGTGCAAAACGTTAGTATTGGACGTAACTGAACAATGACAGCATCAGACAAGTATTAAATATTGTTCAGCATCTGAATATATTTTCATAGTTTTGAAAGTTTTATAATTTTAATGCATTTTTATTTACTGTGAAACACTGTGATGTCTAATTAGTGTATTGTTTTTTTTTTTTTTTTTTTGTAATTTTTAAAGCATGACATAATCGAACTTCAGTACAAAAACACTTAAAACATTCTGAAATATCGCTAATGACCTTAGTTATCGAGCGTCTATGATCTATTATAAACATATTATATCTATCTGCAATATTGCTTTCAGTTGATTGCCGTCAAAATTCCAATATTAATGGCTGAAGTATTTGAGAATTGTTGACTAAGATCATTTATTTGATTTTTACATATTTTTTTTTACTTTTTTTATATTGTGTTTTATAGTAAATAATATGAATTAATTATTGTTAAGTAGTCAAATATAATGGCATGAACTCGTTTACTAATTGATGTCTTTTTAATTTGATATTTTTTGTATTAAAACTTTTTTTTATTCATATAAATAGACATTTAGTAGTGAAGTTACCGAATGGAATCCATTGGAGTTTTTAAAGAAGATCCTGGCAGAAAATTAATTCTATATAAATAATAACTAGTTATCATTAAAATCTTTTGTTAAAATAAAAGAATTTAGAACAGTCACACCAGCGAAAATTTTTCTAAGCATTTAAAACTAAGAATTTTAAATGTATTTTCCCATTATAATATGTATTTTTTCTATTTTTATATCTCTTTTGTGTTGTGTTTACATATACAGGCTAATTATTTCATCAATTTTCTGCGGAAATTTGCAAAATCGACTCCTGTTATGTAACAAATAAACAAGTAAAATTGATTTATTACGTAACGTCTGACGAAATCTACCAATCTAAATATTTTTGAAACGTGTTAAATTACGATGTTTAGAAAAATGTAACAGGCACAAATGTCATTTGTTTCTGTTAACTGGAAAATGTATGGAACGCAAGATTTTAATGTTCGTTGTAATTAAAAATTAGAAAAAAACACATTATACTGCTAAGTAAGTTTTATTATGTTATTTGTAAATCAAAAATAAGTATTCTAACGTTATTTATATTAATATTTGATGATAGTGTTTTGTATATATGTACAACATGCTAATAAACATTATTTATATACGAAAAATGTCTTATAACTCATAAATTGATGTCTACATTCTACAATGTTGTTTTCGAACGGAAAGTAGTTTTAAAATTTCACAACGCTGCCCTTAACGTTCTGCAAACTGAAGTGATGCGCATTCATGATGGTAAAAAGTTCCTAGAAAAAATGTGACCAGCCATCTTTAGTTTACACTGTGCTCGTACGTCAAAGAGCTGTCAAATTTTGTCAGCTCTGTGATAATTAGAATTTGTAACTTGCTTGTTATTTTTGAGGAGAAAACCGAAAAGTAAGTTAAAATTTAATAGTTTCCGATATTTAAGATAGTAAAAAAGAGATTTATTGAATATTTACGTGAAATATGTGTTTATTTAACCCTAATTGAGCAATCTCATCCGAGACACATTTTAGCACTTACGATTATTTTTATAGAAGAAACAGTACTTTAGCACAAAAATGAGGTAAAATTCCACGTATACACACAAAGTATTAGATATAATTTTTATTAATTACAGTCGACCTAAAATTTTACCAAAAAAAAAACTGAAATGGGTTGATTTTTACCATAAAAAATTCAATTAAAAAACGGTCGTGTAGTATGTCATCTGAAATTGCGGTGCAAAACAGTCGACTCTGTTGTGAAATTGTGGGACTTCATTGTACTACATTTTTGCGTTATTTGAAGTGCTATTAAAATTATCGAGATTACAAACTGATTACAATAATCATAAATTCACAATCATGCTGTTATTAACATCTTTGTTGAACGTCTATAATTTACAATATTTGCATACTTGTCTGCGATAATATATGGCAGATGGCTCATTCTTCAGATTAAAAATGTAACGAACGTGTCGCAATGTACGTATAACGTATACTGTAAAAGTCGGTTGCAGAACATTAAGATAAGGTGGTCGCGAGATAAAACACTTGTCTTTAAACATAAAGATCGCAGGTTCAATCCCGACGGTCGGTGCCGTTATTACAATTTTTTGATTTGCTTTTTACATTTGGACTAGTTTTACTTCTTTAGTGTGTAGTGTAAAATGCAGTCTTTTTTTTTGCACCACTCCCTTTTTCATCTGCATAGCTCTATCTTACGAGCATGTAAAATGCACTGACGCAAGTCTCGGAAATCACTAATTTCTACGAAAAATTGTATTCAATTTTGATATTAATGCTTCAAAAGAAAGTAGAAATATGTACCATTCGTCCCATGTGACTATTAGTCAAGCTTTTATAGTTTATTCATTCTAAATAAACTATTTAAAATCAGATAAAAACGAGAAAATTAGCATAAGTTTAACACAAATTTCTGTACAGAAAAAAATAAAATTGAAAAAAAGTATTGAGCAAGCCAAATTTATCAATATTTTTAACATAAATTTGTAAAGAAAAAACTTCAAAATGTTAATTTGCCTTCCGATAATTCGAAACCTCGTGACAGGCTGTAAAGAAATATTGAGGAATATCACGTTTTTTCATTCAATTTTTAGGGCAAAAATATGTGCTTTTGGAAATTTGTAAACAGGAAGTCAAATTTTAATAAGCTTAATGCTTAATCACAGCTAATAAAAACAGTAATAAAATAAATTTTGTGCCTAGAGTTCGAAATTTCCCGAGCGCATATTTTACAATCAGTCCCCTTATGAAAAATTGTATTTCCTTGAAATAAATTGACCGATATCAGTAATTCTCAATAGTAACACTTTTCAAGATTTTTTTAGTAACGTGTGCATGTTTTATCTAATCTTAACTAATAATTATCGTGTCTATTGTCTTAAGTTTTTTTCAATATGACAGATAAACCGAGCTCTATAAATAATAGTACCTGCGCTATAATTTTAAAATCACAATTCATTAAGTGAAAGTGTTGTCAGTTAAAAGATTTTATTTCCATAAAAAGTTCATTTAAATATAAAAATATTGAAATTAATTCTATCTTTCTTGTAATTTATTAAATTTATAAACGCCCCTATTCGTGCTCTCCAATTTAAAAATAAAATTTTATTCTCAAAGTGTGCCATCAGTTTTAATGATTGTTACATAAAAATTTGTAATATTTAATTTTAAGAATACTGATTTAAAAATATTTAATCCGTTAATTTTAATTGTTTTTTTAATACAGTTTTAAATTTTTTTGTCCAATTAACATTCAAATGTATTCAGGACATCTTTCCTGACAATAAATTAAACTTAAGCAAAAATAATTATAAAATATTTTACTTTTAAAAAATAATTGTTTCTTTGATTATACAAATGAATGAACGATTTAACAATACAGTTTCCATATCTTATGGATACAAACGTTTTAAGTTCTGTTCTACATCAATGTCAAAATTTCAAAGTGTTGATTGGCTGTCACCAGCCAACGGTTACCTCAAAACACCTCAAGCTAGATGTGAACTACTCATGCTATTTGGGAGATGTGAACATAATCACAGCTTCGTACCTCCATGGTAGCAGAGAAGAATAACATAATTTACCTGAAAAATTCGAAAATAAAAGCGTGTTTGCATTTGGAAAAGATTCGTTTGTAGCAAAACGCGAATGAAATAAATAAAAGAAAAATCGGATGGAGTTTGGTTCTTCACTAATACCAATATAGTAAAAATGGGATAAATTACCATTAAAATCAAGGTGTAACAACCTTGACATTGAATTTTTGAAAGAACATTTAAGTGTATTAATTAATTGGTTAATTAAAGTTTTTTTTTAAATAATTAAATTCAAGTTTGTTAATTAAGTAGTGAATTATTAATAAAATGGTGCGGGTTTATGTAGAATATTCTTTTATTATGGTGTCAGTTTAGTTTTTACAACTATTTTTGTGTTTAAATTTTTGTCTGCAACTATCACAATGTTCAAATTACAGAGGTCATATAAGTACATTATGTACGCCACAAAAAATCCTTCTCTTCGGATCGATGAGGCCGACCTTAAATGCAGAAATGGGTGCGGCTTTTTTGGAAATTCAGAATGGGAAGGTAAGAACTTTTTGTACATCAAAGCATTCAATTGTATATTATTAGTGTATTTGCCATATGGCAACATACGGTCGAATGGCGGGACCTAGGGATCGGACCAAAATTTCTCGACGTTTCATAATCCTGAACACATTGGCACCATTTTTAAAAATGTTTATATATGTACATATATATATATAATATATATATACGTGCGGGCAATAACTGTCGAAAGAGCTAATTGATTTCAACTGAATTTGGCCCACGTGTTGAAATTCATCACCACAAGAAGCCTATTTAAAATGGGCGTAATCGAGCCATTTTAAGGGTAATTTTTAGGGGTTGAAAAATGTGTTTGGGCCCCAAAATACCGAAAAAATTCTCCGAATCGTTTCAAAGAAATTTCTCGACGTTTCATAACCTCCTAAACACATTGGCACCATTTTTTAAAATGTTTATATATATATATATATATATATATATATATATACAGGGTGTCCCATAAGTCGACGTCCAAACGAAGTGAGGTGATGGGGGAGGTCATTTCCTATCAAAATAACCATAAATGTGATTATCCAATTGTTTACGGTTCGAAAGTTATTTCAATTTTTGTATTTTTCTCTGAAATCGTGTAGTGCTTATACTAAAAAATTAATTTAAAAAAAATCTATGAGTTGTTTGGTTGATTTTTTTTTTTTAATAGGATCCTGAAGGGTCTGCCTTTCCAAAAAAAATAATTTTCATGAGCTCTGTTATCATCTGTCAAATAAAAAAAATGGTTTTGTAAACACTTTTCGGTGGCAAGAAAAATATATTTGATTTTAAATTCACGTTGACAGAAAAAAAGTGTTATAAAAAAAATTGACCAATTATCAGAAAAACTTGTCCACTTAATAGAGATTCTAACGCGGTATAGTACAACTCGTTATTCATGACAGTTTTTTTTATAACAATTTTTTTACATGCAAGTCGTGTTTGTTAAAAAATACATTTTCGAAAATTTCAAAATCTAAGTTGGCTAGTCTAACACAAATGAACCAAATTTTATTTAAAGTTACAACAAATGTTCGAAATTAGTCGAAACGCCCGTATTTTTTGCCGCAGCTGATGTTCGTTTTGGTTTTCTGTCGCGTAGACCAGTTCTTTGAAGTAACCCCATAAAAAGAAGTCTAGGGGGTTTAGGTCAGGTGACCGCGGTGGCCACTGGATGGTTCCTTCCCTTCCAATCCAGCGATTTGTGTATTCGGTGTTGAGGTATCGTCTCACTACTAGAGCATAGTGACAAGGAGCCCCATCGTGCTGCAACCACATGTTTCGGCGTGTTTCTAGCGACACGTGTTCCAGTAAGTCGCCCAAATCATTTTGCAAAAAATAAAGATATGCATCGCCCCCGATCCTTCTGGGTAGCTCAAGGGGCCCAATCATTATGCAAAAAATAAAGATATTCATCGCCCCCGATCCTTCTGGGTAGCTCAAGGGGCCCAATCATTTTACCTTCAACAATTCCCGCCCACATGTTGACCCCAAACTGATGTTGAAAATGGTCGTTTCTTATAGCTCTAGAGTTTACATAATAATAACAGTGAAAATTATGGATGTTGAATACTCCCGTCCTTCGAAAGCTCGATTCGTCACCCCACAAAATGTTATTAAAAAACTGAGGATCTTCCCTGTTCCGACGTAGAATTTCTCGGCAAAATTGCACCCTTTTGTTATAATCAGCGGGTAAAAGTGCTTGCACACGTTGCACATGGTATGGATGTAACTGATCCCTTTTTAAAATACGGTGCACTGTGGACCTCGAAACTCCCGAACGTCTTGACAAACGACGAACACTTGTAGATGGGTCCTCTGTCACCATTCCAATTATTTCATCTTCGTCGATGCCAAGTCTAGGTCTTCCAGCTCTTTGCTCATTCCCAGGGATTTCACCTTCTATGTACCGCCGATGTATACTTTGGAACACCCTGTGGTCAGGATAGTGTTCTTGGTTGGGATATCGTGCCCGATATTCTCTTGCAGCAGCCCGAGCATTCTCGTCACAAAACCCATAGACATTGTGCATTTCTGCATACTCCCGATGGGAATAAATAACCATTTTGATGCGTCCAACGTGAAAAGAGTCCAAATCACAAACAGGATCGAAGTTCAAATTACCAAGCGCAGGTCCAAATAACAAAGTACAAAATGAAAAGTCAAGTCGGAGGTTTACTAGTAATAAAACGAATAGCGAGCATACATTAGAAGTAGTGAATGAAAGAGGAACGGATTAATTTGTTTAAGTCGTTCCAGCCAACTTAGATTTTGAAATTTTCGAAAATGTATTTTTTAACAAACACGACTTGCATGTAAAAAAATTGTTATAAAAAAAACTGTCATGAATAACGAGTTGTACTATACCGCGTTAGAATCTCTATTAAATGGACAAGTTTTTCTGATAATTGGTCAATTTTTTTTATAACACTTTTTTTCTGTCAACGTGAATTTAAAATCAAATATATTTTTCTTGCCACCGAAAAGTGTTTACAAAACCATTTTTCTTATTTGACAGATGATAACAGAGCTCATGAAAATTATTTTTTTTGGAAAGGCAGACCCTTCAGGATCCTATTAAAAAAAAAAATCAACCAAACAACTCATAGATTTTTTTAAATTAATTTTTTAGTATAAGCACTACACGATTTCAGAGAAAAATACAAAAATTGAAATAACTTTCGAACCGTAAACAATTGGATAATCACATTTATGGTTATTTTGATAGGAAATGACCTCCCCCATCACCTCACTTAGTTTGGACGTCGACTTATGGGACACCCTGTATATATATATATATGTATGTGTGTGTGTGTGTACGGGCAATAGCTTTTGAAAGAGTTAATTGATTTTAACGAAATTTGGCCCACGTGTTGAAATCCAGCACCACAAGAACCCTATTTAAAATGGACGTAATCGGACTATTTTAATGGTAGTTTCTAGGGGTTGAAAAATGTTTTTGGGCCCCAAAATACCGAAAAAATTCTCAAAATCGTTTCAAAATTGACATTTAACCCGTTAATAGCAATTAAAAAGTGCCCCTATAATTTTAATAAAATCGGCTCAACAGGACCGGACTTACAAATTTTTTGAAAGCACTAATTTGCAGATAGTGACTTATTTATTGAAGAGTGTATTTAATTCGGTGTAGACATTAGATTGATAATAATATTACAATTAAGAAAAAAAATGTTATTTTAAGGGATGTATTAAGGGGTTAAATTTTTTATTTTGCCCAAAAACAAAATTAATTTCACATAATAAAAGTATAAAACCACGCGGCCCTATACAAGCAAATACACTATATTGTCGGCAGGGTTTTGGCACTGCGACCCGGGTTTTTTTTTTTTTGTACTTAGAAACGAACAAATGTTTTACTTTAGTTTTTCTTATTTAAAGAATAAACAATAATTATATCTAAAAAAAAAACGCACAAGTGCGAGCTAGACTCGCGCGTCGAGGGTTTCATACCATTAACGATATTATTTGACTGTAAATTTCGAAAAGTGTAGCTGTTACCCCATCATAACCGAATGCAAAAATCATAAATCTAAAATGTTCAGTCTATCCACAAACAGAATATTTCTTTGGCAACAGGTTATTGTTCCAAATGTTATCGTGACGTCGTAGCTAAAGATCGACAGCGGAAAAAAGATCCTCGAAGACCAACAAGCTCATCGTCGAGTTCTTCGCAGTCAGTGGCGGGATTTTCCAAATTTGAAGAAAAGAAACGACAGCAAGCCGATAAGAAAACAAAATCTTTAAAATCGGTGTTCCGTATATCTTCAAGCGCTAAAGGTATATTTTAAAATTCTTATAAAAACATTTTCTTAAACTTAAACTAGATTAAAAAGCTTACTAGACTTTAAAAATCTAATATGTCTAGGAAGGCACAACAAAAAAATTGGGGACATCTGTAGGAACCGAGCGGTGTAGAGCAGTGGTGAGAGCACTAGACTCGCATTTGGGATTTACTGGGTTCGAATCCCGGCGGGGGCAAATGTGTCTGGGACTTTTGCCTAATGCCTCTAGCCGAGAAACGGTAATTCCTATACCGGCCATCTTGTTGAGTTTTTTTATGGTATCCCCCAATTAATTCCAGATAAATATTGAGCTATAGTTCCTTATTCGAGGCCATGGTCGATTAATTATTTGTCAAACTCTCCTAAGCTCAAAAGTTACCTACCCTTATCTTAATTTAGTATATTTCCTTCATTCGTCGCCCATTGCTGTTAATTAAATTGAAGTTTAAAAATGCAGAAAAATAACGGAAGTGTGGCAGATGAAAAAATAGTAATGGTGCGTGCGAATGGCGTCTGTTATTTATTTATTTATTTATTTATTTATTCAAATAAGTTTCTACAGGCATAGCCCAATTACAGAAAATGTGTTGCTAAATTTCTGATACGTTTCTAAATTCACTGTATGTGCAGTTAAAAATGTCAATATTACTGCAATTTTCATTTATAAATTTACACATTCTATAAACAGGTGAATTTGTGAACTGATACGTTCTCGGTGCAGGTAAATAAAACGATTGGTGCTTTCGGCTATTAAATTTAGGGATATGGAAAGGCAATAGGTTAAGAAAATCTTGGTTATCAATTTGATTATGCACAGTGTGTCAAGAAATGAACGTTAAACGCATTATTGAAGTTTAAATTTTTTAGTGACGTATCTGTTTTGAAAAAAGTAAGAAATTGAGGGACAGTAGAACTACCAATAAAGAGAAAGTTAGTTTGCCTCCTAAATTACATGAAACTGACAAGGACAGAAGTTTATAATGTATTGCTAAGTATGTGTAAATACTAGTGATTAGTTTCACATAAAAAAAAATTAAATTTGGGAATAATATTAAAAACTAGAGAAGTTAAACTTCTTATGTGAGCTTATGAGGGTGAGGCTCATTATAATTTTTTATTATTATTATTACTGTATCCAGAATTTTTCATACGCTTATAGCTACGTACCTGCTGAATTAATTGAGAATAATAGCTTAAGTCTGCTATAATTGTTAAGAAACATTCATTGTTGTAGCACTATATATCTACTAATAATAATAATAATAATAATAATAATAATGCGTTTAACGTCCGTTTCTCGACTTTATGTCATAACAGACGCCATTCGCACCATTACTATTTTTCATTTTACCACTTCCCGTTTTTTTCTACATTTCTTAAACTTCAACTTATATAATAGCAATGGACGAATGAAGGAATTACAGGAAATTAGGATAAGGTAGGTAATTTTTGAACTAGGAGTTTGATAGGTAATCGGCCATGGCCTCAAATAAGGAACCACCTCGATATTTATCTGGAATTAATTGAGGGAAACCATGGAAAACCTCAATCAAGATGGCCGGTACAGGAATTACCGTTTCTCGGCGAAAGGCAGTAGGAAAAAGTCCCAGCCACATCTGCCCCCGCCGGGAATCGAACCCGGACCTCCCGAATGCGAGTCTAGTGCTGTACCACTACTCTACCCAGCTCGGTATATATCTACTAATATATAATATTAAATTTGGTGTTGACAATTCACCAATAATAAATTGTCGTTTTCCGCATTAAACAGTCTTAAAACGATACAGACAAATTCTGTGACTTAGGACTGTATTAATAATGGAAAGTTCATCTTTGATTCATTCAAGAGCCCTCGCTACTGTGAGAGTTAATGTTTAGCTATTGCTAAAAAATAATTGGCTCTCGCATGTAGTGAATTTGAGTGTTGTAAACGCTATATTATGAAGGATTAAAAATTGAATTGTGTGCACCGTAGAGTAACTGATTAACTCATTCCGCCGCGAAAGTGGAAAGATTCGGGTTTAAGTCCCGACGGTGACGTGTTGGAATAATAAATTTTTCTAATATAGTGCTACAACAATGAATGTTTCTTAACAATTATAGCAGACTTAAGCTATTATTCCCAATGTATCCAGAATGTTCTGTGGGCTGTTGTTACCTTTCAAACACGCTGTAATATGGCTTCATTAAATAAGTTTTACAAGAAATACGCAACTTTAAAGCCATCTGTAAAGCCATAGTATATGTGTTTATTAACGTTTTTCGTTTATAATAGATTCCGGACGACCTGATGTTCACCACAATTTGCAACAGCATATCATCGATAAGACGCGAGCAGAATACCGTAAATTGTTCCCTTCATTGGAAGTAGATGTCAGCCCAGATTTATGCCGTTATATTTGTTCGATGTATAATAAGATGCATGAATATGCTGCCCAAGGTCGAACTATCGATTTCCTCAGCGAAATGGCGCAAAAATACTATGCCGCGTTTGCTAAACGAATGGATACTGAAAAATCGTACAGCACTCTTACTGCCGAAACAAAGGAACAGCTTCTTGATTTTGTCGAAAAGTACGCGATGACTTTTTCTTACAGGTATGTATTTTTGAAAATTTATTTGTAAGTTGACTGGGCAATTGGAATGGCTGAAAATGTTTTCGCACCACTGTCCTAAACTAAAATCCATGTATTTTCAAGTTTTTAGTCCCTACTTCTCACGCAAAGTGTCTCCTCTTACGCAAATCAGACAATGGAAAAAATTAATATAGTGTTGAAATGCAAAATGAGTTCTAATTGGTCTATGACTGTCACGAAATGGGAATGAAAGAGAAGTTGAAAATACAAGAGTCGATTAGTTCGGATAGGTTGAAAATACATGAGTTCTATTTTAGAAAATTGCATATGTATCCGGTTAGACTCGAGCGTTATTTTCTCTACCAGTTAGTTTTAAACGTATTGGAAAAATCTTAATTATGACAATTCTTATAAAAAATTAATTAATTGTAAACGATAGGAATTATTTTTATATGTAAAATATCTATATATAAAAAAAAGCTTTGTTGTCGTTATTTTATAAAAATATACATTAGATCGGTATTTTCAGTTTTCAAATGTGAATTTACATTTTTTATGTCTACAAGAATTAATATAGTATTAACAATACTTAGGAATCAGTTGATATTATTATTATGGGAAAAACCCATATCATGATCTGTAAAATATTTATTTTAAAAACATTGTTCTGTATTTTTGCAAGATTTATATTTTGTCCACCATCTGAAGAGGAAGAAGAAAAAGATCTTCATATTCAAGAACGGATCCGTTCACTAAGCTGGGTCAATGCGTCTCATTTAGACTGCCGTATTAGTGAAACTAGTGCCGAAGTCAGAGATCTAGTCTATACTGCCATCACAGGTAATAAACCTAAACTGCTATAAATAAGTTCTATTCGCTACATATACACAGTCTAGTAGCGTCACAGTGCGGTAAAATCTTGCATTTTTTATGGACTTTAGCGAAATTTTATAAAAAACTGTTGTATTCGTATTTCAATAAAAATTAAAATCATGAAAGAGAAATTTTTGACTGTATTTTTAATTTTTTAATCAATGACAGACTAGTCTATCAAAGTGTTCCACTTTTCGTTCTATTGTATAGCACATAGCGAATATAATACCATGAATAGGAATGTTGACTATTTTTGGGAAAGTGTTTTAAATCGTGCATAAATACCTAATATAACCACAAATATTTATTATAATTTTTAAAATACGACTCATGCTTTAATCAAATTTCGCTCCAAAACGTCAATACTTGTCACGTGACAGCCGTGACGTCGTAGATTTATAAACGCTGCTAAACTGATGAGGTGATAGCTTCTTTCGTAATTGTTGTCATAGAAATTTTCGAATAAATTACACACTAAATATTAACCACCAGTGAAGCCTTTTGACAGCGTGAACAGCGTCCTTCTCTATGACAGCCTGTGCCGTCATGCACTCTGATTGTTGTTCATTGTCACGTGACTTGAAAGCGATTTAATTACGTTTTACTTATAAAATATTAATTAAATTCCTTAAAAACAAGGAAAAATATTGTTTTTTCATATTTCTATCATATAAAATTGTTTTTATTGAATTACCTATTGGTATCTCATTTGACTTAATGTGAAGTATAAACATTAAGAGCACTGTGGTTGAAACAATAAAATAAAATAAAAGAATAGTTACTTCTTACCACAACAGATTTATTCAGTGGATGTACATTTCGAGAGCTAAGCTCCCATCTTCAGCAAAACAGTGTTTTGCTGAAGATGGGAACTTAGCTCTCGAAATGTACATCCATTGAATAAATCTGTTGTGGTAAGAAGTAACTATTCTTTTATTTTATTTTAATGTGAAGTGCATGAACGGGGCTTCACTGTACTGATCATAAACATCCATGGTGACCTCCTTTTTTAGGAAGCTTTTTATACATATACATAGAGTTTGGAATCCTTGTCTAGTATTGGTGGATTGCACATTGAACTTAATGGTCACAATCCAAATTGTCTGATGATGTGTTGTGCAATTCTTTGATAATATTTCGTTTTGTTCATTGTAAGAATATTAATGTTTAATTGTTTATTGTAATTCCAGAATTATTGAGCATGGACTCGGTAAAAGCACCGCAGGATAAATTGGCGTGCGTTGTTCGATGCTGCCGCAGTATCTTTGCACTATTAAAACATTGCCAGGACGGACCTGCTAGTGCCGACGAATTTTTGCCCGCTCTAATTTTTGTTGTACTAAAAGCAAATCCGGCAAGATTGAAAAGTAATATACATTACGTTACGCGTTTTTGTAACGCTTCACGACTCATGCAGGGGGAAGGAGGATATTACTTCACAAACCTGGTCAGTTTTAACACATTTTTTTGATGAACTTTATTTAAAAAAAATATATTTTACAAAATTATTTATTTTATCCCACTTTACAGTAGATTCATACTGGGTTTCTGATACACCTTCAGTTTTAGATAGGAGACTGTCATTTCTTTTCAACAAAACGGAGGTCTCCATTGAATTGAAAACAAATGACATTCTTAAATCTAGATTTAAAATAGAATATCGTATCAGAAACTAAGCATTAAAATATAATCTTTACTTAGAGAAAACAACACAAAGTTCTAATCAAATCGTTTCTAATCTTCACTTCTTTATTTCATACTCTTTACTGTTATAACGCGTGTTAGTATTGCGCGAATTTGTAAGTGCACGATTGCTGCCTTTTCTGTTACATGTGACCCAAAATAGTTCCGTCTGTTATAACGCGCGTTTGTAATTTGTTCATACGCGATTGATTGGTTTCTTCTGTTATACCTAATACGTGTTTTATTCATGCGCGATTGGATGTAGAGTTTCTATTAAAGCATATATATAATTCTACGTATGGATTCGTCGATTTTTTTCACAGACTAAATTGTATTAATGTCGGTTTAGTTGTAACCTTAACTTACGCTATGTGAAAAGTACTTCGCTGTTGATTGAAAGATTAAAGAATATTGATCATAATATTAATTATATGTGAAATTTGGTTACAGTGTTGTGCAGTTTCGTTTATTGAAAATTTAACTGCGTCTTCTTTAAATATGCCAGAAGATGAATTCGAAGCATATATGTCTGGTGAAAGAGCTCCGATTAGTACCTGGGAATCGGCTTTGGCTGCTTGTGAAGGAATGCATTTGTTATGTGAACACTTAGCTTTATTGGAACAATTAAAAAACAGAAACCAAACAGTTATCAATGGAACATCTCAACTTCGGGATGATATGAACAAATTTAAGGTAAATCCAAACAGTTAGGTACTTAAAAATTAATATTGCTAAATGTCCAGTCCTTTTTTTTTTAAGAATTCCCTTGCGTTAATGCTGGTTTTTTGTCTATTACTCAGTGTGTTTTTTGTTGAACTTTTTTGTAGGAAGAAATCACAAGTAAAGTAGCAGCTGTAATTGCCCGAATACCTTTTGAAATTAAAGCACGAAAAACACAAACTAGTCTCGATAGTAATGATATAGTTTGCGAAAAACTACCGCCCCCGATTATACCGCAAGTTGTCACCGATAACGTCGATGAGAATCAGACTTCAAATCAGACTGTAGATTTAAATTTTGACATGGCACCGAAAACAGAAGCAAAATCACAATTTTATTCTCAAAATATTCAACTGCAAGGCGCTTTGACATTAACCGAAAAAGCCGATAAAGAAAAAACACAAGGGAATTTGGTAAATAGTTCCACTACAGATCCAAATAATTCAATTTTGAACGCATCGGTAAGCATGGAATTCTTGTCTCCGTCGCCAGTGCTGGGATTCGGTTCGTTCGATACGCAAAGTCTCGACGAACTTGTGACTCCGGATGATTTAGGACAAGACAGTTTTATGCTGGGAGGACTAGCGAATGTCAATTACGATATCGATTTATCGGATTTGAGTGCTGAGAACAGTGTCGCTGACGATAGTATTTCAGTTGAAAATTTAATTGCTGAAAATACGCAAAAAGATCCTTTCAGTCCGGTGAGTGAAACAAAAAGTTTCATATCACAAACGCCGCTTGTACCAATGGCAGCGAAAAACACAAACAAATTTAAAAATATAAGTCCAAAATCGATCTTTCCCAAAGAATTAGTCGATTTACAGTTGAAACCCGATTTTAAAATAAATCAACCTGTGTCATTACCGGCGCTAAGTGCCAATATTCCAGTATGCAGCCAAACGTCAGAAATAGGTTTGGTCGAATCGGAAGATAATTCTATTTTAGATAAGTCTGAATCACCGACGGGTGATTTGTTGCCGTCACCGATTAAGCCGGTTGCTTCGGAATATACTGGATTTTCGACGCAAGGATTGCAAATACCAAGTATTCCATGCAGTACGGGTGATTATGGGGCTGTAAGTTTATCGACTAGAAACAAAACAGATGGCGCATGCGCAGTCACAAATGTAGGTCAGGCAGACGAACAAACTATGAAACACTCAGATACATTTGATAAATTATAAAACAAAAAAATTGTTGGCGTAAATTTCAAACGTAAACTGCCTTAACTGATCAACATTTACGCAGTTTAGTATTTTTCTTGAAAAAACACATTCATAAAAAAATTACCAAAAACACTGTAAATCGTCTTGTTAAATAATAAATTGAGTATTCCAATTTCCAATAACATACAAGATGAGAAATTCTCAACAATCACAAAGCCGTTAAAATCATGAGCACAAAAGAATAAAAAATCGATTAAATATAAAAAAAGTAAAGGGTAGGCATTGGAAGACGCCAGACAGAAGCGCAGCTTCTACGCATTTTTAGTAGTGTAGTCGCGCGCTAATGGAGGGGGAAGTTAACGGTGACGCAGATGTTTTTTTATCAATTTACTCCCCAGCATCTAAGCGCGCAATGAGACTAAGGAAGCTTTGCTTCAATAGTTCGCAAGTTTTCGTTTTTTAAGTGAAGCTTTTTTCTGACGTTGCGCGCTCGGTTGATGAGGAAAAACGTAATGCGACATTGATCACTGCCTCGGCAAAATTCATGCGTTGCTAGTAGAATTACTGTAAACAAAGGCAAATCCCTAATTAATATAAAGCTGCGCCATGCGATTTGTTCATTTTAAATAATTAAATGTTACATTATATAAAGTTTATGTTAAATATTGTATAATATGTATGTATATTGTATAGTATTAAACTTGTGTTCATTTCTATTACCAAATTTATTTTGTAACATTATTTTTATAAAGCCAAAGTCGGAGACACCTAAAACAATGTTTCTCAAACTTTTGCTTTTTGCCCACGATTGTCAGATTATTGACAACTTTGACCATAAGTTTATTGTAGCAATGAAGAAAAAAATGACTTAATAGAAAAATTAAATATTAATCCACTTCTATATTATCAAAATTGACTCAATTTTCACAAGTAATTCGCAAATTAAAAAGAAGTTTTGAAAATTATTTTTTTAGCCCACATAACAGTTTGGGAAACGCTGATTTAAACCAAAGAGGATACAATTATGAACTTATCTTTTTATTCTGTTGTCATTCTGTATTTACTAATCATTGTCACCAACATAAATTTTGAGTCTTTGACTGGCTGATGCAATCGTAGGCTGCAACATATTTGGGGCGAATGATTTTGTGAACAGAAAAACGTTATTTGTGTAATTTTGCATATGTTATGTTGTTACTTTCAACATTTAAATTTAAGAAATAATTTGGATTTGAAATTTTAATAATAATAGAGTGAAATCTTAAGAATCTGTCAAAATGACGGAAGAAGATTCGGTAAGTGTAATTTTTCTATCATAAAACGTGCTTTAATGTAAATTTTATAAAAGTTCGTAAACTCAGTTAAAACAAACAGTTTTTGTATTAAATATCTTAGCTGGTGTTCTTCATTTACAGACTAGCAAAATTAAAATTATTAATTTATTGCACTGTACAATTTAAAGTATTTATTAAAATGTAATTAATATGACCATATTGAAAATTCTTTCATACTGAGTATTTAACGAATAGTAAAAACTCGATATCAAATGCGGTCTGTCAGTGAATGAACCATATAGTTTCTTTTAAATTTATTCTCTTTAATAATACCCATTATTTTTGCATCCAAAATATTTTTAGTTTTTAAAACTGGCATATTATATGTTTTTCGTAGATATTTTAACTTTCAGTAACAAAATCACAGAGTCGACAGTACACATCGACGGTCTATGTATTTTTTCATTTGTATACCTATATATATGGCTGTTATTCGTACAAGGTCTAATGTAGTGACTGCCTTGTAACTTAAAGATCGTGGATCCAATCCCTGCGGAGTGCCCTTATTATTATTATTATACATTTTTTTTACAATTATATACCAGTTCTACTTCTGTAGTGTGTAGTGTAATATACACGTCCTCCTTTTTATTATATTACTTCTTTTCTAGTATTGATGAAAAAAGTTGTTTTAGAAATTGCCTAAATTATTGTTTTTTTCTTTATTTTTTACTGAAAGATGTAAAAATTTGCAGGCTCCCACTTATGACTGGGCCCACAATTGTATTGTGTATGTTTAAGTTAATTTTCTTTTTGTTTTAGATATTTGATCCATCTTTAAAGAAAAAAAAGAAGAAAAAGAAGACCACTTTTGATATTGATGCAGCCCTAGCCGAAGGTAGCGGATCGGGCGTGTCCACCGAAGATAATCAAAACGCAGGATCTGTGGGCGACAGTGCCGACCGTAATCAGGATGATGAACAGGATGACGCTAATGTCGATCTTGATTTGGAAAATTTCGGTAAAAAAAAGAAAAAGAAGAAGAAGCCTTTCAATATGGAAGAAATAGACGGCAATCCGGAAAATAAAGAAGAGAATACCGCGGAAACAACTCAGGCGCAAGAAGAAGCGGTCGTCGACGATAACTTTGATTTAGATATGGACTTTAGTAGCAAAACGAAAAAAAAGAAGAAGAAGAAGAAGGATTTAGATGAAATTTTGGCTGATTCTGATGATAAGCAGGCTGATAAAGAGAATGGTATGTGATTATAATTATTATTTTTTTATTTATAATACAGTCAAAATCTGTTATAACGACATCGAAGGACCTACTCATATTTGGTCGTAACAACCGGTGATGTTTTCGAGGTACAAAGTAATTTTTTATTAAGAATTTAGTATTATTGAAGGTGTAGGTACATATAAATCCATAGATATTAATAAGAATAATATTCACATTATCATTGTCATTTTTCTGTATTCATAAAATCTGTAATTTTAGCTTGTTTGGAACACTTCTGTGCGTACGAATTTTGTTTACAATACAGCTGGTCGTTCTAACAGATATAATTCTCCGAAAATATGAAGATATTGCATTAAATGTAGTCGCTTAATGCGGTATGTCGTAATAAGCAGTGTCGTTGAAAGCAGTGTTTTTTATAAGGCAGTCATATAGCATTCAGCCAGGATCTATGATTTTGGTCAATATAACCGGTATGTTGTTCTAAAAGATGTCGTCGTAAACGTTTTTGACTGTACTTTCAAAAGCAGTACTGGTACTAGGATATATGCATGTAATTTATATTTAGTTCAAATATTATTTTTTGTAATCTTTATTGCAATTGATTAGACTCCAAATAGTTTTTCTTTTTAAATGTTTGCTAAACAATAAATATCAATTAAACAAAAATGCAATAAATACGCGCGAAATATAAAGTATCGAAACACAGTGTGATGTCAAAGTCTATGTAAACGTAACTACTCATATGGTTGCTGGGTGTTCTTTCACCAGAATCAATACAATTTTGTTTAAACAAGATGTTTGGCATATACTATGACATCAGGCGCGTTTAAATAACCAAAATGTCTTGCCCAAAGAGAATTTTTATTTTTCAATTCAATATGAATGTTTTAATGAATAGTTTCATGTGTGTGATAACTTTTAATACGAAAATAATTGATTTAAACTATTTTCAAAAATTATGCATATACCTTATTATCGATTAAAAAAGAATCAAATCTAGTGAAAGCTCCGATAGGCGAACACCAACGGTTTCAACTATTTATCCCGCTCATGACAGACGTACACTTAAAAGAGAGACTACATTTTAAAGAAGAAGAAAAAAACAAGTTTTACATATTAGAGTAACTGAGAACTGAAAGTGGAAAGATTCGAGTTTAAGTTCCGACGGTGACAATTGTTTATAAACAAATTTTTCTAATATAGGATTGTAACAATGTGTGTTTCTTAAGCAAACTATAGCTATTCTACTGTTTATAGATTTTATATTACATGCGTCCACTTAATGGAACTGCATTTTAGGAGAGATTTTTGTTCACCTGGGTGATGATTTCTGTGGCTATGTCCGTGTGTTAGAAAGCTTTTTATGTGTAAAATAGTAAGGGCAAAGTTGATTCCGCAAATTTAGTTCATTTAAGAGATATGCACTTAATAAAGTTGTCGGCCAGGAGAGCTTTAAATGTATTGAAATGTTTTTTACTTATATGACGCCTGAGTAACTAGAATAATTTTGAAAATAAACATGTTTTATGTAACTAACAGTTACTATTTTTGTATACATGCGGCATTGAAATTGAGAGAAATCAGGAATGTGGTAAGTGGATCCATTTCAAAATAAATGAAAACTAGGCGTGGTTTGTCCAGTTTTTCATTTTAATTTTAAAATTGGATAAGATTAAATTATTTCCAGAGATGTATTAAGTGATTTGAAGTTTTTTTAAGTTTTTAGGATTCCGTACAAAAAGGTCCACACCCACTGAATCGGATCGGATCGGCAATTTTGGGATACATGAAGTTAAATGAGTTCCCACTCACGAGTCGACTCGGCAACATCCAGTGTTCATATACACTGCCATGCCGAGCCGAGCCGAATCAAATCTGATTCAGTGGGAGTGGAACTTTATAAAATCACTGTCGTATCTATGTCTGTCCGTTTGTCATAGCTTATGTCCTTCGATTCTTTACTGAATGAAAAGAGTTGAAATTTGGTACATATATACAACATGGACGTATAGCGTAAATAAACGAATTTCAATTTTGGGAGTTAATTTTGGAGGCATATTAGAAAATTAAAAAAAAATATATTTTTCAAGTGCATCGCGTGACGTATCAAATTAAAGGGCTAGTTATGAGAACTACAACTAAATATTTTGTTTAAATTTTAAAATATGTACGTAGTTTGAAAAAATATTAAAGAAAATATACAAAAATAGAACCCTCCCCCACCCCTAATCTTGGAAACTACTGAGCTTAAAATTTTGAAAAAAATAGGAAATATAGGTCTATATTCCCTATTTTTTTTCAAAATTGTAGTTTACAAGAAAACCTAAACGAAAATCCTAAGCCTTAAAGCTATCACAGAAAACGGAATGGTACAGAACCCTCTCCACGCGAGTTTGGTTCGCACTTAACCGTTGTTTTTTTTTATTTATATTGATCCCAGAGATAAAAAAATGGTGTCAAAAATACAGATTTTGTACGGTCTAATGCAGTGGTTCTTAACCTGGGTTCGATCGAACACCAGGGGTTCGGTGAGTCAGTCTCGTGGGTTCGGCGGAGGTCAAGACATCATTATTATAGTTTTGTTTTTGGTGTGAAAATCATGTTTTAGTATTTTAATGGTTTTGTTCTTTGTTCTTTAATGGTGTTGTTCATTTTATGCACCTATGTATAAATATATACCTGTTTTGATTTTGAATAAATCATATTTTATTTTTCAAATTAAGAAGAGTTCAGTGAATTCGCATGTGAAACTGGTTGGGTTCAGTACCTCCAAAAAGGTTAAGAACCACTGGTCTAATGTAATGTTATGAAATTAAGCACCATCTGGAAATAATTATCTATTTGTGATTCCAAAGGCAAGAAACAATTCAGTGTGTTAAATCTGAATCCAATATAATCCCTTAAAAACATTCGTAACATCTCTGATATATTGAAATAACTGAAAACTGTGTTTTTTTTGTTATGACAGAAGACAGTTCAACAACATGGTCGGGCTCGGACAGAGACTATACCTACGATGAATTATTGAATCGTGTGTTCGAAATAATGCGTGATAAAAATCCCGATATGGTCGCCGGTAAAAAACAAAAGTTTGTGATGCGTCCTCCGCAAGTTGTACGCATTGGTACAAAAAAAACATCATTTGCCAACTTCACTGAAATTTGTAAAACGCTGCATAGACAACCGAAACATTTGCTTGATTTTCTGTTGGCTGAATTGGGTACTAGCGGTTCTGTGGACGGAAACAGCCAGCTGATTATTAAGGGCAGATTTCAACAGAAACAAATCGAAAATGTATTACGTAGGTAAGTTTTAGAAAAAAGCAGTAAGTTTTATAAAAGATGTCGGATCCTGATCAACTGTGTTTTGATTAGTCCGAACTATCGAGTAATAGGGATGTTGACTATTTTTGGGAAAGTGTTTTAAATCGTGCATAAGTACCTAATATAGCCACAAATGTTTATTATTTTTATCTAAATACTACTCAAGTATTAAAAATCATGTATTTTAAATTCCGTTTCAAATTTCGGTCTAAAACGCCAATATGCCGTGACGTCAGACGGTCACAAAGTAGGAGACTGTTCATAAGCGCTGATAAACTGAAAGGTTGTTTCGTAGTTGTTGCTATAGTCACATGTACGTTGACGTTTTTAATTTTTCATCTAACACACTAAATATTAACCAAACAACGAAGCCTTTTTACAGCGTCTGATGCTGTTCATGACTCTCTGACGTCATGCGCTCTGATTGGTTTTCGTGGTCACGTGAGTTGAGAGTGATTTAATTAGATTTTATTTATTAAATATTAATTAAATTCCTTAAAAATAAGGAAAAATATTGTTTTTCGGTATTTCTACCATAGAAACTACTACTTAACGTTAAAATTATGTTTTTATTTGAATACAGTCAACATCCCTATTGCAATATTGAAGTGATTTTTCATAACTTTTTCTGTTTATAGATATATAAAAGAGTATGTGACTTGTCATACTTGTCGTTCTCCAGACACAATTCTCCAAAAAGATACCAGATTGTTCTTCTTGCAGTGTGAAACATGTGGTTCAAGATGTTCAGTTGCTAGCATCAAGTCTGGTTTCCAGGTATGGTTTTCGTTTTTTATTTTATTTATAGCCACTCGATTTCCATATCCCACACAAATA
This sequence comes from Venustoraphidia nigricollis, assembly GCA_034508555.1. Taxonomy (NCBI): domain Eukaryota; kingdom Metazoa; phylum Arthropoda; class Insecta; order Raphidioptera; family Raphidiidae; genus Venustoraphidia; species Venustoraphidia nigricollis. Next base: position 3,227,436 of record JAVRKA010000049.1, on the reverse strand, counting down.
ACGTCGGCAATGACCTCGGTTGTTGATAGAATCATGTAGACTGGTAACAATGCACAAGACTCTACCGCTATACAGTTTTTATGGACCTTTACTATCATCGATTTTTGAGACACGCAATTCGCATTGCGGCCTGCGGGTTCAGTCTCCTTTCTCTATGTACTCGGGAGCGGTTTTAGTTGTGATGCCACTCCAGGCCTACTTTGATTTGCGGGCCATCTTGTAATGGTAATTTCGCCGCCCCTCAAATTGTGGAACCCTATGCACGGGGCTCGCAGGCATGAACCTAAATCCTCCACTATACTCAATGTCACTAACCATGTCAAACAACTATACTATAGCGACTTTGCTGGACGTTTGGCTTAGTGCTGAATATCTAAACTAACTCCAGACTCCATGCCTAAACGTTTGACACATACTTTATTTTAAAAAATAGTATGTCTCATGAAATCGAAATATATATATGTCGTGGCCAGATCTTAGAAGTGATCATTTTCATGATGTAGCCGACTAATTCATGAAATGGTCACATCATGAAATACAACAATTTCATGAATTGGCCGGCCACATCATAAAATGATCAATTAAGATCTGACCACGGCATACACATAAATGTGAAATGGATATTTTAATTTTCTTTTTCAGGCTGTAACTGGCAAACGTGCGGCGATCCGAGCAAAAACAGCATAATTGAAACATCAGCATATTTTAATTCTTTTATAAACATTTACTGGATAAGAAAATTACACATTGTTATAGGAAAAATATTTACGGTGCAATTACAACTAATAATATTCTTCGAATATTGTTTTATTGTGACTGAAAAATAAATGTTTGTGTTGTTTTTTTCATTTTATATTACCTGATGAATTTAGAATAGTTTTTTCCAAGTCGACAAGAATGCCACCAAATATATATATTTATATATATATTTCTTACGTACATAGACATAGTATGTCCAGTTTTAAGCTAATTTTTTTTTTTAAAAACGTATGTATGACAACGGTTCCTAACAGAGCTGAAATGCTTTTAAAGATAGCGCCTAAAAATGAGCAAATCTTAAACACTTTTTTAAAAGACATTACCAAAACACTAATTTTTAGTTTTATTTATTAAAGTCTGGTCTTTTTTTACACGCACTTTTGCTGTTTTCTTTGTGCAAGCATCTTTACCCACTAAGTTCCAGAAAAAACTTGGACTGCCTTATCTCCGATATGGTAAGTGTTCCAGAGCAATGAATGAACTTGTTGAATGCAGCGTGTCATTTTCTATAATCAATTCGAATTGGAAACGCATCTGAGAGATCCAGTTTTGTCTAAAAATTAACTACTGTACTATAGGAAAAAATGGCTTAACCTACAGAACGACATATAAAATCCAAAAATAAGTTAAAGTTTGCGATCTATGACCTGTTAAAGCGAATCAGTTTTAGTGAGCTGGTCGATTCTGTTTCCTGCCTAATAATTAATTTCTGTAGTCTATGAATGAGCAATTATCATTGAGTAAGAGGTCTATTCTTTGTTATGAACGTGGAGCGGCCAATCCATAGAGAAGCGCCAACCTTAAATATGTGCATTTCTTTCACGAGCTTTATTTGTCAAACATGTATCTCTTTTTAAGATAATTCTCGATTGATGCTGCCAATGAAATCAACGGGCAAAATATGATTTATGCATGGTTCGTCCGAATTTTAGTGTAGGGAATTGCATTACTGGGCTTAAGATTAAAATAGAATGGGGTGGTTTCTTGGCCCAAATGCGCCACATCCTGAAAGGATTTTTGTGCTTCCCCTTTTACTGGATCTAGTCATCAAATAATTTGGATCTTAAGAGCTCCAGAAGGTTGACTACCAAATTGTCCTGTGGAACTATTCCATCCTCATCAATGTAGCCAAAGATGGTTGTGCTCGTGTAGGTTAAAACCTCACATTCGAACAAGATATGGGTAGTTGTTTCACCCTCCATTTCGCAAAGTGTTGCATCTTCCTTTTCATCAGAAGCTGGTTCTGAGAGGATTTTAATGTTGACCCGATCTACCCCCAAATAAGGTTTGAGGTTTATCCTTTTTGAGGGCGTCATCGACTCCTCATCAGCTAAACAGACTAGAGTTTGCCCGTGGGTTTCCTCTCGTCTGCTGCCTATCGTCGAATCCTTCGTCTTAAGTCCTTGAAGGAGTTTAAGGCAATCGGTGGCCTTCGAATCCAGTGTGGTTTTTGGACTCACATCAGGATTGTATATGCTCTAATTAGGGTCTTTGCAGGACCCACCTTAAGAGCAATCCCCTTGAACGGATTCAAGGTAGCTACTGAATTTTTTCAGCCGTGAGACTGTAGTCTCATCTTTACACGAAAAGACTAGCTCACCAGCTAGATCATATGCACATCTGTCAAATTTCGGGAACACGTCCTTGCTCTTGATAATGAGTGTCATGATTTCTGAGCGAAAACTGTCCGCCTCCTCCCTTGACAGCTTCTGCTCAGGATGCGATTCTCTCACTATGGCTGTCTTAATCCTTGTGAGAGCCTTTTTGAAGGTCATTTCCTCCTTGTTTGTGCGGGGCCTCTTAACAGTAGCCCCAGCAGATGAGGGAGTAGAGCCCTCCGAACGCAGGCGTTTGCCTTGTATTAGGGGTTTTTGGCCCCTTGCTACCAAGAGCAGTTTTAGGTGGCCCACTGGTTTGTGGTCTTGTTGCTACTTCTGCTACACGGGTAGAAGTACTTAGAGCAGTTTCAGCGGTCCCACTGGTTTGTGGTCCTTTTGCTGTTTCTTCTTTTGTGCCCCGGAGATTTTGGCCGGTTTGATAACCACCCCTTCCATATCAGGAACAAATGCCAGTGTATCGCAGGCTGAAATGCCCGCTACACTGTTGGTTAGTGCCTCTGAATCAGTGTGAAGCTGGTTGTGCCCTTAACTGACCTCGAGTTTCGACAGACGTGTCTGAGAGCACAGGGCTCTCGGAGCCCGAACTGTCTTCGGGGATTGTTTCGTTCCCACAAGTATTGAGGAATTTATGTCCGCCGCAGCAGAGCCTCTTATTATGGTAAGGGTTAACTATATCCTTAGAGGACACCCATGTACTCTAAGGGCACCGTTATAGTGACCAAACATTAACGTCCCTCGGTCTTTCGAGTTCATCGGCACGGTTCGCTTAACACCTTCACTATCGGGACTGGTTGGGCTACGTTTCGTCTGGCATCTACCTTTCGACCTTTCCAGCATGGGTGACCCTACCAGGAGCACAAGGCTCCCGCTGGCATAGCTCTCCATGTCATCGAAGCACACAAACCTCTCCACCACAAAGGTAGTAGCCCCCCAGAGAGGTCCTTATGGGGCTAAACGTGTCTAGTATTTGAATTATCAAATCCGACACTGGTTGGTTTGCTACAAATAGATAATCATATTTAATAAAAAAAAGCATATTTTAATATTATATATTTATTATGCACTTGAAAGTTCAGATACACATCACTGTACATCAAATCCCATATTTTAGTAAACAAAAATAAAAACAAAACAAAACAAAAAAACTAAATCTGAAAAATTATAAGTAAACATCTTTTTATTTATATACTTTCTCTTTTGAGATATTTTCTTTATAAAATTTATTCTACTTTATATTTCTAAGTTTAGAAAATACTAGCTGTTTTTGCTGGGCTGTAACGTACAGTAAATAACGATGTATTTTTTCTATATACTTTTATGTACAGTCAAATAAAAAAGAGTTTGGAAAAAGTATGAACTTAATAAGAAATCTTTATTCTGTTGTTGGATCTTAGTATCTTATTTTAAAGCACTTAATTCTACTTAAATCATGAAATTTTTTTATCTTAAATAACTGCTAAATCACACAAAAATACTAGAGAGCAGCCTCTAGATGTTCAACAAACTGTTCATTAAATACACCTAGAGTACTCCAGAAGTAACGTCGAGAGCTTTGAGAACACATTTGAAAAGAAGTTTTTGCATTTGTAATGTAACAGACACGACTTTATTTAATTTTATCAATCAATAGCTTGGCAATACTTGAGAGCTTAACATAGTAAAGATCTTTTCGATTAGGAATTTCACTGAGAACACATCAAGATTACTTCCGGAGCAGTCTTTAATACGTAAATAATGAAAGAGCTAACAGGGATGTCCTATATTTAATTATTTGGAATGTACACCTTATCTCGGCACATCTGATCTACAGTTTTCATATGGCTCATGCGGAAATAATATCGACAATAATAACATTTAGCAGTCAACAAAAGATGGTATTTAACGCACATTTACACAGCTAAGTTGCTTCAGAACTGAACGCATAGGTCACAATTTAATATTAATAATTCATCGTTCATTTTTTCTCATTGCAATGAAAAGAGAGACACAGCATGCTTCAATTTGGCAATTTCGTTGTTAGTTCTCGTTATTCTTTTCGAAAGAACTTAAATAAGTTACAGAATTTAGATAGCTATTGTAGCGATTGTTTCCGACAACTAAAGCCTGCTCTGACGTTTTTGTGCGATCACATTTTAGCATTGTAAGACTGTCCGTCCATTACAACCCATGAGAAAAGTCAAGCATATCATTACACGGATGTATCAAATCAAATTTACACTAAACTAGTAACTAAGTAGTTACTCATTTTCTTTTAATTGAGACTCAGTACATCACAATTGTGTATATGTTGGTACGATGAATCAGGTTACAGTCTCACATAAAAAGACCCGGGTCGCAGTGCCAAAACCCTGCCGGCAATATAGTGTATTTGCTAATACGGGCAGTGTGACAATTATATGAATTTGTTTTTGGAGAAAATGAAAAAATGAACCCCTTACAATAATATTTTTAAACTTGCCAGAGATGTAAATGTTTCAAGCCAAGCATGTCAATCAAAACTGCGCATTCATCAACAATTCATAGTTTTGACAGACGCATGCGTGTATTGTAGACAATGAAACATGAAGGACTGATGCAAGATTACTAGAAACTAAGAAGTTGGGCGTTAGCATTGTTGAAGGTGTGTCTAGGCGAAACGCGAGAGAGGGCGGGGGAAGTAGACTTGTGACGTCACAAGAGGCTTCTTCCAAACAGTTGGGAAAAGTCTCACGTGAAAAAGTCATAGTCATCCGACTCAACCAATCACAGACGTGATCATGTTTATAGCTTCTTACGCCCAACCTTTTGGTATTTTAGTAATCTTGGGGCCGATGTACTTGACCTGTCTGTAGAAGAACATTTTTGATTTGATACATATGCATAAGATATAATTTTCTGTTTCATTTTTATTCAAAGCTGACAATGGGATAAAATCAAGAACTGCCTGTTCCCTAAAAAACAATATGGCAACAGGAAGTACCAGCAGTAAATATTATGTACTTTTTTTCATAAATATTTTTTGGACTAAAATTAGGCCTGCTAATTATTATAATTACACATAAAAAAGCTAAGACTTTTCTTTTTAGAAAACTGTTTCGTTTAATACTGCGATCTGACAAATGACGCTTCCTTTGGTGACAAACAGTTGAACTTCTCAACAGGTATTGTTCTTAAGGTGGTAATGCCACACAAACAACTGCAACCTGACGATTTCAACTAATATTCAGCTCTAATATTTGTGTTTAAGAAACTGTTGGATTTTCACGTCGTTCTAAGAGTAAAAATGAATATACTATACTGATTACATTGATTTTAAAGTAAGATTTTTTTGTGATGCCATATTGATTGCGTCACAAGCAACGTTCCAGATTGTAATGACTAATGAATATCAAATTGATTTTTCTATTACAAAAATTAAACGAAAAAATATAATTTGATTTTCAACAAATGCCATACTAACCCTCTAAAAAAAGGGTTATAATATTGTTTATACCAAGGAGATTAGAGGTGAGGTAACCGAATTCGAAGCTCTAAGTTGAGAGAAAATACAGTGGTATACCAGGCGGCGCGGAAGACCACCCAGGACAATCTGCGCATGTTAAGAGCTTGTGTTTCTGCGCAGAGTACCGCATTTCATTCAAGGACGCTCGCAGCGCCGACTGGTATACCGCCGTATTTTCGCTCAGGCGGTCAGTACTAAAAAAAAGTATAGCAGTTTGGAGTTCGTTCATCTCCTGCCTAATCTCATTGGTTTATACCAAATAATAACAGGACACGCCTCTTATATAATAATTGTAAGGTTAAGTCGAAAATAAGCAAAATACAGTTCACCAAAAGCTTCCGAAAATCGTTCAAAATTATCAAACTAGATTAAATGTTTATGAGCGACTTACCACAATAAAGAAAAATGACTGTTTTTTTCCTACAAAAACATTAAGCTAAGCTCATAGAATAAGCTACTTAATATAGAACTTGAATCTATAATGTACATAAAATGCAACAGGGAAATTTCTGATCTCTCATGTATCAAAATTCGACTGCACTTTTTTTACATTAAAATTATTTCAATTTACTGGCTAGATAGATGTAGCATTCGACTCAACTTTTAATGAAACTATCAATATTAATTTAGTTAAAGTACAATGGAGTTGTTCTGCACATTTTGTTTATTTCAATTTTTGATTTAATAACAAACAATATTCGACACTAGTTTTTTGTTTAAATATTTGTTAAGGTAGTTCTAGCGTGGTACAATAAAGAAAATCACTTTTTGACAAATTTTGCTCATATGTTTTTCAGAGACTCAAAATCACGTTTTCTAATAAATCCCGAAGTTTCGGAGTTTTTGACCGTTTAGAACAAAATATAATTAATAGCAAAGTTCGCAATTTTCACTTGCTGACTGTGAAAATTGCGAACTTTGTTAAACGGTCAAAAATTCTGAACCTTCAGGATTTATTAGAAAACGTTATTTTGAGCCTATGAAAAAAACGGGTCGCAGTGCCAAAACTCTGCCGACAATATAGTGTATTTGCTAATATAAGCAATGTGGCTTTATTATGCGAGCTCAAGTTGGTTTTTGGGCAAAATATAAAATTTGACTCCTTAATACACCCCTTAAAAGAACTTTTTTTTTCTCAATTGCAATATTATTATCAATCGAACCTCTATACCAAATTATATACACCTTTTAGTAAATAATTCACTATCTGTGTTTTCATAATATTTGTAAATCCAGTCCTGTCCGGCCGATTTTATTAAAATTTTAGGGACACTTTTGAATTACTACCAGAGGGTTAAATTTCAATTTTGAAACGATTCGGAGAATTTTTTCGGTATTTTGGGGCCCAAACACATTTTTCAACCCCTAAAAATTACCCTTAAAATGGCTCAATTACGCCCATTTTAAATAAACTTCTTGTGGTGATGAATTTCAACACGTGGGCCAAATTCAGTTGAAATCAATTAGCTCTTTCGAAAGTTATTGCCCGCACGTATATATATATATATACATGTACATATATAAACATTTTTAAAAATGGTGCCAATGTGTTTACGAGGTTATGAAACGTCGAGAAATTTTGGTCCGACCCCTAGGTCCCGCCATCCGACTGACGCCAATAGTGTTTATGGCAAACACACTAAAAATGAGCAAAATCTGTCGAAAAGTGATTTTCTATATTATAACACGCTAGAACTATCTTAAATATACTGAACTAGAGCCTCGTCCGACTTCACTCAAGTTTGTATATTGCCTATGAAAGATAACATGTTTATTTGGATAATATTTTGAACACAAATTAGAATAACTTCTATTCGCTATGTGCATGGAGTCTAGCAGCGGCAGTGGAACGAATTATTACGTTTTATGGCACACTCGGACATATTTTCAAAGCAACTTTACAAAACTGCCGTGGAAACAATTGCGGTTTAAAAAATAATTGTTGCCATAATAAAAAAAAACAAAATGTTAGAAGACGTACTTTTAATTGTATTTTTATAAATATGACCACGGAAATTTAAATTTATTTTTCGCGTTTTACATTATTATATATGGACTCCGAGCAGATAGGCCGAACTTACTGGAATTTGTATTTATGTTTCAAAAATAGTGAGTAACTATGATAATTAATAGCAATTTCAATCTGACAATGTATTGAAAAATTTTAAAAACTGAAAATAACTAATGCAGCTTTCCGAAAATCGCCACGCTGGAATCTGCGGTCTATCTGCACGGTGTCCTATGCTTTCAATTAATTCCGTTTTTCGCCACAACGGGCGCTGTAAGTTCTAATCCATGGTCACTCAAGATAATGCGCGTAGCGAATAGACAAATATCACGAGTGTCAATCAAAAGTTGTAAAAAGCAACATTAACCTCAAAGTCAGTTGCGATTAAAATTTAAAAATTGATAAACAAATGAGACAGAAATTGTAGATTATTGATGCACAACAAGTGAGGTCAAAAACGCCAAAAATATACCAATGAATAATATATCGGAATACAAAGTACAAAGTCACATTAAATTGCGACTTAAATTAAGGAATCAATAAACAAATGAGATATTTTAGATTATAGACGCATAACTGGTATCATACGTGTTTAAAACAAGGACGTCAAACTCGTTTGGGCCATTGGCCACGCCCTACATTAGTGTAACTCATGCAGACAGCACATGAGTCACATTCCAAATCTAAAGATGCTTTTTAATTGGCCAGTTTTATTCGTGCGCCAAACTTCAATATATCGACACGAGTTTTCACAGTAAAATCAATAATTCAGTCGTGACAATAATCTTATTAGATTTTTTTTCCTTTAAGGGCTACACTGTTCGCAAGAAAACTGGTCCGCCCATTTGACATCCCTGGTAATAAACAAACAAATAACGGCTGTGTTTGTTGATGTCAGCTTTTTGAAGCGGTCTAAGCGCACGCGCAGTCGATAAAAATGGACTGCGCGCCCATCATTTTGATAGTAATATTCAAAATGGAGACTAATGACCACAGCCAATTCGTCTGAATCCAAGGTAAAAAGTAACACCAGCCTCAAATTCAATTTTGACTCGAGTTTAGAAATCGATAAAACAAATGAACAACATATTTATACCTGAATCTTCACATGGATTGACATTTCCAGCAAGGATTTGTTGTAATACTTAAGAGCTAGAGTCTATTCTACTGATGAATTTCCACATATTTATGCAATACACATTGAATGAGAATATAAAATAATAGTTGCATTGGCAGATGATTTTTTTTGTAAACAGTCCACTTTATGTAATCAAACGCGGTGTCGTCTTCATATTTAAATCGAACTTGTCGAAGAAGTTTAAATCGGATTCACTGTCTTGTTGTGTGTTGTTGTCGATTTCGTCTTGTGTCTGCGGTTTCGAAACGTCCCTTGTATACGATGTACAAATCGATCTTGCCAATTTTGTTGGATTCTTTGAAAAACAAACAAATAAATCAATTAATAGCGTTGCCAAATTTTCTATGATTAAGGAGCTTGCGTACTTGTGGACAGGGTAAATAATTATTAAAAATTTATCATTTCCGGTTTTTTCCTTTACAAGATTCTAGGTCAACGGGAATTAGCCTATATGTTGAATAAATGAAAGCACCGAACATTGCACTAACGAAAAGATAAACTGGATTGAGGAACAAACTTCACTTTGCCGTTGGAAAACTGTTGTCCCCATATAGCGACGTAGGTCGCGGTCAGTTTACCAACTGCAAATAAGTTTATAATCGCAAAGAAGATTTTTTTTTGTGATGTAACTACAAATTTACGATTTTTGGATTTTTCCCTTTTGCTATAAGACATTGTTTTTTGCCAAATTTCATGATTCTAGGCCAACGGGAAGTATCCTACAGATTTTGATTCCCTTGTGGGTGTCAAAATATACGGCATAAACGGCCGTATCTTTTGATTGGGTTGACTTAGAAGTTTGAATTTTCCACAGCTCCAAGGGATTGCAGACCTGAGTATTTGATATTAATTTCAACTTGATACCTCCACACGTTCATGAGAAATAGACAGACAGACAGACGGACAATGAAGTGATCCTATAAGGATTCCTTTTTTCCTTTTGAGGTACGGAACCTTAAAAAATGAGAGATATTAATTTAAAAATACTTACTTTTCTAAATTTTTTAAAGTTAGTTTTGTTTTGTGCGATATTGTTCACGGCATGGTCTGAAGTACGATTAGACAGCACCAGGGGCATTGCTGTAACTTTTATTTTACTTTGTATTGACTTGATATAGTCAACGATGTAATCGGGTTTGCCTTCGTATATTTCATCATCTTCCTTCTTTATATCCATTGCTAGGAATGTTTTAGAGAGCCAGCCCGACGCGTCCATGATGGTTGAATTCTCCGTTTTGAAGTTCAGCAACCCGTTTATTTCCGCTTCGTAATCATCGATATGAGGGCGTTTCGGGTCCGAACCTAAATATTCTTCAGCTGGTCGTTTGTTGCTCAGTGAATCATCCATTTCGTTCTGTAAAATTCGCCACCATTAAAACAAAAGATATTGAACATGCATGGTGACCACAAATAACTGAAAATTTAAAAAAATCCTCTTAACAACTTCGCTGCCAACTGGGATGTACGCGAGTCGTCACAAAATTCGCTATTGATTTTCTATAAAAACAATATTTAGGATGCTTCTACATGCTATATTATTAAATATTTTACTATTTATAACATTTTTACTAGGAAAACAAAAATCCCTGGCCTTGCACGTGAATATCACCAAAACAAAACACGATATCAAAAAACCACGATTCGTAAATAAAAGTTTACACATCCAAGCACAGCGCCAACCTACAAACGTGTGCCCAAGCGCAGTGCCGGGCAGTACTAATTCATAGAATGTTAAGAGGTGTAAGTGCGGAGGTGGCACCCCGCGCTCTACCATCCACTCCGCATATGTGCGGAGTTGGCAGCGAAGCTGTTAAAGAACCTAAAATACAGTTTTTTTACTCTAGTGAAGTAGAAAGCAGTCAGTTTTTTCATTTTCTCCAATTTAAAATCTATTATTCTTACCTTAAGGCTTGGTGTCTGATACGACTTTCAGCTTTAAATCTAGATTTAAGAAAGTTACAAATAAATGGAGATCTCCATTTAGTTGAACACAAATTAATCTTCAATCCAGATTTAAAGCTAAAAATCTTATTAGAAACTTAACATAAGACTAGGAAAACAAAATGAACAGGAAAACTATAAAAATCCGACTTTTCTAGGTTTGTGGCCACCCTAATTACATAACTAAGATGATCCACTTTTAAAATTTCTTTAAAAAAGAGTAACAAAACTTCAGTTACCTTGACTTGTTGAATATTTTCCGCTTCTGGCATATCGTACATTCTTTGTTTCTTTGCAGGAAGCATAAATGCATTTTCATTGGAAGTTGACGTAGTTTTTTGTCTAGAAAAAATGTGTTTCATTAATGAAAACAAATTCACGGACAAATTGAGTGTACATTGCCGCTTTAACTGTAACTATCTAGTTAAAAAAAATCCAAAGAATCTGACCAACAAACAAGCAGTTGTGTCCAAAGAGTTCTGTATTGCCAACACATGCTTTAACATTTAAAAAAATTGTCAAACACCTATTACAATTGTTATATTCCAAAAAATTAATTAATTTTTTAAATTCTGCATCTTCGGTTCAACCTTCGCAACTTACATAATATGATTTTAATCTAGTATAAAAACCACATCTAGTATAAAAACCTTCTGTAGTAGGTTTTTATTTTATCATTTCAATGAAATTCGATGATATAAGACTTATATCGTCGATTTATTTTATATCAAGAGCTTTAGGTACGGCTCTTACTACAAAAGGTTTGGGTACTCTTGTAGTATATTCTATCTATTTGTAAACAAAAAATATATTTACACATCAAAGAATGTTGTTTGAGTTGTAGGCTGGTCATTTTCAAAGTCGCTTTTGCGTTTCTTTCCGATGCCAGTCTGTGACGCGAAGAGACCGGCGTTATCCTGTGACTGATTTGGATTGTATCCGGCGTCAATTTCCTGCGTCTTGATTATGTCCTGCGAAGGTATTCCAAAACTTTCACTCACTGAAATATTGCTCCGCTGAGTTTCGGTCATGTGACTTTCTTGTGTGCCTTTGGACAATACGGCGGCATGTTGATTGATGTTCACTTGTTCCCTCTGACCGAAAATAGCGTTTGTTACATCGAAATATGGATTACAGTGTTTGGAAACGTCGCAATGTAATATCGCTAACGCGATCTCATGTTCCGATATTAATCGTTTGCCTCTGTTACGAAGGTAAGCGTCGACTTGGTCCAAATGTTCGACAGGCGGAGCTTCTGAACTGGGCCGTAATACGAGTACGCTTGGATCCTCCATGCCCTGGAAACCGAATTCTTTCCAAGTAGTAGCTCGACCACCTAGTTAAAAAAAATTGTGTTTCAAAAATACAGAAACTAATTTATTATTTTTTTAAGACTATCATTTAAGAACTTCATTTTACAACATTAGTCATAATTTAAGATCTGCGTCTGGCAAAACTAATAGGTCGTGCCAAATAACTGTTATAAAATGAAGTTCTTAAATGTAAATAAATTATTGTATGTAATAAGGTGCATTTTTGATAAAAAATATTAACCTCCTTCAAAAAAGTCACTAAAAAGATGAAAATAATGAAATTTTGAGGTCGGCGCAGGTTAATATTTTTTTAAGTTTTTTTATTTTTTAGTAGATTTTTATTAATATTTCGTAGTTGCTTTGTTTATAAATTAAAATAAAAAACTTCTGAACCGATTTCAGTAAAATGTATGTGGGATCACCCCGAAGGAGTGGCCTATTTAAATAAGAAAAGAATCATCATTAAAATCGGTTTACAAATACTGGCGATATGTGGTAGCATTCATATAAAAATATGTTTTTTTTATGTCTCTTAAAAACGGATGAACCGATTTCAATAAAAATTACATGGCGCCAATCCGGTAGCATTCTGAACAAAATGGCGTCGACATTTTTCAAAACGGTTCATAATTGGCGGAGTATTTGCGTAACAAACATACAAAAAAAAGACATACAACCGAACCGAGAACCTCTCCTTTTTTTGGAGTCGGTTAAAAAATGACTTTTATGCGAGTTCTAAAAAGGAGACATCTTCTTATACTTATCATGCACTATAATTTTATAACAAGAGCATGTAAACAGACGTACATAAAGAGTGAAGTTCGTGTTATTTAATTTAAAACAAATAAGTAAATTGTAATTGCATATTTAACTTACCAGCAATCTCAACCATAACGCGAAGTCTTTGATAAGCCTGATCGTTAGCAAACAAAAATATCTTTCCCTTAAAAAGAACTTTCCTTTCTGGATTGTATTCGAGCGAGACATTTTCTTTATCGATAAGATCCTCTTGGATAGGAGGCAGGTATGACTTAGGATTCGGCAACGGTCTGTTTTCTTCGACGCACTGTAAGCAATCGCGCCAATACTGGATATTGACTATTGGCCGGCCGATAGTAAGAGCGCACAACATTTTCGCCGTTAGCAACACCATTTCTAAAGTAATATGTGTACATGATTCGTCCCAATCTCTTAGAACTTGACCTCTCAGTGACGTTAATATTGTCTGAACTATGTCCTTACCTTCTGCCGATACATTTGACATTACCGTAACGAAATTGACGCACTGCAATCTACAAAATATTAAAATGAATAAATATCCAATAGATGAAAGTTTATTTTATTTATAGCTACCCATCCGCCCCAAGCTGTCCCGATGAAAATTCTACTTTTTGATATATTTTAACTTTTGGTTTTGACATAAACAAAACTTCAATCCGATTTGTACCTGAACAAAGTCGGGGCGGGCAGCTAGTATAGACTTAAACTTTCCTCGAGGAATAAGCTATTAAATGGCAAAACTCGTATTCAAATTCACTCAGTAGTTCTTCAGATTAGTCTTTATTTTATGATAAAATATAACTTACGTCCAAACATTCCACTGCATTCCAAAGCGAATTCTATCGCCATACTTTAATTCAACTTCCATATTTTGTTCAATTCTTGTGGATGTATCGTTGGTAGCGATAGCCTCATTTAGATAAGTACCGTATCGAGAACCAACATCTATAATTTTCACTCGATCGCTCTAAAAAAATTTTAAATTGCAAATAGTTTGAAACAGCAGGATATTTTTACGAAGTAAAAGCTTGTAGACACTCGTCACCAAAAATCTACAATTTTGATTAGATGGGCGAAATAATAAAAATTGCCCGTATAAGTACTATCATATCACTTACCAAGACATAAATTGAAGCATGTTTACGACTGACAGACTGATCTGATGGTAAATTTAAGTTGCATCCACTTCTTCCAATTGAATACGGTTCATTACCGGTTAGATAAAAATATTCACCTGCAAATAAATAAAATGAAAAGTACAAACACAAACCTTTTATTGAATGCATAAAAACAATAGCATTCACTAATATATTTTAGTTTGTAAATATCAAAATGATGCCCAATACGAATCATACCTTTATCAGTAGTTAGAAACCACAACATGATTCAAGCCGATGTGTAGCAATTGCCACTAAAAATTTTCGAGAACAAATTTGCACTTTTCAATAAAAATTCAAACATAAAATTATTTTAAAACAAATCTTTTACCGAAAACCAAACACTGTTTATACGAAGTTAATGTCGGCGAGCTTGACAATTTACCGCAGAATTACCAAATGTTTGACGCAAAACTTTTCAAGGAACTACTTCGATCTAGATTAATTACGGCTGTTGTCGATATTACTTTTTTTCTAAACATAGCTCTCTGATAAATTGCATGCATTTGTATGAGCTCTAAATTCAAATTTTACATAATTTGCTGACAATTTTCTAATTTTTCTTCCAAATTCCATTAAAAAAGATCTTTCAACAAGGACGGGTCGATGTTGTTTTGGCGGCATCTGTCAAATATGTTTTTTCTTATTTAGTCATTGATGCCAAAATCCAAATCACCATGGCAAGTTACACGACTGAGCAGCATGTCCAAATGATAAAACATTATTATCGAAATGAGGTATTCGTTCTCGCCGTGCACAGGAACTCGGCCTTTCGCAGACTTCAGCTGGGAGAATTTTGTGTCGGAACTTGGGCCTGCACCCGTACAAGATCCAACTGACCCAGGAGCTCAAAGTTAATGACCACAGACAACGCCGTTTGTTCGCTGACTGGGCTTCGGAACGTTTGGAAGAGGACCCCGATTTAGGCCGAAAAATAATCTTGAGCGACGAGGCGCATTTTTGGATGAATGGTTTTGTTAATAAGCAAAATTGCCGTATATTGGACGACCACAACCCACATGAGGTTCACTAGGTGGCAGTGCATCCACAGAAAGTTACTGTTTGGTGTGGATTTTCGTCCGGCGGCGTCATTGGTCCGTACTTTTTCGAAAACGACGTTGGCGAGGCCATCACTGTCAACGGGGAGCGCTAGTCGCTACAGATCAATGATTAACAATTTCTTTAGGCCTGAATTGAACGATATAGACGTGGACGACATGTGGTTCCAGCAAGACGGCGCTACGTGCCACACAGCGAACGACACAATGGACATTCTGCATGAACGGTTTGAGGGTAGGGTTCTCTCGCAGAGGTGACGTAAATTGGCCACCAAGATCGCGCGATTTGACTCCGCTAGACTTTTTCTTGTGGAGTTTTCTGAAGTCGCAGGTCTATGCCAATAAGCCGCAATCGACCAATGCCCTGAAAGTCAACATAACGCAGGCCATCGCTCAGATTCAGCCGGATCTATGCAGTAGAGTCATTGAAAATTGGACCTCTCGGATCCATGCCACCGTTCGAAGCCGCGGTGGACATTTCAACGATGTCATATTCCATACATAATGGCATAAATGGGCCTTTCAAATAAAAAAATAATTTCGTTAATATCTCACACACAGCTTGTTTTATTCAATTTCAACATCGACCCGTCCTTGTTGAAAGACCCTTTATTATTATCGATAACCTTTTTTCACAAAAAAAAGATCAAGAGAAAATATACAAACTTTAAGAGCACAGTGGTTGGAACAATAAAATAAAATAAAAGAATAGTAACTTGTAGTAAGAAGTTACTATTCTTTTATTTCAAGAAAAAATATAACAAAAATCAAAACTTTGCAACATAATTTCTGGGAAATTTATGCAAACATGTAGAAATAAAAAGACTACAGAATTAAATTTATGTCGAATACAAAAATAGCCATTACTTTGTTATTGTTTTGAAATATTGTTTTAATAGAAAATATAAAATAATTAACAATAAAATTCCTACATACACCCTATTAAGAATACGATTGTGGATATTAGTTTTATTCATTTGATTATTAACAACTACTTTGTCGTTATCCACAGTTACTCAAATCCCATATTTAATGACAACGGAAAATACAGTTGTATCTAATTTAAACAACTTGAGTTACGGCATTTTTTTTAAATTTTCTTTACAATTATTTTTTTAATCGTTACATAGACACAGGTTCCGTAACGTAGCTAGAGCAGGAGAAGACATGAGACGTACAACAGCGATAATGCGAGCTGTATTCTAGAAATTACCGTACTGATACGAACACTCTGTCAGCTCTGTGTGGTATAGCATCACTATTTGGCAGAGTTCAGTTAACATCCGTTTTTAAAATATCAAGCTGTTACGGAATCCGTGAATTATTGATTATTTAAAATACATAATAAATAAATCATAATAACACTACATCTTATTCTGAACAATATTATTCGTAATTTACCATTTTATTAAAATCACTTGGTCTTCGGAAATAATATTCTATAAAATAGAGTCTTTTTCCACGTACTAAATATCTAACATCATACCAAGGTAAAAAACCGTACGGTGGAATTGGTTGAACGTCTTTTGATGTATATTTAATACTATTGTATTGAAAAGGCAGTACGCCATAGGATATAGCCACATACTCCCGGTTATCATTACTATAAATTCTTCTAGCAAAGCGAGATACAAACATTAAAGTTGCCACATTAAGCGCGACAAATCCTGCGAAAAATATTTGAAATTCTAAGTCACTCATTGCAAAAAAGTTGTTCAAAACTTCTGAATCCGAAGGCGTAAATTCCGAAGATTTCAAAAAAAGGAGAGCGAGGCCAGCAAGTACAGTAGTCGCTGTTGGTACCGCTTGAGCTGCCAGGAAGTATCCATGCATTTTTGATTGATAAATTAGTTCGTAGTCAACCGGTATATTAAATTTAATCTTTTCTTTTCCTATAATTTCGGATTTCTTTGGATAAATATTCCACATGAAACTCCGCGTCAAAATCGATGATACTTGATAATTTAACAATTTTGTCGGTTTAAAAACAGATACCGTTCTTATGGTATCTGTTATGACAAAATATGAATTACATTTCGTTAATAATCGACTCATTTTATACAATTAACTGCTCTATATTTAAGGTTAAGAAAACTCCCTTCTCAAGTTCGCATCTGTCAAATATAGTTTCTATTTTTCTTAGGATTGGCAACGACATAAAATTAAATGCTAGTTCGAAATCAAAAAAGAGTGAGCAAGATATAACAAACAACACAAGTGATAAAAAGAGAAATAATAATCTTAACCACTGTGTCTTGACATATTTAAACAAATTCCCCAGAAAACTATTGTATTTTAAATGGCTATTCCACAGTGAAACCGTTGGAAGTTTCTCAAGAAGCAATATTTGTTTTTATATATTCTTTTTATTTTATTGTACGTGATATTTATATTTATTTGTGTTGTTTAAAATGATTCCACAAAAATCAAACAATTGTGATAAGAATTTTGCAACTACTACCCAGAGTCGTATCGCACCAAAAATCAGATTAGGAACTACTTCACTTACTAAAAATCCAAAGTTGTCACGAGAAAATGATAATAAGGAGAATGTGAAAAGTTCAAAAGTGAATAGTACCCAAAAAGACGGAACCAAACAAGGTTTGAAAACTACAAAGCGCGTTTCTGTTAAATCATCAGCAGAAAAACCAGAGGTAGTTCCTAATCAAATTTCAGTCAATACTCCAACAACTACTAATACGCCTAAAACAACAACTGAACTGAAATCAACTGCCACGATTACTGATGCTAAATTAGCTCACCAAGTTAATGAGACTGATTCCACTCGTAAAGATTCGCAACCGGAAAACAATCCACAGACTAGCACAGCAACAGACAGTAATCCTAAACCGACACAACAAAATACTGCTAGTTCGTCAACGAAGAAAAGTTGGACGCTATCGGATTTTGAAATTGGTAGGCCGTTAGGTACAGGAAAATTTGGAAATGTTTATTTAGCTCGAGAAAAAAAATCGAAATTCGTAGTGGCGTTGAAAGTCTTATTTAAATCGCAAATAAAAGTCGCAGATATCGAATACCAAGTGAGAAGAGAAATTGAAATACAGAGCCATCTTCGTCACCCGAATATTTTACGAATGTATGGATATTTCCACGATGAGAGCCGTGTATACTTAATATTAGAATATGCTCCGAGAGGCGCTCTTTACAAAGAACTGCAAGCTACGCCAAATAATCGTTTTGATGAAATCACTTCCGCAACTTACGTCGCACAATTAGCAGACGCTTTAAAATACTGCCACTCTAAGAAAGTTATTCACCGAGACATAAAGCCGGAGAATTTATTGTTGAACCACAAAGGAGAACTGAAAATAGCCGATTTCGGTTGGTCCGTTCACGCTCCGTCGTCTCGTAGAACGACGCTTTGCGGAACCCTCGATTATTTGCCTCCCGAAATGGTTCAAGGCAAAACACACAACGAACGTGTCGATTTGTGGAACTTGGGCGTTCTGTGTTACGAATTTCTAGTTGGAAAACCTCCATTCGAAACAGACTGTTACGATGAAACTTTCAAAAGAATTAGCAAAGCGCAATATTCGTTTCCTTCGCATGTATCGGAGGAAGCAAGAGATCTTATTTCAAAACTTCTTAAAGTAGACCCCGATGCGAGACTCAACTTACAAGACGTATTACGTCATCCATGGATTGTTAAAAATGCCCGTCCCTGTGAAAAAGACAATAAAGTCTGAATGCATGCCAATAATTCTTTTTTTTTATGTATTACTCTATTTGTATAATTAGAATAATTGACTGTTTTTATGACTCAACGACGATTTTCATGTACTGCATATTATTGACTGCAAATTCAAAATTTCATTTCCGTGGGCTCAATGGCATCGTTGATTTTTATATGTACGAGTGCTAACTCGACATGTGCAACATTCAAGAGTGAAAATTTTGGACATATAACTAAAACAAGTCATTTGTTGCATACAGCGGGTCCAAAGGAATGCTATATTCTATATACAATGGAACTTTTCCAAGTCAAATATAAATTTTATTCGAGGAAATTGTAAATGTATTTTTTATATGTGTGGCATTTGTTGAGACACCTGTAAGATTACACCCTTGATAAGAATTAAAAACAATGCTTAATTGGTTTTAGAATCTAATGCGTGTTTGCATAGATCTTAGGTATATCTAAACTCTACTAAATATTTAGTCCAATTAGTAATATTGTGTAATGATTAATGCAGTATTTTTTTGTTAACTGATTTTTATAGGATTAATTTACGGCAAAATTAGTGTATAGAATTATCTCTGAAACTATTTTTGAAAAAAGGAAAATGGTTTAACTAATAAGCACATAAAACTATTAAATTTGTAGAGAATTGCTTTTTGTAAAAAATATATATGTAACCACGCAATGAGGCTATTTGTGCTCATGTTTACAAAATAAAGAAATGATATTTTGATCTGCTTGTTTAATTTCAAACCAAATTTGGTGTCGGTTTCATACTTGTTAAAAAAAAAAAACGAAATTCAAACATATTTATTTTGTTTCACTTTCGTGTTAAGGTACAATCTGTTCCTTTTTTCACCCGCATAGTTCTATCTTATACGGGCAGTTGGATGTGTGTGCATGTAAAAGGCAGCTACTCACGTTTCGGAAATCTCTAATTTCTATAAAAAATCTTATTCAATCTTTGATGTTAATGCTTCAGAATAAACTAGAAATATACATCCATTCTTCCCATATGGCTTTTATCCAAGTTTTTTAGTTTATTTGATCTAAATAAACGATTAAAATCAGATGAAAACGACAGACAAGTTTTAATTTGAAAAAAATGATTGAGCAAGTCAAAGTTGTCACTTTTTTTAACTTTGTTTGTAATTTGTTTTCTCATAATTCGAAATCTCGTGACGTGCTGTAAAGAAATATTGACGAATATCACATTTTTTTAATCAATTTTTAGGGCAGAAATGTTTTGAAGTTTTTAGGCAGCAAGCCAAATTTTATGAAGTTTAATGCTAATCACAGCTAATAAAAACAGTAATAAAATGAATTCTGAGACCACAATTCGAAATTTCCCAAGAGCATATTTTACAATCTGAGGGATCAGAGACACCTTAAAGAATAATATGCTGTTAAGTTGAGCATGCAGATGACTCTTCTCGAAATAAAAAAAAAATGATAGTGTGTTTCAAAAATCAATTATGACATCGTTTAGAACAACATACCAGTTATATTGACCAAAATCATAGGTCCTAGCTGAATGCTTATAAAAAACACTGCTTTTTACGATATACCGCATTAAACGACTACACTTAATGTAATATCTTCATGTCTTTGGAGAATTATATCTTTTAGAACGACAACTGCATTTGTAAACAAAATTCGTACGCACAGAAGTGTTCCAAACAGACTACAATTACAGATTTTAAGAATACAGAAAAATGACAATGATAATGTGAATATTATCCCTATTAATATCTATGGATTTATATGTACGTACACATTCAATAATACTACATTCTTAATAAAAAATTACTTTGTACTTCAAAAACATCACCGGTTGTTACGACCAAATATGAGTAGTCCCTTTGATGTCGTTATAATAGATTTTGACTGTATCTCCAGAAAAAAGTGACTGTGACTCGATTCCTTAAAACATTACGAGGGGGTGATGGCAGAACTTAACGCGCGTATGATAGAAATACAATTCGAAGTAACTAAAAATTGTCTATAAATAAATGAATGAGAATAAAAACAAAAATAAACGAAAGTCACTACACAGAACACAACCAAATTTATTTGAAGAGTAGACCTGCAGTTTCGACATCTAACCTGATTTGATTTCAGTTTGAATTTTAATCAAAGATAGCGTAGCTGCAAAAAAGACTTACCGGCACACATGTTACAGGTCCCTGTAATCTAACAAAATGTAAACTAATACATTTGACTGTACTAAGTTTTTATTTTCAAAAATTTATAATTCTAAAAATATTTTAAATATATCAGAACTTAACTATATTTAAAAACTATTTTTATTTTAATATTTTTTAAAAACTCAACAAGAGAGCGATCTGTCAATTCTTTTTTTAAAATATGAAATTTAATATAACGTGATATGTAATCAG
Source organism: Venustoraphidia nigricollis (assembly GCA_034508555.1). Classification (NCBI taxonomy): domain Eukaryota; kingdom Metazoa; phylum Arthropoda; class Insecta; order Raphidioptera; family Raphidiidae; genus Venustoraphidia; species Venustoraphidia nigricollis. The sequence continues at coordinate 3,206,083 of JAVRKA010000049.1, read as the reverse complement.
CTTTTACATAATTTAATTGCACTAGTTTTTCTCCCTTTAATGTTGACTCATTTTTACATGATACTTTTTTTTAAATCCATTAATTTATCCAGAGGCGAATTTACCAACAGGCCTTTATAATAGACTAGGGCCTAGGGTGGTACATTTCAGAAGACGAAAAAAAGCGTTTTGTAATATAAAATTTTCGGAAGCATTTTTTGTGATTTTTTGTAATACTTATTAATGTTTAATATAAAAAAGCAAACCCAAACAAACTTATTGAATAAAACTTTAAATAAAAAGTAAAAACATTCTCCATAAAGTAATACAATAAATAACCATATGTAATAAACCGATATGAAATAAACGTCGTTTATTTAAAAAAAAATGTCAAATCGTGACAACTCTTGGATTAAAAAAGAAAATGGGTTGGCTTTCATAATTAAACTCTGTACAAGAATTTACCTGATCTTTGTTCGTATTGTATACGTAGTTCAGTGCAGGAATAGGCCAATGCAAAAACAACTTAATGCCAAGCGGGGTTTGAAAGTAACTAAGATCGTGGACATGCCATTGTTTATGTAACGTCTCTATGGCTCATCTATTACAAACCCCCAATTCCCATGATCTAGTTTGCTATCTGGCTTGAAGTTATCAATTGGATTTTCAATTTATTATTAAAGAGAGAGAGATTGTAGATTATAGACGCTAAACAGCTGAGGTCATCAGCGTTTATTATAAAAAATAATAACACATTAAAACGTGACCCAGGTAAGTTTGGCAGTTGGTGATCTTAAATCGATTAAGAAAAAAATGCCAAACCGCTGGTCCAGTTCTACACTAAATTGACAATGTGGCTAACGTTACTTAATCAATTAAGTTTTGATTCGTTGTAATACTGAAAATAATTTGCACAAATGCACTTTAAATGCTCGCATTTACAGCCACTGTACACATAAAACTGTGGTAAGGCAAGTAAACATATAAATAACGTTATATTATAAGACATTTGAATAACCATAAGCCAATTAAATATCGCTGAAAAAAAACATCAGTCGCATTATTGTCTTTGTGTCTCAAAGATAGGCTTGTGAAAAATAACAATTATTAAAAATTGTTCAGAATGCGTAAATAAAGTGCTTCATAACAATTGCAGCAAGAGAAATAATTGCAATTGTTTAAGACTAGTGTTGCCGAATGTGTGGACATTTTTTTTTTTTTTTGTTTCATATACAATTTCAGATTATTCCCTCCATTTTATAATTTTTCTTTGGATGACAAATCACATTTATAGGTTATGTTTGGATACTTTTGACAGCTGTTGTAAAAAATTGGACATAAAAAATGTCTGAATGGTTTCAATGGCCGTGTTCATTGGCATTTTTTGCATTTATTTTTATTTATTGCGCATGCGCAAAAAAAATGGGAAATTGTGTTTATGTGCAAACTCGTATACAAGTTGACAGATAATCAAAAAAATAAATAATATTATTTTTTTGGTTATCTGTTAAGTTGTTTACCAGTTTGCACATAAAAAAAAAACATTTCCCGTTTTTTTGTGCATGCGCAATAAATAAAAATGGACGCAAAAATGCCAACGAACACTGCCAATCAGACATGTCTATAAATTGCCATGTCCAGACCTTCAAATGTCCAACAACACTAATATAAACAAATTTTAAAAATATTACCCTCCTTCTCCCGCAGCCGGGTAAAAATAGGCAGTAATTTTCGAACTGCTTAGGTATTCGAGTACTACTTAATATTCTATGGAGTACGAAGCTTGTAAAGTTAAAAACTCAAGCAAAATCAGACCAATAGGGCCTTCAATTTGTCTAAACAGATGTTCGAGAACAGTAACTACTTACTGTACATAAACTGCTGCAGACGTTGAATTGATAAAATATTATCCGATAATTAAAAATCAGATCATAAATATTTTAAAAGGGTTAATATTTGTCGATATTATAAAAAAAATGTTTGTTGACGTGATGATACGATATTTAAATATATCATACTATATACAAAACTAGGGTTGCCACCTTCCCCGATTTGATCGTGAGACTCCCAAAATCGTATTATTTCTCCCGACTTTTGTAAAAAAAACTTTTTGTATTAAAAATAATTTTATTTTCTCAATCAAGTAATCGTCAATAAGAAAAATGTTTATGTTAATTTATTAAAAAAATTTGGCCTAAAATAAAATCATTATTTAAATTTTGAGTATTAATTCATTTATAACTATAAATTATTTGCTTAAACACATTCACGAATTCGTATGCACAAACGAGGAGAAGTATATCTCCTGACTTTTGATATTTTGAGGTGGCAGCCCTATACAAAATACACTGTTTTATCCGCAGAATTTTATACCGCGCCAGTGTTTCTTTTTTAATCGTGCAGCCAAATCAAACACTCATTAAACGTTTTAATGTTCGGCAACGATAATAAAATAATAAACATAAAAAAAGTCGAAACTCATTTTTGAGGCTCTCGCTGAGACCTCAAGCGTTTTTTTATGTCTGTATGGTGATTGCCACTTCTGTTATTTGAATTATTGGCTCAACATACCTGTAATAATCTTAGCTACCATATTTCTTAACTGATGAAATGGCCGTCTCTGAATACACATTTTCATTGTGTATTCACCATAGGATTTCCAACACTTATGTGTATTAACAGCGAGGCCAATTCTAAATCTTCACTATATGCATTTTTTAGTGCCACACTTCGATATCCAGTTCGTATACAGGTAACCTTTAAAAAAGAAGTTACGTATAGAAATTTTGATCAATGATTTAAAAAGCAACAGCAGTAAGTATTACCGGATAAGTTGCCTGGCCTAGAAAGTTCGGCTCGCCGAACATGTCCTCGTCCTGTACGACAAAACGGAGAAGCGCAAACGCCGGGTTCGCTATGTCGAATTCGCAGATGTCATTCCAAACAGGATTCAACCCATTGTCAGCTTCAAAACAAAACAAATCTTAGTTACTTTTGGTATCGCCAAACGTTTATTTATTGAAGTTAACTTCTTTAGCGACTTATCTGTTTAAAAAATGTAAGAAATCGAGGGGAAGTAGAATAAACAAAAAGGGGAAATTAGTTTGTTCCTTAAATTACATGAAACTGACAAGGACAGAAGTTTATAGTGCGTTATATTTTGATTCGCAAAATAGTAAGACAAAGGTGAACGGCTTGAATCTGACGTTTAAAATCACGAACAATTGAAGTACAAAATCATTTCTGTAATTTGACGTACAAACGGTAGCAACTCATAATAATATATATTTCATGTAAATTCAAAAAGGAAAATATTGAATATCATATTCTCTATTTTCAGATATAGAACAATTTTCGGATTAAACATTTTTTAAAAAACGTCACATAATGTTGATATACTACAGACAATTCATATTAAAAATGTTTTCCAATAGATTATAGTATGTAAATATAACTATGGTATGAATGTGACGAGCTGTCCATGTGAGAATTTTCACATGATATTAACATCAAAGTGCCCTCTTAAAATGTGTAATAATTTCGCCGTAATATTAATATTAAAAACTAAAGAAGTTAAACTTCTTATGAGGGTGAGGCTCATTATATATTACCGGAAGACGATTTGCCTTCAGTTAAGAATTTACACAGCACGTGTGAGAAAAGAGTAGACATAAAGCTAATCATCTTCTATGCGCATACGTTCGAGTCAGTTTACTCACGCGCAATCCAGATATAAGTAATTCAGAAGAGAGATATTTGTTCGCTAAGGCATGTCACTAGTTTTTCGGCAAGTTTCGAGAACCTAAGTAATCAATAGACACAGATAGTGATTAATTAAGGCGCGTCACTTAAATTTCGGTAAGTTTCGGGACTACTTCAGAAAAGTTTACGCCTGTGCATTCAATACCCAAGCAACCGACAGAGACAGATGGATGTTGGTTACAATTCGATTCCGTTTCTACTATTAGGGGCCATTCATAAATTACGTCACATGTTAAGAGGCGGGAGGGAGTCGACGAAGTGTGACATTGTGTGACAAGAGGTGGGGGGGTCGTAAGCCTCGTGGCGTCACATATCAAAATCTAAAGTATTAAAACACAAAATTTTCTTGAATGTTTAATTTAATGTTGATTTTATTAAAAATATAATAATTTTAGAACTACTGTTTTCATTTACTCAGTTCTGGGTGTAAAATTGCAAAATATGTTACGTCACACCAGAGAGGGGGCCTCACAAATGTGACTACCTTTGACAAGGATAGGGGGGAGATCAAATATCATGAAATTCGTGTGACGTAATTTATGGATGGCCCCTTATATATTTTTAAACTACACATTGCCATTTACTTACATACAGCTCGAGTAGTTAATTTGACACTGCTATCAAACTCTGCACCGATAACTTCAACTTCTACAAAAGGACTTGCCGTTCCTCTACCGGATTTTTTACACAGATGTCGCGCACCAATCACTCTAATTGCAATAGTTAACGGTTCCACTCCTACCAGCGTATTTTTATCATATGGATCAAATTCATCTCTGGACATAAATTCCGGTTTAAGTAAATAACCGCATCGTCCGTTGTCTCTAAACTTGGCTTGATTAAGCTGCATATGTCTATCCGGTGTTTGGTAATTCAGTGCTACCATCTGACAACCAGAATTCCATAACGAGATCGGATTATAATTTGAGGAATCAATTCTTTGGCCTTTCGGGTACACTCTGCTAAATTGTGACTGAAATGTTTCAATAATTGAAATTATCAACCGCGTTTGTTTCTCTATAATATCAGCAAAACAAAAGACACTATTCATGGACGTATAATACATAAGCTGTGTTCTCAATGTGAATAATCGTAATGTGATTGGTTACGTTTTATGTACAATTAACATTTATTAGTGTATTTGCCATATGGCAACATACACTATTGGCGTTGGTCGGATGGCGAGACCTAGGGGTCGGACCAAAATTTCTCGACGTTTCATAACCTCCTAAACACTTTGGCACCATTTTTAAAAATGTTTATATATATATGTATATATATATATATATATATATATATATATATTTATATACATATATATATATATATATATATATATATATATATATATATATTTATATACGTATATATATATATATATTTATATGTGCGGGCAATAACTTTCGAAGGAGTTAATTCATTTTAACGAAATTTGGCATACATGTTGGAATCCATCACCGCACGAAGCCTATTTAAAATGGGCCCAATCGGGTCATTTTAAGGGTAGTTTTTAGGGGTTGAAAAAAGTTTTTGGGCCCAAAAATACCGAAAAAACTCTCAGAATCGTTTCAAAATTGACATTTAACCCTCCAGTAGTAATTAAAAAGTGTCTCTAAAATTTTAATAAAATCGGCCCGACAGGACCGGACTTACAAATTTTATGAAAACACTAGTTTGCAGATAGTGAATTATTTACTGAAAGTTGTATATAATTTGGTATTGAAGTTCAATTGATATTGCAATTAAGAAAACAAATTTTATTTTAAGGGGTGTATTAAGGAGTCAATTTTTTTATTTTCCCAAAAACCAACTTAAGTTCGCATAATAAAGCCACCCTGCCTGTATAAGCAAATACACTATATTGTCGGCAGGGTTTTGGCACTGCGACCCGGGTTTTTTTATTTATTACCAAAAAATAATACCAAATTCTTACCCTGTGATATTTTAAAAAGAATTTGTTTTCTTGTTGGCATATAATTTTTTCAGCTTTAGTTTCTGAAAACGAAGACATTTCTTGGAAGACAGGTGGATCACGTTGCGCTCTTTCAATATTAAATGCAACAGATCTGCAGTAAACAATTAAGTCTGATATTTCTTTTGCAATACGCCACGCACGTTCCATTTCTTTGTGCTGAGTTTCTCTTACATTCGCTTTTAACGCTGTATCATCAATGTGATTCTTCCAGTCTACAGCCTGTTTAAAAAAAAACAAAACGAATTTACTTTATCATTTACTAGCTTACCGGGCTGACTTCGCCCGAGCATATTTTGGGTTACATTCTTGCTCACTGCTCACCTCTCTTTTTGCCTGTTATTCGAAAAGTAGACTTTCACACAGTGAAAGAAACGTATAAACAATTAAACTTTTCAGTTTTATTACAGATTTGCATAAAATTAATATGGAATAACTGAAGATTGGTCCACGGACACTATACAAGGATAACGAACTCATATGGGAGAAATTGACAAAATCTGTCCACTAAATCGTACGTATTAGTGTTTTCTTTTTTTTTTTAGCATTACCGTTGCTAGTTTCCACTTTGTACCGACGTGAATTTAGGTACTATAAATACATGCGAAGTAAGCAAGCATTAAGTAAGTAAGCTGTCAAAACATTCAGTGGATTATAAAAATTTTATATTAATAAGTGATTGAGTACAATTTAACAAATACCATAATTTTAATATTTTAATTTAACTTTGATTAAGTAATAATAATAATAATATATTTCCAAAATCCTCTAGGAGTACATAAAGTATACACATGATCATGATACCTATGTTTACCTACAGGACCTATAGGGGGCACCAAGTACCCGTACATAGGTTGGTACCCGTACATAGGTTGGTAAATCAATATAATTAATAATTCTGTATGCAAATCGTACTGTTCTATTAATTGGTGTCTCATTTGATTCATGTGAAGCACATGAACGCACCATCATTTCGATCATAGACATTCATAGTTTCGATACATACAAAACTTTAGTGACCTCTTATTTTAGGAAGCTTTTTATATAATCTTTATGGATTTACCGATAAAATAAACCACCAACCTCATGTTCTGTCGGTAACGCAGCTTCAAACGGTGTACACATGGCTCCATTTTCAATGCGCAGTAGCCATTCTAAACCAGGTCTATTGTTGACGCACAATGTAACTATTGCGCCATTTATATCGACACTGCCTTTAGTAAGGTTTCCGAGTAACAACGAATCAGTCGAGTTTCGCTATATTAAATTAATAAAAATGAATAAGAGAAAGTGTTTACGCTAACGTGAAAATATTTTTCCATTATTATTACGGTAATGACATCATTCTGTTCTAATATTCGCTGGATATACTTTTATTACAGTAGATTTTGCAGGAAGACAAAGTTGCGCGCAGAAGTGTAGCTAGGGATGTATTTATAAAATTTAGGTCCCGGGCACAGACGATTTGCCGACTTCCTTTTAGCCAATTTCTCTGCAACCCTCAAAATTGCTTGCGATATTTAAAACATGGTTTATTAAGCCCATCAAAAAAAAAGCAAAAGAAAATATAGAAATAGCAGATTCAGTATCAAGGGTGGAATGGAGACGATTTTGACAAGTGTGAAATTTGCTGCTCGAGTGAAGCGACTTTAAAATGGCATATCATGATCGCACTACTCTGCGGTGGCAGCTGGTAGACACGGTGATTGTGCCGCCCTCTCAATTCTGCCGCTCCGGGCAAGTATCTTTTTCGCCATGTGTAAAATATGATGCTGACCGCAGCGCCATAACTACCTCAATGATGTCATTAGCGTGATAACAGCAAAGCAATATATTCATGCTAGTGTGAGGTAAGGCAACATAAAAAATGAATGGAAATAATTCCATCTTTGATTCATCCACAATTCTCACTATTGTGAAGGTTCATGTCTAGCGTTACCTAAGATAAAAATTAATTTTTGCATGATGTGCAAAAACAGTTACTAATATGCTTAAGATATGAGAAAGATTAACTGTTTGGATATGTCACTGCTGAGTAATTGATAACTCAATCCGCCGCGATAGTGGTTTGAGTCCCGATGACGACAGCGCTTAGAAATACGCTTTTCTAATATAGCATTGTAACAATGGGTCTTTCTTAACAATTGTAGCAAACTATAGCTATCCGCTACCGTTATTAATAAAAATATTCTTAAAAAAAGACGTACGTTTTCATCATTGTTCTCTTGTGGTTCAATTTCTTCTACATAATTTGATGGAAACCAATTTTGTCTTTTTCCGCCATAATCACCCTGCCACCATCCAGCGCTGACACATTTCACGTTCGTGATGACGGCGTGTTTACAAAATGACAATTCATCAGATCCCTGTGCTCGATAGTCATATAAAGCCTTCACGGTTATCTGCAATTCATTAATAAAGAAAAACAAGTTCCATATGAACATCTACAAGCATTTGTTTCATTCCACAGCATAAGGAAACAAACAGTGCAATCACTCGACTGTCGTCACTCTTGTCAGCTGATCTACTCTACTAACAATAACCATGGTGATTGCCAAGTGCTTAGCAAAATAAGCACCTTGGGTAACCACTTTTGTTTGTTTTTTTATTCTAAGCAAAGTGACTACCTAAATAGCATGTTAAATACGAGTGACAAGCGGCCCGGTCCCGTTTCACCAGGATGCAATTAAATATATAATTAAATAGTTTATTCTGACATATTTCTTAAGATTTTATAATTTATAGCAGCCCAGTCCGGCTTCGCACGGGTAGCACTAATTATCTACAGCCTTAAAAGATGAGAATCGTTATCATAAAGTTCTCAATGTGTATTGAATTTGCGCGAATTCAATCGCTTTTAATTGTGAATGTTCAAAAATCAAAGAAAAACCAAAACTGCCAAAAAACCAAATAAAAAATTTTTGTTGGTCCAATCGCTGCCAAACTTCACAGGATCACCCGCTGGGCTAATCTAAAAATTTCATCAAAATCGCTTCAATCGTTTTGGAGTCCATAAATAACATACATACACCGCCTTTTATATATATATATATATATATATATATATATATATATATATATATATATATATATATATATATATATTCTATTTTGCACGGAACAATAAAAAATAAAAGTAACTTACTCTTGATGAAAAACTCGACGGATCCATATAACCAGGAGTCCCATACACGGTTCCTTCTACATCCTAAAATAAAAAGTATTGTTCTAATTCTTTAGGGATTAATTTCAAAACAGGTCTGAAGTTTAAAAGAAAAATTACCTGTGAAATATTTCTGATGATTTCTTCACTTATTGGGTAGCTCAGTTTCACTTTTCGATACAATGCATACTCTTTGTAGTAATTGACAAGTTCGACAAGACTTTCAAATTGGACAGTACCGATTGTGTATAATCTCCCATCGACCCGAATGCGACAGTGTTTTATTCTATTGTCAGCCCTGAGTAGACAATTATAATTATTTTAATTTTCAGTCAAATCTCGATAAAGTTTGCTATTATTATTGTTAAGACACAATGTACAATGTTATATATGACAAATTTGTTTTCAAATAAACTCACCATCGTGACTCAAACCCAAATCACTATCGCGGTGACTGCATGAATGTTTACTCTACGTTCAAGCAATCAACCTTTCTCATATTATTTAAAACTTGAATGTATCACTGTAGAGTAAATAATAACTCAATCGCCGCGATAGTGATTTGAGTTTTGAGTCCCGACTGTGAGACTAATTGAAAATAAATTTTTCTTATATAGTATTGTAACAATGGGTGTGTCTTAACAATAATAACACCAAATTTCAACTAGATCTAACTGTATTTTTAGTCTTACAAACTATACCGTAGAACATTTAAAAGTATAAATTATTTTAATATTTAGCGAATACACATTTGCGTCAGTATCAATACAAGTAAATACCACTAAAAAAGTATTCGAATAAAGTTGATATTTTGGATATTTTGCTAGGATACTTCCGGTATGTCCGAATACAGGCTAATTGTTTTGTATACGGACACATTGATGATTTAGTATTAGATATAACAGTTTCAAAATTGGAATCAAATAAAGTAAATATATTCAGAAATTTTCGGTATTCGAATATAGACTAAATATATTTTAATATGGATACAAAATTGGACAAACTACTCAAATACAGTTGACACTACTCGGGTAATTTAAGTGTTCGAATGCAAGTAGAATGCACTCAATAAAGAATGCGTTGCTTATTTCTTATGACATATGATTACAAAATTGGAAAAATATTTAGAAACGGTTTATGGACACAGACAATGTATTCGAATACTATCTTTGAATACCAAAGTATGAATATTTCTTACCTGAAAGAAATCGCATACGTATTTGAATCTCTTTCACTCGGTCTTACAAGAAAAGCACCGTTGGTGGGCACTCTTCCTAACATCTTTTCAGCCTGCGTCCTCGATACGTGTGAATGATACCACGGTTCTTCTTCATGTTTATTCGGTTGAGGAACCGGTTCTTGTAGAGTGATTACGAACTCGTGACTACGCAATGGATGCTGTCTATAATGCGTTATTAAACTGTACAAACTATCAAAGCAGTTTGCTTCGATCAGATAAAATTTTGTCTGTCCTTTTTCCTGTTTGTGTTTTATTCGACAATGATTAACTTTTCCTTGCCGCCAAAATGACAAACAATAATCTCCCACAAATGTAACACTTTCACGTACGAGAAAAGTACCGTCTCCCAAGTTTGAGTACGCCTTAAGTAGATCTTCGGCTTCGTTTCGACCGCCTATCAATCGGCCGTGGAACCATTTTTCACTATAGTGAAGTTCGTCATTTGGAACATCGTCACGCAATCTCGGAAAGCTGAACTCTTCTTCTTCATCTTCTCTGTCCGATTCCTACAACGAAAACGTTTACACATCTACCATTTATCCTGAAAAAATGTTATAGTAAATATAATACGGAATAAACTGACATGAGTATGTATAGATAAAATAGAAAAAATGGGTGACAGCACTAGACTCGCATTCGTTAGGTCCGGGTTCGAATCCCGGCGAGGGCAGATGTGGCTGGGACTTTTTCCTACTGCCTCTCGCCGAGAAACGGTAATTCCTGTACCGGCCATCTTGATTGAGGTTTTCCATGGTTTCCCACAATTAATTCCAAATAAATATCGAGATGGTTCCTTATTTGAGGCCATGGTCGGTTACCTATCAAACTCCTAGTTCAAAAATTATCTGCCTTATCCTAAATTACTATAATTCCTTCATTCGCCCATTGCTATTATATAAGTTGAAGTTTTAAAAATGTAGAAAAATAACGGGAAGTGTGGTAGATGGAAAATAGTAATGGTGCGAATGGCGTCTGTTATGACGTAAAGTCGAGAAACTGACGTTAAACGCATTATTATTATTATTATTACTCAGGCCTACAAGGGACCATTGTGCATCCCCAACATCTCGACCAAGTCCTGGGCCTTCACGATAAGTCACCCTGGCTATCAGATAGATAGATATTATATTTGTAAGCACATGGTATGCTATAAATACGTCAGTACAAAAAACGATAAAAATTACATTAAAAATTAGTTAAATTTCGCCACATATGTCTTAAAATTAATTATGGCTATAAGCTGGTATTATAGCAGAACCTCGATAAGTTAAAATCCAAGAGAAACGTTAAAAAATTTAAGTTATCGAGTTTTTTACTTATCGAGAGTTGAAGCTAGAGAGGTTGTCAGAGTAAAATTTTTAACTTACCGAGGTTTGTGGATTTTATAGAGGATGTATTTAGTTCAATAGAGGTTACATACATTTTTTATCTATTTGCTTATTCATTTAGAATCAATTATTTATTTATTTAAACAATCAATTATTTAAACAAAGAAATCAGTAAAGCGATTTAATGGAAAACTAAAGTGAAAATCAATTAAGTTCTTGGCAAATCCTTTTGTTTGGAGGGCGATGTTCAGAATATTTATTTAACACGTTGACCACGGTTTTTGCCCTCGGGGTCAAGTAATAGATCATTATTAATTATAGACGGCACTCAATTTTATAACATTATGTTAGACGACGGGGTCTCTCTTTCAAAAACATAATATTATATGACGGTTACTTGACCCTGGGGGTAAGAATCGTCATTTAGTAATGGCTTTGTGCTTGACTTCAGCGGCAAGAACCGTACCAGAATTATGTTTTAAAAATAGGTCCTGTGGTCAACGTGTTAAGTTACCGAGGTTTTGTGATTTAAGTAATTGAGGTTTTATGTTTTCAGGGGAAGGGAATTCAAAAACTTTTTAACTTACAGAGGTTTTTAACTTATCGAGGTTCTACTGTACATTCAAACTTAGTATAAAGGCACAGCCCAATCATGTACTCCCTTACTTGTCTTTTAAAACAGTTTGTTTATTATTTTTTTTAATTTTCAGGTAACATTCATGCTTGAGGAGCTTGCTTAGCACCTCGCTATTTATTACTATTGGGTATGTCTCCGAAAAGATTTGAACCTTCGCAGAAGGCAATCAGTTTTTTCAGGGTCATACTTCTCAATTAATTGGTTTATTCCAAAGAGATTACAGAAGAGAATGAACTGCCGTGCTTTTAGCATTGGTTGTCTGAAAGAAAATACAGCGGTATACTAGGCGGCGCTGTGAGCGTCCTCGAACCTGCACAGTGTAACATAGTGTTACATTATATATTTTTTTCATTAATTATTAGCTACTTCTGTCATTATTTAATTTGTATAAGCAATTACGTAATCAATTTTTTTGATTTTTTTTCAGAAATTACTTTATCGAAATTTAGAATTTTAATTCGCGTTTTAGCTTTCAAACCGTCGGCCGCTAAATAATTTTAAGACACCAATTAGTGCTGTGACTGTATTTCGAATTTCCACAGTACAATAAATTGTGTGATATCTTTGCATTTGTTGTAATATTGTATGTATTTTTTTTTTTGTATCTACGTGTTTATGTGTTGTAACATTTTACAATGTTAGGTTGTTGTCATTACTTTATTCGGCTGCACCCCTGATCGAAATTGCATCCCTGCTAATTACAGCTGTAAAATTTTGTCACTAATGAGTGCGACGAAGAAGTCTAATGGTGCATAACAACGCTGTAGTTAGCATAGGATAGCAAGCCGGACGATCGCGAATTTGACGTGTGCACTGAAGTAGTGAGCGGACACGCTTGTCTATCGCGACTGATTAGACTTAGTTTTTTTAATGATCTTGCACAGGGGCATTGACGATAGAGCCACGGTAGTGGCTACATCGCGGTTTTTTTTATAAGTAATGAAATGATATGTTTTAAAATGGATAAGGACTTGTGAAGATTTAGGGAGGAATTTGTTAGAATTTGGTTACGATTTAGATTTGTTTATTATTGGATTTGGATCTGTTGTGTCTTGTGTTTTAGGGTTTTTTTAGGATTTCTCTAGATTTTTTTTTCTTTTTAGGATTTTTGTTGATTGGAGTTTGTTTGCTGACTGTTGAGTCGACTCTCGGCGTCTCAGGGTGGACTCCTGAGACTGACGTCTTGTGCCCTTAAGTCCTGGTGCCCTTCTTACCTTTCGGTCGGCATATGAAATATCATCTCCATCGAGTCCCTCGACAGTTAGTCCACACCTGGTGTTAAATATTCGCTGTCTAGAGATTTTATTTTAATCGTGTGGTGTCATTAATTATTATTAAGGCGGTTGGATGTTATTTATTAAATTTTTTTAGTGGTTGGTGGTCGGGTTTGTTAGCCTAGTTCTGGGCATTTTTTCTTTTGTGTAAGCGATTTGCGACCTACGTTCCCCGCGCCGCTGAGCTAAGCTAGTCGTGGCCGTCTCACAAAATAGGGGAGACGAAAATCGTTATAGTATTTACTGTAATTTTTGGAAATCTCTGAAAATAAATGTGTTCCACTGTTTACCGTTTGAAAAATTACTACAAACCTTCCACTGCTAAATAAATCAAGAATTTAAAATAACACCTAAAGCTTTGTTACAACAGAGTATGAAACGCGGTACTCTGCGCAGAAACGTTCGCAACATGCGCACATTGTCTCAAATGATCTTTCGCGCCGTCTGATACATCGTCGTACTTTCTCTCAACTTAGAGCTTTGAGTTCGGTCTCCTCTCTAACCTCCTTGGTTTCCTTTTTTTAGAAAATTCTATCAAAATTATGGGCACTCATTCGCACAATCTATTTAAGGAAGGGAACCACACGTGTAGTCTAAAAATAGGCTGTACGCAACTAAAAAACATATCCACAAAATGTCGAGACACGGCCGTTAACGCACTATTAGAGCTTCGTTCGTACAACAGTCAGCAAACTGACAACGCATGTGCATGCTTTGTAATTTTGCTGACAGTTTCAGACTCTTGTATGAATTAAGCTAATATCTGATTTACAGGTCTTCTATTCAATATCTTACCTGATTATTACGATACGAATCCGATACGGTAGTATAACTTAATTTATTTTGAGTCAGAACAAAGAAAAAAGGATTCCATTCTTTGTCGACCGGATCTTCTAAAAACATTATTCCATTTTTTACTGTATTACGTAAATCCATGTCTCTAGGATCATCATGTCTGGCCCAAAGTGAAGTTTCATCTTGGCCTTCAGGAAGCTTTTTGTGTTTCAATATTATTTTTCTTTGAAGTTGTTGAGGTGATGGAAGACATTTCTCATTCTTATCCACAGCTTGTACTAATAACATATCTCCAAACATTTCCTACAAAAAATTTAAAAAAAATAATGTTTGACACTTTCGGAAGACTTGTCTGGATTTTGAACTAAGCATAAAATTGCAACTGGGAACAAAATGCAACATTTTAAATATCCCAAGGACATTGATAATCACTCTGCAATCTAACACAACCTGCGCAGCTCGTCTGCGCGACTTAGGCACTGACAGGGGACTGTGTTTACTAAATGTTTCTTGTCCATTACCAGGTATTAGAGATTGTTATTAAGAAATTGGTGAGTTTACCAAAATAATCTATTTTTTAATCGCCAACGTTTCGTCGTTTATTTGAACTTTTTTCAGAGGTTCTAAAAACCGTCATTTATTTGTCACATTTGAAGTAAATATAACAATTTTTGTTCAACTGTAGTTGTAATCTGTCGAAAAATCCTTCCATTTACGAGTTAAATTTATCATTTTTTTTCTCAACTAAATTAATGCTATATTGTTACATAAGGCGTAGTGACAAAACTGATATTTATATAAATAATTGACGCCTTTTAGAGCCTCTGAAAAAGTCCGAATAAAGGATTAGAAAATAAATAATTTTGATAAACCATCCAACTTTTCAAAAACCATCTAATAATTTAGTATATTATATAAGTTTCTTTGCAGACCTGTATGTACGTGTGTGTGAGTGTGCTTTAAATTAAATAACGATTTAGTTTTTTATTTACTTTAGTTGTATCAGTTATTCAGTAGATTCAATGGCTTTGGCAAAACCTTTAATTTTTGGTCAAAGCCTAGGTCAGATTTTAATTATTTTCACACACGTAACTAGAAAATGAACCAATCTGATTGGATTTATATTTAAGCAAAAACATTCTAAATTAAAAACTAATCAAATTAATTTACCTGCATGGCCTGAGCCATTTTTCTTTGCTGTGGCAGTGAACAATTGTCCTCGATCGATAATATAACAGGAAATTTCGATGTGTAAAACGCATTTTCTTTGATTGTTTTAATCACGTCTAAAAACTTGATTTTTGACGTCAGTGTGTGACCGTGGAATATGAAAGGCATACCGTCCGGTCCATCCCAACAATCTAGTTCGATACATCGACAACCCATTCGAAGACATCGTACATATGCTTCTGTAGACGATTCACTCGAGAACTGATCGCCCGTCAAGTATCTAACAAACGACAGTCTATTTATTGTAGTGGTTCTTAACCTTAAAATGTCTTAAAATATTCTGTAGTGTTCAGGAGAGTGTTTTTTAAATTTGAAGTAAAACTAAACAAATATTTATTAAATATTATATATTTGTTTCATTTAGAAATTGAAAAAAAATTTAAAATTCATATTCTGAAAAGAAAAAAAACACTCTCCTGAAAATTTCAGGATACTTTAAGAACCCTCGAAAAAAAATTTTTTTTTCCTTTGCCAGGGCTTCGTTTTATGATAAAAGAAAACACCTCACCAAAATTCATTCAAATCAAAAGATGTCAATTCCAACCATTGGTTGATTTGACATGGAATGATCCACAGTTAATCTAGTAGTTTTTAAGTTAATAATGATCAAACGTACATCATCAGTAAAGATTTTACATATTACATAACTCACGTATTATGAGATGAAGCAATCCAATAATTTGACAGCGGTTTGGTCATGTCCTGGTAAACTGCATCTTTTTGACTATCCCATAAATCATTCTGTCTCGAAAAAAGAAAGTCGATAAACTCAGACATGGTGAAATAGGGCTCCTGAACATACCGTTGCGGATCTTGTAAATAATCAAACATAAATCGAGACACCTCACGTTCATCGTTTGCCATGGAATCTTTCTGTTCTCGAAGTAGGAACATTTGAAATTCTTGAAGAGTTACAGTTTTACTGTTTTCAGAATATGTGGCATATTTGTCGAATAGATCGTGAATGTTCTGTAAAAGACAAACGGACAAAAATTTAACAGTGGAGAAGCTTCCATCAATGGTCTGTTTGAAAGAAAATATTTAAAAAATAACTGAATACACTTACATTTTCGTCAAATAATATTTTATGATATAAAGTTGAAAAATCATCAAATCCAATTTCAGTCCGTCTCTGAGCGTCCACGTCTTGAAAGAGTTTTTGAAGCTTACTGTTCGACAGTTTATAATTTATTCTTGGTAAAAATGCTTTCACTTCTTTCAGTGTAACTCTATAATAAAAAATAATTTTCAATAACTGAATTTCAATTAAATTTTTGTTTCACATTAGACGTGGAGAAATATCAACAGTGCTATTGATAAATATCGACAGAGTTATTAAAGTCGTTTTTTATAAAATTTTGAAACTATTGATAATAATCGATAGTATGGTGACTAACTATTAATGGATATCGATAGTTCTCCATTTTTATTATATACATACGTTTTAGGAACGTCGTCCATGCCATCGAAACCTCCAATGGAGACGCTTTTTGCAGCTCCCCTAAACAAAAACAGAAAAAATAATGCAAAATTGGAGACAATATACTTTAAGGAGGTAGTATTTATTAAAATAAATCAAAAGAAATTTTTCTTATGAATTTGATACTTTGTTTGAATTAAAACGGTTATTCTTTTTTTTTCTGTGCACCTGTTACTCAGTTTCACAATCAAGACTTCAAGAATAAATATGGTGAAGTACTTTATCAACATCCGCGCTTAAAAAAATCAATAACAAATTTAATACGCTCAGAGATTTTTCATCATAGAAAAAATTGCGTTTTTTCCATCGTGTGATTAATAAATGAACATCAATTAATAATTTTTTTATAAAAATACAACAAAGTAAACAAAATCAAGCTGGAAAACTGTCAAATCAGCAACAAAACATTAATTTTTTAACTCTTTTTTCTTATATAAGTATACCTATTAAATCAAATGTAACAATAGATGATTTAGACTATTTTTGTACCTCGGAGAAGTAAGCTGTCAAAGTTGTTTTGATCCCAAAGTTTTGCCACTATTCCGATTAAAAAACAATACAAAATCTTAATATATAAAAACGATTTTAGTACACTGGAAGTCATCAAAGTTGATTCTATAATCAGCAGTGGCGGATTTACCAGCAGGCTGAGTAGGCTGAAGCCTAGGGCAGCAGATTTTAGGGGGCAGCCCAAAAATTTTTGTCTTACAGAAATAAAAAAAAAAAAAAACATTATTATATGCATAGAGAAAACGAGTTTCCGGAAATCTGTATGTTATGTCATGTCTTGTCATTCTTGCTGTCACTATAACACATTTCTCTTTAAAAATGGCATTTTGCTAACATTTTAACACAGGCGGCATATCAAAAACATTTAATGACATAAGAAGTTCGTCTTTATAAAATCTGTTACATTGACAGCAAGGATGACAAGACATGAGATTGCGAACTAGGGTATCGAATTTCCGAGGTCAGTAGGAGCGGCAAAAATTTAATAGCCTACTGGCGACAAATTTGTAACTCGGCACTGCTTTAATGTATCACAGAATATATTTTTCGTCAATTTTAGTGACTTCCGGTGTACTATAATCATGAATAGTCTGTATGTAAGCACATCACGGCTACACCACTGAACATATCTAAGCCATATTCAGTAAGTTTGTTTGGTGCTCCGATAAGTTTATCTTTGTTTTTTTTTTTTTTTTAACCCAGAGTCGAGATATTTAAAAAAATTGCATTAATGGTCTGATTTGGCTCATATTCAGCATAGATATGTACAAAATATCATCGTAATATTGTACTGTCATCGGAACTATACAAGTGTGCAAAATTTCAACTCAAACGGTTGCCTGGAATTGGATGAAAATTTAAAAATGCGATTCGCATCTCGACGAAATCGGGTCAGTCAGCTAGTATTTTATTTTTTAAAGGTATATCCAGTTGTATATGTCCACATATATTGGGCATGTGCTCATACACAAGAGAATAGCACTTAGGGATTTGGCTTCCACCATAAGGTATTTTGGCCAGTAACATTAAATATCAAAGTTGAGTCAAAAGCTGGTATTCTTCTAATAATAAATAATAATAATAAAAATAATGCGTTTAACGTCCGTTTCTCGACTTTATGTCATAACAGACGCCATTCGCACCATTACTATTTTTTCATCCACCACTTCCCGTTATTTTCTACATTTTTAACAACTTCAATGGGTGAATGAAGGAATTATAGGAAATTAGGATAAGGTAGGTAATTTTTGAACTAGGAGTTTGATAGGTAATCGGCCATGGCCTCAAATAAGGAACCATCTCGATATTTATCTGGAATTAATTGAGGGAAACCATGGAAAACCTCAATCAAGATGGCCGGTACAGGAATTACCGTTTCTCGGCGAGAGGCAGTAGGAAAAAGTCCCAGCCACATCTGCCCCCGCCGGGATTCGAACCCGGTACCTCCCGAATGCGAGTCTAGTGCTGTCACCACTACTCTCCCCAGCTCGGTATTCTTCTAATAATAAATTTTAATTCCAAATTCTCATCAACCATTTATTGTACACACAATTTGAAAAATGTTCCGGACCAAAGAACAAATATATTCAGGTTAAAGTTGGCCCATAGTCGTGCGCACAAATTTTGAAGGCTATGTTTAGTAGCGAAAATGTGAATGGGTTTAAATTACTTACGTTTTACACAAATTCACCATTGTGTAAAATTCTCTTCTGAGCCAACGCTCCAACTGCAAAGGATACGGGGCATCAATGGTGTCAGGAACTAAATGTTCTAGTCCTTTAATCCACAATTCACACTCACTTTCGGACAGAGCTGTAAATAATATCATCGGTCGGTATTAATTTTAATCCTGAATCGTCAGGGGTAGATCTACATAGGGACTAATAGGACTTAAGCTCTGGGCCCCCAAGTGTCAACAGTCCATAAAAAATGATTTATTATCATAAATTTTTAATAAGTACTTTTTCATTAACAATCAGCACTTTATCGTGCAGTAAAGAATACTTAACGTTAATGAATATTATTATCATGGGTGAAATTTAGCAAATTTTTGGGTGAATTTTAACAATTTTTTGGGTAATTTTTGACAATTTTCACAAATTCTTGGGCGAATTTTGATATATTTGTTGACGATTTTATAGTCTAATTTTCAACTCTGATTTTGATGTTATTAAAAAAGGAATTTTAAACCCTAATTTAAAATTTCTTAACCGTACGAAAAATAGTGCTCCCTTGAACTTAAGTAAACCCTAGGTTCCGAGACGGTGAGCCCCTAGGCTCCGACAAATTCGTCCCTGCATATGGCAGTCGCGTATAAACAAAATTGCGCAACACATATACACGTTACAGAAGAACTTTAGTTAATCTTACCAGCAAACGAGAGTGATTTGAGTTTAAATTCAGAACCATAAAAAATAACAAAACATCTTGAGTTTTCAATTCTTTTTGCTTCTTCTGGCCAGAAATCTTTTGAATTTTTTCCGGGTCGTACTTCTTTTACTTCTCGCAGCTCAATACCTTCATGTAAGGTTTTTTGACAGCTCTGTGAGCGTGTCCATATCAACTGGCGAGTTTCTCTTCTTATCATGAGGGTTTTTCTCTCGGGTTTCCGCCTTGTAAAGAAATTCGTAACAACCGTACCCCGCTCCAAATGGCTAATGATACGCTCATTTTCATCGACAAGACTGCTTCCATTTGCACCATTGGCGAACATATTAACTAAAACAATACATATCTCCGTTAAGCAGCTTGCAAAAATATTTGTGGTACAGAACTTTTAAACAGTATACTTTATTTCATGTACAAAGAAGAAAAATAACCTTAAAATATATTGTATTAAATACTCAATTATAAAAATGTTTTCGGTAAATTAAAAATTATAATACAAAACGCATAAAATAAAATTAAAATCGAACTTATCACATTATTACAGTACTTTGCACATAGTCTTTGACAAGAGGTATACAATTTTCATTTTCTCAGTTGACCTATTGCTTAGCCAACTTCATGTGTTACAGGAGTAAAGAATATTGAAGAAGGACAAGTTTACGTTAAACAAGTCGACAATTGATAAGTGGGCTTATTTAAGGGGTGCGTTAAGTTTTTTTTATTTTTTTAATTTAGTATAATTTGTCATTTTCAATTATGATAAATTCCTATTTTATTTGTTTTGTTTTTTAATTGTTACATAAACTAATAGAGAAGCTAATTCTAAATCTTCACTAAATCCATTTTTAAGGGCGATGCTTCGGTATCCAGTTCGAATGCAAGTTACCTATAAAAAATATAGTTGCAATGACTAATTTAAAAATATGTATATTGTTTAATATATGTTCTATAAAAAATCACGTTTAATACTAACAGGATACGTAGCTTGTCCTAGAAAACAAGGGTCTCCAAATACATCTTCATTTTGCACAATAAATCGAAGCAGAGCAAATGAGGGATTTGCTATGTCGAATTCACAAACTTCATTCCAGATTGGAATTAATCCGTTTTCAGCTATAGAAATAATATTATAAAATATGTTATATAAATTGTATAAGTATGACAAACAAAACGCAGCAGTTCTACATACATGCAGTTTTTGTGGTCAGCTTAACTCCCCTGTCAAACTCAGCACCGATGACTTCAATTTCTACGAAAGGATTAGCGGCTCCGCGTCTTGATTTCCTAAACAAATGCCTCGCACCGATTACTTTTATTGTCACAGTTAGAGATTCAACATTTTGTAACGTGTTTTTGTCATACGGATCAAATTCATCCGAGAACATGAAATCTGGCTTCAATAAATAGCCACATCGGCCATTATCTCTAAACTTTGCTTGATTTAATTGCATCGGTTTATCTGCTGTTTGATAGTTTAATGCAACCATTTGACACCCAGAATTCCAAAGACCAATGGGATCATAATTAGACGAATCTAGTCTCTGACCTTTCGGATAAACTCGACTAAATTGCGACTGAAAATTTTCCGCACATTTAAATTAAAAAATATTTTTTTTATATTTTAAATTTCATATAGGTATATTATATATATAAACTCACACGGTGGTATTTCAAAAAGAGTATGTTTTCTTGCTGACATATCAGTTTCTCAGCTTTAGTTTCTGAAAAAGAAGACATTTCTTGGAAGACTGGTGGATCGCGCAGTGCCTTTTCGATTGAAAACGAAACCGAACGACAATATATTATCAAATCTGATATTTCTTTGGCTACGCGCCAAGCAATTTCTATATTTCTGTTTTGGCTCTCTCTCGCTGTAGCGTTGGATACAGTTTCTTCAATACAAGTTTTCCAATCCAGTGCCTTATCAAAAATCAACATCAACTTTACAACACAGCAAGGATATTAGTTACAGAGGTAACCTCGCTCCGTTAGGAGAATGACGTCATCCAGTGGAGTCAATTGATATTAGGTGGTTGATAAAAATATTGAACGTGATCCCAGCTGACGCCATTCATTAACGAGGTAGCCTGTGTATCTAATGACCTTGACAACACTACAGCCGGGTCTCCATATTCGTGATAATTACGTGTCAACAATTTATCGAAAATGTGAAATCTGTATACTCCATTTACGCAACCATTTATAATCACCATAAAGACGCTTAAACTTTAAATGTGTTTTAAAAGTTAATTAAAAGAATAATAATGGAAATGGTTACTAACTTCATACTCCGATTGCACTGCTGCTTCAAACGGTGTACTCATTGTTCCATTTTCTATGCGCAAGAGCCATTCCAAACCAGCTTTATTATTTATACACAAACTTACCGCAGCGTCGTTAATATCAATACTACCTTTTTGCAAACTACCGAGTAGCATTGAATCATTAGAAGGCTGCATAAAAAATACACGTATTAAATATCTAATGATGAAATCGCACTTCTTTGAATTTGCCAAAACTTACATCGTCATCTATATTTTCCGTTTCTATAATTCTGACATGACGTGCTGGAAACCAGTGTTGCAATTTACCTCCGAAATCTCCTTTCCACCAACTTTTGCTCGCACAATTTACATTGCTAATTTTTGCATTTACACAGAAAGACAATTCGTCATCTTGTTCAGCTCGATAATCAACAATGGCTTTTGCTGTTATCTGATCAAGGAATATTAATTGTTAGAAACATTCTTTGTTACAATGCTAAATTAGAAAAACTTATTTTTTATCCACTGTCCCCGTCGGACTCAAACCCGAATTTTTCCACTTTCGCGGCTGAATGAGTTTTCAGTTACTCCACGGTGCATTATCTCAACAGTTAATTCATCATATAAAGGCATTGCAACATTAAATTCACAACACGCGAGAGCTGATTTTAGTTTGGTAACGCTAAACATGAACTCTCTCAGTAGTGAGAGTTATGAATGAAACAGATGAAATTTCCATTTTTATTATTAATCCGTCCTAAGTACAGATTACAGTAATTGGTGGGTGGATAAAGGCAGAAATAATTAACCACACCTATGTATATCATATGGAAATTTCTTTATACGTTATATTTATATTCTAACGGACTAATAAACGTATGAAATATATTTATCAAACAATATTAAGTTTTTTTTTTATAATAAACGGATCTCTAAATTCAAAAAAAGATCTCGAGGCAGTGTAAATAGTGCACGCCTGATTTTCATTTTGTTTTCAAAAATATAATTCATCTATAAATAACTTACTTTCTGTGAAGTATTAAGGGAATTTGTGGTATCAGCAGTGTTATCATCCTAAAAAATAATTTAATAATCTTAATACATAGAATACTCTCTTAGTTTTCGCCCAAATCATGTGAGGTCTGAAATTGCTTCGGCTCGAAATAATTATTTGGTTATTGGAACGAAATTTATAAGTTCTAATTTACCTTTCTGATTTTTAAAATTATATCTTCACTAACGGGTGTATTCAGTGTGATGTCTTTATATAACGGATGTTCTTTATAATAGTCTATCAATTCAAAAAGGGTTTCAAATTGAATATCACTGTCAAAGAACAATCTGCCATCCATTGGTACGAGGAGATGTTTTATTTTATTTCCAGCCCTTCAATGTAAAAAGTTAAATGGGTAAAATATCGGACACACATTTTTTAGTCTGTTTATGTAACTTGCATACCTAAAAGATATCGAGAATGAATTTGACCCATTACTGAGCCTTACAAGGAATGCGCCGTTTTCAGGAATTTTTTGGAGTATTTCCTCAGCCTGACTTCTTGTTAAATGGGGGTGATACCATGGTTCGCGTTCATGGCATTTTTTACCAAGAAAATTCTTTCTATTTTCCAAATTATCGTAACACAACCAAGAAAGATGACATTCATCTTCTTCATCTTTATCAGTATATATTTCCTACAATAAGCTAGGATTAAAGTTATATCCAGTAGATATGTATACCTGAAATATTCTCTTTCCCACCAATACATTGTAAATAGATTAACTATTTTTGTCCAAGAATATAACGAATACTATCTATTGGTGACGCAACTGCTCAGGGATCTTCATAAAAAACTTTTTTTATACCAGGCCCGGATTTACCATGCAGGCAGTATAGACAGCTGCCTAGGGCGGCGAGAATTGAAGAGCGGCAAATTTTGGCGGAAACTTCAAAATCGAGACGTAAAAATTTTAACCAATGAGCAATACTCTTCGAAAAACAATCGCATACATAATGGTAATTGCTCAATGTATCATATACTTCATGATTATTATTATTATTTGCTTTCAAAAAGGTGGATTTTATTTATTGGAAAACTTTTGTACCAAACTTATTCCACCATTAAAGAAGTTTCGCGATGGGAGGGGGGGGGCGGCAATTTTCGCAACTGCTTAGGGGCGGCCAATTTCTAAATCCGGGCCTGGCAAATACACAAATAAATGTGTCGTCTAATTTCAAACACCGCCAGATCCACTTTCTTTAAAAGGAGATTTTCAGTCTATTTTATTTTTTTTTATTCTAAAACGAATGAATTTAAAATCAATATTGTGTTATACTTATCAAATATTGCTTTAAATTTTGGCAACTATATTATTCACGTAATAATAATAATAATAATATAAAAAATTACATACTGTAAAAATTACATTTTTGGATCTGACTGAATTTGAAATTAGACGCCACAAATGTGGTCATGGTTCAGATTTTGAATTACCTGAATGGTTTGATAAGATTTTGATGTCTGAATGGTACTATAAGATTCTGGTGCGTCAGCATAAATTAGTTTATTGTGAGTTAAAACAAAAAAATGAGGTTTCCATTCTTTATGAAATGGATCTTCTAAATACATAATACCGTTTTTTATCGTATTACGTAAATCCATTTCTTTAGTATCGTCGTGTTTCTCTAAAGTTAAGTTTTCATCTTGACCTTCTGGAAGTTTTTTATGTTTTAATATAATTTTATTTTGGAGTTGTAATGGCGATGGAAGACATTTTTCATTCTTATCTATTGGAGTAGTCAATAGCATGTTGCCGAAAACCTCCTTAAACATTATAAAAAGATTCAATGCAAACACAATTTAGAATTATTCCTAAAATGTACAATTATTATTATAATTTAATTACTTTCTGAGTAATGAACCGTAAATTAAATCTCTACCTGCATCATTTGAGCCATTCTCTTTTGCTGAGGTATTGAGCAGTTATCTTCCAATGATAAGATGACAGGATATTTTGATGTATCAAATGCGTGTTCTTTGATTGTTTTAATTACGTCCAAAAAACTGATTGTTGACGTAAGCGTTCGACCATGATAAACATTGGGTGTATCGTCCGGTCCATCCCAGCAATCTAATTCGATACAACGGCAACCCCAGCGCAAACAACGCACGTACGCCTCTGTAGACGATTCACTCGAAAACTGATCACCCGTTAAATAACTGGTGATTGATGAACATTAAGAAAACATTATATCGAACCAAAATATGATTTCAATTTATAAATCACTTTTTGAAACAAAGCATCCTTAGCCTCGTGGCGCGCTCGGCCGCTGGGGAGTGAACAGAGAAAAAACGTTACTGTCAGCGTCACCGTTAACTTTTTCCTCCATTAGCGCGCGAATACATTAATAAAAAAGAGTAAAAGCTTATCTTCCCCCGACGCCTTCCCCTTTTTTTCTAGTGAAGTTTTTTAAATTAAAAAGTTAAATGACATTTCGAGTATCCGTATATTTGTAGTCGCGTGACAAATTTCATTTGGTATGTGTTTTTATTAATCAACATGATTGTAAGTAGTATTTTTCCAAATACCTATTAGGTGGAAATTGTTCAAAATATCGAACTAACCAGAAGTGGAGTGGCAAGTTACAAAAAGCTCTCGTTTTTATGTCAATGAGAGAGGGAGCAAACGTATGTCGACGAGTGAGTGAACGAGTTTCACTATACTAATATAATTTTGGTTATATACGTTCTTATATCATAGCCTTCTAATTCTTTCATTTTTTCATCTTTTGCGATATTTTGCAGGTACATGCTTCTAGTTAACCAAAAGACAGGAGTGAAACAAAATTACAAAAAACGTTTTTATTGTACCTTCCCATACATGGAAAGGTGGAATGACTTTTTTTCGTGTGTATTATCGAGTGGATTTATCATTGATTTGATCTTTAAAAATTGAATTAATATACTTAATGTTAACATTTTTTTTTATTTACTAACATCATTCACGAAATATTTTTACTCACGTATTATGAGAAGATGCTATCCAATAATGGGACAATGGTCTGTTCATATCTTGGTACACTGTGTCTTTACTGTTATCCCATAAATCATTTTCTTTAGAAAATAAAAAATCTGTGAACTCGACTGTTGTAAAATACGGATTTTTAACATATCTTTGCGGATTTGTTAAATATTTAAAAATGAAGTTTACCAGTTCACGATCATTGCTTGCGATAAGATCGTTTTGTTCTTCATGAAGGAAAGTTTTAAGTTCCTCGAACGTAATTGTTTTGTCGTCTTTTGAATATATGGCGTATTTATCGAAAAGACTATGAACATTCTGATGAGAAAAATCTACAGTTATTAACCGAAGTTAATTTATTTTATTACTAAACCTATCACATTACGGTCGCCTATACAATTACAGTAAGACCTCACCTAACGCTGTTTCTAAAAAAAAGTTTAACTAGGTACTCAGTTTATACAAAATGATTCAAATGTTGATAGAAGTTCAAAGGTAGGACGAAGTGTCATTGATGCAATATCTTGCTATCGACAACAGCTTGCTGAACGAAACAGAAAAAGACAAACGACATTAGATGACTTCTTCACAAAAAACAACATACGTCAAATGAGGAATCTTTCTCATTACAAACATAGCTTCTTACTCGAACTTTTGTTTGATTTTCATAGATGTTTAATGAACAAAAATCGATGTTAGCAATTAATAAATCTATAATTAATGTGATAAAAAAGTATTTAACAATAAATGTTACAAAATTAAAAAAAAGCTAACAAATTGTCTTTTTGATGATCTCGTTTAGCGCTGTATCGTATAGCGTAAGAACTTATTGGAACGTATCTCCCGCGTTAAGCGGGGTCTTACTGTGCCCGACAATAAAAGCAATGTGTTTTTTAAAACTAAACAACTACTATATCTACACTGTGTACTCTCAGACCATTTAATTTCCTCTTCGATGGTATACAATTTTCGAACTGAATTATTCTAAATTTTTATTACATTTCTGTTTAGTCGATTAATGCCGATATTTGGATGTGATATGATTAGTAATAAAGTAAATTTACGGAACATAAAGTTTTGAAAATCAAAAACTAATAATAATAACTTACATTTTCACTCAACGCAAGTTTGTAATACAAAGTTGAAAAATCATCAAAATGAAAAACACCGTGTTTTTGATCATTCACCTCTTCAAATATTTTTTGGAGTTTACTGTTTGAGATCTTATAATTGGTTCTCGGGAAAAATGCTTTAATTTCTTTTAACGATACTCCAGAAATAAAACTCGGGTCCCAGTGCCAAAACCTGTTGACAAAATAGTGTACCTACTCGCTTTATGAAGGCGGAAAATATGTTTTTTTTTTTTTTGATGAACGGTTAATTTATTTTGCTACCTATTTTAAATAATCAAAAATATGTTTTTTTTGTTGTACTATCATTTAAATAAATAGATGCTGATGACCGTAGATGTTGAGCGTCTATAATCTACAATCTCTTTCTCTCTCTCATTCAAATAAATATTACTTGCCATTTAACTGACTTACAGAAGTTTTTAATTTTCACAAATATCTTACGTTTTATAAAGATTATTCATTGTATAAAATTCTCTTCTTAGCCATCGTTCCAACTGTAATGTATAAGGCGCGTCATTTGTATCTATTACTAAATACTTCAGACCTTTGACCCAAACACTGCAATCACTTTCAGAGGTAGCTACAAAACGACCGGAACTTAATTACAATTTGAACTTTTTTCTTAAAAGTTTATTTGTGTCTATAGTGTAAATGATGATTAATGACTAATGAGACCACTTTGATTTTTGGGTCAGGTCCAACCACGTCTAGCATTTGAAATTTTTAACTGGGACAGTTCGTTTATCGAAAATAATTACGTCAAAATTTAGCGACATTTCGACCACCAGACACCAATACATAAATATGAATTTATTATTTTTTTATTTACTTGAGTTTGATTTCTTTTAAATAAATCGAGAAAAATATTTACCAGCAAATGAATGCATTTTAAGTTTAAATTCAGAACCACAAGCAATAACGAAGCATTTAGAATTTTCAATATTTCCAGTATCTTCGAACGAAAAATCTTTGGAGTTTTTGCCAATTCTGATTTCTTTTACTTCTCTTATGGCAATGCATTCAATTGCCGTTTTCTGACCAGTTATTAAACTCCTCCAAAGCAGTTGGCGCGTTTCTCTAAGAATCTTAAGAAAAATTGTTTCTGATTTCCGTTTTGCAAAAAATTTCGTTGCGGTCATACCAGACTCCAAACGATTAATAATTTGTTCATTTTCATCAATGAGACTGCTTGCCAACATCTATTAAATAAATTAATTACTTGAAAATGACAAGAAAATGTAAAAAAGTCTGTACTTACCTGTAAGTTATTAACTTTTGTGGAAAATATACTACTTATATCTCCTAAAGTGAAAAGCTACCTACTAAATTTTTGATAATAATATTACTGATGTAATTTTCCCTATAACAGCTGTCATTTTATCTTATTTGCATAATCGTCTCTAATTAACATGCAAAATATATCGTTATCTAACACACCACTGATTAGAATAAAATACACTAGAAACTAGAAATTATACACTTTGCTGAAAATAATTTTCCACCTGGCGCCATATGGTTCTTGAATGACCATTTTTGTGATATACTAATAGAGAAGTAAATTCTGAACAAAATTATACCTGAATCACTTCAGTCTGATTTTAATTAAGCTCAAATGTAATTTTTAAAATATTTTTCGGCGTCCCGCCTGTTAAAAAAGCGTTTCTGCTCGTGGTGTCACACTGTATGAATGTGTGGCTATCGAGTATACTATACTATACTATGGAGGCGGTATATTATAAATTCAAAATTAAAGGGACAAGTCAGACCCTTATACTTCGGAATGTAAAATATAAGGAGGACTTTAGATTTTTGTACCCGTTCTTCGCACGGGTTCTTTTAACCTCTATTTCACTCTTTTTAATTCCACTATAATGATGACTCTTCACTCACTTCTACTATAATATATAAATTATATTATAATCTTGGTGTCTGCTTTACTTCGGGAGAAATGTGTAGCCAATGTGGGTGGTCTTACTTGTACTCTACGTGTACCTAACGGTAGGGAACACTGGCGGACGAAATAAAACGGGTTGTTTTCAAAATAGATAAAGCACTGTATCATGAACTGAATCTAAATTACGCAATTTTCACTCACAACATATAAGAAAGTAATTAATTAAACCACTAGACAACAAGCAGAGCTGGGCAGTAGTTAACTACAAAAGTAGTTTTTTTGGAAAAGTAGTTGTACTCTAACTACTTTTCTCCACATAGTAATCGTACTCTATTATTTTGAATATCTATCAAGTAATCACAAAAAGTAGTTAAAAATGTAGTTAAATACTTAGTTCTAACTACTTTAGGTAGTTTAACTACTTTTTTGTAATCTAACTACTTATTTTGAATTTTAATTACTTTTAAAAATATTTTAGTATATTATATTTAACCGACGTGTTACAAGTTCTTATTCGTTATGCATTTTTCTGGATTCTGAAACACGATCAGACTTTTTTTAAAATAATGAAATATCAGTTGCTTGAGTTTTAGTTTAAAATACAACGTGGAACTGGTAATCGCATCGTTGCTATTTAAAAATTTAATAAAAACACGTTTCGGCCATGATATCAGCCCTTTACAAATGAATATAAATAAAAGATCCTACAAAAAATAATAATCATTGAAGAAAACAAAAATAGTATTAAGTTATAAACAATTAACAGCCTAGACTGTCAAAAAGAAAGATTAAGATATACAAAACTTGCTGGCAATTGACAGTAATATACCTATACATTTTTTTAAATATCGTTTTTGGACATTCTAGGTTGTAAATTGCTTTTTGTAGAATTTTTAAATTATATTCATTTGAAAAAGACTGACATCTTGGCCGAAACGTCGTATTGTTATTAAATATAAATTTTTATTATTTAAAATAATTTTCATATATTATAGGTGCAGATTGTACAACATAAATAAAGAAATTTATATTATTATTAATATAGTAGTTAAAAAAGTAGTTAAATTTTTAACTACTAACTACTAGTAGTTAGTAGTTTAACTACTTTTAAGAGCGAGTAGTTTAACTACTAAGTAGTTTAACTACTTTTTTACTTAAGTAATCAGTAGTTATACTCAACTACTTTTGTCAAGTAGTTTGCCCAGCTCTGACAACAAGTTACTAGTTCAATAGCAAAGAATCAACGGTTATGTAAGTTTCGATTTAATTATGTAGCCCGCTCGCCAATATCATTTGCGGAGACACAAGCGTTGTCGAGAGCATTATTTTTCACCTTGTCTATTTTTGTTTGTTACACAATATAAAAAAGATTAAACAGAAATCAGTGTTTTTCCTTTTTCTATAGCAGTGGTTCTTAGTCTTTTAGTGATGAGAGGCCATTTGACAAAATTTCTGTCTTGCCAGGGACCAGCAACTGGTTGGAAGTAATATACAGTAAATATAAACGAATAAAGGATTATTCCATTCATAAATAAAAAACATATTTTTAGGATGGCTTCGGGGACCACTTCGGATGCTTCCAGGGACCACTAGTGGTCCGCGGACCACAAGTTAAGAACCAGTGCTCTATAGAAATAATTTATGCGTGGAACGGGTATGCTTTAGTTTCATTGCTTCTCCGCTTCACTAAGCGAATCGTACTATAATAGTGAGTCACTCTCTACTAGTTCAGAACTGTAGTATAGAGTGATTGAAAGTAATTTTAGTAAATTGTCCAATGTCTTGTTTAATGCGTTTTATTTTGAACTATGTCACTATGTACTACGCTAATAATATTATCGTATTGGGAATTTAAATCATAAAGTTCTCTCGAAATATGGTATAGAATGTTAATCTGAAAATAAAGAATAAATCAAGTATTAGAATTACTAACCAGGTACACGGTTATAAAATACGTATCATGGGAATGACGTCAAATTCTTGGCGCCATCATTAGAAAACTAAACATGGTCAACACATTAGACTCACCAGTTATGGTCTATTACACAGGCCTGCAAAATTAAAAATTTTCTTGGTGCCTAAAAATTGTAAAGTGAGGAACAAGGTGAAATATTTCATCAAGATATAAAAATTATGGAGGACCGCTAACAAGGAAGGTGGGATACGCACATGATGCTCGATTACTACTGGAGTTTAAAAAGGGACAGTTCCAAAATACATTCAAGAACGTCACGGAAAAGAAGCTTCCGAAGTGTACAGGGACTAGTTGGTTTCATCGATGGCTTTTTCTTTTATCTTTGTATATAATAATTTCACTTAAAACAGTTTAACGTACATTTCACTAAAATGTTCTCAGAAATTTGAGCTCCTAGGCAAAAATTAATGCCATATTTGAATTCGGGGCATCAAAATCATATGAAATCAGTTCCGAATACCCGGCACCAAAATAGCTGTTGGCCTGTGTTATTGCTTATCTT
Organism: Venustoraphidia nigricollis; assembly: GCA_034508555.1. Taxonomy (NCBI): domain Eukaryota; kingdom Metazoa; phylum Arthropoda; class Insecta; order Raphidioptera; family Raphidiidae; genus Venustoraphidia; species Venustoraphidia nigricollis. Next base: position 3,174,538 of record JAVRKA010000049.1, on the reverse strand, counting down.
TGGAAATACAGAGTTCAAATAAATTTTCTAAAAATATATTTTATAAAATAGAATGAATGAATTTGATTCAAGAAACTGACAATAATAGATTATATTTCAATAGCTTAAACATCACGCGGCGCTACTATTGACTACGCTTAGTTTTCCTACACACAACTTTTTTGCATGATTGGAATGCTTATTTTCATATTATCTTACAAAAACTACAAAAATAGTGCTTCTACGCGTCAAATAGTAAAAGTTATTGAATTGGCCTACATTTTCACTACAAATAAAAAATAATAATTGGAACTGCATTTGAACAATTACTTTATTTATAATTAGCTGTGCACAAAGATAACAAAACTAACATACAAAAATATAAAATAATTTAGGTACATAGTTAATTAGAGTAACTAAGTTTTTTTAAAAAACAATAATCAATCCAATTCTTCGTCAAAACAATACTTTACGATAACAGTATAACAATAATTTTTTTATAAATATTTGTTTTTGTGTAAATGAGTTACGTAATTAATTACAGTATATAGCAGTTTCTAATTACTTACTAATATAATAAATATGTATAAAATATTAAATTGTAATTGTATATTGCACAAAAAATAATACAAACTGTAAGCAAATAATTTACCACAGTTTTGAATGATAAAATTTCAAATCCAAAAAACCCTGGTCTGTCAAATTACTAGGTGTTTTGTTTTGAGTTTCAGATTTCGGTGAAGTAGACAAATTAGAAAGCTTATTATTTAAATCTTCTTCAACGTCATTTTCAATGTTTGAATTCTCACTTTCATTGTTTAAATTCAAAATCTCGGCACCGAGATTAGTTGCAACTGTTTTTATGATAAGTGTTTCGTCTACATTATCCCGACTCTCGGTTTTGTTTACTTCGTTATTTTGTGGTGGGTCTGTTGCTATTAAGTCTTCACTTTTTATTGAAAGAGAGCGAGGTCTTTCCAATTTTGGTGAATTGACTGAAGATGTTGCGGTTGAGACAATTTTTGGTTTTTCACTGTAATTTTTTAGTTCTATTTCATTTCAGCTAGACATCAATATCTGTTAAAAATGCCAAAAAAAAGGAAATAATAATAAACTAAAGCATAAGAAACTTAATAAAAATATGTGATAAAAAATAACTACAGTACAACCATCATAAGTCGAAGAAAATGTTCGTTCCTTTTAAGACTCAAACCTCAAAAAACTAACTCGAAATTATGACCGAATATCATCGGTTAACTTTTTACATCACTATACTTTTAGCATTATTTGACGGTGAAATCATAGTAACTATTGTGCTGAGAGAAATTTTATCTCTTATTCCTTACAACAAACAGTTGTAGTTTCTGTCAATCAGTTGAGAAAGAATAACGTCACAACAAAACAAGAGAAAAATTAAAAAAAAAAACAATGGAGAATCCCTAGTCCAAAATTTTGATCAGATAACTATTTTATACCATAAATTCGAAGTTCAATTTTCTAATTATATACAATTAAAATTCAATAATACACGGGACCCTTTTTTACAATTAATTTTAAAAGATACGATAATTTTTATCAATGTATGATAATTTTACAACCCTGACACGATAGGCGCCCTTTTTTTGGTTGAGAATACCGCTTTTGCTAGCGAGTTACCGGAAAAATGCCAGTGAATTAAAAAGTGCGCTAAAGAATATCTTGTCCGAGGTGTCCAAATGGTTATGAAGTAACCTAGTTTCCGATAATAAATCTCTGTAAGTCGAATTTTTATTTCTCTGAGTCTCTGAGTCAAAAAAATATAGCCCATATGCAAAATCTCTATAAATTGAACATTTGCCAGTAAAAAAATATCTTCAACTCTATTTTTTCGCGTTTCCCTTGAAGTTCGACTTATCGTGTTTGTACTGTAACATAACGCAAATGAAAATTTAAAAAAGTGCCATAATTAAAACAAACTGCGAATAACTAAATAAATAATAATTGTTGCTTAAGTATAACAAAAAATTGCTAAAAACACTTACCCACTCGGTTCTGTAGACCCTACTGTGGGACTGTGATTGTGAATTATCTACAAAAAATGCAGTTAATTATACAGATGTAAAACAAATGTAACACAAATGTAACAGGAAGATACGCCTAAACTTCTCTAATATGAAGTTCAAATAGAAGAAAGCCCAGAGGCAGGATACAGTTTATTGAATTATATGAACTGAATCATTCGAAGACTCAAACTGTGTTTCTTGCGGACTTTGGTTTATTTTATCTGCACCGCTCAAAAAACGACGTGATCGATTTTGATTTAGCTTGGCCCATCTTTCTACATGGGCTTGCTGGACTTGTGTCCAGGGCCTCGCAATGAATGGGGCCCTCTAACCCCTGCGATAAAATAAGAATTTTTTCTAGAATATTGTTTAATTCTGTTTATAACGACAATTTCTGTTAATGGAACCCCATATATCCTAAAGTGCCATGAGCCTCCCTTGGCTTAAGACGATCCTGTTGGTAGGTACCACCTATCAATAAATTGACAATTAAATGTAGGTTATTACCCGGCAATGCTCGGGTTAAAATATCTCATAAAAATATTGTTAACAAAAACGAAATTCACGCGAATTATTATATTACTCCAGTTATCTGATCAAACAAAAGTACTTAACATCGAATTACTTTTAAAGCCTTGTACCGAATAAATTTACTTTGATAAAAAATCAAGCTTCTCACAAACACAGTTATGGAAATAAGTGAGTTCAATCTTTTAGAATTTTATACTGCTCTGGTTTATTCATTCATTTTCTACACGGGTTAGGAGATATTGTGAATGATGGTTTTTTAAATAACTAAGCATTTGCGGATTATTATTGTATCTTTACACTGGCCTGAATATCAGGATCCCAGTTTAAGAACTTACGGATATTTTTTTGGGAGGTGGGGCACACATCAAAAAAAGTCTACAATGTGGACTAAAATTAGCACAAATACAACTGTAATGAAACCTCTGCTGTATTTTCGTTTTCTTGCGAATTTTTTAAATATTTTTTATGATAGATCTTAGATACTGTTTGCTTATACTCGAAAATGGCAATGCCGATTTTGATGAAATTTGGTACACTATCGATAGGTACTGAAACTTGAAGTATAAGGCACTTTTTTCTATGCTAACTCGGGTTAAGGTAGCGAATCTGCGCACAAAACTGACGTTCACACAAGCGAAACCGCAGGCAAAGGCTAGGAAGTTCCTGGTCTTTCGTTAGAATATGTGTTATATATGCATACACAGGTTATATTTAGTTGCAGTTACACGCTCTGGCATATGAACTAGAACCGACCATTAAAACAGGTAAGAAGTTTATATTAAATTTATTAAATTTTGTAACTGTTTAACTTTTTAAATTCTGAAATAAAAAGTTCTCCTGTGATGAGGCTTTAAATTTATCACATAGGAAACATGTCTGTGACATAAGTTGTTAATACATCTGCCGCGACAACAGAGGATTCGGGTTCGAATCCTTATAGTAACATATACATTTTATTCTTATGAATAAAGTTGTAAAGTGATCTAACGATTTGACCATGGATTTCACTTACTCTGCCGCGAAGAAGTTTCACTCAATAAAATATTACAAATAAAATTATTGAAACAACCAACAAAATTAGTTTTCTACGTAATATAAGTCAAACAAACATTTCTGACGAACACTAAATAAAAACGACATTTAATACCTGTCCCATGCTGCAAGGGGGTCGAGGTGCCCCATATCGACCAAATGGGGGTGTATACTGCACTCCATTTGTTTTCTGTTGTTGCACGGGGATCCCACCATGTGTTGGAGTTATCCTATTGTTAATAAATTAGTTGTTAGTATGTAATGAATTGATTTATAGTCGTCTCTTATTAGGTCAACTCTTTCTCTCCCCTTTTTTGCGTCAAATTGTTTTCAATCGTTACAAGTTATTACAATTCCTTCCAGGGTCGCGCGGGGAACAAATTGCGTCCGAAGTATAGCATTAATTTGGCGCCTCCCACCCTTCATAATAACTAATTAGAGCCAGTACCTGGGGCCTAGACTCCTCGTTACTCATTAGTTATGTATGACCTAAGACCATGTCTGGAAAAACTATGTATTTATTTGATGAGTTCAGATAGTAAACTGGTAAACTATTTTTTATATGAAAAGAGTCTGGTAAGTCATAATCTAATAATATCGTCTGTCGGCGTAGTTTGTTAGTCAAACCTTGATAACGCGTCAGCATCTTTAATTTAAATTTAGAAGAAGTAAAGAAAAGTTCTTCCTCAACAGTCCATCAGTCGCTAACTTTATTGAAGTCTTTTGTACTTTAAAAATCAGTAGAAATGTCGATGAAGCCGAAATGTTTAGAAATGATTAATTTATAATGAATATAATTATTAATGTGTCATTGGAAGTTACAGAACAAAAATGTAGTTCAACGTGATATACTTCAATTACCTGTTATTATTCTGAGTATTTTGTTGACCATTTTGTGTCTTGTTATTTGGTTCGGTCTCATCGGGTACAAAGAATCCATCGAAAACGACGAAGTTGTTCATTTGTGGAACGATTCTTCTAAGGTCGTAATGCTTTGCAAGAAATGCGAGAAATTTTTCACTTGGTCTGTCGATCGCTAGACGGACTGGTTCAATATCTTCTTTCTAAAAAAGACATTTGTAAAATTAACACTGGTCAAGGGCCTAAAACCTATAAGATCTATATCTTTTTTAACAGTCGACTGTATTTAAAAGGCCCGCTATATATACCTGAAGCATGTGTTCAAAAAGACGTCGCCCCAAGCCATGACGCTGCAACGCCTCGTGAACGTAGAAATCAAGCACACATATTGGTTTTAATTGATGCGTGCTGCCCGCTGGATCAAACACATAGAGGCCCTTCTGACCTATCTTCAGCATTCCAGTTACTACTCCTTTATTGCTGAAACACAAAATGAAGTCATTTACAAATGGTTTTTAGCGCTTCGATGTGAGTGAAAACGTTTGAGATTGCACGTAGCTAAGTCCCACACGGCAGGGCGTCTTGTGTTTCGTCGGCTCTTTCCGACTTGGTGCTCCCCCTTCAATACCTATACTAAGCACTTCCCTCTCTACTAAACTACACACGCGCTACTTTACTTGTGTGTTAGTGTGTCTGTGTATTAAAACGAACGTTGGTCACTTTGAGGGTCTCCATAATTAAGTTAAAAAACCGCTCTGCACTTACGCAAATTTGAATAACAAAAGCTAAGCTTCGGAAAACATAAATCAGCTGCAATTTCATCAAACTTAAGGTCACGAGGTAGACACATAAAAGCTCTATACATAAATTTACTCATAAATATGCAAATGTTATTTAAATTATAAACGGTTCGTTTTATTCTACCTTTGATTTGTGAAAAGTATACTTTGCACAAATATTGTAATGCTAGGTTTCTAATATTTTAATGTTATACTTATTGTATCAAAAATTCAAGGATTTTAGTCTGTGTGCCAATTTGTATATTCAAATAGATTTTCCATATGCTATACATTGAAATATGAATTTAATTTCCGTCATTGAGACACTAGCTGAATTGCCATGTAATGCTTTCCGACCGATTTTTTCCCGAGTCCGGTGTATTATTAAAAGCTAAAACGTTTAGAAAAAAATTGCTTATCCACATTCTTTTTTGTTGAAATTTCGTTAACGATTTTTTTCAAAATTTAAAATACCTAACTGTTGTTCACTTATTCTTAAGGTAGTTTTAAATAAAATTTCGGCTGACGTGATTTTATTATTTTTTTAAAATTTCAACTCAGTTTTTCAAAAATCGTTATTTTTTGATCATTTTTATGTTACAACTTTTCCTAAGCCTAGTCTGTGTTTAACGTTCGCGCTTAAAATTTATATTAACAGATTATAAATTGTTTACAGTTTGTGAACAAAATATCAAGAAAAAATTAGTAGAGCGAAAAGTGCAATGAGATTTTCTTTTGTTTATCCATAACAAACACAATTTTTTTTTGTTCTCTACGTACTAATTGTCAAGTTTTGTTTTTAATGATCACAGTAAAATGATAACAAGTGCATTGTTATGATTGGGGTAGAAATTGCGTGCGTGATTCATTTATTTTATATAAGTAACGGCGTACTTGAGGGCAGTACCTAATGGTTTGTATTTTTTATTAACTAGAAAGTTAATCTGATTCGCATTACAGCTACATTCGTTACATTTTAACTGAAATGTTCGTGAAATGTCAAAATCTAATACCGCAAACAGAGTTATTCGGCATTCATACAAAACAGCGTTCTACAAGGTTTCACATGAGAGCAGAAGTAAGCCCGCGGCTTTTTGGATCCAAAGTCTCCGCTACGGCTAAAATCCAGTTCGAAAGTACGCTTTAGGAGGAGTCGTCAACTTATTCCATGTGCTATATATGTATCTAAGATTGAAATCGTCAGTTTTGCTTTTTTATTCAAGCTTTGAGAATTTCCTGTCCTTCGGGTGTACTTGAAATTAGTAGCACGCAACTATGCAATCTTTTTTATGTCAGTCACGTACATAACACATATTTATTATTATAAATTATACTCGGTAGCTTGGGTAAATAATTTTATCTTTACTCGGAGACTGTTTTTATAATGCCAAAGCTTGAAACAAATTGTCTACAATTATTGCGAATAGTCTTAAGATTTACTTTTTTGAGGATTGCTTTTATAAATTGACCACCAGTGTCGCAGCTAAGGTCATGAGCGCCCAGGGCAAGATTAGAATTTTGCGTCCCCCAAAATTTGTTTTGTAGGAAGAAAAACAATACAATAACTTTGAAGTGTAGCTTTTTGAGGTTTGAGCTCCTGGCTACGATACTGCTGATCACTGAATTAAATCAAGAGCTCGAAAAATAATTTTCTTAGCTTTTTTCTTCGGTATTGTGTACGATATCTGGACAAAAAGCGTGTTTTCAATAATCATCAGCTGTGTTTCGGCATCACTCGAGAGCTTGATTTTTGAAAAAACTTTATACATACTGTAACGGTATTCAAGTTTTAAGTCTCGTGTGGTAACTGCTTTTTATCCAGCTACGCTTGGACTAAGATAAAGCACATGTCAAAACTGACATTAAAGCGATTGAAGCTGCTGGAAAGTCATCTCTAATATCCAACAGCTATTGAAGCATGTTTTCAATAATTATCAGCTGTTCCAGCATCACCCGAGAACGGCTGACCTGACTTTGAAAAAACTTGATACATACTGTAACGGTATTCAAGTTTTAAATCTCTAATATCCAACAGTTATTGAATAAAGTACTAATACAGAGACGCAGTCAGTAGCTGCAGTATCTCTGGGCTAGTTTAGCCCAATTTATTTTGTTATTGCTACGAGCAGATGTCAAAATTGACATCGACGTAACCGAAGCCACGGGTAAAGGCTAGTATGATTTAATGTTATGACTGTGGATTAATAACGTAAAGAAAAATGACATAAATTTTGATTGTAGGTATATATGAGATTATGCGGAATATCAAATCGCAATAAGCGAACTGAATAAATTACTCATCAAATTATCGGGTACCTATATCTGCTTGGTACGAATCAAAGGATTATGATACGGATACCAACATTTGAATATTTACCAATATTTATTCAACATTTTAAATATGATTTTCGACTTTGGGCCAAGGATTTACGTATTACATGTGAATTTCAAGGCGATTTCTCATTTATTTTACCTCTGACAGACGGACGGATGGACGCACAGCGTTGCCACAATAGAATTCCGTTTAGATCCTTTGGGTACGGAATTCTAAACATGAGTTTTCTTAGCTATCTGACACAAAAAAACGTCGAATTGAATTAATATATTCACATACATAAACTGATAAACACAATATTCTTCCTTAGCGTGACGCAATCAGAAAATTGGGGGCGTGTAACCTTAGGTTGAAGTCAAACTTATATAGCATGTAACCCGATTACATGTGACCCGTGTAACAGCCTGAATCAACGCGTACATTTGGCTTACTCTATCGTGAAAATGCAAAAATTTTACTTCAAAAAACCTTATATTTATAAGTTTTTTATTTAATCACGGGAAATTATAAAATTATAAAAAACTTATTAATTATAATGGACGTGAACAATATTGAGACTTATATTTATATGTAGCAATTAATAAAAAAATTGTTACGTGGACTTTTCGGCGATTTTTTTGACGCCAGAATTGTTCTTGTATCTGTGCACAGGATATCGGATAGTTTTCTTACTTGGATTTGCAGGTTTTGTAGGGGAAATTTGTTCAGCATTTTCAAATCTATGAAAACAAAATATTATTTGCTTACATTCTCTAGTTGTTATTTTATAGCTGTTATCAGAAATTAACTGTTCCTAAATATGGAACGGTCTTGTATGATTGTAATCACTGCTCAGGCCCAGACTGACCACCATTTTTCCATCGTGCAATTTCTTTGATCGGCAATAGTTCCCAGTTCAATTTTTTTGAGAACATTAATGAGCATAATGAAAATAATAATTTTCATAAATCATAGTTAAAGTCTTTTTTATTTTTTTGGCGAACTCCTGGTTCCATAAAGCACCAGCCCCTTGGAAAATTTTTTAGATCTAGTCTGGGCCTCATTATCCTATGTTTCAAGTCGATAATTTTCATCAAAATTATCGATATTCAAATTCTCTGTTAATTAATACTAAGCCTGTTTGGTGATAGTAAAATGATTTCACTTCAGTGTCAATCAAAAATTGAAATTACAGATCAAGCGACTATAAAAAACATTTCAACTGGCGATGTGCATCTTTTTTGTGAAATAAAAATCAACTCGAAGAACCGACACGCATGGCAGATGAAGTGTACGGCGTAACCAAGCGATAAAACAATGGAACGTAAGTAGCTGGCAGTTGTTTTGTACACGTTTGATTAACTCAAGAGATCGGATTTACGAGTGCTTTACGGTGGTTTACACTACATATACGCAATACATATGTAGATTCCGTGACTCGAAGTCATTAAAATGTTTTTAGTTATCAGTCTTATCAGAGGTTATGTCGGGTAGTTATCCTTCAACCGTATAAAGGGGTTGTTTACAATGAACCTGAAGCTTTCCCGCGCTTTTTTATTTTCAGTTTGACTATTTTGTATGTTTTTTAGCGATAGTACGACTGATAATTACCCGCCATACTATTGCATTTGTAATAAAGTAATAAGCATTTATCAAGGGCTCGAGGTCAAGTTTTCTCGCGCTTTTCAGTTTGCGTTCTATTTCTAATTGGTTAATTTGAAATGATCACAGCAATAATTTATTATTGAAATGTCTACATTTTGAAGTTGTATGGGCACTTCAAAAAATCATCGACTTAAGAGTTCAAAGCAAGGCAAATATCAGAGAAGATTATTACAAAATGTATTATCTATACTATTAGATAAAAAGTTAATATTTATTTCTTTGTATGTTTGTTTGTGGAGGGTCATCTTTAGAACCATTGACCCGATTCTTAAAATTATTTCACTACAAAAAAGCTACATTATCCCTGAGTAACATAGGCTATATTTTATTTTTATAAAAATCAGTTTTAGTTTAAATTCTCAATATTTGTAAATCAAGTCGGAAGAAAAAGCGGCGCTTGGCTGCTTTATCGGCGTGCGCTGACCAAATGATCGAATATACGATACTTGGATAGATCGAATAGTTTAACTGGGAAAATACTCGACTACTCCACTACTGTTGCCGTTTCCGAGCAGGGCGCAGTCCCGCTAAGAAAGATTAATATGGTGGAGTCGAAGGTTGTCGCTGCCGTGTTTTATCTCAATCGCGTGCGGGGCCGCGGGTAGCGGCTAGTGTTTAATAAAGAAAGATCGTAGTACAACAGATATTATAAAATATGACAATATCAATATCAAATGCGTTAGTTTTTTTGTTTTCATGCTTAACAAAGGTCAATTCTTTGGTGTCAGATATAAAGGACTTAAGTCAAAAAACCTTGTTTTTAGCCGTTAATACCAAACGAAAATGAATACAATTTAGATTTAAGTCCAGTAAAAAATGAAATTTAATAATTTTTTGTTCCTTATACCTGACACCACAGAATTAATATACCTCTCTAAACGATATATAGTTTTTTGGTCACCTATATACTATAAAGTAATTTTCTGGTCAAAAATTGTCACGTGAAAATATCCATGATTAGAGAACATCAACTATCATTACTATAATTTGTTAAAAAATCAATATTTAAAATATTGTGTCCAAAAATGGCACTAAACTGTATCGTATTACTGTCATTTATTAAAACGAAAACGAACTCTTTTAGAACAACTGATTAAATATACCTGTAAATTAAATGCTCTTGATTTTAAGCCAAAATTTTCGAGGTCAAAGAAAACTCCTGGATGCCACTCAAAAAATCTCGTGAGTACCGGGGTACTGTATAAACTTGCTTCTTCCAAGATCAATTATTTATAACTTACTTGTTTCCAGTTGAGTCAACTAGGATGTAGACGGTGTGATCAGAGTTTCGTAACTTTTCGGCACTCGTTATTGGTTTACTAAGATGTTGAGCATTTGCAGACGCTTCTCCAATTGCGTTTATCACCTCCGACACTTTGCTCTGACATTCCCTGTAACAAACAAATGAAAATACGTTAATCTCTACATATATCTTCTAAGTTTTTAGCAGTTTAGGGATTGGATAATAATCGATAGGGGGACACCACTTAACATAGAGGTGTTGAATCATTGCGCGGCCCTCCACCACATACAGTTTTCGTTATTTAAAGTCATACGCTGCATATTTTTTTTCGACGGAATCAGAAAAATTGTCTTATTTTGAGCATTTTTTTGTGTTATTAAAGTGAATGCAGGTTTTTGAAATACTCAAAACAAAGTTGGAGTAACTACATATAATTAACAACGAGTAGCTTCAATTTCAGAAAATTTTCGTATACTCGTATACGGTACATCAACATAGGCAACACTACAAATTTGGCTTTTCTCAAGTTCTATATATGTCGACTTTTATAAATTAAAATTAATTACCATGATAAAGTTTCCGATCAATATCGCATACATCATCTAGCAAAGAATTGGAAGTTTATTTTAAGAACGAAAAAGAAGACGCACTAATGAATACTTAGGTAATAAAAGATTTATGTCAAAAAGTTGAAACCTATAATACATATTACGAAACTGAAGAAATTACAGTAATACAAGATATCGATTGGGCGTTAAAATTTATTGACGCAGCCGCGTGGTACGGATAACGGAAGGATGTGAACAACCGACGATGGGAGGAAGTTTGGGGGGTTTCGTTGGGATGAGAAGTAGCCACGAGTCGACGTGTTATAAAAATAACTATAACTCTATACATCACGGGCGTATATTTTATATGTTCAATGTTATCAATAAAAACATTACTCAATATACATAAAATTGGAACATGTCATAGTCTATAATTGTGTTTTCTTGCGGGCTTTTGGTAATTTTTTTGACACCTAGACGGGATAAACGTGTTCCCAAAATGCGTGTCTGTCTGCAGTTTAAAAACAATTGAACGTAGACTGTTCTGCAGATAAAATTTATATGGTCCACCGCGCATCACAGCCTTCGATCTCGCCAAGTTTATAATTGTGTTTCCTTGCGGGCTTTTACGGGCTTTTGGTAATTTTATATGACACCTAGAGGGACAAACGTGTTCCAAAAATGTAGGTATATCTGACTGCAGCCTAGAAACAAATGAACGTCCACTGTTCTGCAGATAAAATTTATATGGTCCACAGATCACAGCCTTCGGTCTCGCCAAGTTTAACGCAGTGCACAGTGCAACGTTAGTATAAAAATGTAACCTTGCCAAAGGCTGGCGTCCCGGAGTCTGTTCTTTGTACTCTGTGTCTGCATTGTCACATACAAATATTGTACACATATTTTGAAACTAATTCTATAATCATCGATTCTATTGAAAAACGGTTAAAAAACTAACGTTTCAACGAATATCTGGTATTCTGCCTATTCGGCAACGAAAATGGAAAAAAAGTACTTTGAGCGATAGGTTCTAGTCAAAACCGATACTTATGCATGTAAATCTGCGGGTCAATTTACTGTTCTAGACGGAGCGACGCCGCTGGCAAAAATATATCATCGATACAATGCAGAACTATTGAATGTGAAGAAACGCGAATGTAAATTAACGAATGTACCTACTTTGTTTTATTAATTAACAATATTATTAGATATCTAATTAAGAAAAAATCATTGATAATTAATCTTTATAAGAGACGGTATAAAGCTTACATTTTACTGATTTCATCATAATGCGTTTAGAAATGATTTTTTGATCCCGTGAAAAGTAAAAATTTTCAGCTTCGATAGTTTTGTATTGCAGCGACGATATATTGTATTATAATGCGAGCAAAAATTGGGTGTTTTTGGTTACGTTTCATAAAATTGTTAATTTGATGTTCGGCTGGAAAAACTGGGACCGAAGTCTCGGAGAACACTAATTTTTCATTTGTGTATTACTTGTTGCAAATTTTGATCGATGATTTTAGGTTCAACGTAACAATATTTCTATATCGGTTTTAATTTCGCTTAATTGTTTTAATTCGGGTCGAGGTTTAAATTTTCATTTTATAACCAACATCTACAGATATATAAATACATTATTTAATTAATTCTTTCGATTCTACTGTTGAAAACTGCTCTGTCTTGTTTTTTGTTATCCTGAAATACAGAAACCGTAAACCGTCATCTTGTTTTATAGTGATGAAAAATAACCAGTAATTTTACCATGACGACGTCGTCTCCCCGTACTATCCATCGGAACGATAATAATATTATGTTTATGTTACATGTTTCTTCCTAAATATATGCTTTCAATAAAATTTGAATAAAATGATTTAATTTTTATTGAAAATAAAAAATATATACTTTTATTTCAAAAGTATATAATATACACATTCTTCAGGGGGGCAATTTGTCTTTTTGTCCGGAGCGACGTAACCGCTAGAGCGGGCGCTGTTATGGTGCATTTGTTGGTTTCGGTCCCTGATTAGTATGTAAGTTTTATAACACATAATACAAATTTGCCGATTCCCACATTGTATGGCGTTTAATTCCCAACACGGTGTAATTAAAGGTACACAGTATGAGTCATGGGTAGTTTTTTGCAGGTGACAAACATGCAGAATGTATTATAAACTACAAAGCTCTAGTATATACAGACAGTCACAGAGATGGCTAACATTTTCATGAATTGTGCCAAACTTTTAAAAGTCGTCATGGTAGGTATTCTCACAATTTTCATTAACAACTTTGACTTTTTTGTATGCAACTTATATACTAAGGAGTACTATGAACTGAAAAATCGTACGGGCCCGGTAAAAAAATTCCAAATTTAAAATAAAAGAATTTTTAGGAGTGTGAATTTTGAGGTCACACCAAATTCACACCAAAACTCATATATCGGGACATTCGGCGTCAATGGTTATAACTGATGTCGTCGAGCGTCTATAATTTACAATATCTAATCTATGCGTATAATTAGTAATTACCATCCAAATCAATATTTGTCTTCTTTATAGTCAATTAAAATATATTCATAAATCAGCGGACCACAATAATAATATATCAATCAAAAGTTGGCCTAAATAATAACCCCAAGGTTATGTTCTCCCCTTGTAATTACAGAAATTCCGTCGAAATATTGCCGAGAAACAAACACAAATAATAATATTATGAATCATAAAAACTGTCGAATTGTTGAACACAGTAAAACAATGCATCCATTAAAGAAAATAGTACCTAGGTAACACACGCATGCAGGTAAAACACGTCACAAATAACTGTTTTATTATTTATGAATTCTATCTCAAATGTCCATCTGCATAGATAAATATACATAAATAATGTTTCGTTGCCGGTTTTGTTGGTTGTTGCCTTTTCTATAATCATTCGACTTGCCACTACAATCGACTCTTGTCAGATAGCAGCGGATTTGCAATTTCAGAGCTCACCTTTACCTGGTCTATAGTTTTCATATTTCGTCGACTTTCTTACAAAGAATTGCATCACTTAATGGTATGCAACATGCTTCTAGTGTAAAAGTTCTTAGTAATTATAAATTCGAACGAACAAGCCCGTAAAGTATTAATGATATAAATCGGACGAGGCATCTAGTCTCATTATTTGCTTACCCGTCGATGACGAAGAAAAACATTAAAAAAATACGGAAAACGAAGTAGAGTTGGCAACTCTACAGCATTATGTGAATTAATTAAAAAAAAAATCAAAATCGTTCAAGTGGAAGCTGCCACCGTATAAATCGTTCGCTAGCCTTGCTTTTTAGGGTTTCCTACCATAGGATCTAACGGAACTCGTTTGCTGTGGCAACGCTGTTACAATCATGGTTTTTAGACATATTTTGTTACCAGGTCTATCACAAAAACGGCTTTACGTGGAAAGCTGTACATTTTGTACGACATTACTTATACCCTGTACTTAAACAATAAATATAGCAAATACAGTAGAACCTCGATAAGTTAAAAACCTCTGTAAGTTAAACATTTTTTGAATTCCCTTCCCCTGAAAGCATAAAACCTCCATTACTTAAATCACAAAACCTTGGTAACTTAAACAAATATTCTGAACATCGCCCTCCAAACAAAAGGTTTTGCCAAGAGCTTAATTGATTTTCACTTTAGTCTTCCTCTAAATCGCTTTACTGATTTCTTTGTTTAAATAAATAAATAATTGATTCTAAATGAATAAATGAATAGATAAAAATTATGTAACCTCTATTGAACTAAATACATCCTCTATAAAATCCACAAACCTCGGTAAGTTAAAAATTTTACTCTAACTTCAACTCTCGATAAGTAATTTAAATTTTTTAACGTTTCCCTTGGATTTTAACGTATCGAGGTTCTACTGTACTAAAAATACAAAGTTTTTTGTCATAGAATAGAAAAAAGTTGTAATTCATGAACGCAAAAATTTAACAAGCGTCTAACCGTACACGGGACTTCAAGTTGTCATTGTATAATATTGTTATTGAAATACTATATCAGAATAACAGTTGTAAACCAAGCACGCTCTGTGGACTAGCAATTAAGAGCACCTATGTTTAAATCAGAAATTACTGTCTCGATCCCGGACAACCGCAGTATTGATTTTGCCTTTTTTACAACTTTTTAGGGTTTTCCATCTTAACGAACCCTCAGTACGCGAGTCCGACTCGCACTTGATCAGTTTTTAATGCTATAAGCAACGTATATTCTTTTTGTAATAATTAATGTTTCCGATGTGAAAACTGCAAGACCGGATTAGCGTGTGCAATGTGTATTTAGAAACATCAAGTCAATATAAAATATGAATCAATCAACTTAGGATATTTCATAATTACTCGATGTTTCCGTTAGTATACATAATAATAATTGCGTAGTGGTAGTGCAACGTCGTTATTCTTCGGGTCCCAATCGAAGTTCTAGTAAGAATTAATATAATAACTAGAAATGCCAAATTGTTATTCAGACGAAATAATGCCAAAAACGGAAGCCAATTGAGGTAATATTTTGATTAGGATTACCAGTCAAGCTAAATTTAACAAAGAAATACCGTAAAGATACTGATTTTTATATAAGCTGTTAGGGACCTGGCTTTGTCTGCATTTTTTTCTTAATCTCCGAGACTTCAAAAGATGGCAGTTCTAATTGATATTAATATATAATTTGTGGAAGGAAAAATGATATTATAGCTGGAGAGCTGTTAAGCATATTTAGGTAGGTATTTGAGGTACTGTGAAAATTTGTACAATAACTCTTTAGCAATATCCGAACACAAAAACACAGACCCGGCTGAAGGGTAACGGGGCTTAACCGAGTCTCAAATTTTTAAATTAGCAAAATTTTTGCGCAAAAAAAATTCTTTAGGCATTTTGAAATTTTTAGTACTTTGAAAAAATTTAAGGAGTTGAAAAATAAAAAAACCAGACTTTTTAATCGGGGCTAAAACTTAGCCAGGTGTTTGCGAAACTGTATGTTGAAATTTACACAGAATAATATTGATAACTAAAAATAGATGTATTTAAAACAAGTCATTTCGCTGGGGTATTTTACCTCTCAGGCAATTAATATGTTTATGTGAGTCGAGTGAACAAGCTCTATGGGTAGCTTGAAGTGTTCGGATATTGCTAAAGAGTTATTGTACAAATTTTCAAAGTGCTGCAAATACCTACCCAAAAATGCATGACAGCTCTTAGCTATTAGTGTCGGTATGCTAGTGGACGTATCGTTAATATTCACAATTATTAATTATTTATGAAACGGTGTAAGAAGATGTTTTTTGTTAACCAATTTTAAGTTTACGATTCACATCATTTTACATTATTTTCAGCTTTTAATATGGAAAGAAAAATTAAAGAGCTAATTTACTTTAAACAGTGTATAAAATGAAATTGCACATCAGCAGAAAACTTTCTTGTATATTTTGTCTGCTACTACACTTTGCATTAATTTTATTAAAAATCTCCATAATTATGCAAACATCTGTTCGAAAGTGTGAGAAATATGCATTATATTAATTATATAGGAGAATTATTGCATTGTTGTTTACTTATTTCTTACTACGACATACTTCTAATTCGCAGAAATGAAAAAGTAAAACCAAATACCACTTACAGAGAGTAGGATACTTTACTAGCGGCTTCGACGCCGATTTTGACAGATATCGAGTCTTAACGATAACATCCAGAAGGAGACCTTTAAAGCAGCAAGTGTATACAAATCAAAGTGTTAAATTATCCCTGACTGCTTTCAAACACCGACAAAATATTTCGCTCTGTGACTGCTACATGTCAGGAAATATTATCTTAACCCGCTATTATAGGTTTGGCTACCCGCAAATACTACACGAAGTTTTATCGAAACTGGTTCACCCTTTCTCGAGGTATAAACATACAGAGAGACAAAATGAAAACACATTTTTCCATCTAAGTGTCATACAGAATACTAAAAAAATCCACAAGTGAACAAAATTACACATAGAGGCATCATTACATTTACAATAGTGACATTATTTTCCAAAAAACGATATTTTGCAAAAATCGTCTAGTGATATTCCAGTTTATCGAAAACATGGCTCTTGAGTAATATAATGAGCGGTTTTTAAATACAACAATTCTTATTTATTTTTTTAAATTCTGTTTGTGTGCAAGAAAAACACGGACCTAAGAAGTGTAAAGTAAAAATAGGGAAACGCCCTCAATACACAGGCAAATAATTATCATGTTTTTGCTTTTCAGTATTTTCAATTAATCTTAACGAGATATAAAGATGAATAAGTAAGAAGATATTTAAAGGTATCTAGATTCAGGCAACGTTTTAAATAATATGCAAACTTACATTATTTTTTCTTAATTTTATCAGTCTTCAAGCAAAATAGAGTACGAATTTAAATCTAATTATTTCAAAAAATAACTTGTAAAGATATTCTTGTTTATTTAATCGATTTTGTAAAGTAAAATTTTCAAAATTTGTCTGTGATCCAAATGTAAAACATATATTTTTTTTAATTTAAAACAGGCGTGTATATTGACCGTTTTACTGGAATTGTTCATTCCCGCTTTTTTACTTGCATATTAATATCATGGGCTTGCGTACTGATTGTTAGATAAATTCTGAAATTATAAATATAATTGACCGCGCAATTATTACAAAACAATGCAGTGTAGGATACATTAATTACGATCTTCTGATTCATATCATAATCCAGTTGAAAATTATAATCTATATAACAAGCCAAGGTAAACATGCATTTCCTTATAAGTAAAATAAAAAAAAAAACTATTCGATACAAAAGAAGTATAGATGAGCATAAAAACTAATCGCTTGACACTTACCAGTAAGCCCTTCTGTCTGGAGCAGTGAATCCTGGTGGAACCAATGAATTTGTGATTTTTGTAATTGGGTTTTTAAATAACTCATTCACGTTAAAATTGAATTCCATTTTAAAGAGTTGCGATTGTAAAATTTCACGATTATTTAATTCTGTGATAATTATCTTTGTTTAATTATTTTATCGGACACTATTGAACTGAACTACTTTTTATTTAATATTTGGTAGCTTACAGCAATAATTTATAAAACATATTCTGTATCATTTTCGTTTCACCGTGATACTATTTTGACAGACTAATGTATACTTTCCACAAACCTTGCCTACCTACTAACCATGTACCCTGACGTAACAGTTACTTTTTTGTTTTAGACGGTAGTCATCCGTCGCGGTCGTGCCAGTCAACAGTGGCGTAACAATATTTTTTTTTAAACGGTACTTTTGGATTTTTAAAGTTATTTTTTCAAGCTTCACAATTTTTGCGTAGAAAGTTGAAACTATTGTCTACATTATCTGAATAGCTGATGTGTCTTGAAAAATGATATTTAGTTCTTAGATAAATAAACTCTATAATCCTAGATTCTAAACTAAGGACTGATGAAATGACCATTTGCTGTATAGTGACTTTAATTTTTTTATTGTTTCTGGTACATTTTAAGTGGCTGTGTTTCTTAGATACATATTTTGATTTTTTTAGTATGTTTATATTAGGATATCTAGACATACTTTGATTAAATTTGGTACTCTATCAACTAGTACCTAAACTTGAATATGGAGTGTTAAAACCATGTTAAAACTGACCCGCGCAAAAATCGAGGTTAGACATTTCTCACTTTCGTAAAAAATCAGTTAGTTTTCCTTTATTCTACGGCATTGTCAACAGCGGCACGATCCATACTCTCACGCAAATACATTTACTAATCTGTACCTGTGCGCATGCGTTTGGGAAAAATCACATTCATAACGCGGTCAACAAACGACATATTGTTAACGTGGGCGCCAAACCGGCTGAATACAAAATATAACTTACTGTCAACCGTTCATAAGTAATATAACACAATGTCTTTAAAGTAGGAAATATTTTGATTTTTAAGCTAATATTATATTAGGCTAGGGCTGCCCTAAAATGTCGTAACGCCGGTCGGAACATTTGTTTATTGTAGCATATTAGCAGTGCCGTATCTAGCCTTTTATATGCCTGGTGCGAGCTTCTATTACTACGCCCTTGAAAAATGCTCTAATCTTACCCGGCTCTGCAATAAAATGGACAATGTCTAAAAAAAATCTATCACCCAAAAACTACGTTTTTCAGCTGATAGTAGGGCGCGTCTACACCCGTATTACGCGATAAATAATAGGTTTTGTAAGTATGCTACTAACTACCATGCAAGACCCAAAACTTGGTCATGGTCTAGTCATTTTTGAGCACTTCAGGGTCTGCGTTCAGTGCCTAGGTACCGCCCTAGTTACGGTACTTAGTAGGAGGTGGGATGAAGGAAAAAAGTCGGTATTAGGTACATATGAATGATAATCTGATACTACTACAATCTGGTCATGTTAAGATTCTAATACTTTCGTTTTTAGTAATTTACCAAAATCGTAAAACTGGTGAAAACCAACAACGTCAAGCACAGAAAAAACGACCTTCAACTAATCTAATATTTAATGACTAAAATAATTAAACCTTAATCATAACAACTAGATCTTATGACCTTTGATTAACTGTAGTAATTCTAATATCGAGATCGAAATTATCGAAAATGAGACCATGACCGGTTTCAAATTTCAAGATTTTGGGTAAATGTAAGTAACATACGCGTCAGTTTAAAAAAGTACGTCATTTTCTTCTTCTTTTTATGGCATTGACGAAGAAGTTTGCATTTTTACAAGAATATGGGGTTCTAGACTTTACTATTTGATATTAATTTCAATTTGATATCTAGTCGTTCTTGAGAAAAAGGGCTATCAGATGGAGAGGAAGGTGATGCTATAATAAGGGGAGCACAATAGACCTTATAGGTCCCAATGTTTACCGTTTGACTCCTAACTTTAATTCTAATTCTAAGGGTTTCATTTTTTTCGCTCTGAGGTACGGAACCCTAAAACAGAATTGTCATTGCATTTGATTTGATATGATAGGTGAAATAAATGCACTGTTTTTGTTTATCATAAAGGAATAGTATAAAAACAAAGACGAATCTTGTCATATAAATATATTTACATGAACTAATAAAATATTAACAATGTACACTTTACACACCATTATAGACAGTTGAAATTCTCATACAGAGTAAGTCAGGTTGC
Organism: Venustoraphidia nigricollis; assembly: GCA_034508555.1. Classification (NCBI taxonomy): domain Eukaryota; kingdom Metazoa; phylum Arthropoda; class Insecta; order Raphidioptera; family Raphidiidae; genus Venustoraphidia; species Venustoraphidia nigricollis. The sequence continues at coordinate 3,154,373 of JAVRKA010000049.1, read as the reverse complement.
TTAAAACCTACTCGTGTTATTGTTAGAGAGACATGCTTAAAACTATTTAAATGAAATCAATTTAAATATATTTTGCTACGTCCAGACTGATAATAATCTATTTTTCTACAGTCAAGATTCAATTCAGTTTTTCTTTAAAAAAAGACACTTATTTCACTTGAAAATGCGGAGTTATAATGATTTTAATAAGATTTTTTTCCAGAGAAATTAGACAGAAAAAAACACTCAGCTTAGGAAAAATTCCCGGATATCTAGATTTTGGTATGAATCTTGGTTATAGTTCTAACCAAAATATTAAAACTTCCCATCGATACGAGTGTCGCTAAAAATTTCATGCGGGGTCAAAGATCATCAAAAAGAGTTTTTCGCGAATATCTCGTTAATGTCTAATTCCTCTGAACTAATTACAAATTGCGTCGATCAGTTTTTTCAAAACAAAATAGTTATTTGTAACTGTAATGTCACTTGTAACTACAGTGGCGAATTGCAGTACTAAAAATTTAGTATGCAAGGACTAAACTGGGTTCAGCAAAAAATCGAGCTCATGACTCATAGTCGGTATTGTGTATGATAACATAGCAGCAAACCACAGAATTGTTTATAAATTAAAAGTTCTACGATGATTATTTTCAGTAAATATTATAAAAAAGAATAACACAAATGAAGTGTTCTAAATGCAGAGATTTTAATTTGGAAATATTAATCTGGACGCACAATAAAAATCAGTGATTGCAATGTATATAATGCTCGTTTAAAGTAAATACAAACAATAATGTAAAAGTATAAATACAAAATTAAAATATAGGCATGTTAAACTTTACTCATGGTACTATTTATCAACATTCTACGATATTTAACTATTGTATATTAAACGCAAAGATATTTGATTTCATTATTAGTATCAAGTGACTTACACAAACTAAGAAAATTACATTTTCATCGCATAATATAGGTATTTACAAATTAGCTGTGAACTTCTGCGCATGTATGTACATCTCACAGAAATTTGCCATTATAAAAAATATCTACTTTAGGAATATACCGAATAAAACATACATTTTTCGTACACATCAATTTAAGAACTTTCCTCGTTAGCTTAGGGGCACTGTCAAATATCAACTATATAAAGCCTGAAGTTTTCGAAAATAAAAAACGAAACGTTGCAACTAGATATTGATAGCATTATTAATTAATAGATCCACAGTCCTCTAAAAAAATATAATTTTAGTAGAGTAAATATCATTTCGTCATAATCCTGAACTAATTGCAAGTGGTTTCGTTTTGTTTAATTTTTTTTTTGTTGAATTGGAACGTTGGCGAAATGTTTTTAACTAAAACTGGTTTGAATTGAAAGTGTATTAGTTGAGACATAAATGCACAAACATTACAACTTTTTATTACTTGAACAGGACAATTTGGTGATTTCTCGATTCAATGAGAATAATATAAATAATATCGACTTATACAATGACGAAATTCCTGATTTCAACTGAAATTACATTTTTTAAATTTCTAGTGTTTTTGTCAAAGCGACTAATAGTGCGATTTTTTAGTTTGTGTAAAAAATTTAATTTAAAAAATGTTAAGATGGAAAAAGACAAAGCACAAGTTTTTAACAAAAAATAAGTTTTGCAATTAAAATCTACACCTGACGTTTAGAGCCAGGTATAATTTTGAAAATTCTGGTGTGTATTTAACGATTTTGGAACTGTTAGACATTTCGCGACATATTACGTATAATAACAAGAGTCTGATCAAAGGTCAGTATTTTGACCTAAGCAGAACTCAGGTTTTTTCCTCACCTTCAATTGAAACAGAAGATTTGAAATCCTAAAAAATCGATTGAAAATACTTTTTTTGTAAGCTGCAACTAAATAGAAGTTGAGAACCTTTTTTTGTTTTTTTTATATTCTTTGTTTGAAAATTGTGTCGGATTTTAATAATGAAAAGATTACCAATTTTGCGCAAGAAACCTATGCAGTTTACTTCCAGCGTTCTAGTGCAAGTAAACTTGAATAACTGCGAAGGTATTTTGCATTACAATGATACTAAAATAATAAATAATAATAATAATACAACAACGAAAATAATTACAACCTTATATTTTCAAAGTTAAAATCTGAAACAATGTCCAATTCCATTTCAACACAGCAAAATCGCTGATCTCTAATATATCATATTCACTGATCTCTAATTAATGGATAACGAATTAGGTCTTAATCAAGGTCATTAGATACACAGGTTATCTCGTTAATAAATGACGCCAGCTGAAGACCGTTTAATATTTTTATCAACTACGCAATATTAATTGGCAGTTCACTGGATGACGCCATTCTTCCACTACTATCCAATGGAACGGGATCACCGTTGGATCAAATAACCTTGGATATTAACGTGAATCCAACTTATGTAGCGCCATATTGAAATGCGATGGGTGACTTTTTTGGCGGGCCGGTTGAATCGACTCCATTTAAACCATAAAGTAATATCAATACTTTTCTATAAGAACACTTGAAAAATGTCAGTCAATCTCAACATATAAGCGAAGTTTACTGGCGGAAAGTGCTTGACGACAGTAAAGTGCCTAGTATTCAAGCGCACTTGCCACTTAATGGCAAGTAGAGAGTACTTTCCGCCAGTAAACTCCCCAAATGCAAACTCCGTTTAAAGTTTCGCATCAATATGGCGCTATGGAAGCCGAAATAGTCGCCAATCATTATTCATAAAAGAGAAATCAGAGAGCAAGGTAGGTACCGTTTAACAAGAACTCGAAATTATTACATAATCTATCCACAACACAAAATATCAATTATTAAAACACTTTTACTAAAAATAGCACCGCGTATTATTAATTTCTTTTAATATAACGCTAAAAAAGGCTTTTCGTTAAGAAAATCGAATGTCGATTTGTTTTTACTAAACGTAAACTAAGTGATCTACATCGCACTCGTTCAGTGTTCATAAAATATTACTGTTTTATATGTACATTTTAATTTTTTTTTCTCAATTTAACAATAATTTTTCTATAGAATTCATTTAATTTTTTGGAAATATGTTTATGTACAATCAACAATTTGAAGAAGAAATCAGAACTACACAGAGTATCCAATACGATTATTTCTTGCCTTTAAGAGATGTCATAGTTATCTGGACGTCCCCTTTTATCAAATGGTATTTTTAATTTATTAAAATATTCGTGTAAAACACAACAGGCAAACGTGTTCCCGGCTTTAAGCTTCCACTATCTTTTTGGGTAAAAATATTATAGTTGGACTGGTTGGACACATGGAGTTTCTTGTAAATTTTTTGACGAATCAACTGATTGTTATAGAAACAGTTTAAGTACGTACTCATTCCTCTTTGAAACACATATTCTTGCAAAAAATACAAATACCCAAAATTTAAAATTCTCCATGAATCTACACGTAATTTTTAACCCTAAAAAAGCAAAATTTTATTTACCTTACAACTGCAGTCAGCAAGCATACATCACTGCTTATAATATTGAAAAACAGGTTCTAAGATTAATAAGCACACTTATAAAAATATCACTTGAATAAAAGACTATTTTTTTTGTATTTTTATATTTAAGACATTAAGACAAAATGTTTAATAGTGTTTTGTTTGAGTTTGCAATTCATTAGAGGTCATGAAATTGTTTTGATTTCGTAACACTATGATTTTACGTAATACCTCTTGATTTTACAACGTTAAGAGCCCACCAGACTGTCAACGTTCATTCTTAATTCATTATTTTATTACAATAACGATAACAGCCACACTTTGGAAATATTGTATTCGGTTCCAGACCACCGCAATAAAGTTAATTATATGAATTTTCGATATATCATTTCATTACAATGAGTCCAGCATTTTTCAGGAAACAATGGATTTTTTCTGCTCTAGATTATCTATAAATGTGAAGCATAATTTCAATATAGACCGACTTGCTCGGTGTAGGGTTGCCACTTGCCACAACCCTTCAATTTATAAAAAGTGCAGTATCTGCAAATCGCAATAAAACGATGTCTGTATTTACATCAGACTTTTAGTATATTAACGTATTAAGGACTCATATTACAAGTCATTTTTAAGTTTTAAAACAAAAAATTATCGTATTGGATGTTGAATTATCTGTAATATTGATCATACTTCTTTGGAGAATATAATGATATTGCATTAAAGAGAAATGTCTAAAGTGTATGAAACTGCACTTATACAAAGAATTTGGTAGTAACGATTAGTTGCTTTTACTTTATCTTGTATTGATTTCCAGCTTTCAAAAGGAAACAAATTCAAAGCGGTTACTACCAAGTCTTTTATTAGTATATTGCAGCGCTACAAATGTCGAATGATATGAATTTTAACCCTTTCAAGATTTTGCTACGAATGTACTGTCAAAGTCTTTTTGAAAACAGATAAAATGCCATAGAATTAGCTTTGAACCATACTGAGTACCTGAAAGATCAGAATAGTGTCTGAGTTTGTAATTTTAATGGCTAGACAGCATTAGTTAACTTCTTCAGGATCTGTGTAAACAGTTATCAAGTTCTTGACGTATTTCCTCATTTAATTTCATCTTCATCACTTCCTCAGGAACACACCCGATTAGTTGTCGAACGTTAATCATTAAAGATTTAGCAAATAAAAGTTCTATTTAATCCAGCTTTGTTAGCCTGCTCTTTTTACTTTCAACTATTGAAGAATAATTGTTATGTCACTTTTCATCTTATGGTTTATTTTAATAATAACAGCTGTTGACAACTACCGGTTTGCACTACAGCTCCCAAGCTTAGGAAACCAGTTGACGTTTTTTTTTTTGTTTGGTGTTCTATCCAGCATTATGTAGTCAGGAATCACTAGAGGAATAAAATTTACAACTTGATATATAGCTTCACGACCACTAAAAATAAATTAATTTATACATTTTTTACTCATTTATCATGTTTTGATTGAGTTAAATCAATGGAATACGTATCATGAAAGGGTTAAAATGGAATATAAGAATGAACATTTATATTTTTTTATGAATGAAGTGTAAATATAGTGATTTGATATTCTCTATTTTCTTTTGTATAGCCTAACAGAATATTATAAGGTATATGAATATGGATATGTTTGAAACAAATGACGATATGATTTTTTTTTTTGAACGTACAATGAACACTGCTTCTATTTTCGGACAAGGCATAGCAATTACTATGTTTAAAGTAAATTGTTTGATTATTGTTCATATATTAACATTTATATATTTAATTATGAAGGACATACAAATATGATTTGACGAAAGGAATTGTTTTTATTATGTACACTATTTAAAAAGTTTGAAAGGGCGGACCTACGTAGAATGTTTTGGAGTTTTTTCTTACAGGAAACCTATTAGCAACTTTGAAACATCTATTTATTTTGATCGTTCTGACGTCAATATTTTGGAAAATATTGTGAGCATTATCAATTTAAAATTATGTAAAAAAATAGTTTGAAAAACGGCAGGGGAAAAATTCAATCCTTTCAAATAAAACTAATATTTAATATATTGACATGATTTTCATTAAAGTTCGTATGTAATGTAAAATCAACAAACCGAAACAAAACTGACCGATTTATTGATTGATTACAGTTATTTTGGTCTTCTCATTCTGTCTATTGGGATCTGTCACATGGCAGTGACCCAAAAACATAGCGGAGTTTCGAGTAGAATTTTCTACCAGGTTCATATGCCCATTTGACAGATTCCAACAGTGTCGTCAAAAAAAGAGAAAACAATCTTGATCAATACAGTTGTGCTAAACGAGTCGCGTATGCGCAATAAATTGTGATCAATATCATTTACAGAGCGTCAATATCAACAGTATTCACAAGTGCGAGAAAAAGGAGCAATGGTGTTTAAGTTTCAAATTAACCTGTGTCTTATACGATATTGTTGCTGATGTTGATTTTATTTGCAATAACCTAATAATTAGCATATGCTCAAAACACTGATCAATGAATAGCAAATGGCGGTTGTTGCGGCAAATTAATCTCTGAACACCATGTTAATATTTGATGGGCGACTTTTTAAGCGGGTTGTTTGATTTTACATTTTTCTAACTGTATAGTAATATCAATACAGCTACTCCTATAAGAACATTGCAGAATATTTTCAGTATTCTCAGCTTGATTTATCTGCATTAATAATTTAAATTTTCTGCTAACAATGTCATTCTCACAGCGTCTGTCCAACGTCCAGCTGCTATTGTAGAAGAATTAGGCGTCTATTCGCTACCCATTAAGAAATCAGTGGTTTAAACCGTACTGCGCGACATCAAACTCTCAAAAAAATGCACTTGTAAATAGTTGCTGAATCTTTCCGATAATCCACCCTAGGCATGTACTTAACAACTAGACTCATTTCCGGTATAACCTTCATTTGTTCACCCTTTCTGCAGAATGCAGTGTTAATTTTAATACTGAAAACGAAAACTGTTCGAGAATTCACTACAAAATAACAAACAATGTGACAAAACAAAACACATGACATACCATTTAGCAAATTTAACAACCATTCAGAAGAAACTAGAAACACCATAAACAAATATTATCTTAAAAAGAATGCGTTTTTGCATAAGGCGTTATTACTTATTAAAATTTCTATACAGTAAACCAATAAATAAAAAAAAAAGAACTCCGCTATTCATTTGTATTAAAAATCAATCACAATAACCAAAATTTGAAAAGTGGATTATAATGTTTTCTAAAAACAGTCTACTTACAAATGATATTTATATCGCTAAAGGAGAAATCTGTGTTAAGACTTAATATAATATAATGTAAATTAATAATATATAATAAATTAAATTAGTACAATAGGATATTTTGTGGACTTGGTAATAAACGATAAAAGATTACTCTCCGACTCTGGTAACAAATTTAAAATTTTAAGTTACCGAGAATGACTTTTTTTTTTGTTTCTTCTTTCTTGTTAGCCTATTTTTTTACTGAATAAAGGCTAATATTGGTAACAAGTAACTTAAAAATTCGTAAAGGAAAAATTCGAAAAAATGACGATCACTGAATTTTTAATTACAGAATCAGAGAGATGTCACAATAGCACACCGATTAAGAATAAATAAAAAAATTGTTTTCGAATTTGTTACTTTTACCACTCAAAAAACGAATACTGTTGAGTATCAAATTCGCGTCTACAGACACCAATATCACTTTGGCTCCCGGACGTATTGTCAAAAATTAAAAGAAGTTCCATTTTATATTGTTGAACATATTTTAAATAGTTGAGCGTTTATAATCTACAATCAGTCATATTTTAAATGGACTCATTACTTTTTTGTTTTTTGAAACATGCTGAAATCTTTTTAATATTCCTTGAGTAATATTTTTTTTACTTCCCAATTAACTATTTAAATTGCTATGACGCCCCAAATTTTCTTTATCAAAACAAGAGTATCGATATTCAATTTTTTTAGTTTCTAGAACAACTCATATAAAAAAGATTCCAGATCATTTGTGGTCAAAATCCTCAGATACATCGATTTTTTTATAGCGAAACTTTCTTAGCCTCGTTTTCAATCTCGACTGCTGGGAAGTAAACAAAAAAAAAAAAAAAACATCATCGTCAGACGTCAGCGTCTTCTCCCTCCATTAGCGCGCGGTTACATTACTAAAAATACGTAGAAGCTTCACTTCGATGCCTACCTTTTTCGTTGACTTCGAAAAAGGTGTTTTTTTTATAGTCGTCTTTATTTTAGCCCCACTCTTTAGCGAAAAAAAAAATCATCACAATGCCCAAATTAAGTTCCGTTTACTTGTTGGCTTTTGTGTTCATTTTTAATAATAATAACAATAATATCTCAGGCCCACCGTTAGTGCAAATATCAAATGAATGAAAACTAAATATTGTAACGTATAATTTCTGCAGTATACATTTTTATTTTTAATTAAACATTGGGTATGTTTTAAAAAACAAAAGAGTAACGAGTCTATTTAAAATATGCGCAGAAAAATAAAAACGTCGCTTCACTAAATTGTCACCAGTACGTCGTAAGTGCGCAGAGCGCACGCGAAAGTCAGGCAGTCAAAGTGACATCGGTGTCTATACACGCAAGTTTGTGTGAGCCTACTAGCATTTTATACTCTCACAAAATATTTTGTTTTGTCTTTGAATATTGTTGATAATTTACCAGATAAGAATTACGACACAAAATGCACTTCTTCATAGCAATAATATTAATTAAATTGAGTCAACCAATTTAGTATCTGTAAAATTAACGACATTGTGAAGACATAATCTTAAAAATAAACTGAAATTAATTTAGTCAAATATCACATTTAATTCAATAGAAAAAATATAGTTCAGTTTACATTTTTCTAAATATCACTAAATCAAGAAAATTTATTTCTTATTCAGTACGCTATTGTTAAATCTAGTTAAAATATAATAAACTAAGAAAAATATATAAAATATCAAAGAAACTAGTTAAGTATCTATCAAGATGGCGTCGAATCAGCTTGCGCTCTACTAAGTATATACTATTTAGAAAGTTTACTTATAACCCTTATAAGTGCTCCGTTTTCATCTTTTAGCCTCTGATTTTCAGCTTTGAGTACTTCCAGTTGCTGAAAAAAGAAATAAACAATTAAATAATATTATTATATTTACCGGCAATGGTTTGATCTTCTTGGTATAGGTAGTGTAACGACAGTTTGGAAATAAAGCTGATTATATTTTTAAATTAACGTCCGATTTGTTAGTAACAAAGGATTTTTTTGAGTGTGCAATTACAAGGTTCAAAAGTGCTAAAAGAAGTTGATTGTGTATTCTCAGAATGCAACAAGAGCGAATTTATATTGACAAAATAATGTAAAATTGTCTCCATTAAATAAACTATGTTGTTTGGAACCGTAAAAACCGATACCGACTTTTTAAAGCATTCTTAGACACTCCCTGCAAATTTCGATCACTATTTGGTCACCATTTTTTTTCGCAAACCGATTTTCAGAGTCCGTATATTAAAAAAAAATCGGACCGGATGAAACATTGTTGGTTCGAACCTATTTTCAAGCTAACGTTAATCCTTGTCATTAGACGCTATGACCTCAGTTGTCGAGCGCTTACAATCTACAATCTGTCTATCAATTATTGTATCTCATGATAAATGTACATCTTTCACAAAAAATAGCTACAGGAACTATGTATTGTAAAATACACAGCTCTTTTTTTACTTTAATAACACGGTAATTTCATTTCGGAGAAACAGTAGACAACGATTCATTCAGTTAAAATTATCTCGATTATTTACCTGATAATAATAATACTATTTATCGCAATAAAATTAAGAACGACATATGATATGATTTTTATTTGTGTGGCCAAAAAAATTGCATACAAAAAGTCAGATCAAAAATAATTAATAAGAACGAAGTCAACAATGTGTCTCTCTTACACTACCTGACCAAATAGACTTCAGAATGAGTCATAATAAACGTTTTATTATTGGTGAAATAAGCCAACACTGTTCTGACAAAAATATTTCTACCACATTTTGTATATTTAAGATCGTTTTATTTGTTCAAAATATCTGTATACATATATATAAAAACGGATGTTTGTTTGTTTAAGATTAATCGACTTTGACATCGTTTGACCGATTACTATGAAAATTGACACATGTATATGTATTTTTTCATGGGGAAGTTTGCATGCTATCTACTCTGTTGTAACTCGCCACTAGATGGCGCTAGGTGGAGCCGAAGGTTCCACTACTTTTGTCGCTACAGTGTTTCAACTCAATCGTGTGCAGAGCCGCGGGTAGCGGTGTCAGACTATATTATAAAGTATATTTTTGGGCGTCTCACAGCTCAGAAATGTATTCAGGGAGTCAAATTAAATCTGAAATTAGACTAACGAAATTGCGGATTTCAATTAAAAATCATCGAAAAAGTTTATTTTTAGATTCTTTTTTTAAACTAAATTTCTTTACGTACGATAGTGAGAATAGGATCAGTCTAGACTCTACACTCTGATTAGCTAACAAAAAGACCTAACGTGGCGAATTTTATATACATATAATATATTCGTGTTTGTAATGACTCGTGTGTCCAAAAATTTCACTTCTGTGGCATGTGGTGTAAACTACACGGTTCATTTTTTTTCATATTTATAAAAAAAAACTGAGTCCTGTGCCTTCAAGAGATGTGTAAAACATTTAACAAAAAATCTGACGAACGAGGGACGAATATAGTTGAAAGTGGAGCTTTGCGTCGCTTTCACGACATTTCACCCAATCCCTTAAGCAGTTTTGGGAGCGAGAAGACAGTAAAGATTTATTTGCACACAATCCTATAAAATAACTGCTTTACATGCATATAAAGTGATAAGACTCCTTGAATTCATTCCCGCATAGACGCCATTGAACTAAGTTGTCTAATGTCTACAACCAAGCAATCCATTCTCGAATGTGGTATAATATTGTCTTGATTTAAAAAAAAATTGAACTGATAAATGTTTTTAACATTTTACAATATACTCGTAATATTATTCTACTATTGGACAATTTATGTTACGATTTCTTGAAAATAAATGATAGAGAAAAAAATTAAAACTATTAAGCGCTACTTAAAATAACGTTGCTACGTGTGGGGCGAAATTTACATCGGGCACAAAACTATTGATATTTTGACACAAAAAATAATTAATGATCGGTACAATATTAATGATTGTAAAGTGAAGTGAAAACCAAGTCAGAACAGTTGAGTTTATTCCGTATCAATAATAACATAATACGAGTTATTCCATGGTGCATACGAAAACTGAAAAAAAGTGTATGTACAGCATGCACAAACGAACAAAAAAATATACCCACTCACACGTTATGCGGTATAAAATAATGGAACCAGTTCCCGACCATCCACCCGTTGACTGCTCTTATACGGTGGGGTTGTAATAATCAAGCAATTGTTTTGCATATTGCTGTTCAATAATCGAAGTTGCTCGATTATAGAGTTCTGTGGCTAAACCACTAGTAGCTGGGCTATAATATGTACTATATGTAATCGGGCTTAGCACTCAGCAAAAATGAAATGAAGTCTACATTTTAAGTCTTTCGTTGCACGTTTCTTAAATGTTCGGAATTTTTTCGTGGATCTGATCGAAACAACATGGACACAGTTACCGTGAGAATAATAAATGGAGTCATAAATATTTATTAGTTTTAACATATGTTGACTACCAGGCCCGGCAGGTCATGTTCTGTCCGTGTGGGTAGTGAGATGAAAAAAAATTTTTTTTCGATCTAGCGGTGATTAAATTAACAAACTTCAAAGCAAGCCCCCTCCAATTAACTCATATTTATTAATATGTGAAAAAAAATGTTGTCAAATTCCATGTGGGTATTTTACCCACACGGAATTTTTCGTATGGGTATATCTATCCACAAAACCCTGGTCATCCGCCGGGCATGTTGACTACTTTTAAAACAAAAACAGAAACGAATGTCTCTTTTCCGCCCGCGTCGGGCTGTTACCTGCGCCTAAATAGACAGGCACTCGATTACCACAACTCCACTGTATATTTAAAATACCAGTCGTTTTCTTTCAGCAGTCCACCTACCGTCCCTACTTAACTGATTTGTATTTTTTTCAAATGAACAGATGCGTTACCACAATTTTATTTTTGTTATTATAAAAAAACAATTCAATGGTTTTGAAAATCTCTTATAGGTATAAAATTTCTTGATAGTTAAATGGGAAATAAGAATTTTCCAAATTTTGAACGACATTCAAGTACCATTTAGGGTCAGTCGCGATTGAAATTTTCAAACAACTTGGACATTAATTTCAGCGTGAACGAACAATTAATTTCTTTTTATCCATAATTTGCAAGTGACTTACAATGTGTAACTCACTCTTAAATTAATATTTTCTATTTTTCTTCGCATTTAATAGAGTATATTATCAGAGATGGGTAAAATACAAAACTGCCGTTTAAAATAGTATAAATTCAGTTAAGGATTAATATATATATGTGATATAATAAACCAGTTTTGACATTTAAAAATATAAAAGTGATTGGCAGGTGGTTGAGAACTATGCCCTATAAAACATACATACAGAATGTCCTAAAATGAATGAAACGAAAGTCGATTTTCGTACATAAGTTTTTAGGATCAATACATAAATGAATAGTTCCTTTATTTTCCAGTGATCAGATAAAAAAAAATTAAACTCCAAAACCACCAGTTCCCTTTGGCATACTTCATATAAATATTAAAATCATATAAAAAAAACGAAATAAATAAAGCATTTGAACATACAAAACTTCTTTTTTTTAATTTTTGAATCTACACAACCGTCTAAAGTTCAGACTTCATAAATAAAATCAGTGTTTGTGTTTTTGAACTATTTACATTTAAAAAAGTGTACAGAACTATTTTTATGAGCGCAAAATTACATATTTTTTGCCCGTCTGTTCCGTTTTAGCTCAAATATTACGGCTGAGTGTTGATGAAACTCGCACAAGTTATGAATTCGAAATTATCACTAAATATTCTGGAAAACAAATAGTAGCAGGGTGCAGCGCGCGCACCGAGGCATTTGACAACGCATTGAGGTGCGGAGCGAAAGAGCTAGGCGTCGTGTATAGTGAAGCAGCTGCATTACAGATACATAACACTAGATTGCGGACGACCCTGGCGCCTCCTATGTCTATTAGACGCCATTTTGAGAGAAATAAACGCCATAAAAAGCACGCTAGAGTCTAAGATTTAAAATAAAACTTACAATCACTGAAATTTTGCATGAATATCTATTTTGACTGTTAATTATTTCGAAAATATCGAAAAATCTGTTGAAAAAGATACATGTATTTTTTTCACTGTTGTAGTTTTTGGAACGCACTCTTTTTTAATAAATTTTTCGATAATTTTTAAAATTAACAAACAAAATAGCTATCATGCAAAATTTCATTGATTGTTGTAAGTTTTGTTAATATTTCCAATGAAATAATATCATGTAATTTTAAACCTTTTGGAATATCGTGCGCCTTTTACGACATTTACCTCTCTCAAAATGGCTTCCCTAGGGAACAGATTGCTCGAGAGATAAGCGCCAGCAATCTAGTATTATATATCTATGGGCTGCTGTTTCTCTACTCTGTACTAAATGTCCGATTTGGCGTCGTCCGGATGCAAATTTAATATGTACCTAGATATATAATAGCTTTTGTCAGCAACTCATTATTACTACCCAAACGAAACCGGGCATTTAATTTTGGCTAAATACGAAAAGTTGACCATAACCCCCACTTTTTACGAATATCCTAATACACAGATAATCGTTAATAATTATTAATTTTATCGATTTTATCCAATTAGATCTCACACTGAAAATAATAACTAACAATATCATCTTTCAATTTCACACTAAAACGAACAATACAACAAAAAAGAAAAAGATTAATGTTAGCACAGTTTCTACAAATCTGTTTCGTAAATTAAAAAAAAAGTAACAATTGTGTACAGAAGCGAAAAAAGATAGTTTTTAAGTGTTACAAAATAAGACTCGTCAGCAGTGTCGCAATTAAAGCTGATTAAGCTGTGTTAATTTCAATTACCTACAAACCACCAGATTCATAAAAAAGGTTATAGAACATCAAACAAAACAACTCTTATTGGCTTAATATTCCTCAAATTAAGTTTCTTGAACTATGCTGTAGTCTATTTTAAGGCAAACAAGTGACGGAGTGATTTCTGTCTGTATAAAGATAATAAACGTAGCCTTTCAAAATTGTCGACCGTGACGGAAAATAACGACACACGGCGAATTATTCACAAATGCGCAATCGCAGACGCCGTTGCGTCGTTCATCTCTCGAATTAATTGATATTAAACTCCGTTTCATCGGTTTTAATGCGACTTGTCACCGTCGCATGTTTTTGTCGGGTCTCTTTGTCCCCCGTCGCGGTCACAAATTTCGAAAGGTTGCCTTTAAGACACAGTTAATCGTCGCGGCGACAATTTCGTTCCGTCGCATCGTCTGACAAAATGTCGCCAGAGAAAACGCGCGACTATTGACTGTGTCTTAAAGGTAGTCTCTCGAAATCTGGATTGCGGCAGGAGACAATGACACGCGTTATTTGATGGGACGCGTCTTTATGGCTTTGAGAAAAAGTATTCGTAATTAAAATCACTTGAAACGTCTATGTGGGGTCTAATCAATTGTATTACAGTAACCTCGATAAGTTAAAAACCTCTGTAAGTTAAAAAATTTTTGAATTCCCTCCTCTTGAAAGCATAAAACTTTGATTACTTAAATCACAAAACCTCGATAATTTAAACAAATATTCTGAACATCGCCCTCGATAACTTAAAATAATATTTTGGTGACCTCCATAAGTTAAAGTATTATCAGTGAGTTATCATGAGTAAGTATCCAAACAAAAGGTTTTGCCAAGGACTTAATTGATTTTCACTTTAGTCTTCCACTAAATCGCTTTACTGATTTCTTTGTTTAAATAATAAAAATCCACAAACCTTGATAAGTTAAAAGTTTTACTCTGACAATCTCTCTACCTTCAACTCTCGATAAGTAAAAAACTCGATAACTTAAAATTTTTAACCTTTCCCTTGGATTCCAACTTATCGAGGTTCTATTGTACAATTTTTTTTTAGTAACCAGGAACCGAACACAACTTTTTAGAATATATATTTTTTTTGTGGTTTTGATAATTATTAGCGGTTACAGTAGCGGAAATTGTTGCGGCCATTTTACTCTCTCTTTGTAGGCCCCACAAAGAATGGTTTCTGATTGGAACACCAGATGTCAGCTACTTTGCTTATAATTGCGAATGTACATAGTAGTTTGTAATTTTGAAAATAATAAATATTTATTATTTGTTACATTTCATTAACGAAAATTAAACCTCAATGTAGATTTTTTTATAAATATGAATGTTAACAATTCTAGGATGTTCGTTTTAAACAAAATAATAAGCCAATATATTTCAGAGAGCAGAGAGTACTGCCATTTGTGCAAATGAATCTGGTTTAAGTATGTGAGCGGCGCGGGCTGGCGGGCTAGCAGACCAAAAAAAAAACACGGGTTTCATGCCATCACGACGGTAGTTTTTACCTATTTGCCGGTCGTGTTGGTCAGTTTATTGACAACACGCGTCAGAGCGCGGTTTTCAGCGCGGAGCCTCTCATTCTCCGCTTTCAGTTTTTGCAATTGCTACAAAAAACAATCACCAATGTGTATGTCCAGTAGTAATGAATTTCGTTACATTAAGTTTTAATTTTGAAGCACTTTTTTCGTTTTATGTACAGTATCCCTCGATTTATGTTTAAAAAAAATCAATTATATTAGTCAGTTTAACATTACCTACGTCCAGTGCCGAATTTAGATTTGGTGGGCTCCTAAACAACAAAATGGTCAGAGGGTCCTTGTTTTAAAAAAAAATATTTATATAAATTTTTAACTAACATAACGGAGTGTGCTTGTTTACTTTACTCGTTGGCCCGTCCTTTAACCAACCAAATACATTAAAGTCATGGAATATACAAACATATGGAAGGTCATTCCTCTTAGTTCACATTTTATCGCTTTTCCAGTCTTTGAAACTGGAAGTGCGTTCCAAACACATTAAAATCTTAGAATATACAAACATATGGAAAAGTCATTCCACTTATTTCACATTTATAAAATAGCTAACGCTTTTCCAGTCTTTGAAACTGAAAGTGCATTCATACTCTTTTATATCATAGCGGCACTAACCATCATATAAAATGAACTACAATAGTCAGGACCGGATTTACCCTTATTGCCGCTCTGGGGCACCGTGAGAAATGCCGCCCCACTAAGTAAAGCGGTATACAATTTTCAAATAAACAAAATGATTCATTTATAGTCGAAAATCTTTTTATTATTAACGGAATAATTACACAAAAAAATATTCTTTTTCGTATTAAAAATCATAAATTGCCAAACAACCCGATTGCTCATAAGTTGCGAGATATTATTCATCTGTTCAGAGCCGTCTGATTTTTTGATTTGCAAACTGGATGCAATTTAAACTACAATAATGATCATGTCAAACAAATTATGATCGACCCAAAAACTTAAAACAGTTGACAATAACAAAATACTTATTCTCTTTACTAAAAATGTCTGTAAAATTCTAGACACCAAACTTATTTTCACAATTTTGTAAATAAAACTGCAGTGTTTATAATTTGACACACATTCTTAGTAAAGAGAAAAAGTATTATATTTATGAATGTTTTCAACACGATTACACTTCGAAAAGTTTACTATAGCGTGAAATTTTTTCCTTCATGTTAAAAATGTTGCCGCCCCTGGAAATTTGCCGCCCTGGGCACTAGCCCCTAGTGCCCCTGGTGCAAATCCAGCGCTGACAATAGTAAAAGGATAAGCATAAGCCCTTCCATATTACTGTACATTCAAAAATTATGTTGCCGTGGCAAACAGATTTTTTTCACCAATTTTAAAAAAGGTGGAGATGACAAGGAACGTGTTCGTTGGCATAGTTTTTGTCTATATGCGCATGCGCTTTCGTGCAAATGCGTCCAATTTTGTTTATTGCGCATGTGAAATAAATAAAATTGGCCGCGTTTGCAAGAAAGCGCATGCGCAAATGGACTAAAAATATGCCAACGAACACGGCCATTGACAAATTAATAAACGCTGATTCAAAAAAATTGATCTAGTTTTAATTTGTCATTATTTTTAATTACTTTCTTAAGGCAGTCGGAACGCTCTGAATTTAAGCCAAAAATAGAGCTTCGGCTGATAGCTGATTGTAGACTTATCTGTTAACATTTTGTAAACATTCTTTCTCTATAAGGAAAATACAGGACAAATCTAGGTCTCTAATGGACTACTTTTATAATTTATGTACGATTTACTAGAAAAAAGAAAATTGTACCAAAAAACACACGTTTTCAATGTCACACTACGACCTTATTCGTACTTATTTTACAAAATTGTTCCATCACAAATATAAAGTGAGTCTTCCTTTTTCGGAAAAGTTTTTTAAATCTATAAATATTTCCAAAATTTAGAGTAATCAACTGACAGCGGCACCCTTGCAACAGCATTGTTAGTCTCGTATTATGGCTTAAATTCAGAACGTTCCGACAGCCCTAAAAGTCCTGAAAAAATTCTGACAGTATTTGAGGTCGCTGCTGATTGTTAGGTCCTGAGTTGTAGCTTATTTTGCTTGCACCTAAATCCGGCACTATGTCATATAACGAAAATGGCATTTTTTTTTTCATTTCAAGTAATACATGCCTTTTAATACGAGTTCGTAAAATATAAAATTTTATAAAAAAGTTACAATGTAATCTTGAATTAATTTATATCAAAAAATTAAGTCTTATTTTGAATAAAAGAAAAATAAAAATCAGGGCACTTCAAAAGTGTTTACTGATAAATGACAACTTTTCGTCAAAACTCAAAACAGTTCTTAATTAAGGAAAGTATGTTACTTTTCGAGAATCTTGTTTTTAAGAATTTACAATATATTTTTATATTTAACGTTCTGAGAACAAAAAGCTTAAAAAATCTACTAATTTTCAAGTACTAAGCCATTCTTAAAAAAAATAAACAAATAAATAATAATCATAATATAATTTTAATAACCGATGTGTTGAGTTATTGTAATTTATATATTTTCTGTTATTAATTTTAACTACTAATGAAATAATAATTAGTGTATAAAAAAGTGACACCGACTTAAAAATAAAAAATAAATAAAGCACCCATTTTACGAGACGCCACGGATGCGCGTCAATGTCCTAAGACAAGGTCATTCATAAACGTTGAACATCTCAGTGGAAACGCAAACGAATGGGTCCACATACACACGTTTATTATGCGCGATGGAGATGCGCGCGCAAATTTACGTCTTCGCCGTTCCAACGGATCTGCAAACCGCTTGCTAGCAAGTAATAGTCGGAAAAAATGCAGATAGTAGGTGAATTTTAAATTAGACGAATGCGCAGGTAATGCCTGCGATCGCATCAAATGGTGGTCATACAGCAGTATCGTTTAGAGAAGATATTAGTAAGAAATCTGCGTGGTAAGAAGAGGGGGAAAAGCGATCATTGCGGCGTGATTCGTAATAATTAAAGTTCACAATTATAAAAGTGGTGGTTGTAAGCTCTACGATAGTCACGGCCCACGCTTTTATAATATTGAACTTAAATTATTAAACAGTATTTTTATCCTTTTTAGTACACTGCAATAAAAACTTGCCTTTATAGAGTTTTTTTTATTTTTATATTTTTAGTTACGCCTTTTGGTCGCTATATTGGATTTTAAATAACACCACACAGTTTACTGTATTCTACTTGTCATACCCTTTCATTTGATACCCATTTCAAGGAGGTTGTAAAGAAATAGATGATCCGCCATTTTGGATTTGGAATGAAATTACACTGCTGATTGATTGTCATTTGATATTCCCACAGTAGTGGAAACTTCAGCATTACCAACAGCTAAACGTAAATTATTTGAATAAAAAATAATTAAATTAAAAATAAAATAAATTTCAAAACATATTTCAAAAACAACGGTTTTCTTTTGCAGTAAAAAGTAGAAAATAATTTTGGTCAGATAAAAATTTAAACATTAATTAAAAAATTTATAATTATTTGCAAATTATTTGACACTTGATATCAGAATGTTTCAGAGTTTGTTGTTAGTAACCAAGGCAACCAACAATTCGTCCATAGCCTGTTATATCATAGAATATAGCAGGCCATGGATGAGCTTTCTAAAAATCCCGCAGGAACCTCACGTTTTTCCGGGATAAAAAGTATCCTATTATTTAATTCAGGTAATAAACTATCTGTGTGCCAAATTTCTTCCAAATCCGTTCAGCCGTTTTTGCGTGATGAGGTAACAAACAGACAAACAAACTTGCATTCGCATTTATAATATGTATAGATAGATGTCGTCAGAACCAATAGTGTGTGCACAATTTCGGTTCAATCGAACAACGGGAAGTGGGTCAAATTCAACTTGTAAAATTCCACAGACATACATTGGGACAGGTAAAACTAAATATAAGCTTGTAATAATTTCAGGGGCAGTTATAGGCGGTATCTACTTTTTTTTACAAAGGGTCCGGAACTAAAAAAGATGTGGTTGCTTTTTTATCAAAACGGAAAAAATGTTTCTCTATGAAAACCAATATCTTAGGTGACTATATACCTGCTGCCATCTATATTACGTTTCTCATGTGTCTATCTGTCTCAGCGTGCATGAATACATTTATTTGTTTTTCGGTGATATTCGTTTATTAACGAGCGTTAAAGAATACGTTGTTTTGAATGACTTGTCTTAAGACATGCGTCTATGGTGGGCTTATGATTTGATTATACGTAGACTAGGGATTATGGAAATAATGTTAAACTGATGGAGTGTTGTTTTGTTGGTTAGATAAAAAAATGATTTTGAAAATTACAATAGAGAATGCCACTACTCTAAACAAGTCACAAATAAACATACGAAAATACTACTAATGTCGATGCAAAAGAAGAAAAAAATTATAAAAATAAAAAAAAGTATAGAAAAAAAATTACCTACCAATTATTTGGAAAAAGTGTTTTCTATGTTCAAAAAGCAAAAAACGAAAACATGTTTTACTGCAACTAAACTTTAAGGTGAAAACAGAAATAAAAAATACAATGGGAAGCTGTTTATTAAAAATCGCATAGTCCATGTCACAATCTCAACAGTCGAGAGGCAGAACGGATAAACGACTTACCTTTAATTCTTCTTCCATTTCGGAGAGTTTCCTCTCCATAGCTCTCTTCTCTCGTTTCTCGAGTTCCGATAAAGAATTTTTAGTTGTCTGCAAAACAGCCATCATAAATATTCTTTATCAATGCTTGTGTTTTTAGGCTTTATTTTTTGTTATTTACTGAGCAGGCAAGAGTTTTTCTAATGGTACCGTACGGCGCGACGCATTTTACAGCGACGAGTAAGGTCGACGAAACGGCCGAAACACGTCCGACCGGTCAACGCGCAGGCCATTACAGTTAAAACAACGTTCAGAGCAAGGCGCAGAGGTAGTCATGGCGACTGAAAGCAAGACTGTGAAAACAAGGACAACCGGCGACACGCAGAGCTGTAAAAGGATCTAGCTTGCATGATTTTTTTTCTCAAGTTCGCCGTATTTCAACTAATCGTTATTACAGAGGCTCACTTTTATATTTGAGTAGTCGTAAAGATCTCGTAATTTTAACAACCAGCTATTAATTAAAACTAGAATACAATTTTTAAGGTTATTTAAAATGCTAGTCCGTCGCTCTCAGATATAAATTTTTTTCCCCTAGAATTCGTTGTATGTGCTTAATAGATCAGTCATTTGGTTAGGCCTAAGCATTAGTAGGGTCAAATTGTACCACTTACAAAATTAAAACTGACATTTTCGTAACCGTGATTAAAATACATCAAATAAACATATTTAAGAAATTTTGTTAGTTACTTTTATTCGAAAATTTTAGCCAAGTTATCTTTATCGAAAAACAACTAATGGTACCCGTTCTTTCCCGCAAATGCCACACATGCAGCATTATGTAATTACTGTTTTTAGAATATCTTTTATTTATAAATGTGACTTAAGATCCACATCTACTGAATCGGATTGGATCGGCGCGGCACGGCAGTGTGGACACTGGATGTTGCCAAGCCGACTAGTGCGTGGGAACTCATTTAACTTCATGTTTTCCAAAATTGCCGATCGCGCTGATCCGATTCAGTAGGTGTAAACCTTTAGTTGACTCATAGCAAAACTCACGAACTTTGCTGTTATCATTAAATAAACATAATATATTAATTTACGCAAAGATCGTTCTATTTAATATCGATTAATATCCCGAACGGCTCATTTAATAGGTCCTGGTTAGATAATTGGCATCTAATCACTGAAAACCTGCATGCCATTGCCCTCTTAGATATTTCTTTGTGATGTATTATCTATTTCAATTTTGAATTTAAAAAAAATATAATATTGTTCCCACTTACAGCTGTTGTTATCCTTTCCAAAGCTTGTTTAGCGTCTCGTAATTCCTCATCAGTTTGGCGAAGTTTAACTCGCAATCGTTCATTGTCTGCTTGGGACTGCTCCCACAATTCTTTGTAATTAATTTCACCATTCTCCGCACGTGCAATATCACCCGATGAACCTAATCTAGACGAACGGTTTGACTCTGAGCCACTCTGCAAAAAAAAGAGATTGCATAATTTATACGACAATACTACATAAGTAAAAATTGGTATAATTATAATAAAAAAAATAAAATAGTGATGTCATTGACCGCCAGGATCGAACTTACGATCTTTAGGTTACAAGGTTAGTGTTCTACCTAGCTGCCAGCATAGCTTAATGTTCTACAATCGGTTTTTATAGTATACGGTATATGTACATTGCGACACATTCGTATTTTCATTCTCAAGAATCAATTTTATTCTACCAAGCCAAAAGAAGTTTAATTAAAAAAAAACATTTAATCATATTATTTCATATTATTAACTAGCTTTCCGTTCCGAGTTCGCCCGGGTAGATTTTGGATTGGCAACAAATTTCTCATGTATCAGTTTGTTGTTTCTAGTTAACCCGAAAACCCAGTGGGAGTCACTGGGTCCCCATGTATGTGGGAGCTGTATTGTATTATAAATTCATAAGTCAACGCACTTCAATGAATGCTACAATTTAAGGTAAATAAATAATAAAAATTGATTTTTCCACGTTACATGAACCGCCATTAATTTAAAAAAAACCCGGGTCGCAGTGCCAAAACCCTGCCGACAATATAGTGTATTTGCTTGTATAGGGCCGTGTGGTTTTATACTTTTATTATGTGAAATTAAGTTTGTTTTTGGGAAAAATAAACAATTTAACCCCTTAATACACCCCTTAAATTAACATTTTTTTTCTTAATTGTAATATTATTAACAATCTAACGTCTACACCGAATTAAATACACCCCTCAATAAATAAGTCACTATCTGCAAACTAGTGTTTTCATAAAATTTGTAAATTCGGCCCTGTCGGGCCGATTTTATTAAAATTTTGGGGACACTTTTTAATTACTACCAGAGGGTTAAATTTCAATTTTGAAACGATTCGGAGAATTTTTTCGGTGTTTTAGGGCCCAAAAACATTTTTCAACCCCTAAAAACTACCCTTAAAATGGCCCGATTGGGCCCATTTTAAATAGGGTTCTTGCGGTGGTGGATTCCAACATGCGGACAAAATTTCGTTAAAATCAATTAACTCTTTCGAAAGTTATTGCCCGCACATATATATATATATATATATATATATATATATATATATATATATATATATATATATATATATATATATATATATATATATATATATATATATATATAATATATATATATATATATACATATATATATAAACATTTTTAAAAATGGTGCCAAAGTGTTTAGGAGGTTATGAAACGTCGAGAAATTTTGGTCCGGCCCCTAGGTCCCGCCATCCGACCGACGCCAATAGTGTATGTTGCCATATGGCAAATACACTAATAAGTAATCGAAAGTTTAGTAACCTTTAAGTTTACGAGATTTCCGTTCTCGTTATTTACGTCATGGACACTATACAAGGATTACGAATTCATTACAGAAATTGACAAAAACTGGCCACTAAATTGCACATACTAGTGTTTTCCTCTATTACCACTAGTGCAGACTGGTGTCTAATTTCCCTATTGTACTGACGTGAATTTAGGTATCATACATACATGTGAAGTAAGCAAACAAATATTAAAAAAGTGAGCTGTCAAAATATTCATAGGATTAATAATTTAAATGGGCTTTGACTCAGTAAATCAATACAATTAATAATTCCGTATGAAAATTATACCGTTCAATTAATTGGTGTCTCATTTGACTCATGTTTCGATACATACAGAACAGTAATGACCTGTAATTTTAAGAAGCTTTTTACATAGGTACATGAGAGTTCGTACTCCTTGTATAGTCTCCATGACCCGCACAAGGATCGTCTCTCACTACAAATTCTAACTGCTGTTTTGACACTTCCATGTCAAACTTAATCTAACAGAAATGTATACAAATCTAGCCGGTCTGCAAACTGTAATTCTGCACTCTAAAAAAAAAAAGTACAATAGAAAAAAAAACGGTTGTCAAGAGCTTGTTTTCACAAAGATTGTCCAGCATGCTTGACTGTGTATGGTCTGCTTTACACAACCAGTGTGCAACATTATAGCGGGTGTCTCAAAAATCGCGCACCCAATTGTTGGGATCGAAAGAGAAAAATATTCTGAGCCCAAAAATCCATGTTTGGAATTTTTTGATAACGTAGTTAATTAGTAATTAATTAATGAAAGTGATCAATCAGGAGCGCGCTACAGAAGAATAAAAAGTGAGTGGGGAGGCAGTAGGGGACGCGAGAGTGAGACGCCAGAGAGCCTTAACAAGATAGATGCGAAAAGTAGAAATCACTGGCGAACGTTAATTAAGTTATTTTATCCATTAAAAATTATTAGTCTAGTTTAAAAAAAAAATTCGAAACTGGACTCAGACAAAAACTCTGGAAGGCTTTGATACAATAAATTTATTTATTTAGAAATATTAAAGCATTTTCATATTATAAATCCAACGATCGACATAGATAATTTTTCTCGCAAGCGTTGATCAAATTTATTTATTTATTCATAATTATTTGGCAACAATTGGGATGAAAAAAAAGTCAATAAACAAGGCGAACGAAAGAATAAAAATACAGAAGTTTCTTGAGAAAAATAAATCAGCCGACGACACGCTCTCGGTTTGTCTGAGTCCACTATTTTTTTATTGTAATAATAATTTTTATTGTTTTATTAATTAACCAAAATAAGTCAGCCAACGACACTCTCTCGATTCGTCTGAGTCCATCGGTTTTTTATTTTAATAATAATAATTATTATTTTAGTAATTAACCGAAATAAATCAGTCGACGATACTCTCTTCTGTAGCGCGCTCTTGATTGGTCACTTTCATTAATTAATTACTAATTAACTACGTTATCAAAAAATTCCAAACATGGATTTTTGGGCTCAGAATATTTTTCTCTTTCGATCTCAACAATTGGGTGCGCGATTTCTGAGACACCCGGTATACAAAAAAACAAAAACGTAGTTACAAAATTACCGAAAACATAATTTCAAACAAGTTATAATTTATAATACGTAGATTTTACAGTTCAGTTTATTGGCATCAATTTTAATATTATAAAAAAAACGATGATTAAAATGGGTCACGCAATTTTAGTTTTTCGTGTTCAACAGCCTGTATTATTAATATCGAGTCGTTGATATTAATTATCTGACAGGTTCCTTTGATGCAAAAATACATTTTTAACTGTCGACTGAATATTTTGTTTTTGAATTCTTAAAAGAATAATTTATAATACCTGAAATTGACATTAATTAGCTATCAAATGAGGCCCTCAAATCATCAATATTTCTTGTTAATTAGCTTTTACTCGCGGCTTCGCTTGCGTTAATGTTGCTTGTACTCTCAGAATAATACAACCGTGAGAATAAAACTGAAATTGGTTCAGCCATTTTCAAGTTAATCGCGTGCATACAGGCGTAAAAGAGAACTTTATAACAGGACAGAACATTTTTGATTTTTTCAAAATACTGAAAAAATCAATGCCCACCTATTTCAAAATTATTTTCAATGTACAGTAGCACCTCGACTCACACTACCTTGATTTACGCGAACTCGGAATTACGCGATTGCTCATTTTCCCCTTCCCTTCTCATTTTGGTCGCATTTCTATTATACTCCGAGCTACGCGACTTCGATTTAAGTGATCTTTAAGGTATTACTGTATTTTTCCTCTTAAGTTCAAATATAATTATATAAATTCCAATCTTACAACATATCCTTCAGAATTCAGCGAATTAAGCGATGTCAAGCTGAGTGACCTTCGACCCAGGCCTGATGATCGAGCCGACTGAGGCCTTGATCGAGACATTGATCGATCTCGATCTTTTTTATCTTGAAAGCTCTCGTGTCTTGTCGTAGGACGTGATTTTCGTTCGCTTGCCGTTCTTCTGGCACCGCTACTGGTACCATTAGAAGCCTGGCGATAACTCGAATTCGAAAGTCCATAATTCGGTTTAGAAAGTGAATTCAATATACTTGAAGTATTGTAACTTGGAGAGTTGTTGTTATACAATGATAAACTATTGCTGTAGCTGTAAGGACTTGAACTGTAAAAATTGTTGTACGGTGAATTATATGGTGAAATGCTGGAAGAGCTGTATGGCGATCCGTAATTATTGTAGCTTCCATATCCGTTGGATATCGAATACGCACCATTTGTCGGCATGTATGGTGAATAGTATGGAGAGTATGTGTTCGGCATATATGAACTTGCTGTTATCGATGGAGTACTCGAATTGAAGAAACTCAAACTACGAGGTCGATCCGTTAAATAACTCGAACTTTTACGGCCCGATCGACGCGGTACAACCGTTGGACTGTTGCGGTATGAAGACATTGTCAATTTTTTAAAGTTTATTTTAAATATAAAAGTTTACAATATCTATTTATTTGTTGTAAAATGTTCACATTTATTTGAAGAAAAATTGAGCACTAATAAAATTATTAAATGACGGCGTCACTGATTCTAACAATTTGTTTGAAAAATTTGTGGTTCTTAAATTAAACACTTAAAAAAGTTTTCAAATTCGAATATATTTTGTTGGTTGATTTTTAAACAACGAAAACCCACAAACCAAATACTCTGGTATTAGTGTAGACAAGAAATATATGTGTTATTCAATTAAAAAATAACGCAAAATAAAAACAAAGAAATTAGAATATTTAATCATCTTTAAGAAACGTACGTTCAATTGTTATGACAATAACGAACAAGTCTATTGTTTTTGTTAGTGAACGCAGCTTTTGTTTCTGGTCATCATATTTATTAAAAACAAAACACAGTGCCACAGACTAAACAAAACATAATCAACGATGCACTCTCCGCTACCAACACCGACTGAAAAATAAAATCTTCCAAAACTATAACAACCGTCAAAAAGACGAAACAGTGCACATACCATCAAGTTAACAGTACGCCCAC
Organism: Venustoraphidia nigricollis; assembly: GCA_034508555.1. Classification (NCBI taxonomy): domain Eukaryota; kingdom Metazoa; phylum Arthropoda; class Insecta; order Raphidioptera; family Raphidiidae; genus Venustoraphidia; species Venustoraphidia nigricollis. The sequence goes on along the minus strand of JAVRKA010000049.1, from coordinate 3,128,221 downwards.
TTGTGGAGAATAAAAAAGGAGGGAAATAATCCGCGCGCGTCTTCAATTATTACGCAGGAACGCGTCTATTAATATCCCTGATTTACCTGTAGCGTTAAACAGATGTTAAGAGCGATTTATTAATGTTCACACATTGCACTTGAGTAGCAGCACGCGTTTAAAAACGATCGGTAAAAAATAAATTCGGCCAATGATATTTGCTATTGCAGTTGTCACATCGGCCAGATGTTTCGGAATTTCGTTGGGTCGACGACATATTGACATAAATATTTACTGTCACAGAAAAATATCCTTGAACTGAGTTAATTTTCAATCCAAAAGTCGTACACATTGTTTTTAAGACTCTTTCACGACACCTACATGGTTGTCAACCATAGGTATTCGAACACCCCTGAATTTTCTCTAATCTCAAAATACACGCTCACAAATGTTCTTTCGTTGATTGACTAATGTTGAGTCAATCAACGGTTCTTTCAATTCTAAAACACATCATAGTGAATGTAGACTCCATCCGAGATGAGTGATTTTCATCTGCAATACGATTTTATCTTGACTCCTAACATGCCAGAATGAATTAATCAGGCCAGGCGCGAAGGGGAGGAACGGGGTGGTTTCCTTTTTGTAGTTTTGTCAAAGTTAATACAATTATCTTGAAAAAATTCTCCCGTGCGTGATTTTCTTTCCACGCCACGTTTGAAACACAATTTCATCCTGATACAGAAATAGTCTACATTTCACTAACATTTATGAGTTGCTTAAAAAAAGCCATAATTATCATTATGAGGGGCGAGAGCCTACGCCGAGACTCCTATGTTAATATGTAATAATGAAGCTCCTTAAATCTCATCAGGACAAAAAAGCCTTGAGAAGTCTTTACAGCTTGTTACCGCCATTTGTGTCTCCCGCTTTTGATAGTAGCTGTTTTTTTTTATTATAACTTCTTCTGCTTTGGTAGCTTCCAGTGTTATACTTTCCGTTTCCCTTAATATATATGTGCTACTTAGATTCTTAAAGCTCCATTTTCCTTCATCATTAACGTCGTATTAAATTAATAAAGAGTTAAATTGCGCTGTAATAACTTCAGAGTGGTAGCTAGAGTCATCAGCAACAAGATTGTTTTCGCACTCTCAAAATTTTTTTGCTTGATATAGGCAAAAATCTTCAGATATACCGATTATTTTTTCAGTTACAAATACTACGATGAATAAATCTCATTTCATTCAATAAATCGTATTACCGATTGCGTCCTCCGGGTTCTGCGCCCCTAGCTCGAGCCTCTCTTGCTAAGTCTTAGCTACGGTGCTGCTAAAATCTCAGATTATTATTATTCTTAAGTCTTTGATCATATGGACAGCGAGTTACACAAAAGTAATAAAAATTAGTCAAATAGCAAACTTCTTTTTAATCACTTAACTATTGTACTTAACATTTTTGGCTGTGATCCAAATGTGTCATGTATGTCATTGATAGTAAATTAGAAATGCATTGCTATGCAACGGTGATAACGTCTGGAAGTGACAAGGAATGGGTGTCTGGAATTCAGATCACAAATTCTGGGCTATTTTTACATTTTCTAAAAATATGAGTAGTACTTATATGTTTTTTTTTCGACAAGAAAAAGCGTTCAGCTGAGATGGCTTACTGGAGAGAAAGAGCTGTAGACACATACCCACCACCAAATACGTCACCATGTGGGTGTAGACGAGATCGTCTTGGAAGGGGTGGAAGAGAGTGCCGTGATTATAAGAGAAAGAGAGAGATTGTAGATGATAGACATTCGACACTTGAAGTTATTAGCGTCTATATCCTAAGGGAAGGAATATTTTTAAACTGCAGCTTCGCTCCTAAGGATTAGTGGTATCCTATACTTTAAACACCAAGTTTCATAAAATCGGTCAAGTTGTTTCGAGTGATATGAAACAGAGGTAAGAGAGTTCTGGAAATACGTTTTAAAGAATGCACATTGTGGCCACTTTTTCTCGAAAACAAATTTTCTTGATTTTTCTCCATTTTCTAGTTTTTAAATCTTTTCCCTGATTTTACGCGTATACGTTACTGGTAACAACTAATAACAAATACAGAAATAAACAATTTTAGTATGCTGTTACGTGCAAAAATTTTGTATGATGCCAGGTATCAAAGTTAAGTTGGTCGAGAGTTTGACTTTAGTACGGTATCCTCGGTGCGTGGCTATGACTGACATTTGACAGAGTTCCTTTACCACGAAAAGTCCCAATTTTCATCAAAATTCCCAGACATATCAAAAATTTCCAAAAAGTGGTCATCCTACCAGAAATTTCATTATCCACTATTTTAGATATTAGTATTGATGGATGATGAAAGATGACCAAAAAAGTTGTCAAAAGGCAAATGGAAAATAAAAGATTGGGCCAAAAAATGCACCACAACTTGTTAAGATTTTTGTATTTTATACTAGATCTAATCAACAAATAGTCTGGATCTTCTAATGAGCTTCAGAAGATTGGCTACTAGATTATATTGTGGAATGATTCCCCCTCCTCAGCAATGTAACCAAAGATGGGTATGGATCAGAAAAAAAACAAATGACAGTAAGCTCCAAGTGTGGTTAGCGACGATGTTGATGAAGCAAAATGTCTGGAGGAAGAAGAGTGGAGCAACAAAAAATGGTAGTTGAGAATTGGAACGCTCTGTCAGACAAAAGACTTTATTTAAGCATTTTGCACATTCGAAATTAAGATATAGTCCAGCAAGCGACGAAATTTGTCTAATAAAAGTTTTATATAGCCGGTTACCAAAAATTGTAACTTAAACCGAACAATTCCAATTTTACATTACGCTGAAAAAATGTTCATTTCAGTGATTTAATATTTCCGAAAGCAATCTAATCCCAACAACACACTATTTTCCTCTCTTTTGTGTATGTAGTATTTGCCACGTGTTTTTTGTTCTATTATTAACTCAGTAAAATATACATCAAGATGTATTCTGTATGAACTTAGCCTCTGAGATCATGATATAAAATTAAATTTTACATTTCAATCCATGCTCCAAACTGAACTCGCTGGATCTCGTTTTATCATAATGCCACACTGCGTCATAAAATAATAAATTCATATTCTGTGTACTATGTACTAATTGAATAAAGATTTATATATGAAAAACTTCAGTGTAATTTGCTGATAATGTTATAGGTGTAAAATAAGCACAACTTTACATGTATTAAATATTTTCCAAACTGGTAATCCGATTGGCACTAAAATCAGTAAGTCTGGCGTTCTTTTTGCAGAAGTTATTATATGAATGAAAAAAAAATTACCACGGAGACACCACACGGAAAACCATTTTTTTTACGTTTTAAGGGCACCACAATCAGAATTTGACTATCTCAGACACAATTTATTGTCGTTATTTTCTTACGGAACATGGAAATAAAAATGGAACGGTTTGGGATTTCATTTTTATTTCATACTAGCCACTATCCGCGGCTTCGCCCGCAATTAAGATGAAACAATGTTTTATAGCCCGGTCGGCAAGCAAACAGTAATTTAATAAGAAAAATATTTTTTTGGCTCAGAAACCTTCGCAGATGTGCGCACAGTTTCATCGTAATCGGATGAATTGTATAGGAACGCATAAGAGACGAAGAGACAAACATAAAGACTCAGACTATTTTTTTGTATATAAAATTAAGAAGTTCTACGGTCTCACCGACTTTAAGAAACATTTGACAAACCACTTCGTACAGTTTGGTTTATGATCAAAATGATTTATAATGTCTAATTTTGTGTTATGTTTTATGTTAAGTTTTATGACGATTTGTATCCAAATTTTTGGCAACACAAATAAACATAGGTGTCATTATTATTACTATTTAACAAAAACATTTCGTATATTGAGGACAACTTTGTGAACCAGTTTTTATTATGCTTAATCTAAAAGTCGATCCTGTAAATATGGCATTCACGCTTTACAAATAGAAATTATTCAACTCGTAAATTCGGGTATTTGCAGCACTTTAAAAATTCGCGATCATTCAGCGGATCTTGATACAATTCAATGCTTTCAGCAGTACACTATTTACAAGAGAAACAAGAAGTTTTCTGGCTGAACGGCAAATGGACAGTTGGCAAGATGATTGACATTGACATTTACTTGCCTCATTCAAATCATCGTCGCAACTTACCGATGAGTTGTCACTTACGCCCACGTAAGAATACATTATTTCGTGTACGATTGTTTTTCAAATGACAAATAACAAAATACGATCTCGCATTAGTGCAAACAAAATACATACATTGTAGGCTACACTCAAAAAAGATACCGATAATGTACCAAGAGATTTCAGAATTGGAAAGCATAACTGCAACTCTAGTTCAAGGAGATCCCGAATCTAATCAATGTTTACAGAGATTCAGACTTCGATTCAGTAGCCTTTACAAATACTGTTTATAGTTGGTGGCAATTTTCATGATATTTCAAAGATCAGGAATACGCCGTACCGATAGATTTTTTATCGTTTTCACGCCAAAGTGTTGTTGCCATGTTTATGATCACGGTATTCAAAACTTTCGGGCTTTTTTTGACGCATTGGCTGACCCAGTTTTTCAATGTTGATTTAGATAAAAGTATTATTGACGGTGCTGAATTAGAAGCACTCGAACACACTTGCGCTCAATTGAGACGGTGATTGAAGTGCCGCGATCGGAAAAAACTGGTGGAAGTAAACAAAAACTGGTTGAAAGTTTACAGTTCTACCTGTCCAATCATTGATTGTCGAAAATGTATCTTTAAATAATATTTCTTATTTACTTTTTTCAAAATCAAGCACTTTTCACCTGCCAGAATGAAAAGTGCCCGAAAAATATGGCAGAAGTTGAGACATGCAAGAACTTTTCAACTATGAAAAGGTGTATTGCAAGAATAGTCGACTCTCAGATGTATAATATTGAAATCAATTTCCTTCGTATCTGATAATCAAATTTATGTAAAACAGCACTCCTAAGATCGATTTTCAACATGTTTAAAATTCTGCAAATTGAAAAATATTATAATCCATGATACGTAGTTTAATTTTTTTCAGTTTCAAAGTACGAATATTAACCAGGTTAGATTTATTGCTATATATTTATAGATAGATTTTCCAATAATTAACTACAACATAATATTTACGTACTAAAATTAAGTATAAAGTAAAAGTCTTTTAAGTTTTCCAAGAAGTGCAAAGAAAACAGACATAAAATTTTTTATACTAAACAAATGCAGAAGAAAAAAACAAATTTCAAACATAAATTAATAGAAGAAAAATGCACACGAAAATCGAAATCAATTGCCGAGTTGAATTTCTTCTAAATCGAAATCTTATACAAGACAGCTGGATCAAAATTACCTAAAATAACTGGGCGAAACCTATCCAAATAGCCTAAAGAGAAATAAATAGTTAAAAATGTGTTTTTTGTAATACGTGCATTGAAAGTGCGTCATTACACACTTATTTTTGGGAGAAAAGTTGGCTTTTTCATTCCGATGACGTAAAATAAAAATCGCGCATCTTAAATCAAAATAAGTGATCTTTTCCGATCGAAAGCATGTTGAAAGTAAGCGAAAGTGGCGCCAGTCTACGCGATGATTGTAAACTATATTTGACAGTTAGCCTAGTTTACAATATCAATTTGCGGTGCTTTTGTATTTAATGTTGTTCTTCCAATGTACTTATTACAAAAAGTACCGTGTGTTACTCGCGTGAAATTGATGATGGTGACAAAGATGATTGCCGCTCACGCTGCGCTTTGACGAGCGAACGTCATCCTGGTTCGCATCAGCCAATTTTCTACCCTTGTAACATAACGCACTGTTTCCAGTTTTCACTTGAATCAGCGCTAAATTGGACCAAATTGCATAACACCACTTTTATAGAATATGAAAAGTTCCCGATGGCATATGTCTAAAATCGACAGTTCAGGTATCCGGTGCCACTCGAAATCAGATCCCAACACGTTCTCTAATCAATTACCGTTGCGGTGCAACAGTGTTCCAGAAACCTTAATATTGTTTTGACAAGTCAACCGTCCATTATATCTGAACACGCTGCGCCTGTTTGTTTACGTTGTTCGGAGTTCTATATTATAAACTCTGAACGGTGTTGTCAAAACGACGCACGTCTAGTGGCAATGAGAGCACCGGTATAAATAGATCGATCATTAGTTTCCTAAAACGCAATCTGTTCTAAAAATAGGCTACCACAATACGCGAATATTCCACGCCAGACACACTTTTTCAGGGATGAAACGGTGATTATGTATTGCATAATTTTTTTCAGCAGAAAATATATTTTTACAAACATGCTTCTCAGTCCGTCAGTCATTTTGGGTCAAATCTTGCAAGTCCAATTTAAACTCGTTTATTTCGATTCTTTACATCTCAACTAATCAAGAACCAAATATAAACCACTTCAAAAATCATGCAAATTTCCTGTTGCACTTCACGAATATGGCCTTGAATTAAATCATAAAAATTAGATTTTATCTCAAGTATTTCAATTCAATTAGCGTCTAGTACTATAGTTTGTTATGAATCATACACGTATATCCAAGTATGTACAACATGAAGCATGGAGGATAAAAAATGAGGAGAATAACGGTTTCTATTCCGGTAGTAGAGGCTCTGAAGCTATAAGATTCCAACAGAAATAAATGGAATTCAAATAAACAATACCACGTTATCGTGAAATTCGTTTATATAATAAACTATAGACACAGCGCCGCGCGTAAAGCTTTTACGAACCATTATCGTCATCGATTTTCGGAACATGCGTTGTCGAAATCAGGCTTCTTTTTCTCAATCTTCAATAACAAATAAAATTGAAGTGTTTGTTTGTAATGTCAAAATAATAGTTTTTTACTAAATGCATATGAAAGTATATACGGTACTTATAAAAAAAAACAATTTTAAAAATTGTTGTCTGTCTGTTTATTCCGGGTAATCTCCGAAACGGCTGGACCGATTTTGACGGGACTTTCTCTGGCAGATAGTTGATGTTATAAGGAGTAGGTACTTAGGCTACTTTAATTTTATTGAACAAACATTTTTTGTTAAATTTACGCAGACGAAGTCGCGGGTAACAGCTAGTGATACATAAACAAACAGATATGCGTTGTCACATTGCGTTAGTAAACACAAAAATAATGTCCTTAGTAGACTTATCTTAAAACTTAAGAGAGATATTCGGCCCCAATTCAACTGTAATTAATCTGCATTTGTTGCTTGTTTGACAAATAATTAAAATTATTGCAATGACTTAGAGTAATCCTCCAAACCGAATGTTTGAGTAATAAATAACATCTGGAGGATAATATTATTGTGTCATATTAATGTTGTTTCTGACATTATGCCAATTTCGAACTGAATACGTCTTTTGATTGAATCATCTTTCAGTCCCGTTAATTAAATTTTCACAAAGAAATTACTTAGTGGTTAATACCACTTATTTTTGAACTTGAACGTATATAGTGAAACGGCGAAACTTAAAAATTTCTCAAGTTATCGAGATAACACAAAAAGCATAGCTAAGAGTATTAAATTTTCTATGTATTCCTAGGCGGATTTTTCTTTTATTCGGTATAGAAGGTGCCAAAAAAACATGTAAGACTCTATGATAATTTAAACTTTGATTGCTGCCTATACTCTATAGTTTTTGAAGATATCGATATGGGACAAAAAAACACCACCCCCACTGGTTTCAAAGGCTAGATCTCAAATGTCCTAATATCTAGATATCTTTTAACAATATAAAGAGATACTACATTGCCAAATATCACGCTTTTATCATAAAATGCAACAATTATTTCGCTTATCCGCCCTACTACATTATAATTTCTATTTTTGGATCGTTTATAGTAGGCACTTAAATATCTTAAGATAACCTTATTAACAAAAAAAAACTTTCAACACAAAAAACGAAGCTTAATCCAACTCTGTATTATTTTATAGGCAATTTGTCTTCTCGTTCTGTCACGGCAAGTATATATGTTTTCTTTCTACACTAAATAAACATAAATACTGCATTAAAATAATGGACAAGCGATATATAAAAACTGACACAATTTTTAACACGTTGGAAAATTTCCGGTTAAATTTACTTATTTTTTGTGATGCCAAGGTCCAAAGGACAGTGTATTATAAATACATGATATGCTTGTCTCTTGATGCACATCGATGGTTAATGTCCAAAAAGGCAGCGACATTTTGTAAATTTTATAGAAGAACCAAAAATCATTTCGATATTTGATTGTCGTAATCAGTATATATTATTTCTCAAAGGTATTTTTTGTCGGTATGAAATATCTCCCTTAGTACTGTAACAAAATTAATGTTTGATACGCCATTTTGGAGATTATTTTTTTCTCTAATGACGAAAACTAAGTTAATATCTTAAAATTAGTGTTTTCATTAAAAAAAATACAGTTTAAAATTTCCAACAAAAAATAACATTCAGAAAAAACAAATGTCGCCATCTGGTGGCAATCTGTTTATTTTAACAGTTGTCGGTAATATGACGCGTAGTAATTGACCACTAACAGTGTGAAGTATTCACATAGGTCCGCTAGTTAATGTTTAATATTATTATCTTTATTACCCATTATGGAAGCTGCATATGGTAAGATCCTTTTAGAATTTAGTGAAAAACTGTCATTTAGCTATAGCAATTTACTATGTCATCTGAGGCACATGACATTTTACCAGATTTTATCGCAACTGATGAAACAAAAACTCTCACTAATGTCTTTTTGCACATTAACCCTCGATATTAGGTTTATTTGGAGTTTTGTTCATTCTGTCAAGTTGGCTGCACCACAAATTTAATTTTATTATACATTGAAGCTCAGCTTCAATGTATATTATTTTAATATCATTTCACATGATCGTGCAATATTAATACGATCTACATATGTACAACAAAACCTTGATTATGCGTCAGGGGTTGAAATCACGTACCCTTCCTGGTTGTAGTTTCTGAATAATGATACAGATTACGGACGTTTGCTTGGGCTCTCAACTCAATTTGTTCTATAAACAATTTCAAATATATATTAAAGATTTCTACCTTAAAAAATGAAAATAGAAATCTCTCAAAACTTGTTCAAACTCACTATGTTTGTAAAAAATGACACGATGATTCCAATAAGCACAAGCAAACGCCTGTACCTTTTCTGGTTTAGAAGTTGTACGCGATTTAAGTTTTTTTTTAAATCACAACAAAAACTTTGAATGTGTTGAATGTTCAAAACTAAGAAATAATGACAGTATCAATATTTTTATCAATATATCAGAAAAAGCGTCCACGTCCTAAGCTGAATTACGCTATGCTATGCCGAATTATAGAGGAGCTAATATATATAGGCCGCTGGAGAAATATGCCGGATTACTAGTAATTCTGGACTACTGATGCCCAGATTTATGAGATTCAACTGTACAAATACAATAAACTAGCTAAATACATAGCTCGTTTTTTTTCGAACTACATGTAAAATTTTCTTTTAGTCAGCTGTAAAAAACTGGCATCAAAATCAAATAGTAAAAAAAGCGTTCAAAGGAAACGTGCATCAAAAATTAGAAACGTAACAAGTAGCCGACAGGCGCACAATCGAAATAATAGCGCAACCAAATGAGGTCAGTTAACTCACGCAAAACAAAAGATGACGTCGAGGGCTGGCACTATACCATAAAGTCATGTTACTAACACCTGGACCATAATTAACCTGACTGTTTGGCAGACGAAGATACTTTCGTATTGCCAATAATTTGTTTCTCAGTCAGCAGTACTGAAAAAATCTCACTTCTGTTTACATTTTGCAAGAAAATAATTTCAAAATGTTAATATACATAACTCCATATCTAGAAGTCCTGGCGCCCCTGACGAAAGTAGGATTTGGCGCCCCAGACAGATCTAGGATTAGAACTGCTTAAAAAAAGGCGAAAGAGCGTGATTTAGATAACCGGCTTTAAAATGTTTAACCGTTGTTTGAAATTTGCATGTTGTAATATTGTAGCGAACTCCCCTGTACATAGGACTAGTAGAACCGCATATGTGTTTGTGTGGTTGCAAGCATACACATGTCAATTCCAGCGATTTCTACACTATGGTCGACGTTTCCGGTGCTTCCAAACAATGCGGCGCCATAGGTCAAAGTTAGTCTAGTGACAATGTTTAAAATCCGCACGATTGAAAATGTTTTCGCATTTTGTAGCGATTTAATCACCTTACTCATGCGCCGTGTATGATTACAGAATACAGATTCGCGTTGTAACAGAAGAAATCATATTCACAATAATTAAAATAAAAAAAGAAACTTAGTACTCACATCTTGGTGGTTGAGTTTGGATGAGTCATCGTAGTCTCCTCCGCCAGAAGAGTCCTGTTTATCTGGATCAATTTCCTGGAATAATCGAAAGAAGCAGTTTTATAGACGCTCGAGAAGTGAGGACGTTAATGTTATAATTGCAATAAAGACACAAATTACTTTTGTACTATTTGATATTATTTTCTAAACAATAGTGCATTGTGCAACTTGAACGGGAAGTTGGCGATTGCGAGCGAGTGACGTTTGGAATCATCAAATCCTTCTGAGGTACACGCAGTACCTTTTGTAACAACATTAAAAACAAATAAATTTGAGTCCCGAAGGTGACAGTTGTTTGAAACATATTTTTTTATAATAAAGCATTGAACAATGAATGTTTCAACAATTATAGCAAACAATAGCTATTTAATACTGCTTATGAATGAAGTCTTACGAAACTTATAAACTATGAACATTTACTAATAAATAACATCGTTAAATGGAAATTGTTGGTTAGGTGAACTGTCAGATATAGTTTACAATCATCGCGTAAGATGGCGTCACTTGCGATTACTTTCGCCCCAAAAAAAATTCTCAACTTTTGATCTGCGCACACGCGACTTTTATTTTTTGTCTCCAAAAACAAGTAATTAGTGTCGCAATTTTAATGCACGTATTATAAAAAGGACGTTTACTACACGTTTTTAAATAAAATATATTACTTCATTTTCAACTTACATCCATGTCGACATGGACAACGCCCGTTGATCTGCGTTTGGGACGACGCCTTCTTTGTATAACAGCTTGTGTGGCTTGTGCGTTACGAACATCATTTTCCTTGTCTTGTTCTACAAACAACAGACAAAGGTCCCGCATTAATATGGATTTTTTAACCAACTTCAAAAAAAGGAGGCGGTTCTATATACATTTGCCTGTTTTTTTTTGTATGTTTGTTCATTGATATTTTCATCAATTGTAAACCAATTTGAAAAATTTCAACGCCATTTTGTTCAGAATGCTACCGGATTGGTACCATATAGTTTTTATTAAAATCGGTTCATCCATTTTTAAATAACATCAAAAGACATATTTTTTTATTGTATGCTACCTCATATCTCCAACATTTGTAACCCAATTTTGATGATTCTTTTCTTATTTAATAAGGCACAACTTCAGGATGATCCCATTTTTAAAAATGTGCGAAATCAAATCCACTAAAAAGTAAAAATAAAAAAAAACTTTTTTAAAATAAAAATATTAACCCCTTCAAAAAAAGTCACTAGAAAGATGAAAATAATGAAATTTTGAGGTCGGTTCCAATTTAATAAAAGTAGATGCCTAATTTTAGTGACTTTTTTGAAGGAGGTTAATATTTTTATTTTCAAAGAGTTTATTTTATTACATCAATAACTGACATTTTATATCAGGTCAACTTCAGTACTATACACTACTTTTTAAATACATAAAAATAATCATTACAAACCTTTATCATCAAGTTGCTTAGACGTTCGACGCAGAGGAACTGTAACATTCGAATCAGTCGGTTGAGAGCCTGATTCTACTGGGGCGGAGGCCGGTCGTGGAGGCGCGGATCCAGTACCTCGTCGAACAAATACTGTTGGAGCAGCTGTTGATGTGGCAGTCGCGTCTTCCAGCTTGAACTAATAAAAATAACAAATACATTTTTACAATCAACATGCATTTCAAAACATTAAGGCTCATTGACATTTGCAACCGAATTTTAGCTCCTGCTAGACCTAAAGAACAGAAAAATCAGGGGAAAAAATGAAAACAGATCACTTTGTCGTCATTTGGAGGTAGTCACACAATATACGAGGGTTGATCAATAAGTACCCGTGTTTGACGACAGATGGCATTGACGAGTGAAATTGACTTTACCATCGTGTGCTGCAGACTTTTAAACGACCTAGTGCTGAGTTGTAGATAAATTCATAGGTTAGATTGTTTTTGAGAGCCAGTTGTATCATTCGTGCTTTGTATTTTTCCACAAAATGGAAAAAGAGCAATATCGATCCGAATTATTTTTTTAAAAAACATGCGAACAAATAAAACTGAAGTTGGATGCTGTCTATGGAGACCCTTCACCATCTATGAGCACGGTGAGATACTCGTATAAAAAACGAATTACAGATCGATATTGCTCTTTTTCCAGTTTGTTGAAAAATATAAAACACGAATGATACAACTGGCTGTCAAAAATAATCTAACCTATGAATTTATCTATAACTCAGCACGAAGTTGTTTAAAAGTCTGCAGTACACGATGGAAAAATCAATTTCACTCATCAACGCTATCTGTCGTCAAACAAGGGTAATTATTGATCAACCCTCGTATATTATGAAGGAGCATTTTAAACAGATTTTGTTAAGGATGTTGTATTGGAAAAAAGACCAACTGCATCCTTCTGATACACACAAAATACCGATAATAAAATATATCCTGCTGGCAAAGACAAAAAATAATACTGCATGTCTACTTGTACAACCAATGTACGCAAAAAGGTGAAAAAATATATTTACGCTCTCTCGTTCATATTTTCAAACTTAGTGGGTTTGTTTTGGTAACAAATTAAAAAGAATAACAGATTCGTTTCAGAGCGTTACTGAAGGCATTTTAAAAATATTGAAAAGTTTTTTAGAAAAACTGACATAAAACTATCAATTACTCAAAAGGGTGTTGTTTGGTATAAATTCACAATTTTTGAAATTTAGTGCCCCAAGAAGTGAACAAGGTATCCTGGGATTACAAATATGATCGGAAGCGCGTAATAAAGAGGCTGGAGGGAGGTGGGTAGGAAATGGTTACATTCACTTTGTTCAACATTTCGTACATTCACCAACTTAAAAAAAATATGCACAAAATAAATATTCCGGCTATATTACACAAAATAAATTGTTTCTAAAATTAATAAAACAAAACAAAAAATGCAATTAGTGTGCTACTATGAATAACACAATTAATTACGTACATTCATTGCAATGAAAGAATCTATTTCTAAAAATATACTTTGGGTTAGTGGACACTTTTCGCGACTAGTAAAGAAAAAATCGATGTGATACTCTGTCTATCTAATCAATTGCACACATTTATAAAAACTGGTATCTGTAGATATTTCAATTAGATTTGAAACAAAAGAATGCCGATCCCTTTTCTAAAAACATACTTTTTCCGTTTTCTATCAACTGTCAACTAATACGCAGCTAATATAAAAACGGAAATATTTACAATTGTAATTTTAAATTAATGGAGACAGTTTTTCGTAACAATGCAAATGGTTGACAAAAAAAGGGATAATTTATGGTGTAACTAGAATGTTAAAACATGCAGTGAGTCGTTAGGCAAATATGTCATTTTATTTAGAATAACTGATACTAAAACGTTTTTGCTGATAAGAAACGACGGTAATCTTGCTACAAAACATAAAATACTAATACAATGGACACTGTTTACAATTTACTGACTGTATTTATGAAAATAATCAGAAAAAACAAATAAAAATAGTTGTGACTTCACTATAGTGTTTTGTTTTAAAAAATAAACGGAAAAATGCCTTGATTAAATAAAACAATAACGAAACGCTCACGTAATGTTATGATTATTTAATACTAATTAAGGCGTTCATTTCTGCTTTGTTTTTTGACTTTTGTTTCACTTGACAGTTAAACAATGTTACCAACATAAGCGATTTTATATTATCCGTCAGAAATTCTCCACTCTATTGATAACTAAACTGAATAAAAATAAAATAAACAGACAGGCTGATTACTTAACACATTCATTTTTTGTTTTTGTTCCATTTGACAGTTAACCAATCTTACCAAGATTGTAATTAGCGGTTTTGAATTATCCGTCATGCACTTATAACTGAATTTAACACAATTTCCCCATACAAATTAATAACACCATATTAAATCATGCAAAAAATAATGGAAGAAAGATTACTAAAAAGATATTAAAAAAATCGTAACCGAATCAGTACTGAAAAATAAAAAAAAGAAACAAAAAAACAGACTACAGAGGTGCAGAAAAAAGGAGTTCTAGGTGCAGACTGAACGGGACATTACAGTCATGTTACTAAAACTACCTTGCTTCCATTATCAACGCGCAGCCTCCAAGAGGGCCGGCGTTCTTGAAGCATGTTAGATGAATCGTCTGCACCGTCCGACTGAGCCGCGACCGTCGGTACACCTGTAGTTATCGTAGCCGTTACGCTCGGCTGGCTGTTGGAACCGTTCGATTGATCTCCGTTTGACTATTTGATCGCAATCGGGTGTTTAATGTAATGATGAGTTATTAGCATTGTTTTAAATTTCAGCATTAAAACATAAACACAAAGATAAACTCCAATTTTATTCTGTAATCTCCAAGAAAAACAAATTGAAGAGTTTTCCTTCTCAAAATCACAAAATTAAATCATATATTTTGATGGTGAGGGTCATAATTAAATATCTTAGGTTTGTACTAAATAATAATGTATTGCAAGAATTTGAATCCTGTTTTCTGTAGAATAGACAAATGTTACCACAATTTTAAAAAAAAAACAGCAGTTTTCTGCTTATGTTACGAATATTTTTTTTTTCATCCTGTCGGAATTTCCATTGTAGAGTAGTTTTGAGTTCAGTCAAAAATTAATAATTAAATTTGATATTAACTCAAAGGAAATTCAATACAAAAGTTCGATAAAGCTTTATATCCAGGTTGCCCATATATAAAAAAAATCCCTGAATTTCTCATTAGCTAGAAGAATTATCTCCTGACATAAAAAAACATTAACTTTTAAGATTTTCGAAATGGACTTATTTCGATTCAAAGAAATTCTCATCGAACGTGAAAATTACAGAATGAAATTTCTCTTTGTTACTGTATATTTGTTACATTGTAAGGCTCAGTATTAATATATTATTATAAATTTATTGTGTGATAAATTAATATCGTAAAGGTAGTACCATAAGAATTAGCGTACCAACTTTTGAAAGTCAAATGATAATTGTGTCAAAGTGATCAAGTGATTGAAAACATCACAGTTATAATACCACTACCAAAAAAAAACCCAAATTATTCAAGAAATATTATTTCTTCGAAGATAAATGCATTTAAAAAGCAATGTTTAGAATTAAATGTTAATGTAAAAATATTTGGCAGTTTTTTACACCATACGTGATATTATTTTCAGCAAAAACAAATATTAGTCTATAATACAAAATCTGTGAAAGCTCGAGACATCGACGGTGATCACGTTTAAATCACCTTAATTTTTAAGTCAGTTTTAGATCGCCAGTTTTAGGTTTTAATTTCATGCTGCCAACTGCGAAATATTGAATCATACAGTAGAACAACTCATGTATTTTAGGGACTAATCGACACATGAATTTCCAACTTCTCCTTCGCCCTTATTTCTTGGCAGTTAAACGCCAATCAGAGAATAATCTTTATTAATCTGAAATAAATGTTGCCTAATATATTTTGCTACTGACTGAGCAGCGTAGGAGGAGACACTGCGTGAAAAATACTAACTAAAAACTTGAAAGTACCTGAGTAAAATCCGCCGAAATACGATGATGTTGAAAATACATGAGTCCAATTGTATTTTAAATGTTCTCATCTGGGATTCAGTTTAACTTTATTTTCTGTCAATGGATCACTGACTAGTACAATGGATCCTCGAACAATTATTTTAATAACAATTATTACTACGAAAATATTACTGAAGAACTTATTTAAAATGTTTCAATACGCAGTTGGCATCTTAAAATTAAAAAATAAAACCCGTTTAAAAGTTAAGACGATGAAAACATGGCCTTTGAAATAGTTTGAAAAAATCCAGTCGATATATTCGATCATCTTCACGCTTCAAGACTAAAATTTGTGTATCAATTTTACAGTAATTTACAACTCGAAAAAAAAAAGTATCAAAAACAAAACAGAAACGCACTTACCGGTTCTGAGTTATTATTAGCAGTTGATTGTGACGTTGTAGTCGAATTGGCAGGTTGATTTTTGCGTTTCACTAATTGTTCGGCCGACTTGATTTCGTCCAGCGTAACGCCTTGTGTTGAACGACGCGTTTCACGTACGCGCTTGGCATGAGCTTTACGCTGCGTTTCACTTTCTTCATCGCGTACCGGAGGTACAAATGATCTATAAAATAAAATTGCTGTCATCGACACATTGTGTAGTTTTATTTAATGCATTTGTGGTGCATTTTATTTTTATAGGTTGTCATCCCGAACAAGTCAAACAAACACTAATCTAACCAGTTTCAAATGACATTTTTGGATTATGTGTACACGCAAAACATTCTTTATACAGGATGCTTTTTAAAAACCGAACACCTTTCTTATTTCTTTGAATTGCATCCTATGAATTTTTACCTTTTTGGATGATCTTCAGTTCTGATTGTCGTATTTTTTTTTCACCTGCCGCGTTCAGGTGGAGGGCAACGCAGGTCAACTTTATTTTTTCAAATAAGGACCCCATTTTTTTTTTGCCGGTTCTGATTCCTCGTCAAAAAATAAACAACTTTTGTACCAAAAATTTGTTTGTAAGACGCGAACATGAACCGCGAATCACTAAAAATCATGGGACGCGCGAAATGTTTTGACTGTTTCCTCACCACAGAATCAAGGTAACAGCCCGAGAAAAATCGACTCGGCGCGTCCCATAATTTTTAGCGATTCGCGGTTCATGTTCGCGTCTTACAAACAAATTTTTGGTACAAAAGTTGTTTATTTTTTGACGAGGAATCGAAATCTGCAAGAAAAAAATGGGGTCCCTATTTGAAAAAATAAAGTTGATCTGCGTTGCCCTGCAACTAAACGCGGCAGATAAAAAAAACGGCAATCAATTTCCCCGCCAGAACTGAAGATTATCCAAGGGTGTAGAAATTCATAGGATGCAGTTCGAAGGAATAAGAAAGGTGTTCGGTTTTTAAAAAGCCACCCTGTATAACTTATGGTGAACAAATATATTGTACGGTTTCCGAGAATAAACAAAAGAGACCAAGAAACAAAATTCACAATAAAATATTGAAGGAATAACCTTAAAAACGTAATAGAAGAATATAAAAAAATCCAAAGCACACGTATAAAGCTCTGTTTTGTTTTTTTTATGTTAGTATTAGCACAGAATATCATAGTTGTATTAGTGAACCTCAAAAAATAAAAATCAAAAAATATTAAAAACACTTGAAAACGGTATAGAAATAAGTCCGTATTAAATACATTATTTAACACAAAGAGTGCCAAAAAGTGCAATCAAATGAACATTTTACTTGAAGAAGTTTTTGAAGATATTCCCCGGACTGAGTTTGCTTCCTCCAGTTGGCGTAGTGGGGGTATTGGGCACAGTTTGTCCGCTGGGAGTCGGCGGAGTTGCCGGTGTTACGACAGTTGCAGGTGCTTTGTTCGTAACACTACAGTATGCAATCAATTATTTTTGCACCGACTGATCAACATCACACTTTCCACGTTCAATTTGAAATATTATTAGCTTGATTTATGCAAAGACATCACAACATTACGAGGGTTGATCACTAAGTACTCGCGTTTGACGACAGATGGCGTTGACGAATGAAAATGACTTTACCATTGTGTACTGCAGACTTTTAAACGACCTCGTGCTGAGTTGTAGATAAATTCACAGGTTAGGTTATTTTTGACTGCTGTCTATAGAGACCCTTCACCATCTATGACCATGGTGAGATACTCGTATAAAAAACGAATTACGGATCATTATTGCTTTTTTTCCATTTTGTCGAAAAATACAAAACACGAATTATACAAACTGGCTGTCAAAAACAACCTAACCTATGAAATTATCTACAACTCAGTACGAGGTCGTTTAAAAGTTTGCAGTACACGATGGTAAAGTCAATTTCACTCGCCAACGCCATCTGTCGTCAAACACGGGTACTAATTGATCACCCTAGTATTTTGACGCACTCGTGATACTAGTGTGGTGGCAGCAAATTATTGGATGTAAATATCGCCGCGAAAATCTTATCATAATTCGCGTGAGATAAAACGTCGATTTCATTAATGAAATGTCACTATTCACGCAATGAAGCTGGCAACACTAGAGTGAATGAAATAAGGAAGTTGATTTTCAACAGGAAAATACATCTATCACTACAATCGTGAATTTTCGGCCACATTCGGACCAATATATCACCTGTTATTTAAATTTCGTAGACAATACCAATGTTTCCTTCATTTCTTACTATTATTACTTAATTTTGGCGGTAGCAAATTAATTCAAACAGCTGCTTTTTAAGTAAATCTAATACCGATATTTTTTGTCACTTTTGAAACGTTAAGGTAGTTGTCGTGGTTAAGGCATACCGTCAGAAAATTCTTAATTTTTGTATACTGATTAAGGACATGATAATACAATTACCCTGAATATTTGAAGTCGATCGACCGTATATAATCCGAGATAAATTCAATTAAAAATTGGATAATTAACATTGATTGTATACGATCTCTGTAGTTCTGAACCAGTTTCTTATTTATAAAAAAAGAACTAACTGTCAGAAACCTTTCAAAAACCGACAGTCTTTCAATGCATTTGTTCTGAGTTTAAAAAAAAATAAGAACATTTTTTTGACCGTCTAATTATTTATAAATAACGGTTTAAAGTTCAACAATTTATAGAAAAGTATACATGCATATGAATACTGTATGGGTTACGTTTCCACGGGTACAGTCTTGCGTACAAATTATGGATCACTTAGCTACAATCTAGTATACTTTTGTGGCGCGTATAATAATCTATAACTTTTTGACAATATTGTACCACGACAACTACCTTAAGTACATAACGTTTCAAAAGTGACAAAAAATGCCGGTATTAGATTTACTTAGGTTTTAAGTTTTCATTTCATTTAAAACTAGACATGACTTTAGTATCGATGAAGTTTGAAGTTATTGTTATGAGTCCATTCGAAATAGCAGTCAATAATTTGCAGCCTTCACAACATATTTCAAGCACGAAAGCACGAAAAAGTGACGATTGTGAGGTTTATGTGATGTCTTTGTTTTTATGCACTGAACAAGAACGAAGAGACAGAGAAAACTCGAATCAATCGAAATCACGTACAGATTTCATGAACATCGGAAGTAATAAATAATAATATTCCGACATTTTTATAGTGAAATAACTTTATTACGTACCTTCTGACTTGACTTGTAGGTTGTGGACTAGTGGCAGTCGGAGAACCTGCAGTTGTAGTAACTTTGGTTGGTGATGTGTTGGCAGTACTTGTAGTGACTGTTGGTGTTGTAACAGTGGTGGTAACTGCTGTTACAGTAACGTCTTGTAATGATTCTCTGCTTGTCCGTCGCGAAGGAGGTCTAAAAATTGTATAAAAATGTATTTTTGTAAGTAGAACTTGTAAAGGAAATTTGACTACGAAAAATATTTACTTGTTTTCTAAAATCAAACTATAGAAATAATTTCAATTTTTTTAGAGTGCCTACAATCATTTTTAAATAAATAAACTAATACCAAAGAATAGTTTTGCGTTGCACAATAGAACTGTCAGAAAATTTGGGGTCGCAATGACGGTAGACTGTTAGTTGCGACCATATAATTACAGTTTTTTCTGTATGTAGGAACAATTTAAAGTCGTTGTCAATTTTTTCGTTGTATAGAAAATTAAACCGATTATTCAATGAAAAATTATATTACGTATCAAGATTGTACTGCATTATTTTATATACGAGTTTTGGCGTTATGTTTAAACGAGGACTAGCGAGTTTTAACAGTCACACTAGTCATAAAAACATTACAATCGAGATATACACATTTTTTTGCACGTACCTCCTTTAAAATAGCTGATTTTCACATCATAATAAGTATATTTCTAATATTTTCAGTTCGGCTATATTGGAATTATATGTGGACTGTTTACGATGGCAATTAATACTGTGCTGTCTTTTTTGCTAATATGGATTTAAATGGCAAGTGACAGACATTGAATCGGTAAAATCGCATTTTTTTTGTTTTACTTTACAAACTACTGCGAAAAATGGTTATTTTACAACTGCTATACAGGCGTAAAAAGCAGCTGTTTTATAGGGAGTTGTGCAAAAAACACTTTTAAAACAACCAAATGTACAAAAATAAGTTTTTTTTTTATTTTCCAGAAATTTTAAGAAATTACATAAGTTGTACACTACTAAAACTAAAAACGTTGGGCATTTCAAAAAATTTGTAACTTTTCGCGCCCAACGCTCTTTGTTTTAGTAATCTATATGAACTTAAATTTTCTAGTAAGTTAAAGTTACTTTATATTTTTAGTACATTTATAAAAGCCTCGTTTTAAAAAGTTTCTTTTTTTAAAATTTTATTTGAAATGCTTAGAAAAATGCTGCTGGAAATTTACAAAACAAAAATATGTTAAATATGAGACATACAATTAAAAAAATATGTATATTTCAATCGATTACTAATTTTCTTAGCAAAATCGATTTCAAACTTTACATCATGTTTCTCAAAATACTCTAGAATCTAGATGATAAAGTTGGTTTGTAACCAATTTGTAAACTTGCCACGTTGGTATCAATATTGACGATAGTCGAAATTCAAGTTAGACAAACTGTTGGAGTAAAATTTAAAATAATGCGGTTAGACTTAGTTGAGAACGACGTTTATTGTGGATTGGCAACTTTATGAAGAAAAATCTGTGGTCACAACTCAATGTAAACTCATTAATAAACCAGATTTTCTGACAATGCCTTCTGCAGCACAGCACAGGTACACTATTCTATAAGACGCGACACTCAAACAAGGAAGCCGTTTTTTGAAAGAGTCGTTTCTTATAGAATGCGTCTACTTTTCGTTAATACCGGTTACAATTTCAATATGTAATTACGAAAATAGAAGAAATTATTTTGTTTTTGGATTCTAACAGTCAAATAACTTACAAAACTAAACCGAAGACGTCGAACCTAATTGTGAGTTATAATAAAAGCATGCAATCAGAACTGTTAAATAAATATGCATTCTCCTTGTGCATGAACAAGCGAAGGAAGAAAGAGTTAAATGTGTCTGAAATGGCCGATGATTTCAAGAAAACGAGAAAATAAATCAAAATTTTTAATCAACACTTTTTTTCGGTCATAAAAAAAGTATTTCTAATATGGAATCAGCAGTTATACAAAGTATTGGTAAAGTATTAAAACATTCGAGAATATTTAATTCAGTAGTCAGCTGTGAGAAAGTATATAGGGTGGGGCAAAAATAAGATATTTTCTCCTTCTAAACAAGGCAAACAAAAGAGCTTTAATGGGATAAAATATACAAGATGGATCTCTGAAAAAGGCGATTTGAGAATTTTTTATTTGTTTCGTTTAGAATTATAAGCAGGTTTATATATCCGAACACATTTTTTCAACACTGTGCAGTGCTTATATTATTAAACCTGTTTCACTGCATGTAAATAAATTTTAAAACAGAACTGCACACAAAAAAAAGAAAAAAACGATAATAATTAATAGTTTCAGTTTTCTACCAACCGTTACAAAAATTATCAGTAAACAAATAAAAATTTTATTTTTGTACGAACAAATTATTATATTTTCAATTTATATGTTGAGGATGGAGGACTTCTGAAAATCTACAATACAATTTTGACAAAAAAAAGAGAAACACTACCATAAAGTGTTACAAAATCTAAGAATGCCTTTTTTTGGCGTGCTTCATGAATTTTGATACATTCTTTGTATAACTTTTGATTAAAATCGCAATTAATAATCACACTGAAATTTTCGAAAGCTTTGATTAAAATTCCGAGTTACACCAACACAGCAAATACAAAATAAAATCAAGATAAGATTCAGTTATTACATCCACCATTGACTGTGGGCAACTTTTCTAACCATCCCGCGTTCATGTCGATATTTTTTTGTTACTGCTCAGTCCCCATTAGTTGAAGCGCGATATATCGCCTATTATATACACTGACAAGCCGACACTAAAGTGAAAGTCCGATCAAAAATGATTCAGGGTGCTTACGTTAACCCGCAACAAATTGACAAACCGAAATTCTAAAATTAACTACTAGGCAGCCTGTAAACTATACGTGTGTCGAAATTTCGTTAAAAACTTACCGTAACAGACATCAAAATGATGTTGAGAAAAACTGTCGCTTACGCCTTTTTGAACAGTAACCCTAGAAGCTTATGAAAAATAATCAGATTTTTGAAAATTGCTGTAGTGGTGTAGCTTCAGATTTAAATTAACGCGTTAAATTATATCTCGCTTCGACAATCGTTTCAGTGTTCATAGTTAATCGTGCCATGATCGTTACAAACACAAAGATTAGAGAAGAGATGTGCATACCTGGGTGGAGGCCAGCATCTGTCCGAGCGCAGGGAATAGGAACGGTTAACCGATTGACGCTGTTCTGTCAGATTATTGGCAACGGATGTGGATTTCTGGTTGTCAGTTAAACTAGCGGAAGTGGTGTTAGCAGTAGTTGTTGAGTATGTAGGATTTCTGTTAACTATGAGTGTCGATGTAACCGAAACTTTATTAGTACAAGAGTCAGTGCAAGATAGGAAATTGACTGTCGAACTTGTTTTAAACAATTTGTTATTCAATTGTCGGCTAGTGTTGTTATTATTGTTAGAAGGCAAAGTACCGAGTCTATCGAACGTGTAGTGTTTGTTGTCGACTTTAGGGCTTGTTTTGTTTTGAGATGTCGGACTGGCAGGTATGGTCGGACAGGAGTTGGCTTTTATACGCTCGCGTAGTTCCTTGAGGCGGAGATAGAACCTATGTGTATCGCACGCACATGCAACAAAAATAAATAGCCACTGAACTTGGCCGCAAGCAAAATGAATTATGGACATCTAGCGTTGACCTTGACAATTTATCTTTAAATACTTTGACTTAGCATACATATTTTTTCTGCTTTTGTTAAGATATTTTTTAACGAACATCAATCACACTTATTTAGGGGGGAGGTCCTGATTTTTGTGACGTGATATTTTTAGGGGGTTGCAGAAAATGTGACACAGCGTAGGTAAAAAATTAGTGAATTTCGCGTGACGTATTTTATGGATGGCCCCTTTGCAGAAAAAAAAACAGGTTTTTTGAAAATAGAAATTTTGTTTTTATATAAACGTGAATATTTCGAAGAGTGATTAAATTTTTGGTGTAAAGACACTGAAAATTTCGTAAATCTACTTTGTACTGTTTCGGTCAACACTGATGCAGTAGGATTCAAAAAGTAAATTATTAATTAAAGAAAAAGTAAAAAAAAGTTATGAATAACATTAAAAGAGTAAGTTGAAAAGGTATTTACAAATTATTAATTGAATGTAGCAAAATAATATGTACAAACTAAATAAACATCGAGATTGTTGTTTCAAATACTATCATCACTTTGATTGTTTGTATTTTTTGTTAATTTACACAGAAGTTTCATTTATTTGACAATTAAATTATTCCATTGTTGACAAATTCGTATCCAATTAGTAGTATTAATAAAAAAAACATAATGTTACTGGGCGTTTAATACTCGATTTTTTAGTGTCGGTCAAATGTTTTCCACTATCTAGAAAAATATGCTGACACCAATTAGCACAAGCAAACATCTGGATCTCTTTTGGTTTAACAGTTATGGACACTTGAAGATTTTTTTGCGAATTTTACGACATTTTAATTGAACACCACTTCTAAGCCCAAAAAGATACGGACGTCTATTTGTCTTCATTGGAATGAAAGTGTTTTTTGTAGAGCATGATAAGTTTGAAAAAGATATTTAAAATTTTATCAAAAATCGCATTTTTTAAAGATTCTTCTAAAAAAATAGCAAAAATCGAAATCTTTCATATACTTTTCAAATTGAGAACCTTTGAAAAAATAATTGTGATTCCTATGAGCACAAACAAAATTCCTGCATCGCTTTTGGTATAGAAGTTTCTCGATTGTCTGCATGTTCAAACTAGACAAATAATTAGGCTCTGTGGAAACACTTTTTAGTTTTTTATTGCTTCAGTGCGAAGCTGTCCCATTTCAAATTCATTGCCAGTGCACTTTTAAAATTTTAGTTCTTACAGAAAATAGTCGAGTGGAAAACGCTATACGATTTTATCAATCTCGATGTTAATTTAACATATTAAGTTTTTAACAAAGCTTATTATGCAAACTGCAAAAATAACTACGTTAATCATGAAAAATTGTTAAAAAAACAAATAAATCACATTCAAACTTACTTTTCATCCGATTCGAAACTCTGAGTACGACGCAGCAGAACGTCAGCATCTGTGTTGTTCCGGGATGGTGGTGACGTTGGACTTTTTGAATCTTTATCACTGATACCTACAAATCAAACCTACGATTAGGATGCGAATGACTAATTTTTATAATAAGTCTGTTTGTTGATTTTAGAATTCATCGGATAAGCCAAACTGGTATATTGTTTGCCAACAAATACTTAAGAACTGTTTGAACCAACACATCCTGGCTAAAAATATGTCGGGGCGTTACAAATCATTTAACAAAGTTTTATCAATACTCCCGATTTATCGATAGATTTAAAATTTAAGTACAAAGATACTGTTGATTACTCAAAGATTGCTGATAGATGGTGAATAAGTAAAATTACATTCTTTGTACTCTTACATTTCATTTTGTATTCTAAATAAACAAATGAATCCCTTATCTCAACAAAAATTATTTTATTTGAGTTAATTTGTACAAATAAATCGCAGTGTTAAGACACCTTTTAAGATATATTTACCTTCATTTGCCAAAAACTCAAATAGATATTATGTTATCTAGAAATACGGCATATGTCAAAGTTATTAGATGCAGAGGTGACCTCGTTCCGTTGTATAGTAGTGGAGGGGAGGTGCGTCATCCAGTGGACGGTCTTTTTATATTGCATGGTTGATAGAAGTACGAAAGGTCTGCCAGCTGGCGTCATACATGGAACGAGGTAGCCTGTGTTCCTTTAATAACCTTGCATGACAGTAACGAGAAATTGATGCCATTTCTACTATGTTTATTACTTATAGCTATAAAACAGAAAATACTCATATCTGTCCGTCACACAAAAATTCTCCAACGGTGATTCCCGGCGTTATGAAATTTAAACAGTTTATTAAGCTTAGCAAATCTAGAAGAAAGTGACTTTTCAGTTCATTACGAGATTCCCGTTGCAATGTCAGTGTAAGTCAGCCCCAGTAACTTTGCTATTCATTATTGTGCGGCCCAGTTGAAGTCAGACCGTGTAACTGGTTTTAATAATTAATATAATCATTGAAAAATAAAATAAAAACACTTACGCAAAGATAACTTCGTGGGCGAATCATTACCCAGCCGAGACCTAAAGGAAGCCGGCCTACGCCACGCAGGCAACGTCGTGTCTTCTTGAGCGTTGTCGGAGATAGAACGTGGGGGTGCAGCGGGAGCTTGACTCCTTACAGCGCCGATATTGTTGTGTTCTGATGTAGGTATTCTGTTTGCTTCTGCATTTACGCGATTCTTTTTCTCTATAAAATAAACCATAGCGACCGGCAATAAGATCAATTGTAAAATAATAAACAGCATTATTCACTACGATTTTGAGGTCTATCCCAGGAGTGGCCAACCCGATATGATATTTTTCAGTCACAGCCATACCATGTAGATATCTTGTAGGTAGAATCTACGTATGTTATGCATACATTAGAGATAAATAATTTGAGTTTTGGTTAGTTAGTGATCGATAAAAAACGAGATTGCGATCGGTCAGTGGATCGCGATCGACAATGTTGGCCGTCCCTGGTCTATTCAACTAATACGTACCGTCATCTGTAATATTTTCCGAGCCCGTTTCAGACTCGGAAGTCTCGCTAGACGTTTCTGATTCCGTATCAGAACTGAGAGATAAATCCATATCTAATGCTGCATGCGCACAAATTATAACTTAAGTGTGACTTAGTATCGACTGTATTTGAAACAAAAGCTACAATTCATATAATCAAGTTTAAAACTCACCGACATTACTATCTGCTAAATTGATTTCGTTCTCATTATCTTTTCCAATTTCCACTTCGACCTTTTTGACTTTGGGTGGTTTCTCCGTTTCAGTATCGTCAGCCTGCGCGAGTTTTGTGTCAGACCTTCGTTTTGTTTGTTTGATTATGAGATCGTTGTTCATTGCCGACTGAGTCTTCTTCAGTTCTTCCAAATATCTAAACATATCCGTGTCCGCCACGTCGAAAGGTGTTTGACCCTGTAACAGTTAATAATATATTGATATTATTTTTGATAATACAAAAAAATAATATCAGTGTACAATAGAGATGTTGACTCTATTCAAATAAAAACATAATTTTAACATTAAGTGGTAGTTTCTATGATAGAAATACTAAGAAACACAATATTTTTCCTTATTTTTAAGAAATTTAATTTATATTTAATACATAAAACGTAATTAAATCACTTTTAAGTCACGTGACAACGAACACCAATCAAAGTGCACGACGTCACTAACTCAAAAACACTATCAGATGCTGTTATAAAGAATGACGCTGTTCACGCTGTCAAAAGGCTTCATTGTTTCGTTAATATTTAGAGTGTGCAATTTATTATTATTTATTATACTATTATAAAAAATTAAAAATGGTACTTTTCACGTTTCTGCCGCATACTTGTTCGTTTTTTTTTATAACCTTCTTTAATGTATTTTAATCCCAACAGTATCAACGAGTGGAAGAGCAGTTTAGCTGATCTCCGGTCTAATAAAGGCTACTATTATTATTATTAATTTATTGTAACGTAATTAACACACAGCAGGAAGTTTTCAGGTTGGTCCACAGGTTATCCAGTTTCCACATTTTTAACTATAGTTATCAGCATGGATGAAAATGTCGATTACACAGTTTAGATTTAGACTAGATAACTGGTAGATATTGAGCGTGAAAAAATATAAATTTAAATTAGTATTGGGCGTAGATAACCCTAACATTGCTTTTTTTTAACGGACATGAAAAAATTATGTTCTTAATGTCTGTACTCGGTATGTCTGTACGCTTGTTTATTTCAGAAACTACTAGATAGTTTTGGATGAAAATTTTACTGTATGGTTTAGGATGGTATGAAAGCAAGGATCTTAGACTAGTCACGTGATTCGGGCGATCCGGTTAAACAATGTAGCTTAAATTGTATGAGTGGAAACTTTTTTTAGCTAAAGGAGCGTCCATAAGCCACGTGGCCCTATTTCAGCCTCTCTGAAACCCCTCCCACCCTTCATGTAGCCTAACGTAGCGTTTCCTACGACCCCTCCCGGACGGAACATAGTTTTTTATAATAATAATAATAATACACGTTTATTGTACATATAAAATTCACAAAAGGCACTGTTCAACTTGCGTTGATCTTCCACCTAGCCCATAGAAAAATTTACATAGGAAAACGCAATATACAAAACAGTACAAAAAGAAAAAGGGTAATTTTTATTTCAGTTGCTGTCAGTAACTTATTGAAAATGAATTTAGAAAAATTATTTTTATTGTAATTTTTTGCATAAGCACGCAGATTATCCCAGAAGGCATTTTGTGTTTTCTGTTAAACTATTAAAAAAATTTTGATTAAAATGAACAAGACTAATATTTGTTATATGTAGATATTAATGTATAAAAGTAACTAATGTTTGAAAATAAATATTCAATTTATTCTGCAAATTATTTTCGTTGTGCCAAATAAAACAATTACGATGCATGACTCCCACTCCCCCCTCTCTTCACGTAGCTCAGTGTAGCTTTCGAACTGATCCTCCCTCCGTCTTGATCGAGCTACGTGATTTATGGACGCTCTCTAACCAAAGAAAAAAAACTGAACTGACTTCAAAAAACGAGTTAGAACGTCTGTAAACTCGATAAAATAATTTAAACTTTACAATCGCCTTTTATACCTTGTTTTGAAGTCAATACAAATAAACAAAATCGATTATAGAGAAATAATCCAGCTGATTTATAATTGTATCATATTACATACTCAATGATTGAATGTAGGTAGCGAAGGTGATTGTAAAACTAAAGGAGAAAGTATTTTATCCCTTTTAGGGACAATCTGACTGATGATTACTTTTTTGAAGTCGGTTGAATTTTTTTTTCTAGTTAAATTAAGATAATTTAGAACACGCCGATACATTCTTACCACATAGTTTTTCATATCCATGTCGGCTAAATTATCGGCTAATATCCGCGCAGCTTCTTTTTGTCCCCAGTGCGCCGCAGCGTGGAGGGGCGTCCATCCGTCTGCGTCTTGTCTGTCGACGTCCACCGGCCGACTGCCCTGAAGCAACGCGCTGAAATAAAACATCGTTATTTGAGTCTTTTTGCTAGTCTCAAAAATTACTGAACAGATTTGAAAAATTCTTTAACTGTTTAAAACTCAGCTGTTTCCTGCGTGATATAAATTATACATAATTAGACTATGACAAAACGTAAAGCAAGTTGTGGATTCCGCACGCGAATACGAAACTAAAACTCCAATAATGTTATTAAGATGAGTTGTTCACTAGCTGTTCAATACAACCCCTTCTTCACCCGCATAGCTTTAAAATAAAGGTAGTTCTAGCGTGGTATAATAAAGAAAAATCACTTTTCGACAAATTTTGCTCATTTTTAGGGTTCCGTACCTCAAAAGGAAAAAAACGGAACCCTTATAGGATCACTCGTGTGTCTGTCCGTCCCACTGTCAAAGCCAATTTGTGCCGAACTACTGGACCGATTGAGATGAAATTTGGTATACATATGTAAGTCGGTGACCATAAGACGGACGTGTACCATAAATAAATGAATTTTGAACATGGGGGTCATTTTTGGGGGGTAAATTAGAAAATTAAAAAAAAATTGGCAAACTACTGTGTGACATCAAATGAAAGAGCTTGTAGTAAGGGTCTCAAGTATATATATTTTTATAATTTTAAAATAAATAGTTTTTAAGTTTTTTAAGAAAATATATGAAAATTAACCGTTTACCCCCCTCTATTTCCTACTGGACCGATTGAGTTGAAATTTGGTACACATATGTTGGCGACCCAAAGACGGCCGTGTGACGTAAATCAATAAATTTTGAACATGGGGGTAATTTTTGGGGAAAAATTAGGAAATACAAAAAAAGTTTTGCAAACTGTACCGCGTGACATATCAAATGAAAGGGCTTGTAGTAAGCGTCTCAAATATATTTTTTTTATAATTTTAAAATAGTTTTAAAGTTATTTAAGAAAATAGATGAACAATTGACCATCCCCCCCCTTATCTCCGAAACTACTGCGCCTAAAATTTTGAAAAAAATATGGAATGTCGGCTCTCGCCCATAGTTTACAGGAAAATTGAAACGAAAATCTTAAGTCTTAAAGTACTCACGGAAAACGGAATAGTATGGAACCCTCTTCTCGCAAGTTCGACTCGCACTTGACCGGTTTTTTTTTCATAGGCTCAAAATAATGTTTTCTAATAAATCCCAAAATTTCAGAAGTTTTGACCGTTTAAAACGCGAGATAAATGTAATATCACAGTTCACAGTTTTCACGGTCAACATGTGAAAATTGCGAACTTTGTTATTAATTATCTCGCGTTCTAAACGGTCAAAAATTCTAAAACTTCGGGATTTATTAGAAAACGTTATTTTGAGTCTAAGAAAAAAAATGAGCAACATCTGTCGAATGGTGATTTTTCTTTATTATACCACCCTAGAACTACCTTAAAAGCATTTGAATATGTGTGTGCGTACAAAATGCATGAAAAACAGTTCAGGAAATCTCTAATTTCAATGAAAAACCTTATTCAATCTTTGATGGTAATGCTTTCAAAATAAACTCGAAGTATTATATATTATTTGACGTCAATATATGATTTAAAATCAGGTAAAAATAACAAAAATATCGGAAGTTTAACACAAATTTATACACAGGAAAAAAATTACAAAAATAGTTGGCCAAATTTCTCAATATTTTTAACATACATTTGTAAAGGAAAAATTTAGAATGTTAACCAAACTTCTCGTAACTCGAAATCTCATGTCATGCTGTAAAGAAATATTGACAAATATAATGTTTTTTCAAGCCAAATTTGTGAAGTTAATTGTTCACAGTTATTAAAAGAAGTAGTAAAACGCATTTTACAACCACAATTTGAAATTTTCGGTCATTTTTTTCAATCTGAATGAAGAGGAAAATACTGTATGTATGCCTGTGTGTTTGTCGCGGGTAAGCTTAGAAACTACTGAACCATTTGAAAGCAAATTTTTTACTGTTTAAGGGGGTCGTCTGGTGTGAGGGGTCAAAAAAACCGAAAATTTTTTTTTGCTTAAATCGCCTTTTTAGGATTTCCAGATTATGTTTGTGAAAGAGTTTTTCGAAATTCGAAGTCGTTGGAAAGTTACAGAGGTAGATCGTGAGTCAAGTGCTTTTTTCTATTACGCATACTTGATTTTTCAAACGCGTTTTTCTCGAAACTGTATTTTTTAAAATGGTTGCCACGATATCTGAAAAACTAATGATCCGATTACGTTGAAATTTTTATGGTATCTTCAGTACATCTATAGTTCTAGCCCGAACCAAAATCGTTGTGATAACTGTAATAGTTTTTTTATTCTTCAAGCTGGAATAGTAAAAAAAACGATGAAAATCGTAAATTTTTTTTTAAATCTTCGCCAAACATGAAGTTTTCAATATTTCGACTTAATTCTGGTACCGGCTGTAGTCACAGGCCTACCAATTAAAACGCAATTTGATTTGTTGATTTTAGATAAGCAGAACAGTATATATCGTGGCAACCGTCAGCCGACTTTTTTTTACATGGGCGTCATCCCGGAGATCTACACTCGGTTCAACTGTACATTTCAACGTGAAAAAATTTTGAAAAATTGGTGAAATGTCAATAAATACATGATGAAAATATTAAGGTAGTATACATTCATTGTTCGCCACGAAAAATTCCCAAAAAAGTGTGAAAAAAACAGTTGTCACACCAGACGACCCCCTTACAATCTGCTTCAACCCGCGTGATGCAAGCTACATATTATTCAACGACAAAAGGGGGCTGATCAGTGAACAAAAACATAAAGTTGAAAGTCCCGTAGTGAGTTAAATACCGTACTATACATTTATCGTCACATATAACTATGGTTGCACTCAAATCTTGGTGGCAAATCAAAAGTTACCCGGGAGAAGTTGGGGCGGAGAGCTAACAATTTGGAAAGTTGGGTATTTTTAAAATTCGACAATGCTTATGTATAAAGAGCTGTGTGTAATCACAATTTAAGGTCATAGTCAAAGCAGATTTTCTAACAATGCGTTCTGTAAACCACCGTAAGTCTATGACTAAAAATTGATGGTTTCGACAAACTGTCATCTGTATCATTATGAGAACAGACAAAAAGAAAAACAAAGAAATACAACTCACAATCTGCATAAGTTAAGTATTAGGTATAATGTAATTGAATACCTAGAAAAATGTAAACGAAACTTACAAGGTCAACTGTTTCTCATAGGTAAGAACAAAAGCACGTATGCATCAATATTTGTTTAATTGTTCATAATAATATCTGGCATTTGTGTGACATTTGGAGCAAAAACAATATTGCCCGTGGACAATCAAACATCAAATAGATTAAACGTAGAATTTCATTAATAAATTATGTTTGTTATACTTTTTTTTGTACGTACAGTCTAGTTTCAAAAACACTGGTCGCGTTTTAAAATTGGAACAAAAAAACGGTAAAGTGCGAGCTGAGCTCGCGTGAAGATGGTTCCGTACCATTCCGTTTTCCGTGAAACATAATTAAAACTTAAGGTAGTTGTCGTGGTACAATATTGTCAAAAAGTTATAGATTATACGCGCCACAAAAGTATACTAGCTTGTAGCTAAGTGGTCCATTATTTGTACGCAAGACTGTACCCGTGGAAACGTAACCCATACAGTATTCATATGCATGTACACTTTTCTATAAATTGTTGAACTTTAAACCGTTATTTATAAATAATTAGACGGTCAAAAAAAATTCTTATTTTTTTTAAAACTCATAAATGCATTGAAATACTGTCAGTTTTTGGAAAGTTTCTGACAGTTAGTTCTTTTTTTATAAATAAGAAACTGATTCAGAACTACAGAGATCGTATACAATCAATGTTAATTATCCAATTTTTAATTGAATTTATCTCGGATTATATACGGTTGATCGACTTGAAATTTTCAGGATCATTGTATTATCATGTCCTTAATAAGTATTTTCTGACGGTGTGCCTTAACCACGACACTACTTTAAGATGTTCGTTTAGGTTTTGCTGTACACTAGGAGTGGGCTCTATATTTCCCATTTTTTCCTCAATATTTTAGGCTCAGTAGTTTCAGAGATGTCTTTAATATGTTTTAGACTATGCATTTTAAAATCATAAAAAAGATGTATATTTGTATTTCTAACGAGCCCTTTCATTTGATAGGTCCCATGATATACTTGAAAAAAACTTTGTTTTTTATTTTTTAACTTGCCTCCCAAAAATTAACCTCTAAAATCTGAATTTGCTTGTGTACGCTAAACGTCCGTGATTGGGTCATTTAGCTCCAAATTTCAACGTTTTTTTCCCAGTAGATTTGGAGAAAATAAGCTGTGCCAGACGGACAGGCAGACAGTCACGAGAATGATCCAGGGGTTCATTATTTGTACGGAACTCTGAAAACATAGTATGTATCCCGGAGTATTATGATATTATGACTCGCGTGACTGATGAAACTCGCATGAACTCGTTTTTACACATTATCACATCTCATATATAATAGTAACTTAATTACATCTTAGATACATATATTGCTTTCAAAAGTATAGTACTTACTTCATGACTTCAATATAACCCTTGGCAGCTGCCACATGTAACGCGGTGGCTCCTGTTTTGGGGTGAGGGGTATCGGCGACGTCGCTGTCTCCGGACACCCAGTCACGAGCGTCTTGTAACATGCGTCGCTCCTCTTGACTTCTCGCTGAATCACAATCTACACCTGCAAGGAGCAACATATTTTAATAATAACAAATTTATGCTCTTTTTGGTTGGATCAAGAGTGGCTGTAACCGTTTTCAATTTTTCCGGTTAGTAAAAAATCCAGCCAACTGGGCGACAGGACCATTCCAACTTTGAAAATATTCACATTTGACATTATAACAAAAAAAAATTCTGCTAAGGCGCGCAGTGACGCGGGTACGGCTAGTAACAAAAATGATATTAAATAAAAAGGATCAGGTGAAAAGACCAATTTTTAGGTACGTTTTTATTCGATATACGACGTTTCGTCGGTATTATTCCGACTTCTTCAAGTATCTCGAAAATTTAGTTAAAATATAAGTCATACCAATATTTTTTAAAATAAAATAATGAAGTACAATAATAGTCCAAAAATTATTAGCGTCAACTGATTAACTAATATGAAATATTACTAATAATATTACTAATAATATTAGTTAATCAGTTGACGCTAATAATTTTTGGACTATTATTGTACTTCATTATTTTATTTTAAAAAATATTGGTATGACTTATATTTTGACTAAATTTTCGAGATACTTGAAGAAGTTGGAATAATACCGACGAAACGTCGTATATCGAATAAAAACGTACCTTATCTATTTGTTTCCATGGTTACATAATATGGTTTAACATGTAAAAATTAATCAAGCATGCTTGTCAGCTACCTAACTTCTTTTTGACAGATCTTTAGAACAAAAGAACAGTTGATTTTTTTTTCATTTTCAAAATATTTTCGAAACAAGTTTACAAAAAATTTTTTTACAAAACTTTCTTAGAAAAATAAATAGAACATAAATCATTATGGAAAAGTATATCGTTACATCAGGAAAAACAATGTTAACGCATATATATTTCTTTTGCGCATGCGCCGATTTTCCCCAAAAACAACAGGGCTCTTCATATTTGCATACCTAACATCCTCCCAAAATTTGGTTCCAATCCGTTCATTCATTTGACCTTTATCGTGCTCACAGACTAACAGATGCACAGAGTTCTTCAAAAATATGCTCTATTTATTTTTCTAAGAAAGTTTTGTACAAAAAAAATTTTTTTCTAAACTTTATAGTTTCGGAAATATTTTGAAAATAAAAAAAATCAGCTTTTCTTTTGTTCTGGAGTTTTATTGATCTGTCAAAAATAGTTCACAAGCATGCTTCAATAGGGTATTTAAACTTGGAATGATCTTGTCGCCCAATTGGCTGAATTTTTTTTAACCTTCTGCCCCGAAATTTTGCATTCTGGACTTTGTAACACAATTTATAACTGTACGGACGGTACCTTTCTGGTTGATTTCAGCTTGAAGCAGATCTTCCATGGGCTCGCATTCGGCAATGTCGATCGCGAGCTCGCCATCGTTGTTGACGGCGGCTACATCGGCGCCATTCTCGAGCAGATATTTAGCTATGGACTGGAAACCGCACGACGCTGTCGCATGTAGCGGCGTCCAGCCTTCATTGTCACCTCGGTTCACGTCCGCGCCATTCTCTACCAGGAATTCTACCATATCGAGGTTGTCGTCGATGCATGCCTGCAATAAAAGTTCACCAAATTAACAATGTCGCCTAATTGCATTATATAAAAAGAATCTTATGTGGCAAACTTTAGACTCGTCTATGACAAACTCTTGATTTCCCGATTCTAATCTGAGCATTAGAAATTTGATTTTATATTAACTAAGTTTGTCAAACTACGTACACCATTCAATGTAATTTTAGTTTCTTGATTTCGACCACTTAATTAAATAGCTACAGAGCCACTGTACTGCTGAATGAGAAAAGCCATCCCTAATCCCTAATTGTATATATAATATTATAAATGTGAATGTAAGTATGTTTGTTACGCTTTCACGCCAAAACTACTGAACCAATTATCATGAAACTTTGTACACATATTTTTAAAGGTATTAGAAAGGACTTTTTACTAAAAAAAATTTTTTTTTTAATAAAAAGTATCTTATGTCCTTTCTAATACCTCTAAGAATATGTGTACAAAGTTTCATGATAATCGGTTCAGTAGTTTTGGCGTGAAAGCGTAACAAACGAATTACAAATCCGAGCGAACGAACGAAGTGAGTGTTTGAGTAATTAAACAACTAATTATAAATTCGAGTGAACGAACGGAGTGAGTGAGTGAGTAATGAAACAAATAACTATACAAATAATAATGCTGAGCTGCAGAAAGTATTGTCAGAAAATTTGATTTGACAATGATCTTAGATTGTTACTACGCGCAGTCGGGCAAAAAAAAATTTTATAATGTCGAAATATTTCGTGGATTACGACTTCGAGTATACCTTTAGTTAGACCTGCTCTAAACTAAACGATATCTTGATAATTAACATTTGATGCAGCTGTCAAATAAATATTTATAATGATTTTTCAAGTGCAGTCTCAGTAAACCAGACGGTAGAAAAACAAAAGGTCAAAACAACTGATCATGGGGTTAATACCTTAAGTACAGTAACTCAATAAATAGTACATTAATGATGATGTACGCCCACGATCCATCCAGCTTAATGCATTAATTAAACTTGACCAATATAAGGTTAAAACAATTGGGACTTAAGCTGCGCCAGTGGCGGGGATCGGAAACTGAACGCTATGCCAAATGTAATTTGTTTTCGATGACTTCTCTAAAATTTAAAACAGTAAAATCTGAATTAATTCGACCCGGTTTTATAAGAGTTCACGATTTACCGAGGTTAAATCTAATTTTTACTTTCCTTAAAAACCAAGCCTGCGTGCGTAATACCCCGGGAGTTATTCAAGCAATGCGATTTTTTGTATGGGTGATATACTTATTTTTGAAGTTTAACTTCTTTAGCGACGTATCTGTTTGAAAAAAGTAAAAAAAACGAGGGGAAATAGAATCGACTCCTAAAGGGGAAGTTATTTTGTTTCCTAAATTACATGAAACTGACAAGGACAGAAGTTTATAGTGTGTTGCTAGGGTATGTGTAAATATTATAAATTTGTTTGACATAACAAAAAATTAAACTTGGAAATAAGATTAAAAACTAAAGAAGTTAAACTTCTGATGTGAGCTTATGAGGGTGAGGCTCATTACAATTTTTATGAGTAAAATGTTGATTTTTGTCCTAAAAATACATAGTTTTAATTTAAATCGTCAAAAAGTCTGTATTATCCGCAGCTGTTGAGCGTCTATAATCCACAATCTCTCCTCCCACAGCCTCCTCATCTGCATTTTCTGCTCATTTTTAGGGTTCCGTACACCCGATGAGAAAACGGAACCCTTTTTATATACTATCGTACATTACACATATATAAAATGTAATGAAATATTTTCTAGTTTTTTTTTCTTTTGTTTTGACCGGTTTGCAGGGAGCCACTTTTCATACATATTTTGTGCTAGGAGACCGATTTTGCCATTTCGTCTCCAGGTGTATTCGTTCTGAGCACACACGCAAAATTTGAGCAGAAACAATTCTGCGGTTTGGGTTCTACAGATATAATATGTAGATATACATTTTTAAAAACTACCTTTTTGGGTTCAGAGTACCAAAAATATCAACATCGAATTCTTCCTTATCTACCTACTTCGTATATGGAAAAATAAAAAGTTAAAAAACAGTTTTCGCGCTTCTTAAGAGGAACCGCCACTGAGAAACGCCATATTTATTCGTCATTTCGGACACACAGACCAGTCTGCCGAGTTACAATTAAAAAACAATCACTAATGACAAACAAAAATTCAAGGAATCCGAAATAATCACCGAATGGTAAAAATAAGTCTTTATTTACTTTTTCAACATAGGATAAACAACAAAGCGTGCTAACTATGTTGTTTATTTTCGGGGTAAAGACTACACATTATCTTATATAAACGGTTTACACTTTTTATACGGATTAAAGACCGTTTAATAAAAGACTAGACAGACTAGTAGATTATTGACTATATAGTCAATGTTCAAATTAACAGCGCTGTTAAATTTGTCTTACTATATTTTATGTGTGGTGTTACATTTGTTACCAAGTGATAAAAAATTAACAGCAGATATTTTGAGTATGTATACTTTTAAAAGTAGCTTAAAAATTTAAATGTCCCATCTTATACAGAATGTTTCATAAGTATTCCTTAGACTATTCTAAGAAAAAAAGTTCCCATAAACATGAGTCCAGAAATGCTTAGCCCCACAAAATTGGCAAACGGCTGCCGAACGTTTTTATTTCACGTATTGTCCTTCGAGAATGCATATGTATACGAAATTTCAACTCAATCGGTTAACAGGAAGTGAGTCAAATTTCAATAACTGAATTTGGTTCATCATACATGACCACAGGGGGACTAGAAATCTCGACGGTCTAGCTTGTTTAGCAGTAGCCGTCCTCTTCTGCTGATTTTGCAGCGTAAAATGTAAAGTACCTACTAAGAAAATTTTGTTTAATTTTGTAACATTTATTGTTAAATAATTTTTTATCACATTAATTATATATTTATTTATTTTTGTTCATAAAACATTTATGAAAATCAAATAAAAGTTCAAGTTAGGAGTTATGTTCGTGATGAGGAAGGTTCCTCATTTGACACATTTTGTTTTTTGTGAAGAAGTCATCTAATGTCGTTTGCCTTTTTCTGTTTTGTTCAGCAAGCTGTTGTCAATAGAAAGATATTGCATCAATGACACTTTGAACTTCTACAACATTTGAATCATTTTGTATAAACTGATCCATAATTTACGTTATAGTGGTTAAACTTTTTTTTTAGAAACGCGTAATACTGAAACAGCGTTACGCGAGGTCTTATTGTATAGTAAGACCTCGCGTAACGCTGTTTCAGTATTACGCGTTTCTAAAAAAAAGAAGTAAAAGATGTAAAACCGTTGAAAAACTGAGAGGTGCGTTAATTTTGGCCAGGAGAGTGCATGTGTGCAGCGTGAAATAAGCTTCCGATTCGATTTTGACATGCGAGTTCTGACGCAAGAAATAATGCACATAAATAACTCACACTGACCAACACTGCAAAAGATCCACCTCCTCCTTTTCGGTGACATTACATTTTAAACTCGCCAAACTGACGTGCAGCAGTTGAATTTCTTCAAATTGCAGCTATTGTCAATTGTCAAAATACTCTTCAATTAAATGCGCTTTCATAAAACGACACGCTGATTCGAAAGGCTATCTGGGTTCTAGTATCCATTCACGTTATCAAGTTTTATAGTAGAGAATAGAGGTTCTCAAGCTTTTAAACACTGCGATCAACTTTTTAAAAACCCAAACTATATAGTAGTGTCGCAGCTACGTAACCAAAGGCCTCGGTGCAAAAATTAAATTGGGACCCTATCTAAATTGGCTAAGTTTTATCGGCACAGCGTCGACCACACGGAGCCTTATTTTTAATATTAAATGAAAAGTAGGGGAGAACCACGTACCTTGAGACAGTTCGTACCTTGGGACATTCTAGTTTTAAACCATTCTCGACCATGCTTTAAGCTGAAAAATCAGTGATAGAACCATTTTTAAGTAGATATCAGTTAGTTCAGTTTGAGTGTAGCTACAATAAGAAATTTAGGTGCAAGTGATAAATTTGTATTTTTGAAGTGTCAAAGTAATTTTTAATTCTCAGACATCAAAACCAATTTCTATAAAGGTAAGCAGTTTATTGTTTATATTTATAACTCACATTGTTAAATGCAAGACGAATCAAGTATTTTCTTTATTCTGAAGTTTCTTAATCTATAATTTTATAATTTATAGTAAGTGATTAGTAACATTTATTAGGTACGTACCTTGGGACATCTGTCAGTTCGTACCTTAAGGAAACCTGGAAGATGTCGTATCCTCACGGATACACCAGAAAAAAATGTAATTGAAATGCAACAACTTGCCAGAAATAACAAAAAAAAAAATAAACGCATAAATTCCAAAATAGAAAAAATAAAAATAAATTTAAAAAACCCGGGTCGCAGTGCCAAAACCCTGCCGACAATATAGTGTATTTGCTTGTATAGGGCCGTGTGGTTTTATACTTTTATTATGTGAAATTAAGTTTGTTTTTGGGCAAAATAAAAAATTTAACCCCTTAATACACCCCTTAAAATAACATTTTTTTTCTTAATTGTAATATTATTATCAATCTAACGTCTACATTGAATTAAATACACCCTTCAATAAATAAGTCACTATCTGCAAACTAGTGTTTTCATAAAATTTGTAAATCCGGTTCTGTCGGGCCGATTTTATTAAAATTTTGGGGACACTTTTTAATTACTACCAAAGGGTTAAATTTCAATTTTGAAACGATTCGGAGAATTTTTTCGGTATTTTGGGGCCCAAAAACATTTTTCAACCCCTAAAAACTACCCTTAAAATAGCCCGATTAGGCCCATTTTAAATAGGCTTCTTGCAGTGATGGATTTCAACACGTGGTTCAAATTTTGTTGAAATCAATTAACTCTTTCGAAAGTTATTGCGCGTACACACATATATATATATATATAAACATTTTTAAAAATGGTGCCAAAGTGTTTAGGAGGTTATGAAACGTCGAGAAATTTTGGTCCGACCCCTAGGTCCCGCCATCCGACCGACGTCAATAGTGTATGTTGCCATATGGCAAATACACTAATAAAGATGTTAAATCCTAAGTCTAGCAGTAGTACGAAGCGAAAAAATAATCAGCTTGAGTTTGAAGTTGATTTTTCAGCTTATAGTGTTGCTTAATTATTATAAAAAGTATTGTGTTGTTACGGTCCTAAGGTAAATACCGCCCTGTCCCAAAGTACGTGCAATATGTTGTACCTTAGGACAGTTTTTTCTTTTTCTTTTTTAATTCAGAATATTGTTTATTTTTTTTTGAAGTTTGTGTAATGGATTTCGTTTAATAAAAACATATGTTTCGTTCTGTTTAATTGCATTATCGATTTTCCCAAAACTAACTTGTTATGCATGCAAAAAACAAAAACCCGGGTCGCAGTGCCAAAACCCTGCCGACAATATAGTGTATTTGCTTGTATAGGGCCGTGTGGTTTTATAGTTTTATTATGTGAAATTAAGTTTGTTTTTGGGCAAAATAAAAAATTTAACCCCTTAATACACCCCTTAAAATAACATTTTTTTTCTTAATTGTAATATTATTATCAATCTAACGTCTACACCGAATTAAAGACACCCTTCAATAAATAAATCACTATCTGCAAATTAGTGTTTTCAAAAAATTTGTAAGTCCGGTCCTGTTGAGGCCATTTTATTAAAATTTTAGGGGCACTTTTTAATTGCTACTGACAGGTTAAATATCAATTTTGAAACGATTCTGAGAATTTTTTCGGAATTTTGGGGCCCAAAAACCCCTAAAAACTACCCTTAAAATGGCCCGATTACGCCCATTTTAAATAGGCTTCTTGCGGTGATGGATTTCAACACGTGGTCCAAATTTCGTTAAAATCAATTAACTCTTTCGAAAGTTATTGCCCGTACACATATATATATATATATATATATATATATATATATATATATATATACATATATATATAAACATTTTCAAAAATGGTGCCAATGTGTTTAGGAGGTTATGAAACGTCGAGAAATTTTGGTCCGACCCCTAGGTCCCGCCATCCGACCGACGCCAATAGTGTATGTTGCCATATGGCAAATACACTAAAAAGTGTCTCAAGGTACGTGATTCTCCCCTATAATTACTATTAATAATAATATATTCCGAGTCGACATTTATTTCGAAAAGTTCCAACTTTCTAGGAATCTTTTTTTTAAATTTCACTAGCATTAATAGGTTTCGAATTATTTGCAAATAATTAGATCCCCTTTTTTGGGATTCTTTAATTGTTAACAAGTTTTGCAATTATTTATGTGCGGATTTCAAACTTTTGCACATTTTTCTAGAGGTCATTACGAATCCAATGATCTATGACATATATTTTAACTCGCAGTACCAAAAATTGACACGTTTTTCAACTTGTGAACTACAGGGGCCAAAGAGTCAAAAGTCAAAAATTCTTTATTCGATTAGGATATTTAAATAACGTTTTCGAACGTCGCTCAGGAGGCTGGGAGGCCCTCTGAGCTTGGGGGTCCCAGTGCATTGCACCGCCTAGCACTCCGATAGCTACGCCACTGCTATATTAATTGCAATGCGCTGGGGATGGGTAGGTCGCCACCTCATCCCCAGCGCATTGCAATTTTTCACAGATACTTGATCGTTGCTGTAGCTAGAGTTGAATTTAAGGTAGGGTAGCGGTAGTTAGAGGTAGGGCGGAAGCAAAAATTTTACTTGATCTGATCAAATCGATTTTCGTCGTACTTGAGTGTGAGCGAGTGAGATAGTACTTAATTATCGGGAGGGGGTGATAGATAAGAGCCAAAAAGTCATTTATTCAGGTTTACATTATGTCTCCAAACATATTATATTCAATATAATAATAAAAAGTCCTTCCTTAAAACTGAATTCATCGATTCGCCATATTATTAAAAATGCGAAGAACTTAATTCAGATCAACTGACTTCTAACTATGGTATTTTTTAAGGTAGGGCATAACCCCATAATGCGCCCCGTGTACTTGACTAACTAAGAAAAGGCATCTCAACAAAAAAATACGTTTTTTTCTTTTTATTTCATTTGCTTCACATTTATTTTATAAAGAACAGCTCGCGTTATTCTTAGGTGCAAAAATTCGACAATTGCAACTTGTTTCGCTATTTGATTTTAATTCCTATCAACTTCACAAAAATGTGAAGATAAAAAGGGGAATAATACATTCAAAACTTCAGTAAAAAGAATTGGAAAAGTGTGTTGAACAGATAGCCAAAATTGCAGCGTGAATTTGCTACGATTAATTTTGTTTTTACTTGAGAAAACATTAAAATATGCATTCCAGATCTTGTCACGATTCACCAAAAAACGACTTGCGAGCCACAGCTTGGGAAGCGTTGGTATAGAATATACCAATGTCCATTTTTTTAAATAGATGTTAAAGTGAAAAATCGTCCTGGGTCTCAGTAAAACCAAGTCCAGTCACGTGCCAACGATGGCTTGACAGTCATTGGCAAATATTTTATTCAAATCTCTTCTTCCCCTACTCCAATGACTTTGAGCTGGCTATACACTGGTCCACTTTGGTTCAATGTTCCTTGGCAAATATTTGCACTTAATTAACCTCAATTATTCGGTAGGTATTGATGACAGTATAATTTTTTATACATTTCATTAATCATTTTATCAAACCTCCAACTATGAAGAGTTTGATTTGCAATTAATTACAAACAAATATGCGACGAATGGGTGTTCAGATTGTCCAAACAAGGTGGCTCCTTTAACTTGTGTTGAAACCTGGTCAGTATTTGTGATTCTTTTCAACCAGCCCTCCAATACGGTCCAACCTCAAATATTTGAAGATCATCGTTACTGGTGAAGTGGCCACATAGTGACATACTCATTATTAGGCCAGGTTTACCATATTGTGTAAACCCTAGTCTTTAGTGCTAAACTACAACCTCTCTCCAATGATCACTGTGACGACACTTGAAGTATAGGGATGGCGCTCTGAGATCGAAGAATCGATTTTTTGGGCCAGAAAAATCGATTTTTTTAATCAATATTTAGTACTGAATTGATCCAGTGAATCGATATTTCACCCTTGAAAATTGAGAGTCGATTTTTTCTGTTTTGATATAAGTACCATAAAAGTATTTACAATTAGTTGAATGAATCCAAACACATGCAAAGAAATGACAATTTTTCTTTTAATTACTCAAAAACCCGCGAGATGACTGTGTGCTGTTTCCTTCGCCTCTCCTTAATAGAATATAGAAATAAAAAAAAATACGTTTTTAATTTGTGTTTTGTTGTATTTGATAACATTGCGTCATTTGTTTACGTCTTGATTGACTGACTCTTGTGATGTACTGCGAAATAAATATTGATTTTTTTGGTTGTAAAAAAACTTTAATTAGTTCAAAATGATACAAAATCGATTACTGTGGTGTCCTTTTTGT
The DNA here is from genome assembly GCA_034508555.1 of Venustoraphidia nigricollis. NCBI lineage: Eukaryota > Metazoa > Arthropoda > Insecta > Raphidioptera > Raphidiidae > Venustoraphidia > Venustoraphidia nigricollis. Next base: position 3,084,893 of record JAVRKA010000049.1, on the reverse strand, counting down.
TTTCCACAATATGGGTTTATGTTTATACGGTAAATGCAAACTCTAAAAGCAAATCGAAAAAAAAATTAAGTCAAAAAGATTTTTAAGTTAAACGGTTTTATTTAAAATTAAGACAATAATGATGTTAATTTAGTACTAAAAGCTAAAAAATAATTCGGTACGTCCTAGATACCACATCACACCACTTTCCTCATCAATCTAGGACATTAATCAGACAAAAAAAATAAAATCGTTGGTCGTAACGTAACCTGAGTAAATATGTAGGTAAATAGCATTTATAATGATATAGTGGTTGACTTGATAGAAATTTCACGCGCCCAACGATTTTATTTTTTTGTCTGATTAATGCCCTAGATTGATGAGGAGAGTGGTGTGATGAGTGGTACCTAGGACCTATCGAATTATTTTTTAGCTTTTAGTACTTTATTAACATCATTATTGTCTTAATTTAAAAAAAAACCGTTTAATTAAAAAATCTTTTTTACTTAATTTTTTATTTTCAAGTTTTTAGTTTTTTTATTCATAGTGAACTTTATTCTTCTATTCAAGCCCTTTCATTTGATACCCATATTGAGGTAGTTGTGAAAGAATATGTAATCCGCCATTTTGTAGCGGCGGCCATCTTGAATTTACAATGATACAAAATGTAGTAAATTGTATTGTTATCCGAACTAAATGTGTGCGCCAAACATCAGATCAATCTGTCAACAGGAAGGGGGTGCAACTTTAATTACTAGATTTGACCCAAACAAACACGGTAAACTAAATTAAACCGTTTAAAAAGATCGATTTCTGGGAAATCGATCTTGTAGACTTCGATTTTTTTGTGAATCGATTTATCAGATTTCGATTCGAATCGATTTAAAAATCGATCTTTCTCGGAAAGAATCGCCATCCCTAACTTGAGGGTAGCCACATGTGGTTAACGCCGTACGGTATGCAAATAACTGGACCGATCAAAGTACCTTGGGGTTGAGCGCCGATGTCGGTGACCGCGCCAACCGCACACAAACACACAGAGGCCGCTGCGCCGCCGGCTGCCAAATTTGGATGCCGCGGAAGTTGTATTTGTTCTGCAACGGCACGTGTGCTGCACGCGTTTGTTATGCGGAATTGATTTCTTAAAACAAAAGTCGACTGGATTTTGTTTACAAATGGCACCAATGCTCACACTTCACCAGTTTTGTATACCAGATTGTAATAGCTTCTATCTGTACTCTCGTATTATTTTTTGTTGTTGTTTTTTTCATAATACTAAACGTGTTTCCAGAATTTTTGTCTATCACTCAAGAATGGTTTGCGTTTAAACCAGACACACTGAATTTCTTAAGACAAAAATATTGTTTGAGTGACAACTACAGCTTGGCTTGCCGTGTCAATTATAATGAGAATTAGTTACATCTTATAGAAAATGGACTGTTAAGTTTGCGTTTTCTACACTGTAATAACCCCTGACTTAATGAAAGCATTAATAAATAATACCTGCCATTTAAATTTAACACGTCTCTTGCAAAAGGAACGGAACGTTTTATGTGAGGTATTGAATAAAAAGCTTCCACAAAATATCAAAACGTGAACATTTTTTTCTCGACTCATTTTTCTCTAACCCTGTTAAAAAAAATTGATTAAAGTAGAAGCAGTTTTAATCACGGATGTTACTGAGCTACGATTTTGATTCCAAATTCACACATAATCTGATATTTTTTCACATCCGATTCCGTGCCCGTTAAAAAAACTACTATTTTGCACACACCCCTATAATACAGCGATAGTAAAATGGCCCATTTCGCATTAGTGCGTAAAAACAAAAAAAAAAACGATCTTATAGTAATTCCCAAAAGTGACTACTGTTTAATTCTGTAAGATGAACAGAGCTAGCAAAGCGGCACAAACCAGGCGTAGTTTTCGTAAACAAATGAAATATAATATGGTCGCACACAGTGCTGACACCAGCTGTGAGAAATATTATTATGAAGTGGAAACCAGCTATTTTTCAGGAGGTACATGCCAGAAATGTAGTATGTATCTAATGCTTTTATAGCTCGTGTGACTGACTGTTCAAACTCGCTGGCTCCCGTTTTTCCAAAACGTCACATAAAATAAAGCATAACGTTCTAGAAATAGTTCAGATATCTACACGAGATTTTACATCCGATATATCGATATAAGCATCCATAACATCTCTGGGTTCAATCATATTTTCTGATGACGCTATTAAGCTTAATGAAACTTGCGTCAAGAAAAAAAAAGAAACGGTGTATTTTACACTACACACTACAAAAGTGAAACTGGTATAATAGTTTAAAAAAAAAACAATAATAATTGCACCGAGCGCCTTGATCGAACCTACGATTCTTAGATTACAAGTACTTCGCCGTCACCTTAACTTAATGTTCTACAGCCGATTTTTATAGTAAACGGTATACGTACATAGCAGCGTTTCGTTACATTTTTAATCTCATGTGTCGATTTTACCATACAGTATCAAAGGAAGTTTTACATCAAAAGTTGGATGTTTTATAGAAACTTTTCTTTAATATTTAAGTATCAGTGAAAGTGCAGGTCTGTGCTAATAATAAACAATATAATGTCTAGATTATTTGCTGCGTTCAGTGCGTCGATCATCTGCTATCTTTGCATTTCGAATTACGCACATGGCGTGCGATACACATTACTATGTAATGTAACGTATAAAAAAGATATACGGGACGCGTCAAGGCCGATTATAAATATCTTTGTAACTTAAGTGTATCGATCAAACTTTACTGCGTTCATGCGCAGGGTGGAAGTGCTCATATTTACCAACACTCACTTTCCGAAATCCAAACGCCACAGGCAACAAAGATTTACAAAAAAAAGCGGCGGAGCTTTAGTTAGGGGTCCTACGATTCAATTATATTTATATGGAACGTGATCGTCTCGACAAATTAATGTTCATATTTCTAATATAATTCAATTCATTCTTACTTGACTAATTCTGTTGAACAATAACGACTGGGCAGTAGAAAACCACAGTTTTATACGAGAATAAAACAGTGATATTAAATATATCTGCTGTGACGCAATCTGATTCAAGCAGTGCAATCGATAGCGGCATTGCCACGCATCGCGATAAAACACAAACTAGTAGGCGGTGATAATGAACGACGTGCGACTGGACGTTCGTTTGTTCGTCAGATTACGTCACGCTAAACGCGGATTTTAAATTCGCTATTATATTGACAATTGTTTTTCACAATATTCTACGTTAGGAATGAGCTCTCTGATGATATACTATAAGAAAAAAATGTGGGACGCGTCCATTGCATATATATTTTAGAAGTTAATAATTTCTGAAGACGTATTAAAATCGAAGTCTAGCTGTCTGTTTGTTCTAGGTCAACTAAAAAACTACTGAGCCGATTTCGATCGGACTTTCACTACAGTTTTTGATATGCATCTGGGACTAGATAGATAGATATTGTAAATTATAGAAGCTCGACAACAGACATTATAAGCGTCTTAATCAGGGAACAGGATAGGCTACAAAGTATAATTTATCATTGCGCCTCTACTAACTACTAAAGAAAAACCGCAAGGCAAAAAAACGATATTAACGCGAGCGTAGTCACGGGTAAAGGCGCACAGTTAGGCCCAACTAAAGAACAAACGTTCGTTTGTTTTTTGCAATGTAAAACAATGGTCGCTCGCCTCAATCATCCAACAAGTCAGAATGATAAATTTGCAATGTAATCTACATTCCGCGATTCTTAGAAATTTAAATCTGATTTAATTATGTATGGTGTTTTTTTTTCTTGCGAACGTTAACTTTGTAAAACAGTAAATTATACAGATTGTAACAGAAAGACGTCGTAAAAATTCAAGGTTGAATTCAAGATCAAGAAACAAACAGTATAAAACAAAAACTCGTCGTGTTATATTATATGGGTGTTCAAAAAGGAAAACATGAGTGTTTTGAGGGCATACACACTATGAAAATTCCACAATATGAATTCGTTTCCGTTAGCGAATTATACAGTTTTCAGACAACTGTGTTACAATTAACTTTACAAGGTTCTATATAAGAAAAAAATTGTATATGCCACGCTACGACTCAAACCTGAAACTCCCAAATTCGCGATGGTTCCACAGTACTCTAAGTTATAAATAATTAACTGTCGTGAAAGTTTCGGTAAAATATAAACATAAACCTAATGTGATCCTGGAAACGTACGTATATTTAGATTAATTAATTACAATTATCGAGTCGTCAGTTAGCAATCTACATACAAATTACAGTTAAAAAAATATATTGAAAGATAAAATAAATAAAAAAACACCCTTATATATCAACGCACCAAAAAAGTAGAAAATAAATTTCTATTACGTTTACAAGCGTGGTACACTCACTGCGCCTGTATTTCCTTTGGAATGCCCCACGCTTTCAAACTTTATAAAAATGTATTTTCTATTTTTTGGTGAGTTCATGTCCGTTTTTTTTTTTAATATATTATATATTTATATTTTCATTTTGAACTATTGGAGACACGTTTTCCCACAATCTACACCGTCACTTCCACCACGTGAATTTCATTTCCATTTTTTACTTGTTATGTACTCGTATGTACCTAAGCCGTATTATGATCAAAATTTCAGAATATTGTAGTCATCAAAACTACATACGATTGCAAAGTTTCACGTCAATTGGGCATTTGAAAGAGTATGAAAAACGAGATGCAAGATTTTTTTACATACATGTAAAACTAACATATGCGTGTTAACAACAACAAAATGATTTTATTTACATAAACGGTTTCCCATTCAAATTTTATGAATTGAAATCAATTATGTGTGCATCGATTAAGTTTAAGTAGCAATGTCATGATTTTTTCTTTGATAACTGCCCGTACCATCAGCATAAGAACTTACAGGGCTTAAACCTTGGATCTCCAAGTGTCAGGTGCCTACAAAAATTGAATTATTATCATAAAGTCTTAATACTTTTTCAATAACAATGAACACTTAATTTTGAGAAATTTTTGGATGAACTTATAGACTTATTTGTCCGGTCAGGAAACCAACTCTGGTTTTGATGTTATTAGAAATTAATTTTGAATCACAATTTAAATATTCATATCACACTCTCATTGAACTTCAATAAGCCTTACGCCCCGAAAAACTTTGATCCGCTACTGGGTACGGGATACAAAATATACTAAATCACTTTAGATTTGGTTGATTTAGTTCTGAAAGCTTAAGAGCACGTTTTTTGATAACGTTCCCCTCAATTCTCTATCTAAGGACAATAAGTACAGAAGCTGGAAGGACAATATGAGAAAATAAAATTATTTAACTGTGAGCTGTCAACAGGTTTGTGTGATTACGAACGTTTATTTCAGTCCATTCTAAAACGCTTTTTACGAAATTCGATACGGTGACCGGGGACACTATGTATCAATTCGACACACAAATATAAAGAAATTCGACGTTGCCAATCGATTTGGCAATCGTTACTGTAGCACTGGATATCTGTAAAGTGGATTTTATTAGAGAAATAAGTATACGTATGCAAATATACAAATAAAAACATTTAAATGGTTATGATGTCTTTGTTTTTGGTATTTGTACCCGAAGGCGTGCACAGCATTGCTAACAGAGGTCCTCAAGAAACGAGTTGAGACAGAAGGTCTCGCAATCAATCCGAAAAAAGTACATTTAAAAATTTTTAGTTCGAAAAAAAAATTTACCACAAAAACTTTAATTATTATTTTTGAACTCCCATCATCAGCAAAAACTAAGTTGTTTAATTTAGTTGTTGCTGATGAATGGAGCACTATCTCGAAATTTTTTGACGCTCTGCCACTCACTGAGTAGCTACTGCCTTTTTTTAAATAAAAAATTGAAATTCTGATTCGATACATTTATACAACGTCGTATTTCAAACAATCATAAATTATTTATATTGTTATCTGCATAAGATGACGCATTTACAGAAACCATAAAATTGTTTTTTATGAAAGATTTTTAAATAATTTTAAAAAAAACGTATATTTTAAAAGTAAAAAATCTTTCTTTGCACAGACTTCTACAGATAAAGAAGGCTAAAGTCAATTTTTAGGCACGGTTATATTTATCGATACATTAGAGTTCCAATTATCCAACTTAAATGCGATCAACAGGTGGATCATCTTGAAAAATACAGGACGAAAAAAACAAATCGATAGGGTTATGTTCTGAAATGGGAATCTCAAAAACTAGCCTTGAACTTTACATGAAGATTGCTCAAAATGAGAGGTCCGTATCCATCGAAAAAACATTGAATACTACTTAGAAACAAAGTTGCGTGCGTTTGGAGCGATTGCAAGTTTTCAGGATGTGACTTCACTTGTCAATTTCCGTAACAGAAAATGTCGGGTTACTGTAAAAAGCTTTATTAAAAAAAAATATATATATATATATATATTTAAAATATAAATGCTTGTTTAAATTCAAATTTGTTTTTTGAAATACTATTGTCTCCAGTAGTCTAGGTTATAGTTAATGATATCTATTATATTTTTACCTGAATTGTATTTAAATTAAGGATTTTGTGTTATATATTTAGTGTAGTGTTTGCTGAAGATGGGAGCTTTGCTCTCGAAATGTACATTCAATGAATAAATCTGTTGTGGTAAGAAGTAACTATGCTTTCTTGATTGTTATAGTCTAGGACTGTTCAATATTTTTATCAACCACGCAATATCAATTGACAGGCCACTGGATGACGTCATCCAGCCACTACTATCCAACGGAACGAAGTTGTCAGTAGTGATGTAAAAGGGTAAATAACCGGCTAATTATCCGGTAAAACATCCGCAGCTATTTATTATTATACAAGGCTGCGCAGAAAGTTTTGCGCATGTTTGTAAATTTCGGTCGAGATTTTATAACCAATTTCTAAATAAATATAAAAACATTACTTATTTATTTCAATTCCACTATTGAAAACTGCTCTATTGTTCTGAGAAAGAAAAACCATGTGTTGTTTTATAGATAGCCGGTTAATTTACCGGATAATTATCTGGCAAAAATGGTTACAATAAAAGATAATCGGCAATTTTGGATCACTACAGTACAGCCAGTGACTAACACTTAATTCCTAACAAGCATAATGAAGCGGCAAAGTAATAAAGCATCCCCGTCCTTAGATTTTCATATATCATATTATGTATAACAACCGTATCGCTTATATTGCATTGTAAAACTATAAGTAGTATTTGGTCACTCCACAATTTTCGAACTGAACTAATTATAGATACGTGCATATAGCCTATTGAAATATTCCGGAGCAAACATTACAATAAGGAAATCCAATTTCGTTCTTTCTAAACACACGCCAACCACTTTTATCCCAATAAAATACAGAACAAAATAAAAAAACAAACGCGCAAAGATGTGACATTTAAAAAAAGTTTTTATTGGTTGTAAAACGGTGTTATTGATTGGCACTGGTTATAATCACAATGTAGGCAATGCTTCGTTACATTTCTTTAAATATAAATAGGTTTTGTTCAGAGATATCCGTGCCTTCGATCCCGATGGCGTTCCCGATAAATTAATGACGACACAACGCGGCGGAGGCTCGCGGCACGTCGCGCGTATTGAGAATGGACCGGCATCGCATGACGCAAACGAGAAGATCAAATCCAAATCATTGACTTAGAGAACGGGTCAGAAAATCGACGAAGCACTAATTGCGTTTGTACGACTTGCAGCTATTAATTACCTAGCGACAACGGATTAAACTTCTCCAATACTTTTTTATTTACTTATTGTAGATTATAGACGTGCAACTAAGGTCATTAGGGTCTAAAAACACGAAACAAAATTATAGCATCACAAAACATTCAAGAGAGGAGCTGAGATGCAAACCCACGACAGTTTGATTTAAAGGCTTGCGCATTAACTGGTGCACCAAACTAACCTTCCAAAAGTTATTTAAATTGTTAATTTTTAAGGTTATAAACAGTTAGGGTTATTTGGTCCTAACACCATTTCATATTTTCAATTTATTTTTTAACAATAAATCGAAAATCCAATCGAGTAGAAGAGGCGCGATGGAAACGCCACATAAATGACGGAATTGCTACAAGGTCCGTTATTCTTAAGTCCTCTGAAGCTTTCTGTTAATGTTTTGCAGCGCTGATAGTCTCATCACGATCGCATCTCAAGGGTTCTGAAATGCTTATTTCAGAAACTTACTTCTCGTGACGACGACATATTATAAAACCCGGGTCGCAGTGCCAAAACCCTGTCGACAATATAGTGTATTTACTTGTATAGGGCCGTGTGGTTTTATACTTTTATTATGTGACATTAAGTTTGTTTTTGAGCAAAATAAAAAATTTAACCCCTTAATACACCCCTTAAAATAACATTTTTTTTCTTAATTGTAATATTATTATCAATCTAACGTCTACACCGAATTAAATACATCCTTCAATAAATAAGTCACTGTCTGCAAACTAGTGTTTTCAAAAAATTTGTAAGTCCGGTCCTGTAAGGCCGATTTTATTAAAATTTTAGGGGCACTTTTTAATTGCTATTAAAGGGTTAAATTTCAATTTTGAAACGATTCTGAGATTTTTTTCGGTATTTTGGGGCCCAAAAACTTTTTTCAACCCCTAAAATTCACCCTTAATGTGATCCGATTGGGCCCATTTTAAATAGGCTTCGTGCGGTGATGGATTCCAACATGTGTGCCAAATTTCGTTAAAATAAATTAACTTCTTCGAAAGTTATAGCCCGCACACATATATACCTATATATATAAATATATATATATATATATATATATATATATATATATATATATATATATATATATATATATATATATATATATATATATACATATATATATAAACATTTTTAAAAATGGTGCCAAAGTGTTTAGGAGGTTATGAAACGTCGAGAAATTTTGGTCCGACCCCTAGGTCCCGCCATCCGACCGACGCCAATAGTGTATGTTGCCATATGGCAAATACACTAATAACGTTCATATTTCTATATTGGTCAAATCGTTTCTAAATGTGATCGGATTACCAAAATTAATCATTTTACGGGTCTCCTACGTCCACATTTCCGATCACAAGAAATTTCTAAAATATATTACACGGATCAGATAATTGTTCGACGAAGTCGAAAACAAGCAACCAAGCATGTTAAAAATGCGTTCAGATTTGCTTTTATATTAACAATATTGCAATTATCAGTGGCGGGTTTACCATTGGGTCCGTGAGGCTCAGGCCTAGAGCGGCACGATTTTAGGGGTGGCAAAATTTCAAAAGTAAACAATGTTAGGACAGCTGAAATTTAAAAATTAATTTATCATTCGCTGTCCAAATTTAATCACTTTCCTATAGAGCAAAAAGGGCGCCATATCGAACGGAGCCTAGGGCGCCATCGAACCTAAATCTGCCATTGCCATTTATTTTTTTAGTTAATATCAGAGCCAACATATATTCTTCAGACGCGTGAGATTTAAACTTGCAGTTACACTTCTTTTGGCGCGTTATGAAAAAATGATGAGAATGGATTTTTACGACATAAGATCAAAATTAACAGGATGAAGTTGCTCGCTAACAATACGCCTTGGACATTTTGTAAAATATTGTGATTTTAAGCACGTTTACTAAAAATTCGACTGATGTCGCAGCGATCGAAAATGTAAAATAGTTAATACGACAGATGCCAGGTGATGTTTCAATACGAACAAAATTTTTTTGCATGCACATTAAAAAGTAGTTTTAAATCACGCCAACGAAGTATAACTTCTAACGCGCGTACAATTGTAGACGTACCCACTTTTTTTTGAGTAACACTTTTCGTGATCTGCTGCGCTGTCCGTTCACTAAGTCAATGAGATCCAAACAGATCGACAGTCAATGGCGCCCTTGTCTGCGGCCGACGATACAAAAATACACTGCCGCGCACTCGACATTCTATTACTGGTGTTGCCGTAGCCCTGTTGCCTCTTTATTTGCTCGTTGCTCATATATTCTGCTGTGCTCCTATCGACTGGTTTTATAGCCTACTAGATTTCATTCGTGGATTGCGCCAACGTCGGTTTTGACGGGAACATTATCTTAACCCGCAAGAGCAGTCATATAAAAACTACTCTATAGTCTATATTTCAAATTTGGGTATAAATTGATAGTGTACCGAGTTTCATCGATATCGATTCGGTCGTTCTCGAGTAATCACATAAAATATTCGAAAAACCCGATTTCTAATAGGGAATATGCATTTGGATTAAATTGAATTGATTTTTTTCCCTGAATCCATATTGTCCTGAAATTATATCTGAATCATTATTTCCTTATATCGTTTGTTTTTAATTGCATAAAATATTAATTAAAAAATGCAAAATATGCGAGGGAAATTCGAATTTGCGAAACGCATCACCAATGGTCGAACCCAAACGTGACGTCAAATACCACGTTATCGGATTTATAGGCGTCGCTGTTTCTATGGTGTCTGAATGAAAAATTGTTTTATTTGTGCTTTTGTAGTGTTTTTCATTAGCGTGAAATTTCTAGTAGCATTTAATCATTTAGAACGATGACTGAAAGTGGCTTTGTCAAAGCACAATCGGATAATTTACCAAAAATAGATGCATTTATGATGACAGCATATTTTGCATCAAATCCAGATCTCTTCTCATAACCTTACACCATTGTTTTCGTGTATTCGCATCTTTTGGAACGGGAAAAAACACTTTATCAGGTGTACTTCTAATAGTGTTTTTGCATATTGGTACAAGACAATATCTATAACATGGTTTTTTAGCTTTATCCATGGCGTGAATAGCTTTTAAAACTGAAAATTTCTATAAAAGAACCAAAAGTATCTGTCAAACTTATAGTCAACAAACACTGGTCGTGGCTTTTGACGTCACTCAAGACCCGCGAAAAATGGCGGCGTTCAAAAAGATCAAATTTAAGCGATGTTTTAAATATTATTTAAAAAAATTATTCGAGCATTTCCAACAGTATTTATATTTTTCACTACTTTATGTAAAAAGTGAATTAAAAATATAAAAAAATACATGCATATTCCGTATTGTGCTCTATCGATTGATTTTGTAGCCTACTAAATTTTATCCGCGGATTGCGTTAAAGTCTATTTTGACGGGAACTGTATCATATAAATAATTACAAATTATGATTAATTAGGATCGGAGATTAAAGAAAACAATAGTTTACAAGAAAAATGTGTAATAAAAATCTTAGATAATACAACAAATTATATTATTATGAATTACAAGAACGTAAACCGAAGTTATTTTGACGCTTCATAAAATCTAACAAAATCGTATGACGGAACAACGACTTTTCTTCTTACGCAAAATTCCTTCGTAGCACGCTAATAATTTTTCGCTAAGTCCATTTTTTCCTAAATTTGGCACCCTTCCTTCTGTCAAGTTTCAACCGTCATTTGATCTTCTAATGTAACTGGGTCTGAAGAATCAGGTTCGTCAATATCTTCAAAAATCGTGCAAAACTAGATCCGCGTAAGCCGGGACAGTATATTATAGCCTATGCCTCACTCAAGAAGAAATATGCTTTTGTATTGTGAAAGAATATTTCAAATCGGTGGCTGGGCTAGTTGAAATATCTGCTGTCGACCAGGGATGACTCTCTTTCCAAAAAAATCCACTCAACTTATGGTGATTAATAAGTAAAAACAAGCTGCATAAACTCATCCATGTCGTGTCAATGGTTGTCTAGTTATAAGTGAATATTTTCATTGAAAATTGTCTTTATAATATGTCAGGCCTAATTGAAATACACCAGATTATCGTTCGGTGAGCTGCCTTCCCCCCTAAGTTTCAATTGATCAAAAGCTTAAAACGTTAAATGAAAGAATATAGGTCAATGGAATATTAAGGATGGATAAGTTTTAAATCGTTTAAATCACTTCACACATAAAACAATGTTCTGTGTGTTCACTATAAACTGAGAACTACTAGGTGATTTTCATTGCGGTTTTTTCCATTCGATAGTTTATTTTTTGGGAAAAGTTTAAGACTATAATAAGTGGCGGGCTCGGCTTCGCCCGGGCGCAAAGCGGATTAGATGCGGTTTTTACCATTCGATAACTGATTTCTTGAGGAAGGTTTAGGCCTTTAGGCACGGCTTCATCCGAGTGCAAATAGTGTTGATTCCAAGTTGGAAACGGAGCGACCAACGTATTAATTCATTATACATTTGAACGAATGAGCGAAGCGAGTGTGTAACGTATTAGCTAATCATAAATTTGCTCGAACGAACAAAGCGAGTAAATAGTATTAATCTAGATACATATTATAAATGTGAGTTTGTTTGAATGTTTGTTACCTTATCATGCAAAAACGGCTGACGGAGTTGGATGAAATTTGGCACACAGATAGTTTATTACCTGAATTAAATAATAGGATACTTTTTATCCCGGAAAAACGTTAGGTTCCTGCGGGATTTCGTCCATGGCCTGCTATATTCAATGATATAAGAGGCCATGGACGAGTTGTTGGTCGCCTTGGTCACCAACAACAAACTGATATCAAATGTCAAATAATTTGCAAATAATTATAATTTTTTTAATTAATGTTTAAAATTATTCTGATCAAAATTATTTTCTAATTTTTAGTGCAAAAGAAAACCATTTTATAAATTCGAGCGAACGAACGGAGTGAGTGAGTAATGAAACAATTCTAACTATTAAAATCGCGGGGGAGCCACGGGGAGCGGCTCGTTAAGTATAAATTTGAGCGAACGAGCGATGCGAGTGTGTAACATATAAATCTATTTAACTAACGAAGAGAATGAGATTAAAGGACTAATTTAAAAGGAATTTTAAGATAAAAAAATTATATCCATACGGGCGAAGCCGTAACGGGCAGCTAGTTAATTATCAATATCCTATCACAATTTATTGAACGTTAATAGTGAATAAAATAAAATGTCAAATCCGAAATATTCTAATTTATCTTATCAAATTAGAACATAAAAAGTGATAAGGTTGAAACGTCTTTAATAATTGAAAAAAAAATAAAATTACAAAATTATACGCTTAAATATCAATGATCAAACGTATCTCGCTGCAATGAAACTAAAAAATGGAAAATAGATAGATAGATCTGGTTGTCGAACCAAAATCTCCCCGGGTAAATTCAGGCCGGAAAGCTATAGCTGCAGTGTCGTAGCGTCCAGATTTAAACAAATTCAGGGAACAATAGGGTCTAATTGAACTAAATCTCGTTTTTATCAGCGTCAACAAAATGACTATTGTTACGAAGGCGTCACCACATTACAGATGTTATTATAGTATTAGTGCATAATATGTCCATTTGCAAGGGTCAATTGCGGAGTCACATACCTGAGCTGATTTCAACGGACTGCACTAATCAACACCGGGGGTCGCTCAGAGAGTGTTTTAGGTATCATGTCATCAATATTTTTTTATACATTCAAGGCTATCGATTACCATTAATACCTACCAATGAATATTATTAATTTATTATTTGAATAAACTAATACAATACATTTTTTTATTAGTAAATGGTTCATACGTTGTAGTAGATCGTATAAGACTACATTTATATACAGTAAATTTTTTTATATTATTTTAAAATATTTAGGTTTCCAATCCTCATCCAGTATCTTGAATTCCATAAAAATTAGAAGACCTTGCGCTCAATAATCAATAAATTGATGATAACATCCTCAATTTTCTTACCACATTACGATTTACGATATCACAGTGAAAACGTATTAAAATTAAGGGTGTTATAATTAATTTATTAACTAATGACCACAAAGAGTTATAATTCTTAATACTGGATGAATATTGAAAAACAATATATTTTAAAGCAATATAAAAAAAAATTCCATGCCTGCATACGTGCATTTACGTCTATGCTTGTCTCTAGTACACATCTGGGTTTAAGTGGCAACTAAATACTAGATTGGTAAAATCGCATTACTTTTGTTTTGCTTTACATACTAGTGCGTGCAAGGTTATTTTACAACCGCTATACAGGCATGAAAAGCAGCTATTTTATAGGAGGTCGTGCGAGAATTACTATTATAAGTATATTGATAATCTGTTTTTTTATTAACGCAACTGAATAGTTTTTATAAAAGCATAATATTTTATGCAATAAACATACATCTTTATTACGGAAATTTTATTGATACATGAGCTTGAGAATAGCCAAGTGCGTATGTTGTTTTTCTTCATGTCTCCTCAGTTACAAGCCCCCGTCCACAAGTTTCTATCGAGAACTGATAAAAGTATCAAGCTGTCAGGCTCAAATAACACTAGCTGTAATGGCCTTAAAGAACGATTATGAATTCACAATTTTCCTCAATTATATTCTGTATCTGGCTTACTAAGACCCTAATAATGATAAAAGTGATGAAATGTTATCGACTTGCCCAATATAGTAACTATTACAACATCTTTTTTTTATATTGCTTTATTTGTCGAAACTTTTATTAGTCATTTCACTTTGACAACCCTGACTCGTCAATTTATCACTTGCGCTGATAAATCGATAACGAATATTCCCAGGAAACAAAACACTGTGTTGGTGTAACTTAAATATACCAATTTAAATACAAAAAGTACGGTTAATAGCTATAGTCCAGCTAAAGGTTTTTCACGCGGTATATAGTCAGCTAAATCATTTTTTTGTTTCAACTATTATATAACCCAGCTTTGGCGATATCACTTAACGTTCGTTTTGGCGCGTTACTATAAGTAGATGAAATATAATCCCCGAATTTCAGTCAGCTGAATATATGTTTTCGAATGTCTACAACATCCTTCTATATAAATAAAAATTAAATGCTGTTCGTCGGTAAGCACATCACATGAGAAAGGCTGGACCGATTTGGCTAATTAAAAAAAAAATGTTCGTAATAGTTCGAACAAGGTTTTTAGGGACAGACAAATCGGAAAAATTGCTCCGAAAAGTGGAAAATTAAGGAAAAATTGAAAGTGCTTTCTTCTATGGGATCTATTCCTATTATATCAATGCCAGAGCCCCGCGAGGCCAGAGTGTTAATATGCTAGAGTCGACGGCTTTAGTACTTGTTGCCATGTCGAGCGGGGCACAGCAGCCTCATGAGGCAAAATTATAATACGGTGGAGCCGAAGGCTCCACTACTGGTGGTGTTGTCGAGCTGGGCCCAGTCCCGGGAGGCAGGATTGTTATACGGTGGAACCGAATGCAGCACTACTATTGTCGTTGCCGCGTCTTATCACAATCGCGTGCGGAACCGCGGGTAGCGGCTAATAATTAATACATAATTTTTTCAGTTTATCGAAATGTCTGATCAAAAAATTGGTCGCGGGCTCCGGAGCTATTACTAGAATTATAACACTTTATAGCGATATTTTTAGCCACGAACTTTTCAGCAAAAATATAGGTGTCCTTAGTTCATGAATAATATATTAAATTTTGGTCATCCCCATAAGGTATCTCATTATCGTTATAAAAAATTAATGCACTATTTATGACTTATTACAACAATAGCTGCAGGGTCAATAACTTGTTAATTCTATTCATTTTAAATCAATACAAATAAAATATATCATAACTTAGTCTATTAGTGCAAGTTTTCAACGAAATTTCGACTTAAATATGTAGTTTAAGAAACCCCTAAATGGAATAACTTATTTTCATAATTTTTGTATGTCTAATGTCTGTGTTCTATTATGAAATAGATAATCAGTCCTGAGAATATTGAATCTAGATCAGATAATTTGACCAACACGCATTTTTACAGTTTAATGAGTTCTGCAGGGACAGAAAAGCTTTAGAACTGACGGAATCAGTTCAAAACCATCAAAGTTTCACCAAAAATTCTCCTAGAGTTTTAGTTAATGTGGTAGAGACAGGACAAATGACTGCGTTTAATAACGTTAAGAAAATAAATATGGTACCTCAGTCTATTTAGTGTCGAATTTAAGATTCGGCGGAGTAGACCGTGACCCAGGGTGGCAAATTAGGGTGATTACACAACGCCACATAGTTATATTACTTTTCTACCTTCTTAAAATTACCTATGTATAAATAATCGGAACAAAACAAATTAGTCGATTTATGTAATATTTTCTTAAGTTATACTTCTTTTGGCGTGTCATGAAAAAATGAGAGTGATATTTTACGATGTAACATCAAAATTAACAGGATGAAGTCGCTCGCAGAAAAGGGCTACCCAAAGAATAGAGCTAGGGACCAATGACCTACACTAATGGACATGTTTTTGCCATATATCATTGTAGTTGTTTTTCAGTTCCCATGCGCGTATCGTCTAGTAACTGTATTTACGCTCTTATTCCAGACCTTTTATAATTTTGTTTCAATAAATTATTTGCATGCAAATTAAAAATTAGTTTTTAATCACGCCAAAGAAAGTATAACTTCTAACGAGCGTACATAAATACATGCACCTATATTTTTAAGGGCAGGGGCGGTGGGAAAGTGATTAGCGGCCTATATACTTATACGAAATGCGTAAGTCCGACGCTGATCATAGAACGGCATGAACACAATATTTTTTATTGGTGTCGGAAGAAGTTTTGAGATCTATTTATAATTTTAAGTATTTTCCATTTACAGAATGTTTCAGAAACCTTCGCCCTACTGATTTGCATTTTGTGGTTCTTTAAGAAAAACTGTAAAAGAGTCTGTAAAACGCGTTGAATTTTGTATTAAACTAAAAATAAACGTTTTAACATAAAATCATATAAACATAGAACACAGTGATGGAAATTCCATAAAACATCAGTGCGAAAGACAGAATGTGTATGTAAACTATGTCTGAAACTTTTAAGAGCAATTTATAATATATATTTATTCAGAGTGTCTCATAAGTCACGTTTCATATATCGAGATATAAAGGAAATCTCCTTTTTCGTAGTCAGGTAATAAATCGAAAAGAAAAGACGAAATAAAGGGATAAGAGGCTTTGCAGCTAATACTTTGGATTCGAGACTATCTAAATCTACAAACAGCCAATGTCAAATTTTAATTAGTCAATTACGAAATACAAATAAATAAAATCGTAACTTTGTATAATTGTACGTTTTTAACGAAGCCGTTTAGATGAACCTCTACAATTTATAGCCGTGCCATTTTCAGACATTGTGTTTATTTATTCCAGGTTAAACAAAAGCAACTGACCTAATTTTAGATGGACTTCACTATACTTGCATATCTATAAATATTACATCATCGCGCTTTTACTAAAAGGGGTAGAGCAATAACAACAAAAAAAACACATAACTACAGGAAAGCTGCTAGTAGAGTTTAGTCATGATTTATGAATATGTTTAGTATAAGTAAATAAATCAAACAAATGAATACAAAGTATAGTTAAAATCACAAATTATGTTGAAATTTTAATGCGCAATTTCATAAGCGAAGTAGAACTAGGACAATCATATTGTTTGTGACAGGAGCGGGTCCGTCTTAAGCCAAGTATAGTTAACTAAAAGTTGGGTTATCAACAGAAATAAAAAACAACCCAGTTATAAATGTTATTTTATCACGGGGGCTAGGGGGGTCCATGGAACACGAGATCCTATGCTCAAGCCCAGCGAACCCATGCGTAAAGATAGGTCTGGACAGAACATTCTCAATTGGACATTATTTTGATTGCGACTTTTAGCACACGTAATTTTGTCGTTATTTTCAACTGGACTTTTGTTTTTCTGAATATATTTCCGAGAATTGAGGTGCGATTTATGATACAGTCTGTATGTAGACACTTTAATATAGTTAAGTTATTATAAATAAGCGATACGATATGACATGCAGACTGCAGAGGGATTGGGCAGGCAGATTAATGTGAAACATATAACACAATAACGTCCTAGCGAAATGTCCGACGATGACAGAATAATTGACGAATGTCTACTATGTACCTAGGTATAACACAGTGGCAATAAACTGAACGCGAACTCGTGAACGAAAATATAACACCGACGGAATCTGACGGGAGTCAGAACATTCGGGGGGCACATGCACCAGACAACGGACGTACTTATATCCATGCATCACGGCATAACACACCAGCTCGTTGTCGTAGCTTTGACATATTCTTTTCCGCGGACACTGACCGCTGTATAGGATAAACAATAATAAACGTTTGTATGCGTAATACATAAATAATAATATACGGCCATCTTGGGCAATCATGATTGTGTCAGTATAAAACCGACGGTGAGACACATTTTTCTGATGTTTGGAGGTCGTGCCACAGGTGGAAGCGAGGGTGGGCGGGGTGTGTAGTATGGTATGTTCATACGCGAAGCACCGGTCTCATCTTACCTGGTGCAAGGCTGTCAGCCCGTCGACATTAGCAGTATCGATATCGGCACCTTTCTGGATCAAACGCAGTACCTCCTCCTTGTCACCAGCTGCACAAGCTGCCAAAAACACACATCCCGATGAAAACTTAATCCTACGTGATTTGTTCTTAGGCACTGAAGGTTCACGATTTGTTTCTGAATCTTCCCACCGTTTCAGTTGTTCAGCTCTTTTGAACAGAGCTGAACTGGACCGTGTCTCTATGGACATGTTATCGAACACTAAACAATAACCGTCCCCATAAATATATTGTGTAAAATTTTTATTCAATGGGAGCGGTCATCCACAGTGCACACAATCGCGCACACACTTCACTTCGCGACTAAACTTTCGCTGTGGAATGGCTGCTCTACATAGTTGTACAGCCTGCATTTTGTAAATGTCACTCGACGCTCACTTCACGCTTAATTCCAGTGGCGGGTCGTTCGAAAACATTGTATTTATCTTCAAATGATAATTGATAAAAATGATATGAAATATTGATTTATTGGGTTCAAATATTCAACCTTATGCATTTCA
The DNA here is from genome assembly GCA_034508555.1 of Venustoraphidia nigricollis. NCBI lineage: Eukaryota > Metazoa > Arthropoda > Insecta > Raphidioptera > Raphidiidae > Venustoraphidia > Venustoraphidia nigricollis. The sequence continues at coordinate 3,065,992 of JAVRKA010000049.1, read as the reverse complement.
GTAATCACTAATCAAGTACACAGTTGGAACGTTCAGAATTTCAGTGTAGTTGCTTCAGTGAACAGATGCTTGTTAAATGTCAAGTGGTCACGCGAAAGTGCTCGATGAAATATTATTATTGTATAAAAGGCAGCGCATATTTAAAGTAAAAAAATAATACACTATAACAAATAAAGTTCTAAATATGAATATTGCACGTTTAAGGTTAGTCACATTCGATTCAACAGGAACCTTACTTCAATTTCGTTCGGGGCCTGGTAAACAATACGGCGAGATTGGAGCCATCTATGGCGTGTTGTGTGACCGAGACACATTAGCCGCAAATTTTGAAAAGCAGTGGCGTCGAATGAATACAGAACATCCAAATTTCGGTTTAAATACCGGAATAGGCTGGGAAAAATGGTGGAAAATAATTGTCCAGGAGTCATTTAGAGGGGCGAAGCACAATGTATGTGACGATAAAAAGTTGGAATCAATTGCTAACGATCTCATAGAAGCCTATAAAACATCAATTTGCTGGCAGCAATGTTATGGCGCTTTAGATTTATTGGAATATCTTAAAAATAAAGGACTTATTTTAGGAGTAATATCCAATTATGATCCACGCTTACATTCAGTTCTTGAAAACATGAAAATGAGACATTTTTTCAAATTTGTTTTAACATCATATGAAGCCAAAACTGAAAAACCAAATTCAGAAATATTTAGTCAGGCTTTGAAACTTTCAGAACTTCCAGAAATAAAATCAAGTGAATCCCTACACATAGGTGATACACCTCTATTAGACTATATCGGCGCAAAAAATGCAGGGTTCAAAGCACTGTTAGTTAACGATAAAGACCCAAAAATTATTCAAGAAAAATACCCAGACGTCGATAAGGAACATGTATTTCGAAATTTGTACGATTTACAACGATATTTACAATCAAATGAAAAAAACTAGTAATTTATTGTTTTTATAATATTACAACCAGAGTTTTATATTAATATTACAATTTACAAATAAGTAAATAGTTTTATGACGATTTTAGATTTGTACAGTCATAACTCATATTGTATATAATATATATACTAGCATTAATATTATGTTATGAATTGTTAATTTATTATGCACATAATCTAAATATTATTATAATTAATATTGAAATTTTTGTTATAATACCAAAGAATATGTATAATGAATGCTTAGTAAGCTTTTGAAATAAATTTTAAATTGTAATCAAACTAATTGTAGACAATAAGATAAATATAAATATCGGCAATTTAAAATAGCTGTTATTTTGTTGTAAAATCTGTGCCAACAATCTGTAGAAATTACAAAAATTTCGAAAAGTTTTATGTACTTTTCTTATATAGTTTTAAAGTTAATCCTCTTTCACTAAAGAAGACAAACTACGATTTTAACAGATTTTTTTACTAGCAATAATCATCGCTATAATTTTTTAAAATCGTAGTTTTTTAATGTTTTTTTTTTAATACAATAAATTATGCAAATAAAGGGAACACAAAAATTTTGAAGATTTTGGTCAACTTAAAAGTATTAACATTTGATCTATGGTATCAATTTTTCAAATAACTATTGAGCTATTGCAATCGCAAACAATAGTGGTACAACACACTAAAAGAGGGCACCAGTAATACTTGAATGCTTCAAAATTAGCTTTGTCCTGTGTACCTTCTCTGTGTCTTTTTCTCATTTCAACAAAACGTTCAATTAAAATTTGTTAGCAGAAACGGCAAAAATGAAAAGCTGTAATCGTTCGAGCGTGTAATATGCATTCGTTGCGTAAATCTTGATATTTGTTTTCTTTTTTAGTTATATACCGTTTATTTTAACTTGTGTGACATTATACTTTTTTCAAAAATGACACCGTCGAAAAGTAATATTGAGTCAGAATATATTGATATAAATTCCAAGAATGCATGGGCTATAATTTACCAAGTAAGTATTAATGAACTTCATATGAACGTTATCAAGAGAAACTAGTTTAATAATATTTTACATGATTATAATAATTTCACGCACCAGTACACTAACCTATCAAATTCTTGATTATTTTTTTAGCAAATTCGTAATGAAAGTATGAAATACGATTTCAAATGTTTAGAAGCAAGAAAACCACAAAACAAAAATTTAAACCGTTATCGTGATGTCAATCCGTTTGATCAAAGTCGTGTGGTGCTAAAAAGAGGACCCTGTAACTACATCAATGCAAACCTAGTGAAGGTATGACTTGAAATATTTATTGTTTTTGTTCCTATATTTGACTGTATCTTGAGCGTAGCTGGATTAAAAGTGTTTTTAAGTTTGGATATCAGCAAACCGCGAACTTTCATCAACAGCGCTCTAACCATTCTTGAAGGAAACAGAAATTCTGAAAACATGTTTTCCCAGCTAGGTGTCATGCAAAATATTCGAAAAATCGACAAGAAAACGGAATTACACATGCAAATCTGGTTACTATTTTTATTTATAGTATTTTTATAAAATATTATCACTGAATATTGGGTTCTAGCAATTTATAAACAAGAATGAGTGGGAAAGAAAGAAAAAATTGCCCAATTATTTTTTTCATATAATTTGGCGAACATGTATTTTTAAATTATTTCTTTCTAAATGAAACTAGTCTTTATCCACCAATTTGCCCTGTTACAATTTTATACATTAGTATCAATTATTATTTAAAGGTGCAACGTGCCAATCGGAAATATATTTTAACGCAAGGTCCATTACCGGAGACTGTAAATCATTTTTGGTTGATGGTTTGGGAACAGCAGAGCAAAGCAGTGATGATGCTTAATAAAATAGTCGAAAAGAAACAAGTGAAATGTCATTGGTATTGGCCACAGGACAAAGGTCCTGATTATGTTATGAATTTGACAGACGTAGGACTTAAACTAGAATATACAGATTGCGAAGATCATTCCTATTATATCACTAGAAAATTTAGGTTGGTACTATCAATGTGACCAACTATATTGTTAATAGTTTTATTTGGATTATTATTATTTTTTTTTTTTAGATTAACTGATGTAGAAAGTAACGTTTCACGTGAAATATTGCAATTTCACTATACTACATGGCCAGATTTTGGTGTGCCGAGTTCGCCGACAGCATTTCTAGAATTTTTAAGAGACGTTCGAAATTCGGGAGCTTTGGAGGCTGACGTTGGGCCAGCCGTCATACATTGTAGTGCTGGCATTGGCCGATCTGGGACATTCTGTTTAGTGGATTCTTGTTTAGTTATTGTAAGAAAATAGCATACTACATTTCAAACCACCCAACTCTTCATATAATAAACCATTTTATAATTTTGTATAAAATAGAATTTTCTTAACATTAATAACAATCAAATTTGTTTTCGTTCTGTATTCTATTGGGATTTTTGCGTTGAGAAGAAACTTAATGTACTGTTACGACTTTCAGATCGAAAAAGACGGACTCAATTCTGTGGACGCTAAACAAATTCTTTTAGAAATGCGTCATTATAGGATGGGCTTAATTCAAACTCCAGACCAACTACGTTTCTCGTATCAAGCCATCATTGAAGGTGCTAAGAACTTATCGTCGCCGAATGATTCAAAGGTATGGTGAATGCATAAAACTCAATCACCTGGAATTTGCATTCTCTTACATTATCCAATTAAATTTGTTATCTTAGGCATTTAAATTTGTATAAAATTGACTTACCCCATATCATTTAAATGAATATCTTAGAAGATATCATGGATTTAAAAATGCTCTCAACAAAATAACCTGGCAAGACTTGCGAAGTTATTTTGACCGACAGTATTCATTTCTTATCCAATTAAACATGTTATCTTTAATAAACAGTCAAATCCGGGAAAAGCTAGACCGGACCGTTGGCTAAATTTAAATAGGGAAAGTATATATTATAGCGTGAATTAATATTTTTCAGAACCACAATTCTGAACTAATAATCGAACCATCAACGCCGAGTGGGGATGAAGAGGATGAACCGCCTCCACTTCCACCACCCCGCGGAGAAAGTCTTGCGCGTTCCTATGTCAATGAAGGTCCACCTGTTGACAGGCCCCTGCCAACAATACCCAACAGCGAATCACTGAATGATTTTGAATACAGTGATCGTGTCAATAGCAACACGGTCAGCGATGATGATAAACAAAATGATTATGCCAACAGGCCTCCCGACAGACCGTTGCCCGTCGTACCACATAGCGATAGTAATAGCAGCTCTGACGACGAACAGAGTCTTATTTCGAATCAGGGAGATGCAGAGGATAAACCGTAAGTTTTTTCAGAAAATTCATTTGGAAAATTTGTTTTGAAGATTATTTGAAGCAATGCATTGCAATCCAAAACATTAATCAATAACTAGAATAGAGATATTGACTATGTTTGGGAAAGTGTTTTAAATCGTGCGTAAGTTACCTAATATAGCCACAAATATTTATTATTTTTCTTTAAATACGACTCAAGCTTTAAAAATCATGTATTTTAAATTCCGTTTCAAATTTCACTCCAAAACGCCAATACTTGTCACGTGACTGCCATGACGTTATACACTCATAAACGCTGGTAAACTGATGAGGTGATGAAAGGTTTTTTCGTAGTTGTTGCTATAGTTATATGTAATTTGACGTTTCCTATAATAAATAATAATAAATTACACACTCTAAATATTAACCAAACAATGAAGCCTTTTGACAGCGTCTGATAATGTTTATGACTGAGTGACGCCATGCACTCTGATTGGTGTTCGTTGTCACGTGAGTTGAGAGTGATTTAATTACGTTTTGTATATTAAATATTAATTAAATTCTTTAAAAATAAAGAAAAATATTCTGTTTTTTAGTATTTCTATCATAGAAACTACCATTTAACGTTAAAATTATGTTTTTATTTGAATACAGTCAACATCCCTATTAACTGTAGACGCAAGGACCTTAACAAATTATTTTAAATAGCCCACGACCTTGTCCAAATGTGTTCCTTATTATTTCATAAACATATAGTCACTTTTGGTATAACCAGAATTTTTATTACACTGATTGGTTCATACTCGATTGAATAATAATAGGCACCGAGATGGCAGGAAAAGTAATTCCTTAATCATATATGCAAAAAATTCAATGTATTGTTAAATTTAAAGTAAATAATCTTGAATTTATGTGTAATTTTTTTTGTATTGTAATTCTTGATGACAGATTTTCACTTCCGCACTTTTATTTTTCACAACAAATGGCTTGGGGCTCGCCATTGTCGGTACCTATAAATTGTAATACCCATTAATACACATTTTGGGTTTTCTGTCCCAAATTCTATTTTTCCCACAAACCGTATAATTTTTATTACGCGATTTTTAGGGAAGTATCGCATTATAGTTGGAACAAATGTACGAACTAAAATTAATTTAAGTGTCAGTTGTGTAATACCGTATAAATGTTGTGTTTTCAGACCAAGTCCTTCAGAATTAAGGCAGCGCGCTCGTCAGGAACGCTCGGAACGCATTTCATCCAAATTACAGGACATAAAGAAGAGGCAGCGCGAAGCCGAACAGTGGGAAAATACTAAGAGGTCTCTGTTAAATCCAATTACATTATCGACGGTTTGTCTTGCAATTATAGTGGGAGGGGGTGCTATTGCGTATATATACTTTAGAGGCTGAGCCTTGGTTCGAATTTTCCATAGAGAAGCAAGGTTTATTTTTAGGTATAGTACAATAAAATTTAATAACAATGTTGACGACGTCTGTTTTATTCTGAGAAATTATTTTGATATAAAGTCGACCAATTTTTATAAATTAAATTTGTAGAGGTAATGTTATTCACAAGAAGCTTTTGTTTAATGTCAGTATCTTAAGGTAATTCAAGCGTGGTATAATAAAGAAAAATCACCTTTCGACAGATTTTGCTAATTTTTTTTTTCATAGGCTCAAACTAACGTTTTCTAATAAATCCCGAAGTTTCAGAATTTTTGACCGCTTAGAATGCGAGATAATAACAAAGTTCGCAATTTTCATAATATGCTGACCGTGAAAATTGCGAAGTTTGTTATTAATTTTCTCGCGTTCTAAACAGTCAAAAATTCTGAAACTTCGGGATTTATTAGAAAATGTTATTTTGAACCTATGAAAAAAATGAGCAAAATCTGTCAACAAGTGATTTCACTTTATTATACCACGCTGGAACGACCTTAAAATTAAAAAGCATAGTTGTAGAAATGTCAAAATCTGTAAGATAAAAACGAAAACATACTTTTAACAATAATTATTTTGGCAATTTGACGATTCATTGTTAAAACTAACCTCAATTTGTAAAAACCCGGGATCTTGGACAGTATAATCGATAAGTATATAGGCATTTAAATTAATACTGATAAATAAATATTTTTTTAAAAAATTGGATGCTGACTATAATGATTATGGACTTTATAAAAACATTTTTGAATAAAAATATCGATCAGTTTTTTAAAACAAAATTTATTGGAACAACTGGCTCTTTCAACTATTAGACACGGCGTCGTAAAATACAGCTTCCCTTATTTAATATTATTTCATATCTCGTAGGTTTCTTTACTTCTTTTCTGAAAACATGCGTAAACAAAACATCAAAAAGTATTTCCCGATACTAAATTGTCCCCTAAAATGCCAAGTTTTATAAAAGTAAACTTCGTAAAACCTTGTTTCTCTCTGTGATTTCTTGAAAACTTTCTGCAAATAGGGCACTTGTTTTATAAGCTTGCGATTTATCTACATAATTTTAATATACCTAATTGCAAGTGCATTTTTGAAAATTATTTCCGTAGATTTTTAAATTTAATTGTATACAAATTACACAATTTTGTGATATCGTTTATTTAAAAGAAAAATTTTTCCACATTTTTTTATTACTGAAATATATCTTGAGAATGATAATTTGTTTTCTTTTCTATATTTTAACAGTTTTTTTTGTAGTATTAATACTTAACCAAAAAAAAAAATGTTTTTTTGAGAATTGCCCTGAAAGACCACTATTTTTAAAATATCATAGATCTGTTAAGTAACGTTTTCAAGGGCCATTGATTTAAAAACAATTTGTGTAAAAATTTGAAAAACTTGAAGCATGCTTTTTGCAGAAAAACAGTAAATATATTTATCTTTTCGACTGAACGCGAACTGGGGCATTATTATAAAAATTAAGAATATTCATCGAAATTTGCACGAACAGACCAATTTGTATTTTTATATAAATGTTAATAACATTCCCTTTTCAATTTGAAGTTTGACTTGAGGGGTTTCATTGCCAAGAGATGGCACTGCACTTTAATCCATATTAGCTTAACAGAATTAAAATCTATAAGGCTTTGTAGGACGTGTTTTTCCATACACCATTACAATTTTTTTCAAAATTAGTTGGAATCTTTGGACAGCCGTATGTACAAACGATTGATTGTAGATAATAGACGCACGACAACTGAGGACATTAACGTCTATTCTACAGATAAATAAGACTGATTCCTAAAAAAATTGAGTAATTTTAAAAATATATATGTCTGGTCCTACAAAGTCTTATAAATGGTAATCCTATTTTATAAACAAAATATGTCAAAATCATGTTTAAAAATATATAAATTGTGTTGTCATCTCATGGAAACAAGATCGTTTTAGTCGGATTTTAATGACACTATTAGCAAATATTAATTCCCATTAGAATTATGATTTTGTATATATTATATTCCCTAAATTTTTATTTGTGCAATATTTTTTACGCGTGACGTGCTTCAAAATTAGTTGTAAGTCTTTATAACAATCATACACAAGATTTCCAAGCTCGTGTCAACAATGGAAATGACGTCACATTGTTAAGTGACTAACGCGCGCTCTGTAACAGTCGCCATTTTAAAAAATACGTTACATACAGCATTTGTTACTAATGAAACATGTCTTAACGAAGATGAAAAAAACAACGTGGGTTAAATATTTAGACCTTTATTTTTTGACAAATGTGCCGTTCGGGATTAAATGACAGAGCATTTATAAATTGCCCCAAAAATCGATCATAGATAAGTTTTTTAACAGAAAATGCAAAACGTGATTTTTCTGCGTTTTTTCAGATTTATACGTTATGTTTAAACAACATTAACATTTTTTGGGAAAAATAAACGCATTTAAAAATGTTCCGACATTTTTAGTTTATCATGTCTGAATATTTAAATATCCAGCGACACTAAAAAACTAATATATATTATAAAACACTAAAGAAATGCATTTAAAAAATCACACTAGTTTAGTTCCTTTGACATCATTGGATGTGATAAATGTAAAAGAAACTACATTTTTCAGTGAAGGCAGTAAAAAATCATTTTATTTTTGTGTTGCTATAAGTGCGTGTTGTCATAAGTCAAAGACGTGCCTGACTTAGGCGTCCAGGTAACCGTGGGAATATCTTCCAGAGCCAGGGGGTCGCAAAAAAATTTAAAAAGTATATTTTTTGTACCTACTCATTTTTGCTATAAAAAAATTAGACTAAAAAACTGGGGGTGCCGGTCTGATTTCGGGCATAGATTACCAGAACTTTACATATTTTTATGTATTGTTGGTAAATCATTATTCAATGTATGCTGGTCCGATTGTTAACGCGTGCTTGGTAACCCTGCTGATAGTGCGTTATGATTTCGCACTGGAGGAAGTAACAAGCACAAGATACTCTTGTTCAATGCAGAATCACAGTGCAAGACACAGAAAGTCTATTGAATGTTTAAATACCTGACTGCTATTATTTTAAAATAAACTAGAGTAGATAGTATTGAAGTAGCTTTGAAAAACCTGATTTTTGATCAGTTTAAAATAGTATCAAAATAATTTATTTCATATGATAATCACAATCCATTTTTGATGAATTTTAATTTAAAAAATTCTTCTCAGCTCGTAACTGATAGTTAATTTTTTTTATTTTTCAAACTGAAAAATATCGTGCGTATTGTTATATTACCATTGAGTTAATATATATTTTTTATGAATTATTGAAGTACAGCGCTACGTAGATATATAACGTACTTCAGAAAAAACTTACTTCAGTGATTACATTAGGTACCCGTTTTTGACGAAATGGTGTTGACCAGTGCAGTTAACTTTACCATCGAATCCTGCAGACTTTTAAACGACCTTCTGCTGAGTTGTTGATAAATTCATAGGCTAGGCTATTTTTGAGAGTTGTATCATTTGTGTTTTGTATTTTTCGACAAAATGAAAAAAGAGCAATATCGATCCGTAATTCGTTTTTTAAAAAACATGCAAGGAAATAAAACTGAAGTCGGATGCTATCTATGGGAGACCCTTCACCATTTATGACCACAGTGAGATTTCGTATAAAAAACGAATTACAGATTGATATTGCTCTTTTTCCATTTTCTCGAAAAGTACAATACACGAATGATACAACTAACTGTCAAAAATAACCTAACCTATGAATTTATGTACAACTCAAAATGAGGTCGTTTAAAAGTCTGCAGTACATGATGGTAATGTCAATTTCACTCGTCAACGCCATCTGTCGTCAAACACGGATATTAATCAACCCTCATAATAGGGAAAGTGACGAACTTACTTGATAGAAAAAACGGTCATTATAAAACTTTAAAATTATTTAACATTTCCAAACAGCAGACGACAAACTACTTCGACAGAACAGTAGAATAGTGAGATGTGGTATTTACGGATATGTATAAATATTAAACGGTTTAAAAATGGGTATTATAGATAATAGTAATGTTGAAGGCATTTCTTAAGACTGACAGATTTGGAACGGACGTTTAGATTAACTTGAAAAAGATTGTGTTGTGAAACTAACTGTGTAATTCACTGTTAATCCGTGTTAAAAACACTTAGGGCTTCGACAAACCTGTGCAGTATATGGCTACCGCGAGAGCTCTGTACAGGTGGGTTGCGATTAGAGATGTTCACAGAGTCTAAAGTAAATGTGGCTTGGTTGTTTGAATTAAATAAAAATGCTAGTGTACAAAATACCTAATAAAAATGGTTTACTTGTTACATAATTACTGGCCAAAGAAGAAGAATTTGGGTACATGAAATTAATATGATTCGAAATGAAGAAATTCAAATTCATATTTTTGAACAAATTAGTCACATTTACCTGCACTGGACCGCGTCTATGTAGCCATTGTTATTTGTCTTATTAAGTTTTATTGACCGAGTGAGTGCCCTTGACCACATTGGTTTGTAGAAGCCTTTGCATGTTTACTTTGAAATCTGTATTTGTATTCTTACGTCCGATGTTTTCGGATTTTGCACATGCGCATTTGTTAATTTTGAGTATTCAATGTCAGATCGTCATTTTTTTAGAAACATAACAATATGAATGTGGAGACTTGTATTATTAGATGTATACTAAATAAATGAATAGAATGTTGCGCAAATTTTGGAAGAGACTAGACTGTCAACATCTAAAGTCATTAGCGTGTCTACGCCCATATTTTAGAAATCGAAAAAGTGCAATACTATATTCGATACGATTTTATTTTGTTACAAAGAACTTAAGAAGTGCGTTTTTTAATTTAGAAAAATAGAATTTAAAAAAAAGACAACGATGGCAAAATTGTTTGAAATAAATTATTTCAAATTTCGACATAGAAGACATTTTTGTAAATTGAGTAAATACATAAACCTCCATCTACATCAATTTATATTTTTAAAATAACTATTTTGAAAAACTACAGGTCAAGATAGTGAATAGTGAATAATCGGTAATACAGTGCAATTCCGCGTAAAGTAGTATTATTAGAGAAGAAAACTGTAAGATGGCCGATCTACGCAGTAGGGGTAGTGAGGAGAGCCATCGGTAGTAGAATATGGACTCGCCCAGCACTAAATTCCTTAGTGCGCATGTGTGACGCTGATGTCTTTTCTACACAATACTACTCTAAAAAGGGTACAACTTTTCTAAACAATACTATTCTAAAAGGGCTACAAGCGTGACTACGACCTCATTGGCACATAATAAACCAGTGCTCATTTCAATGAGCAAATCAGTAGATCTGTAAAATTATACGGCACATTAGCGCATGGAGTTCCTTCGAATATTTGTTGACACTGTCTTAAATTTTGTTTCCAGCAGTTTTGCACTACTTATTATAGACGACTAGCTATTTATATTTACTTGAACTTGTGCTGAATAGTTTCCTGAAATGCGCAGCTGTCTATTTATTCCAATTGTGTTATTCTTCATATTTTAATATTGGCAACTGACTTTGAATTCTATGTATGTATAAACAATTCAACATCTATTGTTATATAAACAAAAGACGGCTCTGGAAAGTTTTTTTTCCTAGTGCTATAATAAACTGTCAAAAAATAAGTGTTCTCTAAAAACTATTCTTTAAATATTCTATGTCCTAGTACAGTAGGGTCGCGGTAATTGAGCATTTGTTGTACATGCCGGTGTACATTTTTCGTTGAAAACAACATATCCACAGTTACTGTGAGAATAATAACTCAAATCATAAATATTTATTTATTTTTTAACACCTGTTTACCTTCAAATAAAAAACAGGCACGAATTTCTTCGTTCCCTTTCGTGTCGGATTGGTAGCTGCACCAGCGTTCGGTGATGCTCGATTATAAGAGGCACCCGACTAGATGGAGGCCCGATAACCGCAACCCCACTGTACCTACGTTTTGTGGTTATGTTTTATTGATTAAAAACAATTGCTACATACAGGAAACAAAATCCAGCTGTTTTGTGTGAAATATGCGTTGCTTTCCACTGGATGTATTGATTCTAAATTTTTTAATATTTTTGTAAAAAATGTGTTCACTTGTTTTTGTACAAATGTTTTGAAATTTTGTTTGAAAAAAGACTGTCTAGAACTACCTCGGGAAATTGGAACTATTAATTGTGCTTTTGTTTAACTGTTTTGATGAAATTAAATGAGCTTAATATGTAAAAATTATAAATCAAAATTGATACTAGTGGATAGCAGTTACATTCATACACTCAAATAAAACGCTCTTTTGATTATCGAAATTATAGATAATCTTGTATTAAGCAAATAATTAGATTTTGTAAAACTGAAAGACATTCAGGTGGACTTGGAGACTAACTATTCAAATACATTACTCATAGTTTTGACAACGTTGAGAACTAACTCTTCCGAAACGTCAGTAACACTACTGACGAAATAATTTAAATTTGATTCTCGTCCTACAACCGTTCTTTTTGTATTATAAATTTGAATAATAAGCTACCAAAAACTATATGTGGCAGCGCCACTGTACATCTATTGAATGGCAAACGTTCAATGTATTACGGAAATTCAAGATTGTTTGAAAAAGCGTTTTAAAAGAATAAAATTAAGATTTCATAAATACAGAATTGTTAATTCGCAATAAAAAGCAGACATCTGGTGTTCGAATTGGAAACCACCTATGTGGAGCCTACAAAGAAAGAGTAAAATCGTAAAATGCATTCTCTGCTACTGTGACCTCTGTCAAAACAACAATAAAATATATATATACATATATATATATATATATATATATATATATATATATATATATATATATATATATATATATTTTCTGCTTGCTATGAAAGTTATAGAAAAAAATAACCTCTGTGATATGACCGATTAGACCCTACTTAGACATTTCAAATGTTAAGTATCTACATTCGCTTTTAATTGTCAGGAAAGGACGTGCTAATTAATTAGTTGTCAATGTAACGATATCTGATTCTGTCTGAATGCCTATTTTTTCCATTCCAACATTCGTTTTAAGTGCCTCTTACGATAAAATGACATAACTGCAACCAGAACTGGACGATTTCACAACTCAATTTAAAAAAAAATGTGAACGCCGTTCTCTTTTCCCACTGTTTTATATGTATTAATAATCATTGTAATATTATAGACAATTATATATTATTATTAATGTTAGAATAACATTTATATGTGAACCATAAATTAATTCAAAAACACTTGATGAAGTTTTCTAAGTAACAATTCAATTCGTTTTGGTTTTGAAAAACATTTCACAATAATTAAGATAAATTTTCATTTTTAAACGTTATATAAGTATCTTATTGCAATGTTTACTCGAAGCGAAAAAATTAATCTACTACTAATTTACTGCGTTTAGTTGTCTTTACTAAAATGGAACTGCATAGTAGCTAATTATTTTAGTTGAATTTTAATTATAATTAATTTCGATAAATACAATCTATTATTGGAAAATGACGTAGTTTTAAGGTTAATCTTTATTGTAGTAATTTTTGAGAGCTGCAACTTGTAATGATTAATCTGCGCATGCGTGCAGAAAAATTAGTAGTAGATTGCTCCATAAATGTTTAATGTAACCAGGCCCAGCGATGGACGGTTAGGAGTCCAGGAACTGATTATTTTGGGACCTCATTTCACAGACAGATGCAGAGTTGCAATTGAGAAAATAGTATAGAAAAAAGAAAACAAATTATTATTAGTGCATCGATCAAATGGCCAAAAGGTTTTTTTTAGTAATGTAATTGTGAAATAATTAGATGGAATTAGGAACATTGTTAAACATATGGGAATAAAACTGACATTTCGCAAATGGGCTGTTTGACCAGCGCGGAGCCCGGCATATATATCCTCATGGACCCCCGACCCCCTGTCGTCGGGCCTGTTCATAACTAGGATCGAAATGTTAAAAACACACTAATATAATACAATAGAACGTAATGTTTGCAGACTTGAGATGAAATTTAATTTTTTTCATACATAAATAGTTTTGGTGCGTACAAGAAAAAAATCAAATTACAATCGTATAATATATGGACTAAATAAAAGTGTAAGCAGCAAAATTGTCTGGCAGACAATGTGACTGTTTTGTCTTTTTTAAGTTTAAATTCATTTTTCGACAGATCCACGTAAGATATTGTTGAACGTGAAATTGAGGTGATGGTGTTCCTTTGCATTTTGTTTCATTTTTAGTGTTCCGTATAAAACGGGGTTTTGTGGTTAAAATCAGTTTAAGTAAATAATTACGAAAAATGATAAATGGAAAGTCGAAAAAGATGCGCGCGAAGTGAAATAGAAAATAACTGTACTCTCTGTTTCACAATCACTGCTTTAAAAATCTTTACGTTGTTTAGAATGGCGTTTCCGAGTTCATATTTATACGTCCATGGTTTATGCTGTGAAGAACTCAAAACGATCAAATTGAGCATTCACAATAATCTATAAAAATGAAAAAAAAATCAACTTTTCAAAAAAATACTGTTTTAAAGTTCTGTAAACCAATTTATAAAAATATATTGCATGGAATTAGATAAAATCATCAATTGAAATCGGTGTACAAAAAATATACTTTTGTGAAATGATCACAAAGAATTCTGTTTTAACGAACAAGAACCCAGTGTTTGAAAGAATAGGTAGGGTGAAGGCACTAATGGTAGACCGCTTTTATATTTATAGTTGATAGAAGAGATTATTGTGCAATAATCCAAATATTTTAAATCTCCAGTTTTATATTTTATTTATTTAATGATGCCAAAAAAATAAGAAAGTGAGTTACATCAAGTAGATAACTCACTTGTAAATTAATATTTTCAATATTGTCTTCACATCTATAAAAAGTATGTTGTCTTAAAATACCAATAAGGTGTAGATATGGAAAGCTAGTCTGGGCTACGCGAACAAAATGACAGAGAGACAGCGATAATTAAGGTAGCCGTTCCGTCTTTGTTTAACAGTATACAAGACGAGCCAGAAAGAGACATACTTATACCGTGCTTATCGCCTTCTCTTTCCTGTCAGTTTGTATACGCTATAATACATTAGCACTTCATATCTACAGCTCAATGCATAACATACTAAAGATTTAAAACAATAAATTTGTGTATTGCAGAATTATGTAATAATAAATTCTATATTAATATACGAGTGGTCGAAAACTAGTGCCCTTTCCCCTATCAGGTTCCAAAATTTAAATAATAATAATTTGTAACTACTTTTACAGTAGTCTAAATTCTTACAGTGAAGCTAATAAAATATTAACTGAACCCATTTTTTCCACGACATCAATAATTTTTTGTTGAGAAGCATCACGGGATAATTATAATAAATTACGTTTGATTAGATTACACTTTCACAAAATGAATTTTCTGTTTCACGGTTAAAATGATCAATAATTAATTCATCGTTGATTTTATTATTAGATTGAACAAGTTTGCAAAATATTTAACTCTGACATATCCCGAAATATATTGTAAGCTCACATAATAATGCGTAAATAATTTGTGTGATAAATTCAATACTCAGATGATTTAAAATAACATTAAATTTACAGTCGTTTTTCCTACAACGCGTTATGTGTTCATAAAAAGCATCTTTCTGTGCAAATTGGCGCAATAAAAATAACAAGGCTTATGAGGAAAATATAAGGTTAGAAATAGATATTCAAAAACCTGTACACGTACAAGTAATACACTCGAGTCCCGCTTGGTTGCGTTTTTCACATTTACCTGAGTGAAGTTACTCAGTAGGGTAAAGCACTGTCAGCTCAAAATTTTATTCCAGTATCACCTAAAATATTTTTTGCTAGCACTGGTTCGCCCTGGTAATTTTTAGCTTTGGCAGCGAAATTTGACTCAGCAAAATTAGAGTACCAACAGTTCATATGCGTGATCCTTCGACTTGCTTTGCAATTACATAATGCTCATCGCCTTTTTGTTAAGAATATGTCACTTGGAAAGAAGTATCGCTTTGTAAAACACAGCGTCTGTTTAAATTTTAATAGAAATGTTTAACTATTTTTTATGTTTTTTTCTGTTTTTATTTATTGAAAACATGGTAGTATTTATCGAACAAATTAGCGCAATACACGCGTTATGGCAGAATAGACTGTACATTTATAAATGATTGATTTTTACAGTGCACTGAAAAGTGTGTAGCATTAAAAGCAATACCATGCAAGACAATTCCCATTTTAATATATTATTCGATAATCTACTCTGTGAATATGTACAAAATGTACTATAAATTATCAGGATACAAGAGTTTTGAACCTATCTAAATGTGATTATTAATTTTCTTATACGTTTTTAAAAATCAACAATAAAAATAACGTTAAAAATATTATGTAAACATTTTTTTTTAATATTACAGTCCTAGTTATTCCAGTTTTTTAATTTCAGGCCTAAAAACGACGAGACGGATGAGTAGTAAGAATGCTGATGGGAAGAGAACATGCTGGATCCTGGATAAATTAATTTTAAGAAAAATATAAACATAATGTAATATTAAAAATAAATATCAATATTTCAATATCTTTAATGTGAAAAATTATATTTTCCAAAGAATAATGATTAGCTTAAAATTGTATTTTTAAATGTTTCAATTTTCTAGTACTTTGTACTTATTTCTAAATTATAAGAAATAAATAATTTAACATCAATCTTGTAAAAATTCATCAAATAAAATTATGTATAGTAAGGTACCAAAATAGAAGTGAGTCATCATTATAGTACTACGGTTTGCTTAAGGGAGCGGCAAAACAATGTAGAGCATACCCGTCCCGTGCATATAAAAAAATTCCGCTTATATTGTGAAGTATGTGTATGACTCGCTCCTTATTTTTTGAATTTATAGTAAGGAAGCAAATAAACGCATATTTGTTTACTGTTTGTGCAGAATTTGAAATCCAATTTACATGCCAAGGTAGACGCACGTTTAACTCGAACTACAAAATGTTAAAACATAATCAAGACCACCAAAAATAAGTAATTTGCCTCGGTCAGCGGCGAAAGATATATATCATCAGCGCTATCGCGTCGACGTGTTATCAGCTCTGCCAATCAAACTCATTGCAAAGCTCAGTTGTTGATTGCGCATTTTTTCTTCTCAATCTATCTATAACAATTCAATTCCTAGGCAACCGTCAAATATAAAGAACATGTGTCAAAATGTAGTTTGAGAATACTTTTGACAAGTATAAATTTATTTTACAATGTTTTTTTTATATATTTTACTATATTATTTTATTTTATGTTCGTGTCTTCCACATTTAGTTTCAACTACTTTACCACAAAATTTTGAGAAGTATATTAAACTGATACCTATTTTGCCAATTAAGTATGAACGGTCACGACTAAACCGTTTCAAACGCGATAAGTCAGTCATTTTAGAAGATTCTAAAACATTCGAGAACATAAGGGAAGAATTAGATCCTTTAGAAGATAAGAAAAAGGAAGATTCTTCTTTATTTGATATGAAACAAAGACATTCTTTAAACCAAATAAAAAATTTAGCATCCGAGCTAATGGTTAAAATTAATAATTTAACAAAAGTAATGTCAGAACACAAAGACTTCGATAGTGCATTGTACAGTAAGTATTTTATCTTAATATTCATTTAAAATAATTATTAATCAACTACATAGAAGAGCCTGTGCATTTTCTTGTTGCTAAGGGATTAACAAAACATATTTTGAAGAAAAGTTGTTCCGTACTAAACCTTCCGGAGTTTATATGAGCAAAATTGAACTAGTTTTTTTCATCTAGGTGCATTACATTGAAAGAAAAAACGGTTATAGAAATCTTTAACAAGGACCTTTTCATATAATACTATAGTACTTTAATAATAGCAATAATACCCCACTTGACCGGATGAAAAAAAATATTCATAATTTTTAGCTTCCCAAAAAAAGACAAAAAAACTTTTTCTGACTTTTAAACTAGGTTCCGGCACACAGACACTAGCTTTATAGATGTACTATACCAAATTTAATTAAAGTCAATAATACTTGGAATTTCTGAGAAAATCGCCTGTGACAGACAGACAACGAAGCCTCACCATAAGAACACAATTTTTTACTATTGTTGTATGGAACTCTAAAGATAGCATTTAATATAAAGTATGTGAAAACAAACTGCTTATTCGATGAAAAATAAAATAAATAATTCTTATTCAGACTAATGTAAATTTTATCTTTTATAAACTAGAAAATAATAATGTGAAGCGAAAATGTAAAAGAAAACGTAGAAAAAATAAAAAAATGATTCGACACCGCAGACGTAAACAAAAAAATCATTTGAGAAACGCATTCGGTTCTAATCAAAGCAAATGGGGTTCATGGACCGATTGGTCAGCATGTAGTGTAACATGCGGAAAGGGACGTGAAATACGATGGCGACACTGTATATGGGATAACTGTTACGGTGTTGAAACTGAAATGGAGGAAAAATCGTGTCAGCTACCGGCCTGTAGTCCAACTAAATTATTTGGCTTATTTGGATGATTTTTTTTATTTAAGAAAATATCTGTGTTATGTATTTCTAATTGCGTAGTTATAGTTTTATATTATCAAAAAATACAAATTATTTATAAGTTTCCAGTTCCAAATATTCATCAATGCCTACCTAGTTGCTTTAAAAAGTTTTATGGTGAGTTACTGGTACGACAATTTTAAATCTAGATTCAAAAATATCATATATTTTGTTTTGTCTTCTTATTTCAGCCAAGTTTTGACCAAATCAGAGACAATAATCCATTAGTTGAAATAATTGACATTCTTAGATCTAGATTTAAGACTGAAAGTCGTACCAGAAACCCAGCATCTGTCAGCAATAGTGTGTTTGCCTATACATAGTATTTGGCACATACATTATTGACGTCGATCCCATAGTCATTAGAATTTAGCGATTCCACCAAAATACTTGGCAGTGATATATGAGAATTTTTTTCTGATCAAATTACTTGGCAAAAATACACGTTTAGATACAGATTTTCTGTTATGAAAATAAGATATATTTTGCTAAAGTAAAAGTGAAATAGCACTATTACTAGTCGAGTGTTCCGAATGTATAAAACGGAATACGCTATGTAGGTGGATGTCTCATTGTCTCATGCCAAGGCCGTCAGCTGTGTTGTGTGCGTACTGCTATGACAGAGGCCTATGACGCCTGTATTTGTATAATATTATATTTTAATTAATGTGATGTATGAGTTGTTTCATGTGTGAGTAATACCAAGAAATCGCGATCAAATGCCTGATTGTATGCCAAAATGATTTTATTGAATCAGTGTGTGAGAACAAAAGCTTGCAGTGTGTACATTTGTTTTAAGTTTTGGAAATTTGTGTTTTTTAAATAAAGTAATAAACAAAATCGTCAGTGCATTATGTAAATATTGTTTGTCAACGTACACAAGTGCTATGCATTTATTCATTGATACGTCTATTAGGGATCAACAAATTATTATCAACAATGATGAGAATGAGTCATAAATTTAATTGAATCATTAAAGTCTTCCAGCTTCCTGTGCATGTGAGTATGAATAATGTTTTATGTATTTATTTTGTTTATTTATAGCATTTATCAATCTATTTTCTATACTATAATATTTTTTTCGACCTTTGTATTACAGATAAAATAATTATTTTAAAATGAGTAACCCTCCGATACCAAAACCGCGCACTCAAATACAGTGTGATGGTCAGAAAAAACCAATTCCGTTGCCCAGAACTAAAATTAGAAATACCGAAAATTTACAACCTGTTGATCAAGAGAAAAATAATTCGCAGTCAGATATGTTTTGGAATTTTACAGCCGACATGGCTGAGAAAATTCAGGAGAAAAAAAAATCAGTGGTAGAGTCGTCTAGAAATTTTACTGATGAAATCACATCAAAAGTTCAAAACAGAAAAAAGTCAGTGTTGGAAACATCAAAATATATAAAAGGTGAAATTTCGGGTCGAGTGCAAGAAAAGAAAAAACTTGTAATGGAAAGCACACGCAATGCCAGTCAATCCGTAAGAAGTTTAGTAGCAAAAAAATTCGGATCGCTATCTCGAGAAGGTAATGTTGTAGCGCCTGAAGTAGACGAGAAAACTCATTCTCTACCACCGACATCAGAAATATTTCAGAGTATTCAATTTCAGTCACCGTTAACACTTGAAAGTAAAAAGAAGCACGAGAAGATGGCAGCTATTTATAATAATGATCTGAATGAAGATGATGATGATGACTTCGAGCCACCGAGCTTTCCACCTCCTTCACAACCACCGCCGCCTCCACCGGATGAAAGTTTATACGACGAACCGCATTCCACGACATCGGGTAGTTCGGGATGCGATACTATTAGCAGTATATCTTTATCGGAAAGACTTCGCTACGAAGAAATATTTCCAGACAGTACTAGTTTACTTAGTTATACTCAGTCTCGTGACAGTGACTCGGACAGCGATAAGACGTACGCAAATCGAGAAACTGTAGATATTCGAAATCTTCATAGATCTGATTCTTGGTCATTTTATGATTCAGTCAGTCGAACTGCAACATCAGAACCCATTTACGGTAACATTGATATTGTAGAAGATGTAAAAAGCGAAGACAATGCAGTGAATAATGTTGATAATAATGTCGATAACTCTAAGGTTGATAATCAGCGTTTAAGTGATATAAGTAGTATTTCCATTCAAAATTCACTTTATGAGAATCACATTCTCCAACCTCAAAGTCTTACACCAAACGTTAAAGAAGAGGTAGTGGAAAAGAAAATCAGGGAAAGCGTTCTTACTCAGTTTGATCCATTATCGGGAATAAACAATGTGCAATCAGAAGGTGCTAACGATTTATCGATTTTAGAATCGATATTACAAGGTGACGCGTATGGGACTATTGGACTCACAGAAGATGATCACTGGATGCACTCTGATGACGAATCTGAATCCGGTGAAATACTTAATCCGCCAACACCGCCGACAAGATTTGATTCGCTTCCTACAGAAGAAAATGCAGCTTCAAAACAGACCTCACCAAAATCGAATTGGTTTGTTCCAATAGAAGGAGAAAGTACTACTCCAATAGAGGATATAAAATTACAAGATAAGTCTAAATGTTTGAGGCAGCGTTTGAGCGACGTGTTAAAATTAGTTCCTGATTCGGCTAAAAATATATCAAGATTGGGTAGTTTTCGAACAAAAGACGAATCTAAGCCGATAATTGTTCGGAGACCGACATTAAATACTAGTTCTGTAATTCAGCATCGAGGTGGTTTGTTAAAAATTGGAAGAAACGGTTCTGTGGATGACTTTTTTGGTGATGTGAATTTTAGATGGTGCGTTTTAGGCGAAGGAAAATTAACTACGTACACTGATAAAACGCAAAAAGTGCTTAAAGAAACAATACCGTTGGAAAGTATCATCAGTATACAGGTCCTGTCGGAGTACAAAACAAAGTAAGTGCGTCCCTTTTATGTTTTACCTATAGCTTTTTCCCGCAGATTTGCTCGCTTAAAACGTCGATTTTATGTCCATTACTGTCGGTTTTGATCGGAACGCAAGAACTGCCATGCAAAAAAAAAATCATTTTCTTTGAATTTTCGGTATCATCTGATAGTATACCAAATTTCATTCTAATCGATTCAGCTGTGTTCAAGTAATTTGATATAAATTGTTAAACTTTTTTTCCGCAATATCGTATCACTTCTTTAAACATTTTTTATTTAATTACTATTTACTTTTTTTCAAAATCAATCACTTTTCACCTGTTAAAATGAAAAGTGCCTGAAAAATATGGCGGAAGTAGAGGCATGCTCACAAAAAAAATTCAACTATAAAAAGGTCTATTAGAATTTGTTTGTTAGTAAAGTTCTAAAACGATTTTAAAACTCTTAAGACAATTCTGACTGAACTTTTAGAACTAAATCAGAACTGTTAGGTGTGGTTAGATTTGTTTTCCAGCAAATGGATTTATAATATCAGTCCAGAGTGCGCTCTGTATTGTCAAAACATAAAGTTTAAAATACGCAGTTACTTGTCGAAGTGATAATAAGTCCTGAGAGTACCCATTGTGAACCTGGAACTACCAGAACCAAGTTCAAAGAATCCGAAAACAACGAACCAACAAACTCGCATCAGTCCGAACTCCGATGAACAAAAAAATACTCTCATATTTTGTTTTGATTTATTTACAAATTTGCAAAGTCTTGACAACTTTGTGTTGACATTTTTAATACGCTTAAAAAAATTTACAAGACATCAATATTCAAGTGTTTGTAAATCTTCAATTATAAATATTTTTATTTTTTTCTAAATAGATAAGAAATGTGTACCTATATAGATATTATACAGAAGTCAACATATTAACTTTACCATCATTATAAATATTTACTGTTACTATCTGAGTCTTCCTGAGTCATGATTAATTAGAAAAAAATATAATTTAATTTCGTCGAAGGTATCGTTAGTGTCATATCAACGCGGTTTTGCATAACTGTTAAACTAATACAGTAGAAATTGTAACTCATACATCATTAAGTCGAAATTCTCCCCAAACAGATGTCGTATCGTTTTAAGTCAAATCCCAGTATAAAATTCTTAGTGGTGTATGTTTGAACTAACATAAAAACATCTGGACCGATTTTGAAAAAACCTGCACCAGCATGTTTCTTGAAAGAATAAAACAAAGTCACGAAAATGTGCGTATCGCCTGCCGCACAATATTATGCTCGCGCGGGCTGCAAGGTAATAAATACTGAAAATAAAGCAACGCTTAGTAAAAAATAGCACAACCATTGAATATTACGTGATCTATGGTACAACATCAAGAGATTTGAAATGGTTTCGTTTTTCAAAACGTTTACAAAATTAATACCTATTCTAGTACAAATTGTAACCTACACCTGAGCTCTATAAAAAGCTGTTTCATTAGATTTGTGTCAAATACGCCTTCAAACACGTCTGGTTTTCGTCTTTTTTTAATGATTGTGGATTCTGGTTGATATGAAACAAAATTACAATTATCTAGTTTACAAAATTAATGTCTATTCTCTTATAAATTATAACTAGACCTGAGCTTTGTAAAAAAGCTGTTTCATTAGATGTGTGTCAAATATGCCTTAAAACACGTCTAGTTTTCGTTTTGGTTGATGTGAAACAAAATTACAATTATTTAGTTTAATAAGCTAACTGATACCATAATAAGAAATGATAAAGAAATTCAGAAAGAAAATAAGTACAATTATAGTGTCATAAAAAGATAAAAACATATAATCTAATCTGAAAAATTTTATAACATATTCTTAGTAATAAGATTGAAATTACAATAGCTTGGAATGTATTCTGATTAGATTTGTAACAGTTTATAAAATGTCGGTATAATGATTACGTACGGTAAAAAAATTTAATTTATTTGTAATTGAAAATATATAATTTTATTGGATAATGAGCAGAATCAAATGCGATAAAAAATAATAACTTATAAAAATTACACTAGGGATGAACTAATCAAAGAAGTTTTCCGATAGCAAAATTATTACCAATTCGGGGCTTGTCAGAATATGTGAGATACTTTTCACCAAGTTGATATTCTCGCACGCAATTTTTGATTCAAAATGGTGTACACTGACTAAACTATAAGAGATACAATAATTAAGACAATAATGAGTAAAATCTA
This sequence comes from Venustoraphidia nigricollis, assembly GCA_034508555.1. NCBI lineage: Eukaryota > Metazoa > Arthropoda > Insecta > Raphidioptera > Raphidiidae > Venustoraphidia > Venustoraphidia nigricollis. Next base: position 3,042,580 of record JAVRKA010000049.1, on the reverse strand, counting down.
TGGGTACACGTAGAGTGCAAACAGGGTGATCAGATTGTTTTTAAATGAAAGCGTGCCTAATACAGATGTCGGCTTGCACCTGCATGCCGCATTAGTTTTAGCAGAATAAGGAAGATTTCTGTATTTTTTTACTCTTATTATAGTCCTAAAAATTAGAAAATTAATGGCGAAAGAATTTTTGTAATATCTTTAAAAGTAACAAAGCCATTCTACTTCAAAGTTTAAGTTTGGCGATTCTCCGCACTATGCCGTTCTCAGTACGGGTAACGTCACGCGGCACAAGTGTCATATTGGTAGTAACTAAGAATATAGCAAGTCATGCAGATAACAGGCAAATAACATTTGAATAGATGTGAAAAATAATGTAATTTCAATTAGGAAGCTTGACATATCTGAATATATCTTAAGTTCATGACTTATTAATATGACAAATCGTGCCGCAGAGCGTCATAATGGCCGACCAGACGTCGATCAGTCTCTTTTGCGACCCCAAAAAGTTGATTATATCCGTTGAATTTAAAGATATCGAAATAAAATTGTCAGCATTTTTAAAGTTATCCTTATTATCAAGATATGACACTATCATTATTAGTATTTTCGTCAACTGGAAACTTCCTAATTAAGTATACCTATGAGAAATTTGTTGCTTTTAGTTATTTCGTTGCCAGATCAAAATATCTACCTAAACGAAACCGAACTGGAAATTTTGTATTATAATAATTTGTATTTTTAACGTTTTTTTATTGTTGTGTGAATTAAAATTTTTACATGTTGCGATTGTTAGCAGAAATTATATTACGCTGTGTTGTCCCTTTTTCATTTTTTTTAATGAGAACAAGCTAGTAATTATTTACGTAATATTGCAATAATTGTAAAACACTGTTATTGTGTTCTAAAATTCTGCTGACTTATTTAATTAAAACAATTTGTTTAAAGTGATAATTTGCTATTCAAACATATAAATGCAAATAATATGCTTTCGCTGGATATAATTTTTCTCTGAAAAACAATGAAAACAGTTTTTTGCTTATTATTTCTGTTTAGTACAATCTTCTGACTTATTAAATTAGACGATAATCGCTATAATGACCTCAGTTGCTGAGCATCTATAATGGAAAACAAAAATAGACACTAGCGACCTTAGCTGTCAAGCGTCTATAATTATTATATCCACCGACTATTCAGTATTGAGGTTTTTGAACTCATTTTGTAAGAATTACAAACAGTTTATATAATTTATGTAAATTTACTAAAATATAAACGAGTTTTCGATGTAATGAAAATAAATCACGCGCTCTAATAAAAGGTCATGAACTCTAAATTGAGACAAAATTCAACAATAACACATTCTGTGAGTGTTTTCCTTTACGTATTATATGTAACTATAACGAGATCATTTTTGAATAAGGCCCACTGTTTTGTTCATGGAACTATAAATGTTGATTTGTTGTTCCATGGCTTTATTAAAAACCTGAGTCTAGACTTTGAATATGAAATAACAACATGTGAATAGTCACCATTAATATTCAAGACAGCAGCTTATGATTGGTCCGCTCTTCCACGCACGTGAAATTGGAAGTCTTCTGTGGGGGTTTTATAATTTTGAGTAGATAAATAAACAGATAAATTAGTTACAGACAATATGCAATAATATTTTAATATGCCTTATAAAATTAACTATTATGGACTATGGAGTCTTGGAATTTTTTTCTAAAGGGGACAGTACTCCAGAGAAGGTTGGGAACCTCTAAATTTTAGAGGCATATTAATTTATGAATATGAAATATCACAACATTTTTGAAAAATCATTTGATTAAATAATATCGAAAATGTATTTACAAATATTAAAATATTTTTAGCTTTTAACATTTCTAAAAAATTTGGGTCAGCTGTTGCAAACCTTCAGTTCCTAGGTTCTAATCTCAAAACTGGTAAAAACATCAAAGGGATTTTCAGTGTTTTATTAAAAGAAATAACACATAGAAAATATGAGTAGGCTATTTGACACTATAAAAAATAAATGATTAGATTATGTGAATTCGACAATTTATCGAAAAAGAAATCAGAAATTATCGGTTTGAATTACAAAAGTACGAGGTTGATTTTTTATTTCAATTTTAAAATTTTAATTTTTTGACATGTCAAAAAGCCCTGTCCGTCATGTTGATGTGACGTCAGACTTGTAGTAAACACACACATAAACGCATGGCACAGACAAAAACTAAACACAAAGCGACGTCACTGTAGATAAATATGGCGCCTCGTGTTTTCGCGTTAACATACATATTATTTAAAATGTTCAGTGCTATTTTATCCTATAAAACGATTACATTTAAGCGAAATAAAAATTCCTGTGGACTAATACTACGATATGAACATTTTAAGACAATTTAAAAATAAGAGTCAAATATTCTATTAGTACTAGGCCCATATACCCGTAGCAGTTGGTGACTTCAGCAACAAAAAAAAAAACACGTAAATTTCGCACAAAGAAGAGACAAAAAAATGATATTGATTTTCATATTTTACAGTCTTACGGTTACAAAATCTGAGGAAGAAAATTTATATTCTTTCGAACTGTGCACTGTGGGAAAAAATTCTCGTAGCCGACATGTGCTCGGTTGTCGTAATCCGTCTGATCGTCGGATATGGATGCAGCGAATCCTAGAAGCGACAACGTCAATTCTTCCATCACGCGTTGCTTGTGATTTCATCCGAGCCGGATGGGCATTCATCAAGGAAGGAGCGGGCGGTGAATGGAAAGGCGCTTGGCTACTGCTCAGAGACAGACAGCTCGTTTATTGCGAAGATGGCACAAATAATACATTACAGGAAGTCGATTTGAGGAAAGCTAGGTGTATCGGTAAGTTACACACCCATTGTAAAATTAGGTATTAATTAAAAACTACGCTGAGCTGCACAAAACACTGTCAAAAAATTTGATTTGACAACGACCTTAGATAGGACTACATATATTTCGCCATAAGAAAAGCATTTAAGATTAAAATAGAATGGGGTGGTCTCTTGGCCCAAATGCACCACATCCTGAAAGGATTTTTGTGCTTCCCCTTTTACTAGATCTAGTCATCAAATAATCTGGATCTTCTTATGAGCTCCAGAAGATTTGCTACTAGATTGTCCTGTGGAACTATTCCATCCTCATCAATGTAACCAAAGATGGTTGTTCTCCTATAAGTTAAAGCCTCACATTCGAACACGATATGGGTGGCTGTTTCATCCTCCATTTCGCAAAGTCTACATAGTGTTGATTCCTGATGTATCCCCATCACATGTAGATGTTTTCTCAAGAAAAAATAAGAAAAGCATAGTAGAATTTTAAATCGACCCTGCTCGAAAATTAATTGATCAATTGAAACGATATTTTTTTAAACTGTGTATATAATATGTATTTAACATAGTTTTTTTGCACAATTTCCACTTTAAACAATATTTTTCTACGCATTTTGATCGAAATTTAGCTTCATAAGCGATATTTTTCTACATAGATCAGTCATTTGTTTTGCTGTGCGTACAATCTAATGTACTACGTAATAGGGAGTTTCACACAAATGCATATTTTGGTTGTTTTGTGGGAAAGGAAGACTCCTACCACCTCACAGTTACCGGCACAGTACGTGCGCTCGTTCGGTGATTGGTTAACGTTCGTTGTCTTGTCAATTGTCGCTTTCCCGCTATGAAGTACAGTCCAGTACGCCATTATTGTTTCTTTGATTGTTCAAGATGCCTAATACGGTGATTCAGATGATAATTTGTCTGCTGAGAATCCCCAAAGTCCCACAGCAAGTACGAGCAGGATGGATGACTTTAGTGCAAGGAATTAGACCTTTAGATTAAAGAAAAATTAAAAATAATAATACAGCGCGAGTTTGTAGTTTTTCAACCGACTGTACCTGCGCAAGCCTCCATTTGCATCTAACTTCCGAGCCTTTCAGATCCATGGCACGTATTATACATATGTATAAAAACTGTTATTTACGATCACAATCTAAGCTCATTGTCAAATCCATTTTTTTGACTGCTTTCTGCAACTGAGCCATACTTAAATTTGTATTTCAGTTTTACAAGAACCTGAAATAAACACAGTGAAAACGGGTGATACGGGGCCACAGTTACTAGTAGATGTAGCAGGAGAAGGTGCTTTGTATATCCGTTGTTGGATGACTCGGAGCTCACGTGGTTGGCGACATGTCATACGATCAACAGCACACGATAATGGAGCAGCGTTAGATCAACAACAATTAACAAATGATAATATACCAGTCATTGTTGACAAATGTATTAATTTTGTATATGCACATGGTTAGTGTAAATTTTAAATATTTAGAAAGGAAATTTAAAATATTAATACTCAAGCCGCAATATCGTTTTTAACTTTCTTTAATGCAGAAAATTAAACATAACACGCCCCCAGTTCACAGGTTTTAATCCGAGAATTGGTAAATTGTAAATGTACTAAATTAATTTTGTATGTATTATTAAAGACCGCGCACACCTGTCAAGCATGGACCAGCACAGCACAAACCTGCAACCTGCGGGATGTCGCATACTAGAACCAGCAAGTTTTAGTGCGGTAGACACTTTGCAGTTTTCAAGTAGTTTTATCATTGCATATTAATTAATGAAAACTACACATCACTAGCATACTAGATCGGTCTAGCTAGACAAAAATTGCAAGCGACTGAATGACAGTCGCTGCTGGTTTAATGTGCGCTACTCCATTAAATAACAGGTACCTTCAAGAACCGTGCTATGCTGGTTGTGCTTGATAGATGTGCGCGGTCTTTTAAACAATAATGAACTGAAAATAGGAATTGACTGTTGGTGGTTTTCAGATAGGTTGTTCTTCATGGTATGTTGTTATCATTTTGAACGCATTTTAGGTTGTATGTCAGAAGGCATTTATCGTCGCAGTGGCTCGTCGACAACCGTTGCTACTTTATTAAATGAATTCAGACGAGACGCTTGGGCTGTTCAGTTAACAACTAATAGATGCACTGAACACGATGTTGCTTGTGTTCTCAAGCGCTTCATGCGGGAATTACCAGAACCTTTGCTCACGTCTAAATTGCATGCATATTTCTGTAAAGTTGCAGGTAAGATATGAGTTCGAGGAATTTGAAAAAAAAATTGTGTTTTCTTTCTTTCTTGGATTATTTTGAAAAATCCAGAATAATACAACACTAAAAACATTTCCCACTAGTGGGAAATGGTACTAGTTAAAGTCAAAATTCACTGTTCAAAAGTTTACAATATTTTTTCGTTTTGAGGTCCCCCGATCCAAAAAACATATTTTTGGAAAAACTGTGCGTCTGTTTGTCTGTTAGCCTGTGAGCATGATACAGGTCAAACGGATAAACGGATTAAAACTAAATTTTGAGAGTATGCTTAGTATGCAAGTATAAAGAGTCCTATTGTTTTTGGAGAAAATCGACGCATGCGCAGAAGAGATATATCCTATAATGTTGTTTTTTGTATAACGATGGTATACTTTTTACAACGGTTTAATATTTTGTTCATTTTTCCCAGAAAGTTTCGTAGAAATTTTTTTTCCTAAGTTTCGTAGTTTCGGAAATATTTTGAAAATAAAAAAAAATCAAATGTTCCGAAGATTGTCAAAAATAAATTAGGTAGCTGATAAGCATGCTTTGGGTAATTTTTGCATGTAAAACCCTATTATGTAACCATGAAAATGAATAGCCTTCATAATATTTATTACTAGTCGTTACCCGTGTCTCCGCACGCTTTAACAGAAGTTTTATTTTATTTATTGTATTATTTCAAGTGTAAATATTTATGAAGCTGGAATAGTCCTGTTAGCTGGAATTTTTGATTATGCTCTTACTGAAAAACATTTTTCTTTAACTGTGTTGTATCTTTGGTTCCTTGAATGATTTGTTAACAATTTTTTTTGCAGTAATGAAAAAATCCGATGAGAAAGTTAGCATGTACAAATGTTTATTAGAACAGCTTCCGTTGATAGCACAGCGAACTGTACGCAAACTGATGACGCATCTGCATTTCATCCAATCACAAGGAGAACGCAACTTAATGACTGTTGCCAACTTAGCGGCAGTCTGGGGACCTACTCTGATGCACACTGAAGTTAGTAACATTTTTGTAAACTAAATTTGTCAGCACCTACATTTGCCAATCTTTTTTTGTTTGTGTTACTTAATATAAATTCGAGCGAAAGGACGAATCGAGTGCACCCGGCCAAACCGGGCAGGAGGAAGCTCGGCGGATAAAGTGTTTAACAGTCGTGAATAGTTAAAGAAACAAGGAATAAAATACAAAAACGAGAGAGCAAATTAAGGACAGTAATTTGGATCCTTACACATTGAAATTGGTCAAAGAGAATTTTTATTTTTCATTACCTCACAGACATCTTAACGATAGTGATAAACATATGATAACGCGAACAAAGCCACCGGTAAAGTCTAGTACAGTATACAAAGCAACTCAGGCATACTTAAAAGTATGCAACCAATCTCACAATTTATTTATATATCTCTTTTTTAACATACATTTTATTGAAATATAATTGTTAGAATTTTTCCACCCAACTTGGCAAGCCAATGTTACCTAGGGTAAGATCACAATTTTTTCGTTTTTTTTGGTAATCGAACTACCATTTTATATCCAATAAAATATAAAAGAACTATGAATAAAAACCCGGGTCGCAGTGCCAAAACCCTGCCGACAATATAGTGTATTTGCTTATATGTTACAGGCAGTGTGGCTTTATTTTGCGAGCTTAAGTTGGTTTTTGGGCAAAATAAAAAATTTTGCTCCTTAATACACCCCTTAAAATAACATTTTTTTTCTTAATTGCAATATTATTATAAATCAAACCTCTATACCAAATTATATACAACTTTCAGTAAATAATTCACTATTTGTAAACTAGTGTTTTCATAAAATTTGTAAGTCCGGTCCTGTCGGGGCGATTTTATTTAAATTTTAGCGACACCTTTTAATTACTACTAAAGGGTTAAATGTCAATTTTGAAACGATTCTGAGAATTTTTTCGGTATTTTGGGGCCCAAAAACTTTTTTCAACCCCTAAAAACTACCCTTAAAATGCCCCGATTACGCCCATTTTAAATAGGCTTCTTGCGGTGATGGATTTCAAAACGTGGACCAAATTTCGTTAAAATAAATTAACTCTTTCGAAAGTTATTGCCCGCACACACATATATATATATATATATATATATATATATATATATATATATATATATATATATATATATATATATATATATATACATATATATATATACATATATATATATACATATATATAAACATTTTCAAAAATGGTGCCAAAGTGTTTAGGAGGTTATGAAACGTCGAGAAATTTTGGTTCGACCCCTAGGTCCCGCCATCCGACCAACGCCAATAGTGTATGTTGCCTTATGGCAAATACACTAAAAATAAACAAAGGGGAAAATACATAATTTTAGTGATCCTACTGTAATCCAAATCCAACAATATCTGCGATTCATGTGTTACCCTCTTCGAATAGCAATTGCGTTATTAAGTTTACTAAACCTTTTGTATTTGCGACTGTTTTATACTCCATTGGTAATAAATTATATAGCTTAGGAGCAAGAAATGTAATGTGTTTCTGTTCAAAGGTCTTCGACATTTTTGGAATTTCGTAAAGATTTATGGATTCAGTTTCATTTTGTCGTTTTTTTTTCAGGGCAGTGATGGAATGCAGTGGTCTAAATGCGAATCCTCAGTAATAGCAGATTTAATTTCAATGCGTACCGAACTGTGGCCATCCAGTGCGGAGGAATTAGTTCGAGAACGCACTATGTTGGCAGTACTGGAACGATACCATCAGAGTGGCAACAGTAACGCCGCCAAACCTCCAGTCTCGGGAGACTTACGTGTATGGATTCACTTAAATACACCAAATTCGGGACAGTGCGTTCATATTGGTGTAAGTTGGTATATTTTTGGAATTTTTCCGTCTCGGTAGCTGCTTCGATATTTTCAACATTTGCAAAAAAAATTTCTTGAAATGACGAAAATTTATTAAAATACTAAAGTCTTCAATACCAATATTATATTAATAATGATGTAACCTCTATCTATAAATCTTTGTCTGCTTTTTTATCCGTCTGTTTATATTAGTACCATTCAAGAATACCTGAACTGATTTTGATGAAAATTGACACAATATCAATTTGTATCTGAACTTTTTATCGGGGTTAAGATATATATATTTGTAAATTATATGCTGTTTGTTTAGATTGGACCACAAAAGACAGCTGAAGAAGTGTGTCGTGAACTTTGTTCGAAAATGAACAAACCGGCTCATTTGCTCCAACTTGAAGAATCGATTTTAGACGGGCAATTGATTCGTCCGTTACATTATAAAGAAAAAGTACTCGACGTGGTGTTGCGCTGGGGTTACTGGGACGAAGCCGATCGTAAAAATAATTGCATAGTGTTGCGAGATAACGATTTGTACAGAGAAATTGTTGCGGAAGCTTCGAAACCACTCGCAATGTCTGGTGAACTGAAATACGCGGATGAAAAATCGAAAACGTTTAAAAACTTCATGTTTGAATTTAGTCAAGCTAAGTTGTCATATTATAAGGACAAAAATGTAAGTTTACGTTCGTATTATTGTCAATTTGTCTTCGTACCTTTCTTGGAGTAACAGTGCACTTATAAAAAATAAAAATAATGTAAGGCGAACAATTACTTGTTTTTTGTTTTTTTCTTATACAAACAAATGTCCTTATGGTTCATTCAATGGCCGCGTAGTGTCACTAGACGAAAACGTGGGCATGGTGTATATCATTATAGGAATTTTGTTTGGATTTCCTGGAAAAGTAATACGTCTTGATGACTTTCAGTGTTCCATCAAACTAGGTGAATGGCGTATCGAAGATATTTTGTGGTATATTGGACACGAGGCAAAACGAGATCCTCACTCGCGCTGGTGCATTACATTCATATCTCGTTCCCAACAAATCAACCGCTCAAGGGGAACCCCGTGGTTTGGTCATGCGATAGCTGGTACCGAGAGAACACAGCAGCTCAAATGGTTGGCAGCAATGGCTTTAGGAGAACACCCGCAAGGTTTGCTGCCATCTCCTGTTCATGTAGACTTGATTGAATCGTAACTGTGATAAATTTGTTGATAGAATGCGATATTTCTAAACAGTAAAATTGTAAATACTCCATCAGTTTTGAGCAACTGTACCAATGTAGTTGGTAATTATGAAACCAACACAACGGATTGATTTTAATCTTCTGAAACTTGCTTTCAAGAATAATTATTTAATACATTCAAGCGAATATTTTGATAACTAATTTTAGGTATTTATAATAATAAACACGATATTGTATTTAAATTTTAAAATTAATTGTACATGGTTAACTGTCACCCAATATTCGTAACCTTATATTATCCATCTAGGCACGTGTAGTGCCGGATTTAATCGTAGGGTGAACAAGCGATAGGTTAAAGCAGTGGTTCCCAACCAGTGATCCGTGAGAGCCTCGGAAGTGGTCTGCAGGAGGGTCCGGTAGCACACAAAAAAGTTGCCATTAAATGGGAATTTTAAAAGCGATATTCGTTGAACGAGATGGATATATCCATGCGTATGAGTTATGACTATCATAATAAATGTGTTTTAAAAAACTGGTTTATGTAAGCACCTTTGAATTTGGTTAAACTGAAGGAGGGGAGGGGTTATGGAATGAGAGATTCAATTTGAGTGGTCTGCAGACTTCTACGGGTTGGGAGTTTCATAATTCGCAAAAAAAATTTTAAAGTTCTATTTGAAAAATTTGTGTAATTTTAAAGGTATTTATTTATAATATCAAAACTGATTAAAAGTCACAACTAACAAAATTAAGAAATAGATGCCTCTGACCTGTGTTATTGAGCGTCTGACTATACAATATCTATCAGAATTAAAATCTGCATGTTTAAAGTTTTCATAAGAATTGAAAAACTAATTAAAGTGTTGACTTACAAATCTTAACTAATTATTAGAATCATTAATTAATTAATAATTAAAGTTTGTCTAACAATCTTGCGATTGTTAAACAAGTAAAAATCAAAATCATATTTTTAATTGACAACTCAAAACTGATGGTGACTTAAAAAACATACCATATTTGTATGTGTATTTTTATTATTAAATAATATATTTTATTATAGTGAGGACACCCTCCATAGTAAGAACATACTAAAGCACAATTTTTATCGTATTTAATATATTTTTTTACAATATACTTAAACTAACAGTGCCCTTTTTCTAAAAAAAAGCTAAACAGTAAGCTTAGCGCTTCAAAGAATGTCTGCCGAATTTCGTTAAAATCGGTCCACACATTTGGTCGAGTAAAAACGGAACCCACTCGCTTCGGTAGCGATTTTTAACGGACCAGTAGCAAAATGAAAAATTATCGATAAATATTTAACTATATTGTATTTGTAGTATTATATTGATTTTTACGTATAATACTTTATATCGTGGGAACATTTTAATTGTTCTATCTGTTAGAATTGAAATTGTAAATAACAAACTGAAACGGAAGCTGAGGGATCGTCAATATTGATCAAATTTTTTGGTGAAATAACCACAAAATAGAAATACATTCCGCGCTATTCGATTCTGCAATTCTAATCTTCTAAGATATTAAACTTTAAAAAATACCGCAGCCTTTCATTCAAGCGCGCAAATAATTCTTTTAATCGAAATCAGCTGCCCCTTAGTTCTGATATACTATTGTAAAACAATCATGAGATGTTTTTAAAGTACGTGTAGCATTTTAAAAAATGTATTTATTAATTCATTGGTGCTCAAAAATCAAAATGTCTCCAAAATATTTTATATGTTGACATAATTCTACAACGTAATTTTTATAAAGTTTTACTATTTTTATTATAGAAATTAATTAAGCTGATCAATTGACATTTAAAATAAAAAATAGTGAAGACTGATAATATTTTCGTTGATTGTAACAAAAATGATAGACTGTTTAATTTGAAATTTCATGAGCTGTTAAGGGTTGCCATACAATCACTGGCACAAAACCATGACTATAATATACAGGCCAGAAAACTATGATGATTGGGGTGTTCTCAGTTTTGAAGACATTGCTGGGGGTACACTTATTCTCCACTAGGTTCGGTATCGTCCCCGTTTCCCGTGTAACTGAGACAGATGATACTACTGTTATCTCTTTTCATTCAGCTGGTATCAAGAATGTCCACTTTTAAGAAAACAAACAAAAGACAGAACAGTGGTGTCATTTATTACGATTCCACAGAAAACGTAGACCGTGACGAACCTAGTGGAGGTAAAATGTATTGAAAACAGAGCCTTCAAAACTGACGACATCTTTACCATCCAAAAATCCGTGCGCAAACTAATATATGTCCATTCTTCCCAAAACACCAACACACAAAAAAAAACTTGATGTGCGTTTGATTATGAAAGTGATTTGGAGATAATAATGAATCTCTTATTTATTCAAACTTTGTTAACGAAACGTACGTCAAATTTTGTTAGAGATTTTCTGTTTTTTTTTTTGGTGTAAAAAAGGTTGCGTAGAAAAAGGATAGTAAAATCGAAACTTTCAAGTACTATAATTCAGTTGGAAAATTGTAGTTAGTAACTAATACTTAGTTACAAGCTTTGTGGAGCGGCAAAGCAATAAAACAATGTATATAACACCCGTTCCTAGACTTTCCAATGTATAAAAACGATGCCGCTTACATTGCGTTGTTATTACTCACTGACTACAATTTCAGAACTGGACTATATAATAATATCATTAATTACGAAACAATTTCTTCAGTCATTTTCATTCTTCGTGAGATTTATTACAATCAAAACTTATTATTCCTGAGAATTTTGAAAAACTAAAATCAATTTGAGATAAGATCTTATGGATAGAACTTATGGTAATCCTTTTTACACAGTGTCTTCCGATGTAAGTACTTACGAGTGATTATGTGGTTGTAATTTTATATACCTTTATTTTAAGGGATGCAGATAAATGACCTTTCACGTGACATGCACAGTTTGACGTATGCACTGAGTTGTTGCATTGCATTTTTAAATTTTATACTAAAAATACACTGCACTGCACTTTCTGTGTCGAACGCAATAATATATTCTGTAATTGGTTAAGTAATGAAGAAATGAAAATTCAATTCAATAAACTGCACAGCAGATATGGGTTGAACCTTTGAGTTGACAATAACTCAACAATAGCCTTGATTGTTCAATTCGTTGTTAGATTTTTTGTACAAGCTACAGTGTATAATATTTTATTGCATTGAAATAATATTTTTTAATTGAGCTATAGACACTAATAACCTTAGCTGTCTATTTTAAATTGTGCTGTTTCGTCAAATATTTAAATAGTTAACTACTAAACTCATAAAAATATGTGTTTTTTTAATTCTTATAAACAACTACACAACACATTTTATTTTAAAATAGGATATGTTTTTTGAACATATAACTATGTGCCTATATATTGTGTTTTAAAAATTACAATAGAAATAATAGAACAGATTTAATCTAAATGCCTTGTAAACTTATATTTTTAGATTTTGTGAAAAATATTTTAAAAGAAAACTTAAAATTAAACATTTTTATACAAGAATTCAAGTGTATTTATTTGAACCACATCGTTACGAATATGATACAATTTAAATCTATAATCATAATTTTAAGTTCAAATGATTTTACTGGTATTTCATCGATTTGTTTTTATCACTACAACTTGCACAATAAAATTCGGTAATCGAAGTATTCCAAAAGTAATGACGCTGATTTTGAATACATATTCAAGTTCTATAAAATTTTTGTCTATGATCTCAGTAAGTCATATTTCATAAAATGTACCGCACTATGAAAAACATTTTTAAATAGCACAAATTTTATTTGAAACTTTTTTTTCTAAAACAATTATTACAAAACTAGAGTATTTCCGAAATTTTCAGCTGTTTGTTAATATTTTTTGATGAAAATCGATGTTATATTTTTTACATCGATTTCATTAAACAAAACACTAACATATTAAGTTATTAATAACGTTTTTGTTTTGTTACCCGCATCTGCCGTTTATTTAAACTCATTCAGACAAGGTCATTTTTAAAACAAACAAAAAATCCTTTATTTCTGAAAAAGAAATAAATTCATTTTATCACCTCGTAAACTTTCAATGACTGTAAACAAAAAAATTTAGTACTTCATTCTTGTAATTATGGGTTGTAATATTATGTAGATTATTATTCAAATATTAGTGTGTTGTGTGTACATATTTGCTTTCCTGATAAATAACTGAAACAAGCGACGCATGCATTTAAGATAAGCCAGTAGAACTTTACATAGATAGTATTTTTTGATTAACCTGTTTTCCTTATCTATATTTCATTAAAATCCAGTTATCCAATACTTTTATAACAAACATGAAGTATTTATAATACAAATATAAAAGTGTTTTGCATCTTCTTTTTTCTTAAAAACGTGTCATGTATCCATATTATGAACAAGATTGGAGTGTTTTACCTCCGGAACTAAACAGAAGGTAAATTTTGTTTTCATAAAAGGTTTCAAAAGTGTAACAGTTAAAGGTGCGAATAGTTGAACGTTACAAATAATAAACACGATACATTTTCCATTTGTTAATTAATTTTAGACTAATTTTCTTTTTTCTACTCAATTATAAAAGACAAAAAAATTTTTCGTTCATCTTGAATTGATTATTGCTTAGAATCTTAACCATTTACTTTTTATTCGGAGCTATATGTCAACTTAATTCTAAATGATTCTAATGAAAAATTTGTGCAACTAGAGTTCAAATGTTTCTGAGCAAATAGTTACAAAAGATAACGACACAATCAATATAAAAATATATTTAGTTACCTACTGTTACCTATTATTTTATTTTTGTACACAGATACTGCAAAAAAGTGTGTATTTATATGTCATACAATAAAGATATTTATGCAAATTTTATATTATTAAGGTCCTCCTCACATAGGCCGACTGTTTTACAATTTGAATTTTAAACCGGTTCAAATGCGACTATTGTGGAATCAGTTTCCAATCGATTGAATCGACTGAATCTGAATTCGTGAAGATGGTTGCTCCTACTTTACACAAAAAAAATTTCGCAAATCCTATGCCACTGAAATTGCTTCTCCACCTGCAAATACAGGATACAATCTGTTTGGAACTAGTCGTGTTTCTGTTGACCCATCTACGGCTTCCCATTCTCTAATGTACGAAAGGTCACGGAACGATCGCCTCGAAAATCGATTTGAAACGCAAATTGCAAAACAGTCGATTCGTGTGCAGAGGGCCTAAGAGATTATTAAAGAATTATCCTCAAAAGAAAATCAACGTAATTCTTAGCAATATAATGACTAAAGAAACCATATAAGGGTGTATCAAGGCATTATGTCATGAAATTTTAATTTTTTTGTTCTGAATCTGCTTTTCATAAGCCATTTTGCGCCAGTAACATATGTATCGGTCCTCGATAAAAACTAATTAGACATTAAATTGACTTCAACTATGGACATTTATAATTTCAATTTACTTTCATTGGTTTTTTAATTGCGAGTCCTGGGTTCAAACCTGCCAAAAAAAATTGAATGTTCTGGCGAGTTGCGTTAACCTGTATATGGTTACTAAAATAAATTAAACAGAAGAAAGAAAGTGTTAAAAAATCTACAAGAAGCATTTCATTAATTTTTTTTTATTACAATTTTCGATAAGATGTGTCATCGTCATGTTGGCCGCTGTCAATTCATACAGGCGCCATGTTGTTTCCAACACAGAAAAAAGTGGGACGATTTAGTAATGTCAGAATTTTTGAATAATTATTTTTATTATTTGTAACTGTTATTTATTAGTTTATTGGATTTTAGGTAAGAATTTAGACATTTTTTTACAAATTTACCATTACATTTTTAAAATTGTTTCAGTACTTTTTACATATTTTCTCATTAAAATTACCGTCCAATTTCTCATATTGCCGTCAGATTAAAGTTTTGCTTAGTATTGTAATTATACACAATTAATTAAAACGATTTAATCGATCTGT
The DNA here is from genome assembly GCA_034508555.1 of Venustoraphidia nigricollis. NCBI lineage: Eukaryota > Metazoa > Arthropoda > Insecta > Raphidioptera > Raphidiidae > Venustoraphidia > Venustoraphidia nigricollis. Next base: position 3,027,457 of record JAVRKA010000049.1, on the reverse strand, counting down.
ATTAATTACATAAACACGTTGATTTGATGGATTTAAATTCTTGTGTAAGGTTAGAGCTTGAAGGCCATTTGATACGAGATGTCAAATTTGACATGTTCTCAATTCTTGTGGAAAATATTTTTTTTATTTATTTACCTTACGAATTTACAAAACTGTAATTAATAAGTAATGCGCAAATAATGTCAAAATTTTGTTAAATTATTACTCACAAAATCTTCAGTCTCGTTTCGTAAATAAAGTGATCCATCATATAATTTTTAGATTTTTGTCAACCTATTTGAGAATTGATACTGAGTTACTTCAGTTGTTTCAGTATTCAGAATATAATTTTCAATATATTTTTTACACAAATAGCAATAACTTTCGAGTAAATTATTTTTAGAAATTTGTTGATATTAAGTGTTTGCACATGGAACACATCAGTTCAGTATCGATCAGACATAATATTGTTTAATGTACTCGTTTTGGGATTGATTATACTAAGCATATGGTATCAGTTCAGATACTCAAACAATAGTATAGTACACCGCAAGAGTAGAAAGTTGAAATTTCTGCACTGCGCGACACACAGTACCCTTGGCTTCGCCTCGAACATCGTGTGCAGTGCAGGAGTTTCGACTTTTTGGTATTGTAGTGTATACTATATTTCTTTATACCCGGTCAAAAGTACGTACTTTCGTATCAGTGTGCACGAAAAAACTGTTTCGGCCCGCTGTTACAGATGGCGTGCGAGTAATTCCAGCTGTGCATAAATGTTAGGCTTTCTGCCTTAAAATCGAAGCCAAAAGTCCATACTTTCGACCGGGTATAAAGAAAAATAAATGTGTGTCGATACTGAATAGATGCGTGTTTTTAAATATAATATACCTAAACCTTCGACTAAAATGTTTAAGGTAGTACCCTCGCGACAGTCATAGTAAAAAGTTTATGCTAGTTTATGCAGTACATGCAGTTGAGAGTTGTTATTAACAAGCCCAATAATTTTTGCAGATTCTGTACTAATTTTAGCCAATCCCGAGCGAGAAATCTGGCAACACTGTCGGAGCGTTAAAATATTTTATAGTACACTGTAAAAATTGAGGTCGATTACATGTATAATCGCTGAACCATACAGTGTCAGCGATTATTCTGGTAATCGTACTACCATATGGAATGCTACACGTTTTCCTGTAAATTTACATATATATGTAGTTGTGTAGTCCACATTACATACAAATATGTAATATTTTAAACAAAAAATGTAATTTTTAAAAAAATATGTGTAAAATTTCCTAACCCATACCCTACAATTTTACATATGTATATGTAATATTTGTGTAAAATTACATACAAGAAGATTTTTGAATATAATTTTTATACTCAGTACTAGACAGCAGAAAATTGAGGGAATTTTACCTTAACTTTCAATGTAATTTTACAATCATTGTTTACAGTGTATGTATGCATACGGACCTCATAGTTGTTTGACGGATTCGATAAGTATGCGTTGTTGCCAGATCGTTTATCGTATAACCTTTCCTATGCTGAAATCTGGTAAATTTTCCATTATTATTTATTAAATATCTCTGAAACTGTGTAGTAACTGTTAATGAGACTATTTTAAAAAAATTGTTTAGTTGTTAGTTAACGTTACTTTAGTTTTTCAAAAAGATTCTAAGAAAATTTTCTGAGATACAAAAATATTTGTCGGTAAATTTTTCTATACCCCGTATACCGTAATGTATAAGAGCCTCAAAAACTAGAACTTTGGAATTTAATATCTCTGAAACTGTGTAGTTCAAAAATATCATTCTGTGCCAATCGATGCAGAATTACATAAACATTATTCTGGCTAAATTTCAAACAACTCCTAAGAAAACGGGTGTAGCGAGGGTACTACCTTAATCGTTGTTTTCTAAATATGTTAATATTATAGCATGGTGTTTGTATGTGCATTGACAGATATATACGTTGCTAACAACCATCAGCTGCATCGAGTCATAAGCGTGACACAAAAATGAATGCTTCTGATCACGGGTAACACTTCATTATTAATTTATTTTTTTTAATCGAACATATTAATACGAATAATATTCAGCCAAGAATATTTTACATTAAAATAGAAAATTCATGTTGTACATTAATAGCAGACCTAGGCAGATCATACTATAATTTCATTGGCTAAGTGTGCGCAAGTTATGGAAATGCGCACATGTATGACAAGAAATAAAACTTGCGGACATGAACATCTAAAATGATGACAGACTCTAAATATACTGTCATAGGGATTCTTCGTTGTGATCATACATTCTGTTTTCAACAAATACTATCGATTTTGACTCACTTCGTCTTACTTGTGTAACGCTTTTTATGAAACAGACAAAATCACTTTAATTTTGTAAAAAATTAAGATATGTAACGATGTTTGAGGTGGCATTTCGAAAGCCAAAGAAGTTCCATTCAATTATAATTAAAAATTCTTAATGTGTTTTTGTGAATTTTTACAATTTAAAAAAAAAACATTGAACTATTTATTCCAAATAAGTAGTCCTACAGAAAATACTACTATTGTTTTAGTAAAAAAAAACATTTTTGCTTAGAAATACACTAATATTGCTACAACATTACCTATAATCATGATTGTATTGTAGCCTAACATGGCTGTAGTTCGTGGAATAACTGTTAGAGGCGCGTTGATTTGAATTTATACAGTTTAAGGAGTTAGTCATTATGATAATATTGATCGCTTAATGGAGCGGCAAGGCAATGAAACAATATAAAGCATACATTCGCCATGCATAAAAACTATGCCGCTTATATTACATTGTGATGTATAGGTGTATGAGTCACTCCTTAAATTTTGTATATAAACAACATTTATTTATATTTAAATTTTTGACCGTCACTTTTACTAATGCGAGAGCAAATAAAATGCCGAAATAACATTTGTTTAAATATTAATTAACTTTCGGCACGCTTATTACAGTTAATAATATTTATTGGGAAATAACCTACAACAGGCTGGCCAAAAACTTGAGAAAGTAATTTTTAATAAATCATGGAAAAGTCAGAAAATATTAATCATGACCAAGGAAAAGCCTGAAAGTGTTTGTTTCTCTAAAGCAAACGTTTAAAGTATAATGATCACTCGCTGTGTTAACTGACAACGGGTAGTAATTTTACTTAGCATGAGACCACTGATTTCCACCCATAACTGGAATAATAATAATAATAATACGTGTTTTATTCAACTAATGTCACAATGACAATGAATGCGTCATTTCAAATCGTACATAATATTACAAACAAATAAATATATAACAACAAGTAGTCAGTTAAAAATTAATTACAAATACAGTACGGGCACATTTCAATTAGATAGTTGGCGACTTTTTTTTAAATAATGCCCTTCATTAAGATCAGATTGGTAACAATGACAACCTGGACTTGCGCCAAACATGCAATGAACACAAGTTTAGATTTGGTTTCTTTTGTTGCCTCTACTCAAATTTTGACAGTCAACGTAACCAAAACGAAAACTGCCAATCGTAGCAGGCGATGACGGAACGAAACATTTTCACTGCAACAGTGCGCTGGCCTGACAGCCCCGAATCATGCAAATATCGACCGTATTAAATTGTTCAAATGTAGACAATTTTTTTCGCGCATGTCGGCTTGTCTGGCAATCCAGCTGTGGGTTCAGTTCAATGCATCGGACTCATTTGCATGCTCACTGAATTGTAAGGAAATCTCAAAATTAGAAAAATAAACTAATCGCCACTTAAAACGTACAGAGGCTACGTCTCCATGACATATTAGCTTATAGGAGTTTGACGTTTAATGCTATGACATCTGGTGACAGAAAATGAAACTAGATAAAAATGTGGTATCGCGATTAGATCACGCCTCCAAATGAAACTGTATGGTTAAAATTTCATACCTAAATTAGCGAATAGGTGCAATTTAAAGTGAATGCTATGAACTATTTAAATAAATATTCGAATCGATAATAAAAACAAAAACTTTTTATTAGGTTTAACCCGGCCTTCAACATGGCCACCATTAAACAAGCCATCAACGAGACTATAGAAAGGGGTAAGTTTGATTTATTTTAAACGATACAATTGTGTTTAGTTATTTACCTTTTTCACTATAATGACTGTGAATCCAATTTTTATTTCTCACTCAAAATTAAAAGTAATAAATTTACTGGCATTATTTATATGTAAAAAAATCGGCTGTGAACTAACGATTTTTAATTGTGTTAATTTTTTAGAATAAAAGAAAATAGTAAGAGCACAATACATATGAAATTATAAAATAATGTTGGTGTTGTTTTTGGATTAATCAGAAATTAAAGGAAGTGCCGCTTTGATAGCAGCTTCTTGATAAAATATTTAATTATAGTTTCATGTGATAATACGCTACCTGTTTTTTTTTTTTTTTAATTAAGAAACATATTTCTTTTATTTGAATAACAATTAAAGCGATCAGTTTTGGAAATTGTTTCACATTTTTCTTATTTCTCCTTGACTTGAACTGGTAACATTTGTCATTTGCAATAAAAAAAGGAAAAACGAATGGTTAATTGATATAAGATGTCTAAGCGTGAAAACGGTAATCATTATTATATTATAATTATTATTATAAAGTTTTTTTTTTATTTTTTGTATTTAAGATAGTTCTAGCGTAGTATAATAAAGAAAAATCACTTTTCGACAGATTTTGCCCATTTTTTTTCATGGGCTTAAAATAACGTTTTCTAATAAATCCCGAATATGAGAATTTTTGACCGTTTAGAACGCGAAATAATTAATAGCAAAGTTCGCAATTTCACATGCTTACCACGGTAATTCACGAAAATTGCGAACTTTGTTATTAATATTAATGTTATCATCCATAATGTTTTAAATTTAAAATTAACAGGGAAGTGGACAGTATTAATCAATTAATCAATTCAGCTACGTTCCGGCTTATTTTCAAATTTGACTAATTAAAAAAAAAAATTCTGTCAACTAATTTTTAATTTAATAAAAGAATTTTGGAAATTATAATGAGCAATCCAAAGAATGTTGTACAATAAGTTATTGCACTTTATAAATCAAGAAACCTGAGGAAAACTTAATAATAAAGCCGAATTGATTAATACTGTCCACTTCCTTGTTAATTTTAAATTTTGTTATTAATTATGTCGTGTTTTAAACGGTCAAAAATTCTGAAACTTCGGGATTTATTAGAAAACGTTTTTTTGAGTCTGTGAAGAAAACATGAGCAAAATCTGTCGAAAAGTGATTTTTCTTATTATACCACACTAGACTGCCTTAAATTTTAGTTAAGACCACTAACTGCCAGCTTATCTAATCCATATTTTCTATTATATATTACTTTACAATAATAAATTGAAAATCCAATTGATACTAGTTCTCGAATTATTAGAACCTAGAAATTCACGGTTTGTAATAGACAAACCGTGGTAACATCGGCATTCCTATGATCGCAACTGTTCTCAAACTCTTTTTAAGTTTGACTTTGTGTCGTCTTGGCAACCCCTTGCCAACTCTCCAGCGTTTGAGATAAATTGTTTAAAAAAAACTCAAAAATATATAATAATAATAATAATAATAATAATGCGTTTAACGTCCGTTTCTCGACTTTATGTCATAACAGACGCCATTCACACCATTACTATTTTTCATTTACCACACTTCCCGTTATTTTTCTACATTTTTAAAACTTTAACTTATGTAATAGCAATGGGCGAATGAAGGAATTATAGGAAATTAGGATAAGGTAGTAATTCAAAAATATATAATAGGTGGCATTTCTTGCGACCGGGAGGGCATAATAAGAACCCTTTAATAAATTTGCACTCTTTATTACCTATTATATTATGACTGGACGCTTCCTGAAACTGCCGCCCGGGGCAGGTGTTTCGTCTTGTTCCCCCCGAGATCTGGGACTGCGTCTTGATAGTGATTGTTTTATTATTTTCACAGTTCGGATGCCCACTCCAATGCGGCTGAGGGATTTAATCAGACAAATCCGCGCGGCTCGAACGGCTGCAGAAGAACGCACTGTTGTAAATAAGGAATGCGCATACATTAGATCAACATTTCGGGAGGAAGATTCTGTATGGAGGTGAGATTCGGCTTCGTTTTTTTTGATTTCTTTTTTAAGATCATTTTTGACATATGAAGTTCACATATTTAAAAATCTTATTAGAGCTAGTTCGTACAGTACCCATATCCGTTCATAGATGGCTTTTGATATCATTTTAACGTAGATGCAAACTAGAATAATGCGGATTTCTTAAGAATTTGAAGACCGCATATTTCTATGAAAAAATCAACATTTACGCATCAATAGTATATTACAACACAAGAGCGGAAAGTTGATTTTCCTGCACTGCGCCACATGATGCCCGAGGCGAAGTCGAAAGCATCGCATGTCGCGCAGTGCAGGACTTTCAGCTTTCTGCTCGTGTCGTGTATACTATTTTTCTTCATATCATGCCTAAAGGACGCACTTTCACCAACATATAAAAAAAAAACTACTTACTTTGAAGTCATAAATTGTTGAGTTTATATAACTAATGACACATGCATCTCATATTGTCAGTATAACAGCAAATAGCTACTTACAAGCGTACACATAGACATCTATGGGCCAACATGTGACTTGACAAAGTCGTTAGTCTCACCGTCTCATGTATCTGTGCGCATGACAATACAGACGATATGAATGTAATTGCAGCTTGTCACAACAATAAATCAGAAATGTCATACTTTCTGGTCTAAAATCCAATCAAAAAGTATGTACTTGCGGCATAGTATGAAGAAAAATATTTATGTCAAACGTACAAAAACAAACTAATTGCTCTGATAATCTGGCCTCTCATGCACAATGGCTCGCTTCATATGGGGAGTACAAATTAGATATAACTCGCTAAATTACGAACTTTGATAAAACGGACTCGGTTAATCCAGATTGAGATGAAACGTTTTTACAAACCCAAAAAGATTTGAGAATCTAGAAAAAATGTCGAAATATTCGACACTAACTGTTTTGCCGTTTGATCATAGATTACATCTGTCTTTTTTATTCATTAAAATAGGTGTCGAAACATAGCGAAACTTCTGTACATACACATGTTGGGATATCCGGCGCATTTCGGTCAGCTCGAATGTTTGAAGCTGATTGCATCTCCTCGCTTCACAGACAAACGCATTGGATATCTCGGAGCTATGCTGTTACTTGACGAACGACAGGATGTCCATCTTCTCATTACTAATTGTCTCAAGAAGTTAGTATTGGCGTTTTATTAATTTTTTTGATTCAGCTTGACTGAATAGGGTTTTAGTGCAACTCGCTTGATTAACTTTCAAAGTAACAAATTTTCAGTTTCGAGTCAAGTTCAATGTTTTGTACAAATATCCGATTTTCTTTTTGAGTCAAGTTGAATAGTGCAGGAAGAAAAAATTGAGATAGAAAACAAAAGCCTTTTTCTATATTTAATATTTTCTCAACTCAAAAATCGAGTATTTAATAAATATTCGACTCGAAAAAGTTATTCTTGCACATCAAGCGGCTAATGTAAACTTTATTCCTTTGTTTATTTTTTTTTTTGAGTAATTTTTCTACTCGATTCAACACGGTCCGATTTTTCGAGCTAATAAGAGCTAAATTTTTTACAACTTAATTTGTTTTTACAGTGATTTGAACAGTTCAACGCAGTTTGTGGTGGGACTGGCTCTGTGTACACTGGGTGCCATAGCGTCGCCAGAAATGGCTCGGGATTTAGCGGCTGAAGTAGAACGGTTGATGAAGTCACCCAACGCGTACATCCGGAAAAAAGCCGCTTTGTGCGCGTTTAGAATAGTCAAGAGGGTGCCGGAGCTTATGGAAATATTTTTACCTGCGACACGGTCATTGTTGACAGAAAAGAATCATGGTAAGTTTTACTGTTCCGTCCCACTAGTGAGGAATGCTACTAATTTAGGTCTAAATAAATATTATGTCAATTGTGAATAGAGTCAAAATCTGTTATAATGACATCGAAGGGTTTACTCATACTTGGTCGTAAAAACCGATAGAACTGTAACAACCGGTGATGTTTTTGAGGTACAAAGTAATTTTTTATTAAGTATGTAGTATTATTGAATGTGTAGGTACACATAAATCCATAGATATATTAATAAGAATAATATTCACATTATCATTTTTCTGTATTCATAAAATCTGTAATTTTAGTCTGTTTGGAACACTTCTGTGCGTAGGAATTTTGTTTACAATACAGCTGCTCGTTTTAACAGATATAATTCTCTGAAGATATGAAGATATTACATTAAATGTAGTCACTTAATGCGGTATGTCGTAAAAAGCAGTGTTTTTTATGAGGCGGTCATATATCATTCAGCCAGGACCTATGATTTTGGTCAATATAACTGGTATGTTGTTCTAAACGATGTTGTCGTAAACGGTTTTGACTGTAGTACATTGCAAACAATAATTAATTGAAATCCGATTGATGCTTTTGCCAGCTCTCAAGATTAGAACTTTGAAGGGCTTGACAATAATTGAGCGTGTAGCAATACTAATGTTTACATGTCTCTTCCATTGCAGGCCCCCAGTTCCCATTTTATTTTTTGTCATAACATTTGACCAGAAAATGGCATCTGCTGTTTTATTTCAATCTGTTGTCATTTAAACGCCTTTGATGCTGGGGTGCAGAAAGGATTGTTAAATAATTTGATTTGACAATGACCTTAGATTGTGAACACACACGTCTCCATAAGAAAAGCATAGTAGAATTTTAATTCGAGTCTGTTTGAAAAATAATTGATCGATTGAAATTATGTTCTTTTTAAACTGTGTATACGTGCATTTAACATAGTTTTTTTGCATAATTTTTACTACAAAACGACATTTTTCTACGCATTTTAATCAAAATTTGATTTGAAAAACGTACTTTTTCTGTGTAGTCCAAGCATTTGTTTTTGTGTGAATACAATCTAATGTTGTATATGACAGGGAGTTTGAATACGACATTAGATTGCTCTTGCATGTATGAAAACTGTAATTATATTATCATAATCTAAGGTCATTGTCAAATCAAATTTTTTGACAATGTTTTGTGCAACCCAGCATCCGTGTCTCAGATTGTTTTGTTTTGTAGGCGTTTTAATAACTGGCGTAACTCTGATCACGGAAATGTGCGAGAACAGTCCCGACACTTTGAACCATTTCAAGAAAGTAAGTGTTTTATTTTAATTACATTACTTCGTGCATTTAAATGAAATGATTTGTAGGGTTCTTAGAAATGCTAGATAACCACCAGTTAGTCAGTCAACAGTGTGTATGTATACGTCGTAGAATAAAAAAAAAAAACAAAAAAAAATAGCATGGGCACATCGAGTGAGTTAAGTGTGAGATTGTTTTTTTTTCGAACACTAAAGCAACTGATTTAAAAGATTTTTAGTGCATTTGTTTTGGCCTACGCTGAAAGTGTGTCTGTTAAATTTTATTTTTTTAAATGCATTGACTGTTTTTTTTTTTATTTTTTATTTACCACGCGGACGACATTCATTTGAGGTGCGTGAGCATTAGATGTGGTCAACAGAACTTGCTATATTCCTGTTGCACTTTTGACTATGAAGAAGATTAATACAGAAGTGAGATTAGTCACAAAGAACGTATTTTATAGAACTTGAGTTTTTTAAAATTTTAGTTCCGTTTTACAGAAATATTAGCTGTTGAAATAAGCGTGAACATAAATAATTTTCATTAACATTAATTTGAAAGATATGGGTGCTTAAAGATTTTTTTATTGATGGAGAAACTTTAAACATTCATAGCTTCTCAATCATAAAACTGCGCGTGTAGTCATGTGAATCAAAATCAAATCCTGTACTTTCGCGGTAGGTACATCTTCAATTGTTTTCACTATGACTAACAAGTTTGACATTTTATCACTTGCGAGATTTTTTTCAGGGCTCTAACATTTAAAAAAATAAGCTTTTTTTTAGTTTTTGGCGGTATCATAAGGCACCGGTTTTGTCCGGGTCTGAATCGTAATGCTATCCTTAATCCGCTAATCAAACATAACCTTTAAAATTACACAATTGAATGTTATAAAGAGACTAATGAGTTGTTTTTGTTTTAAACATTGGACAATCAGCAGGACGACGAGCAGAGCGAGGTACGCCATTTTTGGCGTTCGTTAAAAGTTGTAATCATTTTGTATCACGTAACATTTTTTTTTTGTGTTTCTCCCGGTGAATTTTGACTAATTGGGGTGTGCAAGCATGGCTTTACACTGTGTACGTGGTATAGTGCAGGCTTTTGTTTATATGTACTATGAAAACAATCACTCTATATCGATTTTAGTCTTTTAGCCATATTCTGCAGCCCTGTTAAAGAAGAAAACTTATATTTTAATTGTTGTTTTGGTTTAACTTTTAGTGTAATTATATTTGTGTAAAATTTTGGAGGGAATCTGACAAGAAAATTCGACTTAAGTAGAGTCTCAAGTCTAATTAAATAAACTGTCTATACTCAAAGAGAATAGAGAGATGAATTGCCGCCTGAGAGAAAATACAGTGGTATTCCTGGCGCTGCTAAGAGCGTCCTTGAACCTGCGCCCAGTATGAAATGCGATACTTTGCGCAGAAATACACACTCGCGACATGCGCAGATTGCCCCTAATGGTCTTCCTTGAATGATAGAGTATGCCCGCAGTGCTGCCCTGGTATATCGCCATATTTTCTCTCAGCTTTAATCTGGAGTTTGGTCTTCACCTATTAGACTTCTTTTCTATACTTTTAAAAAATCGACTGTAATAGACAACGAAGGCGCACGATAATGATTCTGGTTTTTTACCAGTTAGGTATGGAACCTAAAAAATATTTGAAACAAACCTTTTTGTTCACTTTTATATTTCATATTTTGCAAAATAACGTTTTAATGAGAATATACGAGACTACAGAATATAGCTAAAGGCTGTTATTTCACTTTATTCTTCTAATTGTGTAATCAACTTTGGCAGTATTTATAAAATATTTTAAATTGTATGTTCAACATTTTTTTCTTTTGAGAATTAAGATCTACATTAAAAACAGCCGATAAACAATTTTCTACGAAGTTTTTGCAATCAAAACGCTCTATCTCTCTTCTTCTATTTTTGATGGCCCCGTTTATAAGATACAGATAAAGTGTCCAGTTCTCTATATTTATGCTGTTGGTAACAGCAGTGTTTTTTTTTGTACGTTGATTTTTTGTTGCCAAATTTGTTTACATACAAATGATTTTAACTACTAATAATTCATTATTTATTACATAGTTAAGTGGCACATTGTAGGCAATCATTCGATCATAAGTTGCAAACACATTAAACAAAGTAATTAAATTTAGCGTGAAAGTCATTTGATTTCAATGTTTAATAGTTCTCTGCAATGTGCCTTGACTTAAATGTGTCGGCTTTTCAGATGTCGGCTTACTCGTTACATTATCGTAAGTCATTATTACACTGCAAAAAATTGTGTAAAAATAAGTTGTTTTCATATTTTGCTGTCATCAGCAGAATTACTATTTATTATGTAATACACATGGACGCCGCGAGGGAAGTACAAGAACGTAGCTTAGAAACGAAGAAGAGAAAAACAAAATTCGGGATATAATAAAAAATATTTGGTAGATATCTTTTTTTTTTAATTGGAAAACGCGTGACCTTGAAAATTCGACTGCAGCGGCACAGTTGCATTTCAAGAGCATGTTGTAGTTTGCGCCCTCTTGTAATGAGTCCTGCCGGCGCCCATGGAAATATTACATTCAGTAAATTTTACACGGTGTGTGTAAAAATTCCCACATTGATAGTATTTTTACAAGGAGATTGGAGAGGAGGAGAACGAACTGCCATGCTTTTAGCATTGGCCGCCTGAGAGAAAGTACGCCAAGCGTCGATACAAGCGTTTTCAAACCTGCGCACAGTATGAAATGTGGTACTCTGCGCAGAAAAACACGTTCGCGACATGCGCAGATTGCCCTGCAGCGCCGCCTGGTATACCGCCGTATTTTCCCTCAACATAGATATTGTTGTTGTGTCTCCTATTCTCTAAACTTCTTGATTTCGTACGTAGCTCTAATTTTTTGCAGTGTGTATTTTATCTATAATATGTGTTACAGATATAAATGTTTATTACTTTTTGCAGCATAAAAGTAATGTTTAATATGGTGTATTGAAATGAAAAATGTTTTTTCTTTTGTGAAATCTTCTGGAATTTCAGTAACGTTTTTAATATTAGACCAATTGTCGAATAATTTGTATTAATAAAAAAAAAGGAGCCAGAGAGATACTCTGCTCGCAAATTGTTATTCAGAGGAATTATAAATTAACTCAAACTTGGAGAAATTAGAAGTAATTTGAGATTTTTTCGTCTCCAATTTCTAGATTGTGTGGTTTATCATAACCTTTAAAATAAACTTTTTTAATGGGACTTAGTTTACAAGAAAAAGTACACATTTGATCATTAATGTGTAGTTACAAAGTCTTTATTGCCAAAAAAAAAAAAAAAAATTGTAAAAGCTCATAATAGGTAATGGTTTGTTATGCTGTTTTTTTTTTTTATTTTGTACTTCATTGTAATTTTGGTTGACATCCCAAACATCTGTTTTTCTATAAAAAAAAATGGTTAACTTTACATTTTACGATTTCATTTATTTTATTCAAACGCAAAAACGTAATATTTGAGAAAATAGTAAAATCACCAGAGCACTATTTTTTTAAAAATAATTTACACTGAACCAAATTTATTTTGACGTTAAAATATGACAGTGGAAATATATCAGCTGAATCTTTCCCAGTATAAAACTTAATGCGCCCATACATGCTGAGCAATTGACCACCATGTTCTTAGCAGGCACAGATTCCAATTCTAACGCAAACTGTCGTTAGTTGTGTAACAAAATTAGTGACAGGCTTCTAGGTCTTACAAATAGGCAACGCTTATGACCTCAGTTGTTGAGCCTCTATAATTTACAATATCTAAGAAGTTGACTGAAAAACAGCACTGTTGTCTTAAAAATTAATAAACGTGATAACAATCATTCAATCATGAGTCTTTAAATCTCCATGTTTTGATGTCCTTGAAATAGTGTAGATAGTACATAGTACGTAACTATGTTATATATTCACGACAGAAAATTCTACCTTCACGCGAGCTAAAAAATTTCACTTCAAAAACAAAATATGTCAATAGATAATAATGGTATATTATTATATAACGTCAAAATAAATTGTGTATTATTTTTTACATGAAGCAAATCTATCACAAAGTAAACAACTAGTCGGCAAACAGGGCCACCTATTAACGAGTAGATAAAGTAACATCGATGCACTCATCAAATCATCATTATGGTTCCTCATGGCCGCTTTGTAATCGACGGTGCATTGGTTTTGGCTGCAGCATGGTGTTAATGTGCACAGAAAAATTAAATATTTCTAAACGGTGTCTTCGTGTTTTCAGATCGTTCCTAACCTAGTGCGCATTCTCAAGAACCTAATATTGGCAGGATATTCGCCGGAACACGACGTTTCCGGTGTCAGCGATCCGTTTCTACAGGTTAGTTTGTTGTTTTAATTGAGTTGTCATTCGATTTATCTTAATCACGCGACAAAATCTTGGCCTAAAAATTGTTTTCCTCCCAATTTGATCGAAAATTTTATGTCGATTCCAGAAATATGTTTTCTTTGGTGTATTACAAATAAGCTATAATGCTATATAAAAAACTGAAATAAGAATAAAAATAAAAAAAAAATTCAAAATCCCATAATAAAAATGAAGAAAACTAGCTTCTCACATCAAAGTAGTTGGGTTTTAGTCAATTTTGTAAAAGTAACTTTATTGAGAAATAAATAGCGTAGTATCATTTAGAGAAGATAGTAGTGTCATTTCTGCGCGCAAAGAAGTTTCGGGTCGGATTGGTCTATGTTTTCCAACAAGGGGTGGTTCTATGAATACAGTCATTTAAATGTTCATCGCTAGTCGAGACGCACCATTGACAGTACAGGTATCGCCTATGATTGTCCTTGAAATTACAAATCATCGTTTTTCCCACTCTTCTTACTGTAGTAAGAAGAGTGGGAAAAGCGAATACGCAGATTCCCCACCTTGCTGCTATCCTCTCTAAACAATTCTTCTGTACATACATACTGTGTACCTATAAAGACATGTTAAAAACAGTGCATGGACTAGTGGACGAAATGAATAATACCAGAATATTGCAGAGATTTAAAGATTAAAATAGAATGGGGTGGTATCTTGGCCCAAATGCACCACATCCTAAAAGGATTTTTGTGCTTCCCTTTTTACTGGATCTAGTCAACAAATAATCTGGTTCTTATGAGCTCCAGAAGATTTGCTACTAAGTTATCCTGTGGAACTATTCCATCCTCATCGATGTAACCAAAGATGGTTGTTCTCCTGCAAGTTAAAGCCTCACATTCGAACACGATATGGGTGGCTGTTTCATCCTCCATTTCGCAAAATCTACATAGTGTATCCCCATCACATGTAGGTGTTTTCTCAAGAAAGTTGCAGAGAATGTATTAAATATAGCGAGACAGACAGTACAGTGTACTTTTGACATAAATGGCGGACTAGAGGACAGGACATACATAAAACCGGCGGATTAAAGAATTTTGTATTATGCCTTCGACTAGTTAAAAAACGAGGGATTAAAGAGAAAGTACTTGATATAATTTTCGTAAATGCCTGCAACTCTCATCCAAACAAATTATTAAACTTTGCGACAAACGTGTTCATGCGGACAGCGGAAATAACGATAAAGTACATGAGTAAATTTTTTTAAAGGTAAAAATTCTGCGGCTATTGAGAGTACTTGGACGAAACGATGTCGACGCTTCAGAAGCAATGAACGACATCTTAGCGCAGGTCGCTACCAACACAGAAACTAGTAAAAATGTTGGTAACACTATTTTGTATGAAACAGTGTTGTCCATTATGGATATTAAGTCGGAAAGTGGATTGCGTGTAAGTAAATTTTTTTAACTGTCAAAATTTTTGGGACTACGAGCGTTGATCAGTAGGTACCCGTGTTTGATGACAGATGGAGTTGACGAGTCAAATTGTCTTTATCATTGTGTACTGCAGACTTTTAAATGACCTCGTGCTGAGTTGTAGATAAATTCATAGGTTAGGTTATTTTTGACATTCGTGTTTTGTATTTTTTGACAAAATGGAAAAGCAATATCGATCCGTAATTAATTTTTTAAAAAACATGCGAAGAAATAAAATTGAAGTTGGATGCTGTCTATGGGGACCCTTCACCATCTATGACCATGGTGAGATACTCATATCAAAAACGAATTACGGATCGATATTGCTTTTTTCCATTTTGTCAAAAAATACAAAACACGAATGTCTAAAATAACCTAACCTATGAATTTATCTACAACTCAGCACGAGGTCGTTTAAAAATCTGCAGTACATGATGATAAAGTCAATTTCACTCGTCAATGCCATCTGTCGTCAAACACGGGTACTTATTGATCAACCCTTGTATATGTCATATTAGAAACTAAATGCTTACACGTTTTGGGTATTGGGTGCTCATTGTTTTTTTTTTTTTGTTTTTTTTCTTCTAGGTTTTAGCAGTAAATATTTTGGGACGTTTTTTATTAAATAACGATAAGAATATCAGATATGTAGCGCTCAATACGTTATTGAAAACCGTTTATATCGATACATCGGCAGTACAGAGACATCGATCGACCATTTTAGAGTGTTTAAAAGATCCGGACGTGTCGATAAGGAAACGGGCAATGGACTTGAGTTTTGCTTTGGTCAACACGCAGAACATACGTATTATAATGAAAGAGCTGCTGGTGTTTCTAGAAAAATCCGATCCAGAATTCAAAGCTCAGTGCTCATCGAATATCGTGCTGTCGGCCGAACGATTCTCGCCGAACAAAAAATGGCATTTGGATACATTACTTAAAGTATTAATAGCAGTAAGTTACATTCCATTATATGTCTTAAACACTGAAAATTATGTATACGGGAATATAAAAAAATATATTACGCTCTTTTTCTACAGGCTGGTAACTATGTTCGAGACGATGTGATTTCATCAACAATACAATTAATATCGGAAACAACTGCACTTCAATCGTACATTGTTCATCAGTTATGGCATGCACTTGCTGCAGATCAAGCCGATAAACAACCTTTAACTCAGGTATTTATTCCTTACTAATAAATAAACCTATCTTCGTCAAGCAGCTATGGTTATTTGAAATAGCTCTGTTTGCACAACGATACCAAACCGTCCGCAAACTGACGATCGCTTTTAAGCAAATGCGCATGCGTCGTCAGTTTGCTGCCGGTTTTGGATTGTTGTGAGAACAGCTTTTATACTTATAACAAACTCAAGTGTTTGCCGTGAAACAATCACAACAAATAACCCAGTTTTTTGTTTCTAAACGCGGTTCTTACATATAATATTAGAATTAAAGCTAGGGGCCAAACGGTAGAGACTGCGACTTCTAAGGTTTATTGTGCTCCCCTTATGGTCCATCAGTTTTTTAGAATTCCCAGTTTATTGATATATCCCTTTACACTCGAGATTATACAATCGTCAGTTTTGACTTAAAAAAATTGTACACCGTGCCCAAAATTATTTTTGTAAACGCGACTGACGTCGATCGATCGTGAGTCTATCTGAGAGTGCTCCGAAATATACTTTATTATCGACTTTATTTCTTTTTTGTCTTTGGTAATTAATATAAAAATGATTTTTCGGGAAAAAGGACTTTAATAAATTTGAGTTTAAAAATTATTAATAAAAAGTTTATAATAATTTCGTTTTTTTAAAAAATGTCTTTTCAGTTGATGTTCAAATTAATAAAAAAAAAAAAAAAAAATATTTTTATTAATTTGAACATCAACTGAAAAAACATTTTTTTAAAAAACGAAATTATTATAAACTTTTTATTAATAATTTTTAAACTCAAATTTATATTCACATGTATATATTATCTTTTATATCTACTTAATCATAACATTTAATAGTTATTAAAGCTTGATAAAGTTCCAAACAAGGAACGAAACGTCGCTGAAAATAAAATATTAGTGTTTTACTTATAAATAAAGTCCTTTTTCCCGAAAAATCATTTTTATATACTTTATTATATTTATACTAAGGACACTGCGTAACCACATTTTAAAAGAATTTCATCTCTAGGGTGTAAAGGAATATTCTAGTATCCTGCCCAGACTGATGTCTTTAAAATCTTTTGGTTGTTACATATAATATAAACGTAAACGTGTTTTTTCTTTTGAAGGTGGCCGCGTGGGCTATCGGTGAATACGGTGATTTGTTATTAGAGCCTCCTGATACATTAAACGAAGGTGAACCAGTGGAAATTCCGACTGAATCGGACGTCATCGATGTGTATCAAAAATTATTGTGGTCACCACAACATAGTATAGTTACGAAACAGTATTCGCTAATGTCATTAACGAAATTAAGCACACGTTTTAATAAGGTGAACGAGTGAGTATTTTTTTGTAATCTAACACAGCACTCTTGAACTACTTTTCAATCAGACGTTCGATCAGTCGCATGAAATTTTATAGAGGACATGATTGATAATCCGCTGCTCGTTAATCCGACACGTCCAGTAATCCGTTGTTTTTAAGTATGTAGAGGTCTAGAAAAATCGCTCTATAATCCGACATTTTTACGATATTGCGCTCTGTAATCCGACACACGTGTTTACTTGACAAATATTTCTCTATACTCCAACGTTTCGTGGAGTCGTTCGCTCTGTAGTCTGACAATAGACACTGGGAGGAGAAAACGTCCCGTTGTTTGTGTTATAAATGTTCGAAATTAAAATTTGTTTTATTGTTAAAACCTTCAATAATGCATTATGTATTATAAATATGTATTATATAAAGTCGTTATTGACTTTAGGAACAAAAAAAAAGTTAAAAGAACTCCTTTAATAGTTAAAGTTTTAGTCCGTGCTTACATCCGGTAATCCGATATTGCCACTAATACGACATACGCGAAAAATTCTGTTGTCGGATTAGCGAACGTGTCCTGTATTTCATTTTCACTTGCGATTTTTAATCTTTGACGTTTCGGAAATCTTCATTAATTGTGTTGTGACGCTGAAAACGTGGTTACCACGCCTCCATATCAAATTCAAGTGTGTCATGACAGAAAATGATTGAAAAGCGCTGAAAGGAATAAAATGCACACTAATAATCCAAAAATAATGGTGCTAAGGTGTTTTTGATTAATATTTTCAGTAAAATTCAACAAATCATAAGCTCGTTCAGCTCTTCAATCCACATAGAAATGCAACAGCGAGGCGTCGAGTTCACGCAATTATTCGGGAAGCACGCGACCTTGCGATCGGCCTTATTAGAACGCATGCCCCCAATGGAAGTTACAAGGAGACCGTCGGACACTGTTCAACCGGTTGGAGACGTGGACGATGAATCGGCGTCTCAATCCGAAAGTCCTGTTCATAATAATGTAGTCGAATCGGTAAGCGAAGATTTAAATAATATATTAAGTTACATGGTTTTTACATAACGGAATTTTGTCAACTTACACTTTCAATTGTTAATCCAAAATGGGAGCACAACTTGAAAGAGGAAAGACTTCTTCATCTCTAATTTATAAACAAATTTAATCATGGATCCAGATATGGTATCCTATTAATTCGCCGGAACAGAACCTGGCCCTAATATCCAGCCATTTCGTCGTAACTAAATTTGACTTTTTGAAAAAGAGCTATTTCATCACTAATTTATGAAGCCTTACGATCATTAATAGGAGTAGAGGTTAAATCCGGTATCCCGCCATTTTGACGAAACTAGAATTAATTCCAATATCCATCCGTTTTGCCGGAACAGAATGTGGCTTTTTTTAAAGAATATTTCTGTATCTCTGATTTATAAACCAATGTAATAATTAATCAGATCCTGTATCTTTTTGAAAGAAGAAAAATTTCTTCATCTGCACTTTTGAATATGTATTTCTTTTTCAGAATCGGCTATTAGATTTATTAGGTACAGACATGTCAAGTATGGGACTCTCTCGACCGGCCGAGATGGCGCAGACGCAACCGACGAGCGGGAACACTCAAGAGCTTCTAGACTTGTTGGGCAGTCTCGATACGACAACGACAATACCCGTCGTGACCATGGATAGTCCGGCCGGTCTGATGAACAGTATCACCAATAACAATACGTCTGTGTTTAACAATACGACTAATTCTAATTTCTTTGTTGATGGCTTGCTGAATAGTGTTAATCCACAGAGCAACAATGGTAAATAATTTTATAAATTTTTTTTAACGCCTCCATCTTTTAGATTATCTGGGCCGAGACATGTAGCATTTTATTATGCAGAACGAATTTGAACAAAACTCTAAAATCTGAGAAACTTTGAACGATTTGGTGACGTGTTTCTCCAGAAACAATTGGGCTATACTCATTTACAATAACAGCCCAAGTTTACTAGAAACTAAGGTTGGACGTTTGCATTGTGGGCGAGACGCGAGTGAGGGCAGGAGAAGTAGGCTTGTGACGTCACATGGAGTCTTTTTCCAAACAGTTGGGATAACAATAATTGAAAAATTTAACCATAGACATTAGTGATGTAAGCAACCGACTCAACCAATCACAGACGTGACCATGTTTATAGCCTCTTATGTCCAACCTTCCAGTATTCTAGTAACCTTGATAACAGCCCACCAAAATTTGATTTTCTTGCGTAGTCGTTTGACAAGAAGAACGACTTTTTGCAAAAACACAAAAATTGTAAATTTGCGAAAAGTTTATTTTTAACAAAATTAGTACTTGCGGAGAATGGTATTGTAATTTAAAACTTATGATTCAAAGAAAATCGCAAATCGTAACCTTTTGTTTTTTTACAGTAATAGATTTACCTAGTATAACTGCGTTTGATAAAGCGGGTTTGAAAATAAATTTCTCGCTAGAGAAAACTGATGAATCAGAGACTGTTCTTGTGAATATGGCTGCTACAAATAATACGATGGAACCAATGACTGATTTCTTATTCCAAGCGGCTGTACCCAAGGTACAGTAATATTTCTAAAATGTTTATGACAATTTCAGTAATATTTTTTTAGTAAATCCTGTTACTTTTATTTTTTTCAGACATTCCAATTACAAATGATGTCGCCATCTGGCGTAGTCATTCCACCCACAGGACAAATAACACAAGTAATGAAAGTAACAAATCCAAACAAGGTATGTCACAATTTATTTCTGTATATTTCATTTGTAGACCCCTAGGTCCTAGAGTTCAGACCCTTTGTGATCCGCGGGTCATAGGTTTGCCAGCACTGCTCTAGAGTATACATTGCTAGAAGTAGTAACAGAGAGAGATAGAGGTTTGCTTCGGAATGGACTGACGAGGAAAGAGCTAGATTCATGTTTCGTTCATTATGCGCATGCGTTATATTCAACTGAAAACAACTGATGGCCAAGAAATTGACGTCAGGAAGACGCGTAACTGTTTCCAGGAATCTGGACCCAACCCAATCTCTCTCTCGTTCTCTGTCAGTTTGATTGCGGCGTCTCCACCCGGGGTATAAGGGGCGCCAGAGTCCCAAGGCAACTTCCAATTAGAATATTTTTTTCAGGCTGTATTGACTGGGCTATAAATAGATACACTTTTCTGCATAGGTATACGGGTGCACATGTCACTTAAAACTTAAAAGTATGAACAAAATATAGATACCTAGCTGGCTTTTGAGACTTGTTGAGATGACCTTCTAGTGCTCAAAATCAATTAATTATTTATGTCATTGTTTCATATTTAAAGAACATTTCTTTGTTGTTTCCGTGGACTGAATGTTCAAATAAACAATCACAACCGTTCTACTTAATCGAACACTAATTTATTTCTGTCTTAAAAAGTAATATCTGTATATACAGTTTTGCAAATTATGTAATAAGGATAATCATGTTACGCAAGTAATTTTGTACATTTTAAATCGCAATTATAACATCCTTCATTCTTCGAGATTGGAAGCGCTCATGAATATTTGCACCCTTGCGCGTAATGAATTCAATTAATATTGTATTATCTTCCTAGTTAATCCATTCTGTTGTTTAACGGAGACATATTTATTTTTTCTTTGTCGAGAATCTATAGTATATTTTCTGAAGAAATAACTGTCTGTTTTCAGTCAAATCTTAGAATGAGAATAAAAGTTTCATATACAATAAGCGGCTCGCCTGTGCAAGAGCAAGCGGAAGTTAACAATTTCCCTACAGATACTTGGAACTGACGTTTAGCCAATGGTTGAAGTTAAATCAGCACTACGGTAATGTCTACTAAGTGGTATTGAACACACAGTTGCGGTTATGTTTCAGTTACTAGAATTTATTGATTAAAACCAAAATCCTTACGGACTTTCCGGTCATTTTTTAAAATTATTTTATAACACTGGATAATCTGAAATGTACGCAAAGTTTGAAGAGGAATTGTCAGATTTAAAAGAATACAACAAATATATAAATATTTAGCGAGATATAAGATTGAGTTTTTTTTTTTTAATATGGCAACTTTTTGTAGGTTTAACGATTCAAAGATAATGTTCTATTTGTAATTTTATAGTTCGATAACCAGTTGTATGATGAATGGTGATGCATTTTGTTTTTCTAATGCGCATCTGCGAACATCCATGTTCATTGTATGAATAAGACACTAAACTATTTTGTGCGGTTTTCTTTTTATATTGTTATCAGCTGTTCACTAAACTGATTCAGGGTCACGATCTTCGGTACTGTTCTCTGTATTACTCTCGTAGAATGATGACTACCAAACTTTTATTTGTCACCTGATGGCAGCACGAGTAAGTGAGGTATCTGTCATCCTAATATTAGCATTGTTTATATACCTATTTAAGGACCAAATCGCAGTTTTGTATTTATTTCAAAGTAAATTCTAAAACGATGCTATAAAAAATACTTTATTAAATAGAAGAATGACTTCACATAAGCCGTTTGACACACACCTTTCTTGTCACTACTACCATCTGAACAAAATAAAAAAAAAATATAATGAGCCTCACCCTCAAGCTCATATAAGAAGTTTAACTTCTTTAGTTTTTAATATTATTCCCAAGTTTAATTTGTTGTTATGTCGAACTAATTAATTATATTTACGCATACACATGTGCTATAAACACGATATAAACTTCTGTTCTTGTCAGTTTCATGTAATTTAGGAGACAATCTAACTTCCCTTTTAGGGGTCGATTCTATTTCCCCTCGATTTTTGCTTTTTTCAAACAGATACGTCGCGCAAGAAGTTAAACTTCAAAAATAAACGATAGACCTCGTTGTATTACATATACATGCTTTAATACAATGATACAACCGTGAAAACCAAATTGAAATCGGATTAGAAGTTTATTGCGAACAAACAGACGCAAAAAGAGACTACATATTATAATAATATTTACTTGTTTCTGTGATTTTAAATTGCGTTATTATATCAAAAACGAAAAAAAAAACAGAAATTAGTTTCACGGGTAATTGGAATAAAAAATCAATTTAAACACTTATTGATTGCAACGTTTCGTCTTTATTAAATTAAGACTTTTTCAAGCTCTCAGCATGTTTAAATTATAATAAAACTATGATAGAAAAGGCAATTTTGCAAAATTGCCTTTTCTATCATAGTTTTATTATAATTTAAACATGCTGAGAGCTTGAAAAAGTCTTAATTTAATAAAGACGAAACGTTGCAATCAATAAGTGTTTAAATTGATTTTTTATTCCAATTACCCGTGAAACTAATTTCTATTATTACATATTTTGGAATTGAACTTTAAAGATGAAAAAAAAAACATTATTTTTTGTTATTTTGTTATGTATCTGTGATTACTCGCCTTAAATTTTAACAAATATATTTTGTTATTCAGTTACAATTGGAGATTGTATTGCTTGTTCAAAAATATAACTGAATACATTGCGTTTTAATCAATAAATTTTAAAAAAACAGCTGTTTCGCAGAATATTTATGTTTCCCCGAACAGTCAAACTGACGTAAAATTTCTCAGTGTTCGCTCCGTGCATATCTAGTATCGTAATCTATTTAGATGTTTAAGTTTTTAAAAAAAAGTTGAAAATAATTATACGTGCAACGTTTGTTGTGGTAATATTGTGAGAAGAAAATCCTTATTTTAACAATATTAAAATGCATTTTTGATAATAAAATGTAAGAAAAAAAGTTATGAAATAATTAGAAGAAGAAAAATGTAATTATTGCACAAAATAAATAAGTGTAAATCATGTTGTAACATAATGAGGTTATCTTATTTTCTTCACTATAACAAACAATTTTTCTTTGATCTTGCTGTTAACAATGCACACGCATGAAAAATCATCCGCCATTATTTCCTCATTTCTCCACTGTGCGCGCGTCGATAGTTTTTGGTACCTTCTAAATTTACAAGCAGGCGCACGGAGCGAACAAACATTTTGTTATAATTTTAACAATCGACAAGTTTTTATTCACAAAAACAATGTAACAACTTTTTTTTGTGATTCATTTTTATAACACAAAAAGTACATACATCCAAATAATTATACCTTTGTTAAAAAACAAAACCAACGCGTATTCTTAAAGTTACTTTCTCAATATCCTTTTTTTCCAATTCGACAGAATATGAACTGAATTAGTAAAATTGAAATTTAAAAGTGCGCAAACAATTTTTGACTCTTCTGGGAATTTGTAAAGTACTATGGAAATCTTTTAGTCATTTTCTAGTTAGTTTCTTGATAAACTACAGACAATCTGGCAGTGTGCTACGGAATATTATGTTTGACTAGCAGTTATTTTTATCATTGCGCAATATCGTGTTGCATTTGTTTTACTGATACAAACAACCGT
The DNA here is from genome assembly GCA_034508555.1 of Venustoraphidia nigricollis. Lineage (NCBI taxonomy): Eukaryota > Metazoa > Arthropoda > Insecta > Raphidioptera > Raphidiidae > Venustoraphidia > Venustoraphidia nigricollis. The sequence goes on along the minus strand of JAVRKA010000049.1, from coordinate 3,003,511 downwards.
TAGCTAAAATTATGTGAAAAAATTGTAATTCACTTGTGCAATACTTTTGTGTTGTAATTTGTTGCATTTTTGAATTTTAAAATTTTGTGTATATAATTTGAAGTTTTTAAATTTTAGTATAAAAGCAAATATTTACGTTTTAGGTGTTTATATGTTACATGTATATTGATCGGCATTTTTTTTACATTCATTTAATCTAGTTTGTTTTTCTTTTTGAAATACGCACATTTTAGGAGTGTGACTAACTTCAGAACCTATTACGAAATTTTGTTTTATTTAAATAGTAAAGAATTGGATAATAAATTGGAATCAGTAAAATAATGCATGCTTTATTTATTATTTTTATTCAATAAAACACGAAATATATGATTGTTGGAATCATATTTTAAATTTACTATGGACCATAGATTTTTTAGATATAATTTACATCAAATGACTAATAATAAATAATTATATATTGCTATATTTGCCGTTTAAAATTGTGCGTGAAAAGTAATTAGATTAAATGAAAGTGTTTATTATTTTTTTACGATATGTTAACGCAAGTGAATTAAGGATCAGATTCCTGAATCATAACCTAAAATACATGTTTGTACTTAAACACCCGCGCCATATTGGTTCGGACTTGGAATCAGGATAAGGTAATTGAGAGGATCCTCTTAAAGTGATTTACAAATTATTTAAGATATGATATTTCTATATGCTGTTTTATTAAGCACAGTGTATGGTCATGAATTTTCATAAAACTCAGAATTATTGCCACCAGCGCTCTTAGTGGTTGGCTTACTGTAAATAGAACAACTGATGAGACATATATTAGTAATTACTCGAAGTCTTGTTATAACAATTTATTTTATGTCATTAATGACAATCAAAGATTTTCGGTTGCAAAAAAGATTTAATGAAATATTTTGTAAAGCCATTTTTTCATCGCTTTTGAGGATTCTTTCATAATATTTATTGTATTATAATAAGAACTAATTCTTTTCTCATTACGTAAAACCCTATCGTTTTATTTTTATGATATGAAAAAACAATTTTCTTTACGTAATTTTTTTTTCGCATTTATATAAACTGACAACCGTGGTATTCATTTTTAAAAACACTGTTATTCATTTCATAACATGATTCAAATTAGATTAATGGTAATAGATGAATCTGTATCATTTAGGGAAGAATAAAAAAGCCAACAAGTATAATGAAGATATTTTCGGAAAACTAATTTGGAGACTGATCATAACTGAAAGTTGGAAAAACGAAACAAATCCAAATTAACAAGCTCATGTTTGAAACATTTTCATATAAGTATAATAACGCTACTACAACATCAATGGATCTTTTTATTTTTTGGAATGAAGTATTCGAATCAGTTGTCCAGTTTTTGACCATTATCTGGTAATTATTCAATTCCTGGTAATTATCCACTACATGATAGTTTGTCACAGACCAAACTTTAATAGTACCAAGAAATGAAGCGTTTCTGTAAGGATTTTGTAATTTATTACAATTACGTTTTTCCGACTTTTTATCCGATATCATGCTAGATATAGCTTAACGATAGACATCAAGCCGTTTATGTGAATCCTGATGTAATAATAGTTTCAGACATCAATGCCGACAGAAAACGATGTCACAGATTTGGCGGTGACTATACATAATGATATACAAGTTCATTTAGCTGTGTTACAGTTTATAAAATATATTATAATTTATGTTTTATAAGAACTTAGTGTAGTCAAGTTGAAACCATATCATTAAGGCTAAATCTCAAGAGTCTAGTTGCCAAGAGAGTTTGGTGTATATAAAAACACTTCCTACAAAAAATTAACATAATGAGCAGTAAATGTCAAATTTAAACTTGGTTTATTTCAATACGAACGTAGTGCCATCTATTGGTAACTAAACCCTTGAATTCTAACCTGAAATATTGATAATTTATTATAGCTGTATAAATTTTAATATAACTACGAGTGTACACATTTTTTAACTCTACACGTAAATTGTAAACGGCTCATTTTTCCCTATGTGATCTAGTGTAATTATTGTTTTGTTTTACTCAATCAAGATGGCTACCAATCAAATTAAAAAACAAAAAAAAAAAACAAAAAAACAAATGAAATTGAAATAATGTATGGGTATGAAAGTTTTTTTTAAGGTGATGAAAACGGGAAACAATTTGTTGTGAACATTTGAAATAATGCAGGCAGCGCCCGTTCCTCGAACAACTTGCTTTTCTCAAAACTTGTCATATCATCACAAAAAGAGTTCAAAAATCTCAATTTAGTACATGTTAAGATTATGAAGGAATCCTGCGTTGAAATAAAAAAAATTTAAAAATATTCCAAAAATACTGCTGGAACGATTTTCCATAAGATGCTTGTGCCATCTGTTGTCGAGCGTCTAATCACTATCTGTGAACAGTTTCTACAATAATTAAATTTTATTACTCTGTTAAACAATCAGATATTCGATTAGATGAAAAATGGAACTTTATTGTTACAAATCTATTTTTTTTATTTTGTTGTCCTGTTGAACTAGAATTGACTAACTTCTGCTTGTAAATTATTGAGGATATTAATGTATTTTATACCGCCTTTGGTATAAACCCAATTTTCATCCAACTTGTGGATTCAATCCTATTTGCACAGGAGCACAACTGGGCTGGACAACTAGCATTGATTTAAACCCTACTTAAGAAATACGGTAAATCACATACAAATCCAGACAGATGACTAATTAACTATATTTTATACTATGCAAGGATATTTTTGCATGTAACCATATGACCAATTTACTTATGTTTTTCCGCTAAAAATGTATTTAGTAAAAAAATTCCCGATTTTTTTACCACTTACAACCAGTTTCAGTGAATCTGCTTCACTCTCATTTTGCGAAACGGGGCAGTAATCTTTAATAGACCTTCATATGGTGCATTACAAGCTAAAAGTGAAATGACAAGATCGTTCTGTTCGCAGTGTCTAGGGATATAAAAATCTAAATAAATTATATAAATAACAGTTAATCACAAATAATCGAATTACATATTTTTCTTAAAAAGTGGTTGTGAGAAATAATTTCTTAGAAAAAATAACTAATATTCTAATTATTATTAATTTTGAAAATATGTATGAAGTGGCTCAAAATGAAAATGTGTAATTTGAAGTCTGTTTTCTTTTTTAAAAAAAGTGCGTAAGCTGTATGTTTGATTAAGGGATAAGTCATGTCAATATTTTGAACTATTACGATTTCGTTGAGACTATTAAATACTATATTTTCATAAAAACGTGAGCAAAAAAAATGTTTTCACACATGTATTAGTATTCCATGAAGAAGTAGCACAGTAACTGTTTATTGAACTGCAAGTAATAAATAAAACAAAAACAAAACAGTGTTAAAGTGCTATTTTTTCAGATTTCATAATCTTTAGTTTTAATACTGAGTTTAAATGTAAATATATAAAAACAATTGTTTTGCGTCCAACTTATAGAAAATTAATTACTTTAAATAAATAAATATTAAAAATATTGGAACTATGAAAGAAAACACAATTTTACTAATTTTATTTTCACCCAGGGCCGGATTTGATAATTTAAGCTTCATGGGCACAAAGGCTGTAGGGGTCCTGATGTAAGGAAATCAAGTTTGGATGAATATTAAAACACATGATGCAATTTGTTAAGGTGAAAAACTTTTTGTTTATTCTTTAATGAAAGCAATAAAGCTTAAAACTACATTTTAAAATTAGATATATCGACAAGATATTTAAATTAAATATAGCATTTTCGGACTTTTTTTATCAACTAAGGTATTAATAACGTTGTCGATGTTTATTTCAGGTAATATATCGCGTTCTGTACTCATAATTGTTGAGCTATTCAAACGTTTTTGTGTCATTGAAGTTCGTGAATCATTTCACATTAAAAAATTAATTATAAATTTTTCCTGAAAATTCATTAAGAGTATCAATGAGACAATGACCGACCAGTGTACGTGTATATTTTTTTACTATTTTTTTTTGTCAGATATTGAATTTTGTGTTAGGGTATGGGAGCCTCTGAGCCTGGATTCCAAGTGCCTTTATGTAATTCCGACACTGTAATTTCACCTATCTGATTATAGAAAATCGAAACCTTGAGAATAGCCAAGCGTATAGAGATTCCGTTTATATGATATTTCCGCTAGAAACTGATAAATGTTTTATTATTGTATTTTCAATTTGTTATTTAGCTGAACGTGACAATGCCGTTGTTTACATGACGTTGCAATGGTTCCTCTATTATCACCTTCCAGGTTCTAGCCCAAGAACTGGTCGAAGTGTTGCATGGATTTTCAGTTTATTATTTTTTAATGAAAATCCGATAACACTTGCTTTTCAGTTATTTATTATTAAAAAATAAAAAATTGAAAATATGAATTATTGCTAAGCGCAAACAACCTTTACGGTAGCCTTAAAAACTAATTAAAAATATTAATTGATCATATGCCTAAATGACCTGGTCAAAATAAAAAGACCAATGGAGTATACGCATTTTTTTTATTTTTATAAAATTTTATTTAAAATAAACTAATACACATCAAATAAGTTTAAAAACAATTTCGAAATTATTCCGGGTGTCTCAGAAATTGCGCACCCAATTGTTAGGATCGAAAGAGCCCAAAAATCCATGTTTGGAATTTTTTGATAATGTAGTTAATTCGTAAATAATTAATGAAAGTGACCAATCAGGAGCGCGCTACAGAAGTTCGGTTAATTACTAAAATAATCATTATTATTATTAAAATAAAAAACCGATGGACTCAGACGAACCGAGAGAGTGTCGTTGGCTGACTTATTTTGGTTAATTAATAAAATAATAAAAATTATAAAAAAATAATGGACTCAGACAAACCGAGAGCGTGTCGTTGGCTGATTTATTTTTCTCGAAAAACTTCTGTATTTTTATTCTTCCGTTCTCCTTGTTTATTGACTTTTTTTTCATCCTAATTGTTGCCAAATAATTATCAATAAATAAATAAATTTGATCAACGCTTGCGAGAAAAATTATTTATGTCGATCGTTGGATTTATAATATGAAAATGCTTTAATATTTCTAAATAAATAAATTTATTGTATCAAAGCCTTCCAGAGTTTTTGTCTGACTCCAGTTTCGAATTTTTTTTTTAAACTACACTAATAATTTTTAATGAATAAAATAACTTAATTAACGCTCGCCAGTGATTTCCACTTTTCGCATCTGTCTTGTCAAAGCCCTCTGGCGTCTCACTATCGCGTCCCCTACTGCCTCCCCACTCACTTTTTATTCTTCTGTAGCGCGCTCCTGATTGGTCACTTTCATTAATTAATTACTAATTAACTACGTTATCAAAAAATTCCAAACATGGTTTTTTGGCCTCAGAATATTTTTCTCTTTCGATCCCAACAATTGGGTGCGCGATTCCTGAGACACCCGGTATAATATATATATAATATAATAAGGAAAATAAAGATTATCTATTGTGAAGTATTATTGCTATAGAAAATTGAGTATTATTTTTTATAAATAATAAAAATATAGATAATTATTTACTATAGACAAATTCAATAAACAAAAGTAAACAATTAAAATCAACATAAAAAACCGGTGATAAATGTGTTAAAATTACGTATTTTTATGCTAGATAAAATTTTATTTTTTTGTTGAAAATTTTTAAACATGACAGACGAGGATGTACAGTTTTATTTAGTGCGGATAAATATTTTGGAAGCCGATAAATTGATTATCGGAAATGCAAATTCGACAGTTCTAGTTCAGGTCGGTAAACAAAAACGGTATACGTCGGTAAAACGTAACACCGACTGTCCGTACTTCAACGAGAGTTTTGTGTTCGAATTTAATACTACACTCGAAGATCTGCTCGATACCTATATAACTTTATCAGTCATTCAACCTCGCAAATTGTGCTCGCCTCGAATTGTCATCGGTCAAATAAAATTAGACGTTGCGACTGTTTGGTCACATTGTGGACACAATTATTATCATAAATGGGCAGAATTGGCTTCTACAAATATGAAACAATTAGGAATTAAAGGTTATTTAAAAATTGATATATTTATTATCACTAAAGGAAAATATCATGTTTTTTCAGAAGAAATTAATAGTAACAATGAAAAAAAATTACTTTTTGCAGAAGAGTATACGGGAGGTATCACTACAAGAAAACAAATAAAGTTTCATATTAATATTTATTCTATAAAGAATTTAAAAAAATATAATACCCGTATGAAGTGTAATAAAGTTTCTACTTGCGCTGTTCATATTTGGATAGCTGGCCACAATATTCAGACAAGAGAAGAGCAAAACGTAAATGATCTTATTTGGAATGAAAAATTAGTTCTGTGTGAATTGTTTCCTACTTTGACTCGAAGAATACGCATAGAAGTGAAAGAAAACAAAACCGTTATTGCAAAACATTATTTGGACATAACTAGTATATCGTGCTCTAGAAACGATGGTTTCCTGCCAACATACGGTCCGTGTTTTGTGAATTTATATAACGATATCGGACTACATGTGGGCCAATTACTTATGTCCATCCGAACTGAAACGACAAACGATCTGCCGGGAACACATAGCATTGAACCAGCCGATTGCATTAAAATAAATAGAGCTTGGACTTTTGAAAATATACTTCTTTTCAGTGCGATAGCGCATGCTACACTAATCGATAAAGCATTTGCAAATGAAAATATTTCTTTCGAATTGACTTTCGGATCCACTGAAGACAAATATATGGACTGTGTGACTCACACAAATCCAGAAAAAGTTTGGACTCGTTTTAATTATTATTACTACTTAGAATATGGCGACCAGAAGCCATGTTTGTCTATACTAAAAGTGGACCCCGATTTAAGATACAGAATGTATAATTCGAATTTATTGGCGCGTATAAAAAAAAAAATGGTCGACTGTATTTATAAAACTGAACTCCACTTACAGAACGAAAAACCTTACGATAAAATAAATAACTATTTTATGGATAGCTTCTGCTCTCTCAAAGCTATTTGTGATCATTATTTAGATTTAAAAAAAACCACGCGTTGCAAAAAAAATACAGAACTTGATCAGCATAGAACTAGAACATGCATCGAAAATGTTACGTGTATCAAAGACTTCGTAGACTATGTTTTATCAAAAAATTTCAAAAACAAGTACTTATTACATCTAAAAGAGCTTTTGGCGACATTTAAGAAAATAATTGAAGATCCTCAACACGACTGGCCTTCAATTGTTATTTGGATGATAAGTAATTCTGAGAAAGTTGGTATCTGCAAAATTAGTGCACGTGAAGTTTGTTATTCAACTGTAGAGGAAGAATCTGGACAATATTGTGGTAAACTTAATCATTTGTTTATTTTACCTATAAAACGGCACGCATCTTTTGGATTTCAAATTAAAGGAAAAGTAATTTGTCAACTGAAAATGTACCTTTGGTTAGGATTATCAAAATGCTTAACGGATTGTCTTAGCTCTATTCCTTATGAATATGAATCATTGAATCAAAGTAATGGAATTCCAACGTCGATTACATGTTCGATAAAACACGTATTTCAGTTTCGAGCGCATATTTTTTCAGGCAGATTTAGATTCGGAATTCGCGAGTCCAAACAAAGTCATCCTTGCGTACGCATTGTACTGGGAACATATTGTATGATGGCTATGGTTGATTCTAACACGTTCGATCCATATTTTGATCAAACACTAGTAGCCAATCATGTGGTTCTTCATAGCTCAATATCCTTTCTTAAGAAACATCCACCGACAATAACTATAGAAACTTTTAGTGGAAGCAAAATTAAGCAAACTCGTTTTTTGGGACGATCCATTGCATTACCAATCATAAAACCGTTGCAGGAAAATGATTTATCGTCTCCGGTAGTGCTGCAATGGTATAATATATTTGAAAACGATGAGATTTGTGGTGGAATTTTCGCGGCATTTGAGCTAATAGAATTTAGTCCAAGATCATCAATTAGAGAAAACAATAAACCATTTGAAATTATGGATATACCTGCGAACATTCGGCCAACCATGGTTAAATATCGGATAGAAATATTATTTTGGGGAATACGAAATTACAATAAAACTCCGAATAAATTGAAAATTGTTATTTCTTGCGCAGATGTTATCGTAGGGACCGCTGTACTTTCGAATTTAAAAAATGATTGCAGTTTCCATAATTTGATACAATCTGCCGATTTGGATTTGCCTGAAAATGAAGATGTTTTTCCATTTCTGTGCACCAAATTATTTGACAATAAAAATCGTGTCAAATATATCGGTATGAACAAAAGGCTTTTAAAGCGATTTCTATGCTGGCCGTACACCGAATCCGAAATTAAAATGAAAAATATTCCCGAAAAGCATTCAGATGTCAGATACATAAATATTGACGAAATAAACACAGTTCTTAGTTTTGACGTTGCATCAGAAAAAATAGAAATGCCGAGACACACGTTATATAAAAAAATAATTGGATTGCTGAAGAAATTTTTTGCAATAATTTATTGCTTCTTTAGAAATAAAAAACACGACACTGATGATGAAGTTGATGTCAGAATAGATACTGAAGGCGTCTGCATAAATAATTCACAATCGACCTCAAATATTGAAAACTATCTTGATTGGTGGACAAAATATTGTAATTCTATAGTAAAATACAATGAGTCGGATCAAAACACAGCTCGCTTTGTTGTGTATAAAAACGAACTTGAATTACAACCGGAGTTTTCGAATTTTAACGATTACATTCGCGCTTTTGATATTTATAAAGGTCAACAAATAGGTAATGCAGTCGATGAAAAGAATATTGTTTGTTCATTTATCGGAGCAGTTAAAATGTATCGATGCCCTTCCTTGGAAACGCCTCGATTCACTGAAACAAGCTGCGATTTAAAAAGTGGTTATTTCGCAAATTTTCCAAAAAATAATTGTGTTCAATTTACGGTAAGGGTTTACATTGTGAAAGGGTTGTGTTTTCTACCAAGAGGTGCCGATGATTTAGACATATATTTTACTGCCAAACTAGGCAGTACAATAGAGAGTACAGAAGACGACATTTGTAAATCTAATCCAGTTGGTCAAATTTTTGGCAAACAGTTTCAATTAAATGGAACTTTTCCACAAGACGCTATCTTAGAAATATCTGCTTGGAATAAGTTTTCGAAAAGATTTGCAGCTGAACTGATCGGTAAAACAGAAATTGATTTAGAGAAACGTTTTTATACTAAACACAGAGCTAGATGTGGATTTCAATCAGAATATGAAACAGACGGTTATAATATGTGGCGTGACTCAACTGAACCATCAGAAATACTTCAGAGATTATGTACACAACACTGTATCGAAGGTCCAATATTCTCTAGCAGTTCTGTAACAATTGGACCTATAACGTTTCATTTTAATGAAGAAATATATAGGAATAGCAGGGAGATTTTAAGTGTGGCTGCATTGAAACGGTGGAATGAAATTCCCCTAGTGGGATGCAAACTTGTACCGGAGCATATTGAAACAAGATCATTATTCAATTCGCTACACCCGGACATCGAACAAGGAAAGCTGCAAATGTGGGTTGATATTTTTTCCCGCGAAACATACGTACCCCTCCCGTTACCCGTTTCTATATCTCCGAGAGACCCGATTGAATATGAACTTCGTGTAATTATATTGAACACTAAAAATGTTGTGCTCAATGATATCTATTTGGAAGCTAAATCTGATATTTACGTACAAGGTTGGCTGTCGGATGCCAAAGATTGCCAAAAAACAGATATACATTACTATTCCTTAACTGGCGATGGAAATTTTAATTGGCGTTTTGTGTTTAAATTTAACTATGATACGATAGAACGTAAAATTGTAATTAATAACAATGACATTGAAAGGAAAGTCCCGTGTAAATTAACGTTACAAGTGTGGGATAGTGATGTAATTTCCAGTAACGACTTCTTAGGTACGCTAACATTAGATTTAGAACATTTTTTTCTAGGTGCAAAAAAACATGAAGATTGCAATCTTGAAAAAAATGATATAAAAGTCAATTTATTTAAAATGAAACATGCAAAAGGTTGGTGGCCGTTCAAAATTTATAATGAAAGTTCACGCCAGTATGACCTTACTGGAAAAGTTGAAGCAGAATTTGATTTGCTAACTCAATACGAAGCTCGGAAAAATCCACTTGCTGTAGGACGTGACGGACTTCTTAAACCTGATAGACCTGATTATTCGTTATCATTCTTTAAAAATCCTTTTAAAATGACGCTGTTTTATGTTAAACGTAAACTGAATTGGAGCATTTTAAAACTAGTAAAAATTTTAGGATATATTTCAATACCAATTTTTATATTTGTCTTAGCTTTTAAACTACCTGATATTGTAAGTCGATTAATATAACGAAAATACAGATGACGGTACGGTATTTTTATCACAGCTGTGTATTTTTATTATATAATAAATTTACTTAATTTTAAAAATATGTGTACATATTGATAAATGGAAGCTGCAAACGATATTAAATTTTGTTACGCCAAATGTTTTTACTTTTCTTTAACTACGCAGTGTTAATTGCTTATAATACAGACATATATCGCCACGCACAATGGAACATGTCCAACGCCTAAAATGGTCGCCTTGAGAATACCCCACTACCAACCCCGCTAATGAGCGGAACCATGCACCGAGCGTATACTTCTCGTTATCGCCACGAGAGTGACACTTCCGCCTTGTGTGTAGTTATTAACGCCTACGCCAGATGTCGCCAATGTGTAGTTATGGTGGCCAGACTGATAGCAGCGCCATGCCATTTTATTCGCGTAACAATCGGCCATCCTGCAACAATTAATGCCCACATTAATCTCACATCAGTAGATCACTAACCTTCGAGCAGATCAATTAAGTCCTGGTGACCCGATCGATCTCTTTCGCTATCATCAGAACTTCCACCGGACTCATCGCCTGCATTCACAGCACCACTTTGATATCGCCTCAAAGCATCAGCTGCTGCTACGGCTTTGAACCGTTTGTAACCACGAACGCCCTGTAATGAAGAAATTTCATAACGATCATTACCTAACACCTTTGTGATTTTGTACGGTCCATCGTACTTGTTCGCCACCTTGGTATTTATACCCTTTTCGCCCAGGGCTGTAGCCGCTTTGCGCCACAATACCAAATCGCCTATGGTGTATTCGGTTGCAACCTTTCGTCGTTTATCGTATCTCGCCTTCATTTGTGCTGCAGTTTTCTGCAGTCGTTCGCCCGCCTGACGCCGATTTGCTTGCAAGCATTCTCGCCCGTCTTTAGCAGTGTCGTCACCTGTTGACAAATCTGCCACTCGCCCGTCACGATAAGAGAACAACAATTCTGCAGGTGAGAACCTGGTGCTTGCGTTGATTGTGTGATTAATACCCCACAGAATTTCCGGAAGCTGTTCGTCCCATCGTGCCTCGCCACTCGCACTCGCCGTAATCGCCTCAACTATTGTGCGGTTCGGTCGCTCCACCTGACCGTTCGCCCTAGGGGTCGCCACAGCATTCACCACATGCTTAATCCCCTTGTCCGCCAGAAAACTAGTGAACGCCTTACTAGTAAACGCCAAGCCTTGATCAGAGACTATTCGCCGTGGGTACCCAAACTCGCCAAACACCCATCGTAGGTTCTCAATCGCTTCGGCTGAACTTAGCGTTCGAGTCGGTTTTGCAAGAGTGTACTTTGTGAACGCGTCTATCACTACTAATAAAAAGCTATTTCTTTTCACACTTTTTACAAACGGCCCTACGTGATCAATGTGAATTGTATCAAAAGGTACCGCCCGTTTTTCGTATGGATGTAGAAACCCTTCACCACGCCCATAGTTGCCTTTAGCGTACGCACAATTCAAGCATGCCGCCGTGTATTTTCGCACAAACCGTGCCATCTTTGGAAACCAGTAGGTCTTCCGCAATATGTCTAAGCACCGTTCATAACCGGGATGACCAATGTCATCATGATGTTTGCGCAATAAACTGAACTTCGCCATTGCCGGAACGTACAGTCGATCGCCAGCGGTTGTTATACGCCATAACCGCCTGTCTTTCACCTTGAAGGTCGCCTTTATATCCTTCGTAGCACCGCCCTGCTCCAGCGCCGTAACTATCGCCTGTATTTTGTCGTCCTGTAATTGTACTGTCAGAAACCAATCAGTTTCAGAGCCGCCTATAAGATTTACTGCCACAGGATTACGACTTAGAGCGTCTACGTGTTGCATCTTACTGCCAGGTCGATATTCGATCTCCATGTCATACTCCTGAATTGTTAACCACCACCTCGCTATTCGTGGCACTAGGTCCTTCTTAAGCAGTGTCGCCCTCACTGCCGTACAGTCGGTAACCACCTTAAAGTGTATGCCTAACAAGTACACTCTGAATCGTTTTATGGATTCAACTACCGCCAACGCCTCCAGTTCATAGCTGTGGTACATTGACTCCGCCTGAGTTGTTGCTCTACTAAAATAAGAAATTACAATTAGTTCGCCGCTGGGTTGCTTCTGAAGCAAGATACCACCTAGACCTAGTTTACTTGCATCAGTATGCAACTCAGTGGGTAACTCGCTGCAATATAAACCTAAAATTGGCCGCGCTGCCAGACACGCTTTCAGCTGCTCGAACGCCTGCTGCTGTTCGTCGCCCCACTGCCACTCGGCACACTTCATCGTAAGCTGTGTCAATGGTCTCGCCACTGTCGCGAAATTTCTAATGAATTTTCGAAAATAACTCGCCAAACCGATAAATTGCCTCACTGTGTGTACATCAGTTGGGACTGGAAAATCAGCTACCGCTTTCACTTTTCGCTCACCCGGTCTGATACCATCGCCGCTTACCTCATGCCCTAAGTAATCTATAGAAGTTTTCAAAAATGAACATTTCGCCATATTCAGTTTGAACCCCGCCTGACCGATCAACGATAACACCTGTTCTAACAGAGACAAACCTTCCGAAACCGTCGCCGATGGAATCAGCAGGTCGTCCATGTACGCCAGAATCTGATTATGTTGCATACCGCCAAGCATTTTATTAATTATTCTTTGAAATACGGCCGGCGAATTTGCCAAACCAAACGGGACACGAGTGTACTCGTATTGACCATCGGGTGTTACGAACGCCGTTTTGTTGATCGAATCAGAGTGCATGGGTACCTGGTGGTACCCCTGCGCCATATCTAATGTAGTGAAATACCACTTACCCGCCAGACGGTCCAGCTGATCACTAATCAGAGGTAACGGATACCTATCCTTTACAGTAATCGCGTTTAGTGCCCTGTAGTCTACGCATAATCTGACGTCGCCATTCTTTTTCTTAATCAGAACAATGGGGCTCGCAAAATCTGAGTTTGACTCCCTGATTACGCCACTTTCTAACAGTGTATTCACCTTAGATCGTACCTTTTGCCTTTCTGGTATAGAAAGTCTATACGGTCTATAATACACTGAAGCGTCCTTGGTAAGTTTGATTTCCATCTCACCCAAGTTTGTCAAACCCAAGTCGCTATCGCCTGACGAGAAACAATGTGTGTACCGTCCTAACAATTCCATCAGTTTCGCCTTTTGTTCAGACTCAATATCGCCAATCTCAACGTTAGATAATTGAAAAGAATTGATAGTACTCACCATAATTGTTGACGTGGATGTTGTCGACGCCTTTCTGGACGACGCTGTACACCTGACCGCCCTAGCCAACACTTGGCCCTTTTTCAAGTCAAGGTGTCCCGGTCCCATATTCGACAGCCACATCCAGTTGTCATTGCATTGACGCAAAACGCCGCTGGGTATTGCCACAGTGCATCGCCCGTTGTCATATCGCTTGCCATCTACGTACACTTCGTCGCCTGGTGAAGCGTCCTCAATAACAACACCTACCCGATGTTCCGAATTCTGCTCAAGAACAACATCCTGATTCAAAACAATGCGACGCCTCACATCATCGTCCTCAATGGTGATATTCTTGAGCAGATCGTCTACGTCGTCGCCCTTAACGAAGACCGCCTTGTCGCCCCTCACCACTAACGAGACGCCATCACTCGCTAACGCCGGTTGCCCTAAAATTAAGTCAACATTCGATATATCGCAATCAGTTACAAGCGCCGTGATTACCAATGTAAGGCCGTCAATAGTCATCTGACACTCGATGCGCCCATGTGCTTCACCGTGACCTCCGCCGAAGCCTTGTAATAGCACCCGACCTGAAGTCACCTTCAGGCCAAGCTGTTTTGTACAATCAGTCGCCATTAAGTTGTGCTGACAGCCAGTGTCTATGTACGCCCTGACTAGCACGCCATTGATTACCACGTCCTTTCTATAAACAGAATCAAGTAAGTTACTTACCAATCGAACCTTGACACTGCTCTCTTTGTCGCCACGTTGTTGTCGCCTATCGGGGCACTTGTCGAAGTAGTGTCCGTCACCGCCGCACCCACTACACCTTTCCTTACGTGGCTTCGGACAGTTCCTACTTACATGGGACCCCATCTCCTGGCAGTTATAGCACCGAATTCGCCCTGAAGCGCCTGTTGCCTGTCGCTTTGGTGCCGATGTTACCGAGTGCAATCGCCGCACCTTCGCTTCGGAGGAAGCCGCCTCATTCCTCCTAGCCACAATTGCCGCTGTGGGTGTCTTGTAGCTATCCAAACCCGCCAAAAATTTGGAGTATAACGCCTCGGGTGTGGTAGCGCCGCACGCCAGAGCATTCGCCCGTAGCTCCTCAGGCAGACCCCTTATAATACAGGACACCGCCTTCTTGCCCCTGACGTCTGCCCGGCCACACAGCGCCAACTTTGCGTGGAAGTAGCTAGTCATGGTCTCGCCTGACCGCTTTCGCCGCTCGACTAGCTCTTCCAGACATATTGCGAAGTCGCACTGTCTGGGGAAGGCCCTCATCAAAGTGACCTTCCACTCCGCCCAGGTTAGTTGATAATTGTCGAGCCTGTTAAACCAGGCTCGTGCCGCGCCCCGTAACTTCAACTGCATAAAGTAGCTGCGCTCGCAAGTTGACCATCCATAAACATCGCCTAACTGGTCTATCATGGATAGCCATCTTTCGCCATTTGAGTGAGGGTCTTCTGGATCAAACACCTCAATCATTTCACTTGCCGCCTGCAAGTCGCCTGTTGTGGGTCGACCAACTCCCACAGCGCCCGTCGCACCTATAGTACCTTCGCCTGACAATACGCCACTGCCAGACGTCACGCCGCTGGTACTACTTGTTGACGCCACATACCGCTCTATCGCAAGAGCCGCCTGTCGCTCAAGTAACGCGTCCAGACGCGTCGCCAAATGCGTCTCAAGCACTTGGATGACTGCCGCCTTTGTTCGGTCATCCTGACTTACCTGATCCGCCTGTGCCGCCTGCTCTGCTTCCGCCACATCCGCCGTCTCCTCCTCTGCTTCCGCCCAATCCGCCGTCTCCTCAAAATCCATCTCGCCCTCCATTATAATTTCATCCCCTTGTGACGCCATTACACTTTGGGAACAAAGAACACAATATTCACTCACAGTTTCAAACTCTACCACGCACGTAGGTCTATCCGACTTCTGAACTGTTACGCCAAATGTTTTTACTTTTCTTTAACTACGCAGTGTTAATTGCTTATAATACAGACATATATCGCCACGCACAATGGAACATGTCCAACGCCTAAAATGGTCGCCTTGAGAATACCCCACTACCAACCCCGCTAATGAGCGGAACCATGCACCGAGCGTATACTTCTCGTTATCGCCACGAGAGTGACACTTCCGCCTTGTGTGTAGTTATTAACGCCTACGCCAGATGTCGCCAATGTGTAGTTATGGTGGCCAGACTGATAGCAGCGCCATGCCATTTTATTCGCGTAACAATTTAATTAACAAAATTTTTTGCACCTTAGATTCCATTAATTTTTTTTCACATGTTGCGTACTATTGTTTAATCGTCCGTTAAGCAAAATGATTACACTGTCTTTTATGTGTTATTCAGCAAATTAGTCATACAGCCTTTTAATATCAATTTCATCTTGAAGAATTTTTAGTTATTTTTAAAGAGTGGAATTCAAAACGTACATATTCAGTATGTATATCAGAGATAAATGATACTTATTCTAAAATTGTGCGTGAACCGTCCAGTTAATTATTTTTTCTTTTTTAAATATTACGAAAATATTTTCTTAAACAGCGCAAGTTCCAACAATGCACATTACAAAATTTCAAAAGTGTGCCCATAAAACTATTTTTTCTACACTCATACTCTCGGCTGCTCTGCTTTTGAATCTCCGACGTATGCACGCGCATGCCGCTTTGACCAAGTTTAGATGTATTGCGTGCTGTCAGTTTTGACTTATTCGTAAATATTAAAAAAATGAGTTTGCCAACAGATTTTGGACCTGATTCTGGCGGTAGAATAAAGGTAAGGTATTTTTATAATTATCGTTTTTGCAATTATGCAGAATTTTGAAAGACATTCTTAACTACTCAAATTGCCGCCAGTTAAAAGTTAGGTTAGTTTGCAATTTATTGACAAAATAAAATACAGGACATAGAACCTTTATTTACAGATAAGTCAACGATACATAGCGATAGGTCGTTTTATTGAGCAGCTACTACCTGACGGCTCGCAATTAAATACTCGTCAAATTTGAGGTTAAAAAAAACCCTAGCGCCTAATTTAGCCGCTGCAAAATGCTTAAACGTTTAACAATATAATTCATTACACAACACTAACAGCCGTTAAACTTACCCATATTGATATCGTAGTTTCTACGACATATTTTAAAATATTTGATTTTTTGGTCAGGGCACTTGTATTGTGAAACCAATAGTTTATGGAAATGTCGCTCGATACTTTGGAAAGAAGCGAGAAGAGGACGGCCATACGCATCGATGGACAGTTTACGTGAAGCCGTATCATAATGAAGATATGTCAAGTTACATTAAAAAAGTTCATTTTAAGCTACACGAAAGCTATGCAAATCCGAACAGAATAGTAACTAAACCGCCTTACGAAGTTACTGAAACCGGTTGGGGAGAATTTGAAATTGTCATCAAAATTTATTTTCATGATCCGAATGAACGACCGGTAATTTAATATTTTTATAGTAATATTTTTCTCAAGAATAAAAAAGAAAATGTTTTTATTAATATGCATTATGATTACCTCTGCACTTTTTTCAAACCTATGTTATTTCAAAACAATTGAACTGGTATTGGGTCTAAAGAACTCTAGCTATTGTTGACCTCTATAAACGCTTGTGACTTCTGTTGTTAAGCGTCTGTAGTGTACAATATCTGTATAAAAAAGTAATGCATCAATTTGGAATTGTAGAGTCTGATTGTCAGTTGTTCTGTGTAAAGTAGATTTAAAACAAAATACGTTGATTACAGACCACAATGTACCACATATTAAAACTGTTTCAAACTACGACTGCCAATGGCGGTAGGGATGTTGGAACGCATAGTGCGGTAACAACTTCAATCGATGCTAGTAAAGGACTGGTATCCGAATGTTATGATGAAATAGTTTTCCAAGATCCAACGCAGTTAATGCAACATCTGCTAACGAGTACGAAACAACTAACATTGGCGCCTTGGAAACATGATACTGATTGTAAGTAAAGATTTTTTATTTTATTTGTAAAGTCTTGTCATAATTCATATAACAGCTGTGGTTATGTTGTCTAAAAACAGTTTCACACCGCGATTTTAATAGCCTTTAACTAGGACTATAACACTTCATGATAAACTCGTTTGTCATATAACAGGATACAAACACTAATAAATTATTTATTTATTCAATTCCTAGTCAAATATAATGACTAATAACTAACAAGAACGATCACCAGCGCCCGCCGGTCCTTGCCCTTGATCAGGGTAGAGCGAAATTGTTTTTCAGCGCCCTTTGATCGACACTTTCACTTCAAGTAAATTGTACCTCGATTTTATGTTAAATAAATAATAAGTCTCAAATTTTCAAAAATCAACTTTTATTGCAAACATCAACATCGAATTTATATTAAATTAAATAGTTTTAATTATTATACTTCTGCTTCTTTAACATTTAACTTTTGGGCGCCCCTTACCACCTGGCGCCTAGAGCGACCGCTCCTCTCGCTCTAACTCTCTGTATCTAATCCTACTGCCAGACTATGCTCCTTGCTCTGCTCATCGCGCTGTCGCGATGTTGCCCTAAGCGGCCAGACACTGCTGTACTCGCGACGCTCCGCACTCGGCTTTCGCCTCTCGGCAATAGAGGTCGATACTGTGGCAGCGTGCGCACTATGTCTTTACACTTAGACCGCTTGGCGCGGGAGTATGTGGCCGGCTTACTCGTGCTTTTATTGCCGGTCCTTTGACTCGCGCACAAAAAACCGACAATCGAGGGAGCACTGGGCATGACGAGGAGCATGACGTGCGGCATGACAAGTAACGCGGCCACACAACGTCTCTGCCTCCTTTCCTCGCTACTTCCCATGCCACTCGTCGAGTGTGTGGCTGAGGCTTAAGAACCTTGGTTTTTGCCTAAACAAAAACCGATTACATAATCACAATCAAGGGTCATTATCATACCAGATTTTCTGACGATGCGTTATACAATCTAGTATGCGTAATGCATATTTCCGGTTACTTCTTAGACAATGCGTGTTTTTTTATTGTTGTTTTAGTTGAAGAAAAGAAAGATCGAACTCTGAAAAATATAGTTAATGCAAAAGCCAAATTACGGTCTCAAAACGCAGAACTTAAAGACCGACTAAAATTGGCGAAAGAAACTATTATAAAATTTAAGGACGAAATAGCCCGAGCACAGGCGAATCAAGCATCTGGATCGTCGCCGGTCGGAGGTTGACTTCTTGGATAAAATAATCGTCACAGTTGATGCATCGATTTTATGTTTTTTAATACAGTGACTTGAAAACAAGTGCGTGAGTGTAAAAATGAAGGAAAGTGTGTTTAGTTTTTCATTTTAAGGTTTTATTTAAATGAACGAAAAGTAATAACAATAAATATATTATATTAATGTAAATACAGTTTTTTTAGTTTATTTTCACTTAATCTGAATAAAAAAATACATCTAGAATAATAAAATTACGTTTGTCAATCAATATGGACTTTATTTTTTGCTTCTGATTAAGTTAATATATTTATGTTAATCCTGTAAATAAAATTTATATGTAAAAAAAGAGTGATATAAACCGAATAAAAAGTGTAAAAAAATAATTTTCATACATTAATCAAAAACAAATTAAAATATTAGTACCGGGGATTTTCAAAACATTCTTAAAAATTTCAGTGGAATTTGCTAGAAAGCCCTTGTTCGATGCTTAAACGATATTGTTATAGGAACAAAATTGCGTATATTTCCAATACAACTGGTCGGGTTGGCATCAAAAACAAATGCCTGGAGTCCTTACCCAGGCAAAAATCAAATTAATGCATTTTTGAAGTTATTGTGAACGAGAGAAAATTCCACAGACAGCACAGCCTCTGTATGGAAATTCGGATATCTTCGTTTTGTGGGTAATACAATAACAGAGTGGTACCTTATTTCGGATACGATATGTCGACATCACCATGCTTCCATTTCAATGTAAGTAAAAATTAATAACAGTTCATTGTTTTAATTTACACAACAGCTATTTTATTTAAGTATAAAGAAATTCTTTTTGTTTTAACATTTTAAATTCCAAAATTCTAAATGAAACAATTTTTACAATTGTTGAGATTTATTTATAAAAAAATATCCAAAATCTTTTAAAACTGCACTTCTTCTATTTAAATTCAACACATTATTATTTTCATTTCGATCCTTATAGTCATCGTAGATTTTTGGTAAACGCAAAGGTGATCCGAAAACTGATTTAGTAAAAGAATTATTTGAATCCGCGCTACCGACCTTTTTTGTTTGATTATCGTCGTGAGTATGCTTCCAGAATTTTTTGTCGTCTTCGGGTCCTTTAATATATTTCGGTTCTATGACTTTATAAGTTTTTTCACGTAATAACGGTTGTAATTTTTTTGGGGCTTTGTTCAATTCTAAATCATTAATTACGAAAGTACAATCCAATTTAGTTGTAAAATTTATGTCTCGATGATAACCGGAACTTTGAATTTTTATTTCATATACTGGAATATTGCTTTGCGATAGCGATTTTAACAGCCGTCTTTTATATATCGGTTTTGTTTTATCCAGTTCTGAATTTACATCGTTTTGTGTTTGTGGTTTTGATTCAAAAGAGTTATATTTTTTCTTTATTTTTTTACGTTTCTTCGTTTTTTTTGTTGACGTACTGATTGGTTCCAAAAGGCGTCCTTCAATTTTAAAAAAATCACTTTTGTTTTTTTCTGAATCGGATCGCCATGGATCAAAAAAATATCTTTGATTGATTGGAGGTAAATTGACATTTTCTGGCGTTTTCGATTTATTGTAATTTTTCGACACCGTATTCGGATTTTTATATGAAAACGACGGTAGTGGTATTCTGCTACTAAATTCCATTACTTAATCATCGTCATTTTCGAGTATATATTTTAAAAATCTTGCTTCCGTAGAATTTTACAACAATCATCTTTAAATTAATTTTCAACTGTTGACAATTTCAACTTCTTGCAGATATTTTAAACATATCAATAATCACAACAAATAGAAAAATAAAAATTATTTCAATCACCAGTAGGTATACAATATAGCTGTTTTGTTTTTCAATACTTTGCGGAATTCCTTATAATATTTAAATTTAGATATCTATGTCATACTGTAATTACTGTATTAATGTGTAATTATTGTATCGATTCTTGTCTTAAAGCAATTAATAATTTACCTACTTTTTATCAATACTGAAGCTATTATAAATGGGTATTATTTGAATTTTTAATAAATCCAATATTATAAAAGTGCACCTGTACTCTTGGAGCGCTTATAAGGAATATTTCAGTTATTTTGAAATTAGATCATACATTTTAAATGAATAGAGCATCGCACTTTATATGTTCTTTTGAACATAAATACAAATTAGATTTGTCAAAATTGGTATGGCTCATGTTGTGCGCACCTGATGATGACTGAACATGTATGTATTAATATGTACTGCAGATAGTATGAAAATCGCAATTGCACGATTAGGGTGCAATCATATATGTATTTGTCTTTTTTTGTGGTAACAAACACAGTTTGTTTGTTCCATGGATCTAGTAATTATAGGGTTGGAGTGTACAGCTGCGGGGGGAATCCATTGAGGGACGGGTATAGATTATTGGTACAAAGAACGAATGGTGTCGATTTTTGATTGGTCGACTCATTGTGCTGCATACTGAAGAAATTTTCTTTTTATATTATACTACCAACATAAATTTCATGCCACTAGGCATGCGCAGGGCGTCCGCCATTGACAAGCGGACACCAGTCACCTCGTCGCGTCCCTTAATTGGCTTTACCCCTTCGTCTAAAACCCATATACATGCTTTGTATATTCTTATGTCTATGGTTTGTTCCGATTGGGTACTGTCGTAGATAAAGACATAAAACTTTTGAAAAAGAGACATATACTTCGTGCTAATATATTGTCGAAATAACTTCGAAAAAAGAGATGGAGATATATTTTCTGCGCTCTTTGAGTAAATAGACAATGCTTGGTATAGTAATAATAATAATAATAATTTTATTGCTCCACGGACATACATGTATAGGAGAAGTCAAATACAATACAATGAAATTACAAGAGAAATTTTATACAAAATTTAAAAAATCTTCAATCGTATAAAAACAATTATTGCCTAAGAAAGCCTTAAGTTTCCTTTTAAATATATTTATATTGGGGACGTTTTTAATGTCATCTGGAATGGTATTGTAGACTTTGCTGCAACAGTACATTGGACTTTTTAGATACAAGCTCAATTTTGGCTTATTAGTAGATTAAATTTATGTCTTGTGTTGTACTGGTGATTATACTGAGAAAATAAATCGTAGCTATTCCGGACGAAGATTCCACACTTATGGATATAAATTGACGGTACAGTCAACAATTTATTAGCAACAAATACATTGCGACATGTGTCCCGCAGCTTAATATTGAAAATGATCCTTAGTGCTTTTTTTTGCAATATAAAAATTCTATCCGCACACGAAGAGTTGCCCCACATTAGAATGCCATAATTTATGTGAGAGTAGATGGACGCAAAATAATAAGTAAGCAGCGTCTGTCTGTCAACAATGGATGATAATCTCCTGAGAGCGAAAATTGAACTTGTTATTTTATTACTACAGTTTTCAATATGTTGAGTCCAGTCAAGATTTGAATTAATGGTCAAACCCAAGAAACTAAATGTGTCAGTATTATTAATAAGGTGATCATTAATGACAATTGCTGGTATAACGTTAAGTCGTGCTTGCTTTGTAGAAAATAACATAGATACAGTTTTGTTTAAGTTTAGCTGTAATTTGTTTTGAACACTCCAGTCGCAAACTGTGTTAGCCATAATATTGGAATTAATTTCCAGCTCTGTAATATCTTTATGTTTGGTTAAGAGGGATGTGTCATCAGAATACGTAACTATTTTGTCACTGTTATCTATGGATAATGGTAAATCATTTGAATATAACAAATATTAGATTGGACCCAAGGTAGAACCTTGTGGGACTCCCATTTTGACAGATAGTTCAATCGACGCTTGACCATTTAAAACAACTCTCTGTGTATATGTATGTGTGACTGAATTTCTTTTTACATCGATGTATGTGCGTGAACGTTTTGTTTAGTATTGTCGCCATTTGTAGGAAGCGCAATTAGTCTAATTATGTAACGATGGCGATAGTCTTACAGAATCGACTACGCAGGTCGTATAGAGAGGTCAGTAAAGTCAATAGCCCTTGATAATAGCCGAGCTTCTAGCGATGCCATTTATATATGGCGTTTTCCATGGTTCCTCTGTTACACGCCCCCAATCCTTAATCTAAGAAATGACAAAAGTATCAATTAGATTTTCAATTTATTATTTTTTAATAATAAATTGAAAATGAATTGAAATGGTATGCAAAGTTGCTGGAGGTGCAAAAGAGACGCGCGAATTGTCCAGAGAAGGTAAAACAAATTATTCCAAGCTTGTCTTCCTTACGAAACTAAAGCAGTTATAGAACTCTGTCTATAGTCTATAGATAGTTAATATCAAACGGGGACTTAGATTTATTTATTAAAAAAAAGTCGAAAATTTGAATCAAAGGGCTGCACACGCTAAATTTTTATAGTCAAAGGGAGAGTTGTACAGCGTTCAAGCACGTAACATCGCGTGATAAAACTAATAATAATTACTTTGTAATTTCTGTCACCGATACATACATATTTGCTATATCATCTAGATTTAAATTATGCATATTTATTGTAGATTTGTAGAGTACATTTGGTCAAAAAACTAAACTCGCGATTTCAATGATAAACGAAGCTTTTAACTAATGGGAACATACAGACATTGATATAAGTTATTAAAGCTTTTTTTTCTAATTAAGTAACTTTAAATATCGATTTTAAAATTTTGTTTTTTCTGACGAAAACATATAAAAGATCTCGTGATTAATATTTTGTTTAGAAATTGAAATGTTTGTGTTTTGATTAAAGTGTTTTCTTGTTAGTTTATAAAGTCAGCTAAAGAACAGAATAGATTTGTTAATTAAATAAAATGGCTAGAGGACAGCCGAACGTGTAGTAATTCCGTTGTTTAATTTTTTTTTATTCCCTTGTATCTGCAATCAAGGCAGTAGTCAGAAATGATCAAAATATATTTTTTGCAAGAATTTTATAAGACGCTATCGCGTGCGAAATTACAATTACAACTGAGTTTTGTATGCTCCGCGTCATTTTTATTTTCTAAAGCCGTTTCACTAGCCAACCAATGTTTTCAATTCTTGTCCAATGCCAAAAGTGGACAAACTCTTTTTTTAGCGAAAAACATATGGAATCCTAGGAATAAGCCGTTATTCGTACGATAGAAAATGAGAGTTTGCAAAAATTAAAAATATATTTTTATAAATGAGACAGTGATCATACATTCTTAGTACACATTGAAGAATCATATATCTTCCTGAAACCAAGGACACTGGGCCACTTCTGTAATTGTTGACCTTTTCGCTACATCTGGCTCAAGCAAGTGACTGAAAAAAAAATATAACTAACAGTATTTATACAATACTGTAACCAGGTTAGGCTACGTTCTTTTTAATAATTTAACTTAATTTAGTTACAAGTGGCGCCCAACGTGGGGACCACTTGTAACCGGGTGATGTTACAATAATAAATTGTATTAAATTTAAATGCTTGAAACATATATCGGAAGAACAATCGCCTATACCTTCCAGTAGACCTAGAATGTAACCAGCACCTGAGAGAAAACCATAGACATAAAGTTACTTATGCGTATGCAAACGGAACAACTCACGCGTGCGTAGTCAAAATCTAAATAATTGAGGAAGATACTTTGATGTTGAGTACAACTTGAGCAGTCTAATTCCTCTATTATATAATTTCAAAGGTTATGCTTGGTCAAGGTTATTAGATACAGGGATGACCTTGTTCTGTTGGATAGTAGTGGGCGGATGACGTCATTCAGTGGACTGACAATATTAATTAAAAAATATTGACGTCATTCGTTACGAGGTGACGTGTGTATCTAATGACTTTGATGCTTGGTTACAAAAAGCTGGGTAGACAATGACCTTACGGTGTGTTTTTTTTTATAATTTGTATAGACGTAGTTTTCGGTGTAGAAGCCAACAACCTGTATATTGAAAAATAATAGTTACGTAAGTTGTCTAACTTTTTACACATTTACTTACAAAATGAGACTACAGCACGGTCCTGTCAACCCATATCTCATAGGCATAGGCAGTACAAGAAGACGCTTTTTTTGTATTTTCAACATTTTTGGAATGTTGGAGTCATCGAAAGGCATCGAGGCAACCAGCATGATGTAGAGCACGCATCCTAGGGACCACACGTCGTACATTTTCGGATTATATGGTATGCCCTGAATAATTTTAAATGGAACTGTTATAATGACAATATTTTTTTTTATCTTCAAAACAATTTTTTTAACAGTAATGCCAAAAAATTAATTCAACGAAAATGCAATGATAGCGTTAGCTATGAATTTTCACTAATAAAAATTTATTAAGAATACTAAACAGAACATTTTCATTTTGAAAAATGCAGGGTGTACTACAGAATTGAGAACATAGGGAAATCATTAAAGATTATTACTTTGTCCTCTTTTGATTGAATTTTATCTTTGCCGCTCTACTCATTTTATGCCTTCTTTGTTGCACTCATCAATTTTGTGTGTTCTCAGTTCTGTGATACACGTTTCCCGTATATGAAATAGTTAAACGAGATCTTTGTCTGTAATTTGGACGGAAAAAGCGCGTTTTCAATATTGTTTGCTGTCTGTTTATATTAGAATCACTCGAGAATGCCTGCACTGAGGTTTATTACAGTACAGGATCCCGTGTACCCAGTTATTCTCAGGCTAAGACCAAGTTCTCATTAAGTTCACCTGATCTCGGAAAAGTTCTTGCTCGGCGGAATTTGTCAGAAAATGTGAGTTCTATGATTTTATCACGACCACTAGTGTTGAATATCAATACGGATCTTCATTTAAAAGCGCTCTAGCGCGCTCCGACCTAACGGCAGAGAATAATGTAAAAGGAAAAAGGTGGAGAGGGGGACTAGAACTACCTACAGACGCTTATTTGAACCATTTTTTGTCACGGCCTCTCTAATTAATAGTACCCTGGATTCACAACAAAAATTAGGTATATCAAATTGGAATTGTAATTTTTCTTTGTGCTTAAATACCTCGAGTATTTCGGGAGCGGCGTAAGCTGCCGAACCGCAAAACGTATTTGAAAAAATCTTTTCTCCAGTTAGCGGATCATTACACTTTCGTGCAAATCCAAAATCACCAATTTTTACGAGATCTTTTTTTGACAACAAGACATTTTCGCATTTCAAATCTCGATGGGCTATATCTTTTAAATGAAGATATTCTACCGCGGATACCAACTGCCTTTAGAAACAATAGAGAAACACAATATGTTGAGAGATATGTTGCGAGATAAGTTGCTAAAAAAAACGCAATAATTTACCGTGGCGCTACTAGACTATTTAATACAACATATAATATGAATACTGTGTGGAAAATGCCTATACCTGAATAAATATCGAGCTCGATTTTCTTCGAAGGGACCTTTGTTTCGAATGTACTCCAAAAGATCCCCACGTTCACACAAATCCATGAAAATGTAGACCCGATCCAACAAATCAACAACTTGAAGTACACTCACGATGTTTGGATGTTTTATTGCTCTTACTATACTGAAAATTTTATTGTAAAACTAAAATAGTAGATTTTATATCTAGATGAGTAATGGGGTTTATTACTTACGACTAGTGACGTTGTATGTAAACGAGAGTAGCGAGTTTTAACAGTCACACGAGTCAGAATACCATTGCGCACGAGATATATATGGTATTTTTTGTTATACCCTCTATAAAATAGCTGCTTTAAGGTCCACATTGAATCTGATCGGATTGACTCGGCACAATGGGCTGTCTTGGAATACATGAAGTTAAATGAGTTCCCTCAGATTAGCTGGCTCGGATTGACTTGGCAACATCCAATGTGTGTATACACTGCCGTGCCGAGCCAATTCAATTCATTAGGATAACCAATGTTTTTGACATCGATGGTTAGTTGCGAAATAGCGTTCAATGTTAAAATCAACGTTTTTCTTTCGATGTTCATTCATAGTGCAAAAGAAAAAAAATTGCGAAAAGCAAGATATAACTGTTTACTGACTGATTTTAAGGCATTACCATGTCGCTTTTTCGTTTCATCACCTCTTGAACTTACCGTCACTATAGAAGTTTTAATTCATAAACCTAAGTATTAAAATAATCAATGGCAAATGTTCATAGTAAATTTACTTTAACTCTCTCGGTAAGAACTTGGTAATGAAATCTGGCGACGCACGTTTCTTGTCAATCACTTTACAAGCGACTCGACGTGATAAATCCTTATCCAATGATTCGATCGCTATTTTCACTTTGCAATAGGAACCTTCTCCTATGGTGCGACCCAATTTGAAACCGAAACGTCGGAGTGCAATAGCAGCAGGATTGCTTTGTGCCTAAAGAAATCGCTCACAAGTTTTATCAATTTTATGAAATAGAAACGGCACTTTCTTTGTAATGTTAAATTTTCTTACGACATTCAACATATGGCGTTTTCTTTATAAACTTTCAGTTTCCAAGTTCAGATCTAAGAACTGGTGAAAATGTCGAATGGATTTTATTAAAAATTAAAGTTCAATGGGGTCGCAATAATTTTGGACCCCGTCTAAAACTACACTTACATTGGATCCTTATTTCTCCTGATCCGATGTCGGCCGACATCGTAAAAAAAGCAAGCACCAAGATTATAATCTATACGTGCCTACATTGGAAAGGAAATCGAACTTCGCTTTCCAATCTAGGTACATTTATAATCTTGGTGTTTGCTATTCTTCTGATGTCGTCTAACATTGGATCGGGAGAAATACGTATCCATTGTGGGTGGGCCTGCATGGGGTGTGGTAGCAGAGTTTTAATACATTTTTGCAGTTCCACTGCGCATATGATTTGACACTAAATCCAGCTAGTGAATTTTTAAATTTCAGGTATAGCTATTTGCTTAAAAGCGTTCATATGCAAACGCTTTTAAGCAAATGCGCATGCGTTGTCAGTTTGTTGATGGTTTGGAATTGTTGTGTAAACATGACTATTAACTGCCCAAAAGTTTCTTTAGTCCTGTAAAATTGGATTTTAGTCATTAAAAAACGGATGATACGAATACTAAACTATGTAGAATTTATTTGAAATGATATATAGTTACAAACCTTTTCAACAGTACTGGAAAATTGTCCCAGCTTAACATAATTAGCGTTTTTGAAGGGCATTCTAAAAATAAACTAAAATTTCGTTTTACCATACACAAAACACGCATTCATTTAGAAATAATTTCATCCAATAAAATACAAAATTTCACAACAAACATATAATAACAATTTGTTCTTGAATCATTTAATACCAAAACATAGATATTTGTATAAAATATTATTTTTGGAATTTGAAAACTTTTCTTGTCGTACAAAATGTACGTTATGACCAGTTTTGACACAAATTTATTTTTCAGATTAAAACTATGGAGACGTAACTTTTGTATCGTTTCAAGTTTTAAAGTCTGTTTCGTAAAAACCTATGACCAATAAATAATCATAACAATTAGTTTTGTTTTTAGGCACAACAATAACATACGATTGTTGCACTCTTTTTAGATTTTTTTCTGTATGCTATGTGCCACGCTACTTTGTTTAATGTGTACAACCAAAACGACTTTAGAAATTTTGAAAAGTTTTTCATTCGTTTTCTCTCGAGATGCATTCTTGCAACACAAAGCCGACGTTTTTAAAACTTGATTTTTTTTTATTTGCAAGAATAAAATGACTTTTAGGTATTATGAAATAAATTGTAAAATTTGTTATTCTCAGAAAGAAACCATTATCAAAATATCATTTTTTAATTTTCATTGGCAAAATAACTAAAATTATCTTTTGCGAAGGTCGACTGCTTTGTGTGTTAAGTGAAGTAGGTAGAGTTATTAAAATGTATTAAATCGACTGTTGGCTGCATGCGTTCGAATTTTTTAAATATAAAGTTGTAAAGTTCATTTAAATTTAGAACAGAACGCGTCGTTTACTTATGATTCCTACCTCATCTGTATTGAATGTTTGGGACACTCCGAGTCTATGACACTACATATATGACGTATCTATAAGTAAATCATGGAATCAATATAGCGCATAGAGACTTTGTACTATAAATTGTCGTATAGTAGAATCTCGTTTATATAACGTTTTTGTTAACCGTTTCGTAAAATTTAGCGTTCTAATTAGGGTTAACATTTTTTATTAGTCAAATGGCGCTGGTGGCAAATAAGGTATGTGTCAAACGTTTAGAGATTAGCGGTTTGTGTTTAGGCATTTATTCATTGTTAGGGAATAACTGAATAAATACAAAACTGCGATTTAGTTGTTAGATAAAGAATATTCATCTTTGGATAACTTGCTAGTGGCGCCATCGGATGGTAGAAAAAAGTCTGGTAGTTCTTATTTGTGCGCTTACGAGCGTCGGACACGGCCTACGAATTACGATGCCATTCAGGTCACCACTTTCCAGCAATATCAAAGGTGTATCTGAAATTCTCTGATTTTTTCTATATTTTTTCAGAGAAATATTTTCACCATAGTATGTCAGTTTTATAAGAGATGTCGCGTTAATGGGTTTCAATGACCTTGAAGTGTTTAATCTCTTTAAAATATAAATGGATTGTGAATACTGCGCGTCACTCGACTCGACTCGGGAGGAGCACCAGCTGAGTCCAATGAAATTCGCTAGATCACGTACTGAACTGAATCTATCCGAAAATTTACGGTAAGTCTTTAAAGAAATAAATTATCGTTAAACTTCTTGGTTTCCGGGCTTGTACGCCGTGGTCCATTGGTATTTCTACCTGACAACTGCGGTAGACATTATCAAAGGCGATCTACCGCAGTTGTAGACGAAACGTCAGGTAGAAATATCAATGGACCACGCCGTTCAAGCCGGGAAACCAAGAAGCGTTACAATAACGCCAGCTTACACACTTAAATAAAATATCAACAGTTCAGTGAATCTGTTGATGTTAAGTGAATGGAAAAGTACCTTTGATTTGACGGATAATATTTAATATGTACAGATAATCGAGACTATACTGTATATCTACTAACACAGATTGGGTGGGGAAAATGCAAAAACAGCAGAGCGTGATGTGCAGATATTTCACTCGTATGTTCGTTAAATACAAAACAAAAACGCGTTAATAATGGGGATTCTTTGTGACTATAACCGATGTACACATGCGCGTGATTTTTCTATAAAATTACGAATCATTTTTGAATGACGAAAAAAATAAAATGTTTTTGTTTGCAATGTGCATGAAAAATTGCGTAATTCTACGATTTTATCATTATCACGTGCATTAAATTTAAGTATTTTTTTATAACTGGATATGTTCATAATGAATTATTATAATTACTTTAAATTAATTACAGTTCTTAATATCTTGTTTGTTATGAGATTTTTTGCTAATTGTTCGTGTATTGAAGTGATAGCATAAGTTCATTTGTTTCGTTACGGTTCAAAATTTATTTAAATTTCATCATAACTGATTCTTTGAAATTTATGAAATGTAAGTCTACTTTGTTTTATATGAAATATAAAAGTGTAAAAATCCAATTTGGTACGGTTTTCGTTACATTTTAAATAATTTTCTTATTTTTTTCAATCTAGCACGCAGACATGGATTTCATTACATTTAAATAATTTTCTTATTTTTTTTTTTCAATCTAGCACGCAGACATGGATTTCATTCTGGGTGGTGTAGCGGCTGTGGGAGCTGGAATATTTAGTAATCCTCTGGAAGTGGTAAAAATTCGGATGCAACTGCAAGGAGAATTGCAAGCGCGCGGCCAGCACGTTATACATTATCGCAACGTAGCTCATGCCATGTATACTGTAGCTCGCGCAGACGGAGTTCTAGCACTACAAAAGGGACTTGTACCAGCACTGTGGACACAACTGTTTCTCAACGGTTTTAGGTCAATACAATTTAAAATTTAAATAAGTATTTTTCTTCATATCATGCCGAAAATACGTACTTTCTGATTCGATTTTCAAGCAGAAAGTCTAATATTTTTGTACTACTGGAATTACTGCATATCGTCTCTATAGGCAGGTCGAAACAATTTTGTCATGCGCCGTTTGCCAGCACAGAACATTGGTCGTCAATATAGGCAGCAGCAGAGATGCAGTAGTAGGTAGCCAACTGTTGTTGTTACGTATAACCTTAACATTGCTCACTTGAAAATAATTAGACTTTTTATATATTGGTGAAAGTACGTACTTTCGAACGGGTATGAAGAAAAATAATATACACCACACGGACAGAAAGCTAAAACACATGATGCCCTCGACTTTGCCTCGGGCATCATGGCGCACAGTGAAATAATTTCAATTTTCTGCTCTTGTGGTGTTATATACTATTTTAACTGAATTAACGCAATATTTACGGTAATCCAAACAGAACATGCAATGCTTTTGGTAGCATCGTTAACTACAATGTGATGGATAATTTTTAGGATGCTTAGAGAATTATCTAAATCGCCTGAAACTTTTACAATGGTGCTTTCCAACCTTTCATATTTATAGACCATTCCGTGTATAGACATTCAGAGAGTTTATAGATCGATCATAGTGTTCTAGAAGTTTCAAAAACTTCAAATTATTCGATATTAAATGGAAATTATTTTTCTAGATTGGGAACATATCAGCTAGCAGCTTCGCATGGCTTGATAACAGATGAACATGGATCGACAGTATTCTACAAAAGTGTTATTTATGGTGCTATCGGTGCAACAGTCGGAGCATTTACTGCAAGTCCTTTGTTTTTAGTTAAAACTCATTTACAAAGTCAAGCTGCTGCGAGCATTGCTGTCGGCCATCAACACAATCATATTGGTACATGGCATGCTCTGAAGTATATTTATTTAGAACATGGAATTCGAGGTAATTATATTTCACACTTTTTGTAAGACGGCTTGAATATAAATCTTGATGGTATGTTCGCTAAGAATATATGAAAATAGATATTTCAATAATGCAATACATCGTGGGAACTGTATCAAGTTGTGGCACTATAATTAATGCTTCTAAACAGTCGATAGTGGTGCCTCGCCATGATTAACATACTAAACTATTGAACTAGCAATGATATTATATTACATATGTGATCTATTGTAAAACATTGATTGTTTTAGGTTTGTGGAGAGGAGTTGTTGGAACAATTCCTCGAGCAGCCGTTGGTGGTTCAGCTCAACTTACATCATTTGCAATGAGCAAAGAATGGCTTGAAAAAAATGGTTGGTTTCATGATGCACCTTTACTTAATACTTTCACCGCTTCGATGATAGGTGGTGTAGCCATCAGTGTAATCATGACTCCTTTCGATTTGGTGTCCACACGCTTATATAACCAAGGTAAATTGTTAAAAAGTCCTTCT
The DNA here is from genome assembly GCA_034508555.1 of Venustoraphidia nigricollis. NCBI lineage: Eukaryota > Metazoa > Arthropoda > Insecta > Raphidioptera > Raphidiidae > Venustoraphidia > Venustoraphidia nigricollis. Next base: position 2,971,297 of record JAVRKA010000049.1, on the reverse strand, counting down.
CTACATATTATGTGCAGTTTTAATCTTTTATTTGTAAACATCTTTATTAGTCCAAATTTCTGCTAGAGTAAGTGAGTAAATTGTTACGGAAATGACGCAAAACTCCATTTACGGCTATATTTTGAAACTATATGTAGAGATGTCCTCGTATTTCAATCTGAATATGTACACATCTCTTAAGAATAGTGTTTTTGAAGCTATTCTTATGGCGCGTTATGAAAAAATGATGAGAGTGAATTTTTACGATGCGCGCGCACGCTGTGACATCAACATTAACATGATAAAGTTGCTCGCAGATAAAGTCTACCAACAAGAGAGAGTTAGTAGCATCTAAAAGCTGTATTTATAGTAATCGCACTCCAGTTATTTTATTCCGCCAAAAAAATATGACCTCTAACAATAATAAAATAAGAACACACATTCACTTTTTTTCTGAATAAATAATAATAAAGGTAATTTGTATTGTTATAGGCGTGGATGCAAATGGCAGAGGGTTGCTTTATAGAAGTTATATGGATTGCACTTTGAAAATTTGGAAAAGTGAAGGTTTCTTCGGTTTCTATAAGGGAATCGGACCAAGCTATTTACGTTTAGGACCACATACAGTGCTGTGCCTTATGTTTTGGGATGAACTTAAAAAACTACAAAACAAATTTAGTATTCGCTATGATAATATGCAAAGCTAACAAATATTTTATATTTTTAGACAATAAAAACGAGACGTAATGAGTTATTGCATTAATTATTATTATTAGACATGTCACATCTGTGATGTACAATTCTGTTGATATTAAAATACAGTTGACTCTGTCGTTTTATACCAATTGTGTAATTTCAGAGCGTATACATTGACTCTTTCACTGATTTGTTGTATGTTTTAGTATAATTAGCATAATACCATGTACTGTTTTTGTACAAAACGACAAAGTCATTTAAATAATTTGACAGTTAAATTTATTTTAAGAAACATCGAATCGTTAGTGCTATTACAAATTTATTATTTATTAAAAAAATGCTTTCATTAAGAAAAGAAATAATGTTAAGGTGTTTACACTTGCAATGGACATACTTCAAAAGTGTATGATTATTTTTCATATTTATTATTATTTAAGTAGAAATGGAAATAATTTTTTAAATAAATCCAAATTAAAAAGTGAAAAATATTATTATAACACAAATGTATTAATTTGGAAACTATGATCAAGACTTGTATGAATATTTTTTTTTTTTGTCTGTTACAATTATTTTAATTATTTATCCCTAGATATATATTCTTTTTGTACAAGTTTAATAACAGAAAGCTGACTGAATAAATGACAGTTAATAGTGAATAAATGTTAAAAATTATAAATATCTATTAGAGTTGTATTTTTCCACCTGAATCCTTTCTAATAAATCCAGCAGTAAACGGATCAACCCTTTGAAGCCGAACCGACCATCCCTAATACATTGCAATAATGAATATATTTCTTGTTATTAGAATATTTTGTCTTCACATTTAAATAAACAAATTATACATTTTATTATTTGTGTTGTATATTATAATATAAAACATATTTTTATTTGTTTCCAATTAAATGGAGCAATGATCCTTTAAATTGGCACCTTAATAAAGTCCGCAATATTTTTTATTTGAGAGATTTTGTGTAAAATTTGCAGAATTTTTGTTTAAACAAAAAAAACGGCTGGACCGATTTTGATAAAACCTCTTTTGCATCATATTGCGATAAATACGCTTCGATCAACATCATAACGAAATTGCTATTTTTTTTTCGGGAGATTTTGTGTAAAATTCACATTTTTGCAGTCTTTTCGTTTACACAAAAAGAACGACTGGATCAATTTTGAAAAAAATTCTTTCAGATTATATTTTCGCTAATACGCGTTGATAGGCACCCTAACGTAGTTGATACCATTTTTTATTCGCAAAATTTCGTCTTAGAAAGAAATAATGACGTATGTACCGCACAATATACTCACATTTTTTCAAAAACAGTGGTGACCTTGAAACAAAAATTTGTGAAAATTTTTCATTTCGTTTTTCGAACCCATTACAATAACTTCCCAATGAACTGGGAAGTTAATAAAAATTTAGGTTTGTGGAGAGGCTCAAATCTCAATGGCGGACATGCACAGAAATGCAATTGGCTGTTCGGCACAAATATGCATACAATTTTCCGTGAATCCACACTTCTTACAACGGTTGCTGCTTCTATGATTGGACTGGCAGTGATCACCGTTCCCATGTCACCACTTAATAAAAACAATTTGAAATTCGTACCTACTCAGCATTATTTATTTTTTTCAGCGGTTAATCCAAAAGGTGAAGAGTACCTATTATATAAAAATTATATTATACTGTATTATACTCTAAAAATTTGGAAAAAGGAAGTAAATCTTTAGATTATTGAAATATATTGGCTCAAGTTACATAAAACTGGGTCCTCCGTTCTGTTTTAGTTTTTACTAGCCGCTCCCCTCGGCTTCGCCCGCGATTTTAATAGTTATGATTCTTTAATTACTCACTCACTCCGTTCGTTCGTCCGAGTTTATAATTATTGGTTTCATTACTCGCTCACTGACTCTGTTCGTTCTCTCGAATTTATAATTATTTGTTTAATTACTCACTCACTCACTTCGTTCGTTCGCTCGAATTTATAATTATTTGTTTCATTACTCACTCATTCACTCCGTTCGTTCGCTCGAATTTATAATTATTTGTTTCATTACTCACTCACTCACTCCGTTCGTTTGCTCGAATTTATAATTATTTGTTTCATTACTCACTCACTCACTCCGTTCGTTCGCTCGAATTTATAATATCCTATGTCCGTCTCCTGGTTCTAAGCTACCTCCCCACCAATTTTCAGTCAAATCGGTTCAGCCGTTCTTGAGTTATAAATAGTTTAACTAACACGACTTTCTTTTATATATATATATATATAGATTTTTTAGGACGAACTGAAAAAAAACTATAAGACTTAAATATCTAAACAATTGAGAATAGTATTTAATTATTATTTATATAATATTTCCAATTATATATATGTGTATAATAATGATATGAAAATAAAGTCGTATTTATTTGTTCACTTTAATTTTTTTTATATATAAGCCCCTAATTTACTCAACTTGTCATTGAATGTGTACGAGGCTTTACAACTGTCAAAAAAACGTGTTTATGTTTTGTTTTTTTAACTGTTATTTATAAACTTGAAGTAACAATGTACAATAATTTAATAATAATTAGAAACTTGTATGAAAAACCAGTTTAAAAGTTATTTAAAATGAAACTGCGAAAAAGGGGAATTTTAAAACATGGAAAAACGCGAATTCGGTAAATATTCATTTAATAAACAAACCAAAAGCTTCTGAAACTTAAATAGGTTTTCAATTTTAGTTCAAGAATCAGAAATGTGAAATGGAACTTACCGAAAAAAGACAAGTCTTACGAGAACACCGGTAAGTTATAATTATTTTACTTTTTAGTTTCTATGAAACGTAATTTTTAATTTATTGTTGCAAATTATAACCGCAAAAAGGAAGCTTAGTATACTATTAAAGATTAAATGCCTGGATAAAATGTTTAAAAAGTGTTCATAATTTTAAAAGATCTTTTCAATGTAAATAGTATAAATATTATGAAAAGGTATACAATGTTTTATTAAGGTATTTTATTATTTTCAACATTTCAGTTAGTCTTTCAAAAATAAATATGCTAAATTGTTCAAGTGCTGCAGAAATCGATACAGGAACAAGTACTAGAAATGGAAAAAAGGTTTTTGTTTAATTTATTGCATAGTTTTTCCGAAGCTATTGTTATTGTTACTTTTGTCAGTTGCTTTGACTAAATGTTATTTTAAATAAAAGTGATTATTTTATTATGAATCAATAGAATAGTAGTATAGTATCTAACAGATAAATGTAGTTAGTATGTACGAGCGACCACCGAGTTTTAACGGTCGCGCGAATCATAATAGCATTACGCTGGAGATACGTACCTCCTTTAAAATAATATATATTTATAATATATCAAACAGTAGAGTATTCGCTCATATTAGAATCTATTTGCTAATATGCTTTTAAATGCCAACTGATAAGAAAATTACTATTGGATTGGTAAATTCGCATTTATTTTATTTTACGCGTTAGTGCGAAATGGGTATGAAATTTTCAAATACAGCTTTTCATGATGAAAAGCAGCTATTTTATAAGGGGTCATGCAAAAAATAAATTAATAGTGATACTCGATGAACTCATTACATTAAATTATTATTATTAACATTTTCAGTAATTTGCCTTTTTTCACTTAGATCTAAAACTGCACGTTTTGTTTTCACAGTAAGTAAATTTCCTTGTTTCCCATTTTTCAGTTAAAAAAAAGACAAATAAAAGAAAGACTATCACTCATGAAGCAATTATTACAAGAATTTATTTACAATGACAAAGTATTGACAAAAAATGTAATGGAAAATTGGTTACAACAGCTATTATCATATAGTCAGTTTTGTTCGGACGATGAAGAAATTGTACAAATATGCGAAAAACTGTTGAATCAGTTAGATTTTTTAAGGATAGATGTCAGTTGCAGCAGTTCTAATTACAGTTCTCAGAACAGTATGCTATCGGATATAGAAATGGATTCTAACCAAATAAGCAATCAAAAAGATAGCCATACTGTTGTTTCAGCAGTTCTATTTTCAAATTTTCAAAATTTAACAATTCAAGAAAACTGCGTGTTGAATGAAATAAAAAACGGAAGCAATAGTTGTAATCGGGTCATAGATGACAAAAGTATTGAAACCACAATATCAACAAATCCAAAAAATCCTTTTAAATGTAATAACACAACAAATTCGGATAAGCTTGTTAAAATCATATCTGTTGTGAATAAAACCAAAGATTTGCATAACTCGACTGATGAAAAAGATGTATCGATGGATATTTCTAGCTCACAAGAAACGTATTATGAAATGGATTCAACAACAGATACAGATTTAAATACTAGATTAGAAGATAATCAAACAGAAAAACTTGATTTGTCGGAAAATAATAAACAAGAAACTGAAAAATGTTCAATGATAGACACATCAAAAATTATAAATTGTTCAAGTTTATCTGAAATAATTTTAACTGATTCTGCTAATCAAATTGATAATAGTTGGACTCCAGAAGCAAACAATGGAAGTAATATAATACTTTATACTTCAACACTGGAATTCACACAAACTGAAGAAATGCTGAATTCAGATGGAACAGAAGATTTAAATCAAACAGAGAATATCGAAAACATAAATCCAGTATGTAATGAAAACTGTACATCGAAAACTGTAGGTTTAATTGAAAATACTGCTACAAATAATAGTAACGCTTTACTTAAATTATCTAAAAATGAAAATAAAGCTAAATTGTCTCAAAGTCGGAAAACAAGTAAAAAAACAAATTTTAAATATCCGTGCCGATCTAAACATAGATTATTGTCTCAAGAAATAATAAGCAACAGTCAGCCGAGAATTGATAAGATATTTAAACAAAATAAACGTTTTTCGACTTTAAAAAACAATGATAGTATAGAAAAAATGAATCAAGCTCCGCAAGACTTCCAAGATATTAATAACTCGTCATGTATTTCTCCAGTTTGTAATTTCGAACGACAAAGAGTAACGGATTCCCACGAAAACGGCGTTGAATTGTTAAAATTTAAAACTATTGAAGAAAGATTATCCCCCGAGACTAAAGTCAGAAAAACAGAATGTAGCAAAAATCAACGTGACGATTCTATAGAGAAATCGAAAGTGCTAACACAAAAAAATCAATGTAATGATCAAACATTTGGTTCAGAAATCCTTATTCAAAAGTACAACACAAAAATATTTAAAAATGGCAAAAATATTAAATTGATTAAAAAACAGTTGGGTGTTAATGATGAAATAATAACATTTTCTGGAAATTCACAACCAAGCCGAGAAAGTATTTGTATAAATAACTCTCCTCTTCGATGCAGTGCACCAACAACGTTAAAAAACAGTGAGAAATCAAATAACTTAACAATTAATGGCCAGTGCAATTCTGACCATGTTTCTGCGGTAAAAATAAATCAGTCGGCAGTTTTAAAACTCGACAAAAATACTTCAACTTCAGATTTTGAGGTAATTGAAATAAATAATTCTTGTTCGTATGAAGATAATTTGACGTCACAAATGTCTGGAAACAAAAACTTATTATTCACTTCAGAAAAAATAGATGTATGCCTTATCGACGAAACAATTGATGAATACAAAGCACACGTTCAAATGTTACTATCGAATTTTAGTAAAAACTTAAATAAAGAAAATTCAGTTAAAGAGACATCTCAAATAGACAAATCAGCAGCTGTGAGTCGAACTGAACAGGCTAAAAGTATTTCACTTTTTTCAAAATCATTCATTCAGAATGATAATGAGGTAAACAAATTTGCGAACGTGAATAATTGTGGGGTAACTGTCCAATCAAATTATGAAAGCGTCAATGAAAGTTCTGATACTGAAATCAAGAATATGTCGCAAGTTATTGAACAAAAGATAATTAGTACTCTGAGTACTGAACAAGACTCTGGATATTCATCTTTGTGTACTGATACTTTGAAAAGTAGCTTTAAAGTGCCCATTGAACGTAAAGTAAATATTAAACGTAGGTTTTATAAAAAAATCAATGAAGACAATAAGAATGATATGCCACAATATTTAACGTCACAAAGTCAGGACCAACTAAAATTTATTTCAGGAGAATCAGGCAGTTCAGGAGTAGACTGGATTATTGATAATACAAAACAAATAGAAGATATCGATTTGAATTACTCAGAAGACTTATCAAATTTGGAAAATTTGACACTCGATGGTCATTGTAAATCTTTACGATCGCAGAGTTTGCAATTTCTTATTTCGGAAGATTCAAAAAATCCAGAAATAGACCATGAGGTGTTAGATAATGCAAAGCAAACTGAGGACACTTATTTGAATTATACTAAAGACTTATCAGACTCAGAAAATTTGAGACTCGATAGTGACTTTCAATCTTTGGGATCGCAGAATAGGCAATTTCTTGTTTCGGAAAAAACAAGAAAACTAGAAACAGGTTACGGGCTGTTTGAAAATGCAAAACAAACAGAAAACACTTATTTGAATTATACTAAAGACTTATCAGACTCAGAAAATTTGAGACTCGATAGTGACTTTCAATCTTTGGGATCACAGAATAGGCAATTTCTTGTTTCGGAAAAAACAAGAAAACTAGAAACAGATTATGGGCTGTTTGAAAATGCAAAACAAACAGAAAACACTTATTTGAATTATACTAATGACACTAATGACATATCAGAATCACAAAATCTGATATTTGAAGGCAACTTTAAATCTTTCGCATTATGTAATTTTCAAAAAGAATTAAATGCCGCGCATAAATTTGGTTATAGAAATAAATTTCGAAAAAAAATAAACATCGAAAATAATTCAGACGATATTCAGTTGTTACCTTTTTATCGTATTTCACCGACACATTCAAAATCTTTTGAGACTACCGTTACACACATAAATTCACAAATAAATTTCCCACAGCAGTTATTTTCCGATTCACAGTTAATATCGGAGTCAGTGATACAAGTGGCTAATTCAACGTTTAATTCAACTGTTCGCAAAAAGTTAATTACCGGACAAAAACTAAAAGAAGTACCTGTCTCTTCTCAATATTTAATTAATGAAAATTACGATTGATGTTAATTAAATGGAATTAAGAAATAAAAAAAAAATATTGTATCTTTTTTATAATTTTTGTTTATAATAAAAAATGTGTATAGTTATAATTAGTTTTTGGTAAATTGAAGATCTTCTAATAATAAATTTTGTGTTCAAGTTAACTAAAGCTTTTTTAAAGTAAAACTTCTTTTGGTAAAATTGATTAATAAAATTGAAAATGTAACGAACGTGTCGCGGGGTACGTAGGTCTATACATATAAGAACAGTTGCCTCGTAACTTAAAGGTAATAGATTCGATCCCGGCGGTCAGTGCCATTGTTTTTTTTTTTGTCTTTACAATTATACCAATGTTACTTCTGCAGTATGTAGTGTAAAATACATAGTCTCTTTTTTACTTAATTGTAAATTTTCAAATTGATTACAGTGGAATCTCGATAACTCGAACCTCGTTAAGTTATAATTCTCAGTAAGACGAAAAGAATTGTCATTCCGTCATTATTTTGACTCTGTAACTGGAAAAAAATGTTGTTTTCCTGTAAGGTATTGATAGTACAATTGATACTCTATAACTCTAATTTCAAAAAGCAGACTCCATAAATCGAAGTTTTGTTAAATATAATGACGTCTTACTTGGAATTCCCCGAACTCATATCATTAAAATCCAAAAGGAATGTTTGGTGTTTTTCTTGTATTGTGTGTACTTAGTACAATTTTTATTTAACTATGACTCTACAACTCAAAAATATATACTTAGAAATAGAGCCATTCTAAGGCGACATTTTAGCAATTAAATCCATTGAAATTTGTTTTAAAATAAGACAGTTTTTTTCTCCGTAATATGGTGATAACATTTCGCTTTTTGTATCGTAATGAATATTTTTCATGACTTATGCTAAGTTTATGTCTAAGAGCTTGAAGAAGATTTTGAAAATAAAAACGAAACGTTGCAACTAGATATTGCTTAATAGCATTAATTAATTGATCCACTGTCCTCTTAACACGAAATTTTTAGCGTTTCCCTTGAAATTCGTGTTATCGAGATTCCACTATATTTTCTTTTTCGTAATTTTGGAGCAATTTTAAAATTATTAAATATTTTTTGCTGATCATAAGTGATGTAATAGAAAAAAAATGATTAATTACGTAATCTGTATATTATTGCTATGAAAATATATTTTTTTGAAAACAACAAATACTAACGATTACAAATGAAGAAAGTGACAACTAAACATTTTTAGTAATTTTTTTCAAAAAGCAATAATTTAAATGGATTCACCGTTTTTTATTGTTATACAATTTGAACCAATTCCAATTGGCAGTGTTGCAAGAAAAACATATCGGTTTGATCATCGATTTAAGGTAAGATAAGTAGTAGAATATCGTAATTTGAATGTCAAGTTACATTCTTCCTTCGTTGTGTTTGTGCAACCGCAACCGTGGAATATTCGCAACATTTTTGCCATCTATTAATGGGTACGCATTTTGCCCATAGACGCTCGACAACACCGGCCTTTGCCCCTGAGCTATGTATATCCTGAAACTGCTGATTTTTTGCAAAATTGTAGACTCGACTTCTGTGTACCTTTTTCGTAATTATTGATGCTATATTTTTTCAGGACGATGATACTATAAAAATCAGACCGATAGAGGTCGGCAATAAATATTGCTTCTTTAAAATTAAATTGGCTAAGGGAAAGCCCAATCGTAATACAGAAATTCAAATTTCATATTGCCCTGTAATTGTCCATGCCAAAAATTGGAGTCACTTTGAAATTACAGACGACTTTGAACATTTAAAATATATTTTGTCAGTATACGGCGAATGCATAGGTAGGTACAAAATAATAAATACTATAGTAAAGTACCAAAATAGTACGGTTCGATTAATGGAGCGACAAAGCAATGCATAAAAATTATACTGCTTACATTACATTGTGAAAATAATATACTTAAGTGCATGACTCGCTTCTTAAATTCTGAATTTATAATAGATACCCATATATTATAAAATAATAACATGATTTCTGTCTATAATTTCTTTTCTTATGGAATTTTCAAGTATGTACATATTTTATATTAATGCGAAATGCTAAAACGTTTTTCCCGAATGTTTGCTTGTCTATTTATCGCAGCATCTCTGAAGAACGGCTGGACCGATTTTGATTAAGCTTGGTATATTCTTAGTTGGTACCCAAACTAAAAGTAGGTTATTTTTAACTGGCTAAGCGTGAACGTGAATTTTGCTCGAAAATTCGTTCACTTTAATGTCGATGTGAACTTTATTTTAACCCAAGTGTAGCGGGGTAAAATATACATAGGATATACTTTAAGATTTGATACCAGTTAGGTAATAGTGAAACTAGTTTAATCAAAATCGATATAGGCGTTTTCAAGTGATACCGATTTAACAAAATAAAAACCTGGTTACACGTTCTCCCGTCTAGGTACAAAAAAAAATCGTATAAAAAATCGAAATTACGGATAGAGGTCCCGTTATACTTTTATTTATGCGTACTTGTATATTGATTTAGATAATGTGAAAAATATTTTTCAGCACCAAATGTGACATGTTCAGTACGTCAATTAACTTTTCTTCAGATACCAAAACACAATGAAGTATCAAAAATATTTGAAATTAAAAATACGTCAACTATAGATGCTATTTACCAATGGGATATCGATGTGAACCAATCAGTTTTTAAAGTAGATACAGTAGCTGGAGTAATTCCTGCCAAAAAATATATTAATGTTACTGTAAAATTTTATCCTCTAGAACGTGGAATCTATTCCGCTCAGCTACCCATGTTAATCCTCAATCATGTAAGTTTTAATTTTGTCTATTTTGACAAGAAGTAATGAAAATTATTGTCCAGTCTTTTCCTTTTGACAGAATTCACATTACAAACAAAAATGTCATACTTACCCCTATTTTTATCATTTCACTTGATTAAATTGTAATTTTTTAATGTACATTTTCAGAAGCCAATAATAATTGATATTGTGGGAATATTTCTATTACATACTGAGGTTGATTTTGAAAAATCTCCACTATCAAGATATCCTATTCCCATTATGGCAGCTTTTGATTATGAGGGGTATATGTGGGACTCGACAAATGTTATTTTTAATGAACCCCCTCCAGTATCTATTACTGATACATTTTTTGACTTTCGCTATTTAAATACAACTGGAAATGATGAGCATTTTGCTTCAAATACATTCACCATTACTAATCATATCGAAAATGAAATATTTATTAAGTGGGAGTCAGGTAATTAATACAATTTTCAGAATTTAACAGCTATGCAATCATTTAAAAGGTTTTTACAATCAAAATTCAGAACTAAGACTGACAATAGTTTTGCTACTGTTTTTTGGTCACCCATGAGCACAAAAAATAGTTTTTATACTTATAGATTTTGTTTATTTTTTTGACTTCCGCGCGGCACTGACAATATCTTCAATTATTCTATACCAAAAGATTAAGATTGTCAAACTTTTCAAATTCGCGTACCCAAAGCTTAAAAATTTTCAAAATTAATTAACATCTAATAATTCTAAGATTCTAACGTGTTCAAATATCTAAATTCCAAACTTTTTGATTACCTCTAGTTATAAATTATGATCATATTTTATGAAATTTGTTATTTATGCTACATTTTTTTGTAGACAATAATGACATATTCAAAATTACGCCGCAAGAAATATTTTTGGCATCTCAAAAGAGTGCATTATTCGAATGCACATTTAAACCAAAAGAGCCGTGTAAATTGTACGGTTCAGTTTTAAACGGGATGGTTTTTTGGAAAAAGGAGACAGACATAACTCCTTATTTAAATGTTCCAATACCTTTTAGAATTTATGTTACTGGTTAGTATCGCCATGAGAGGTTTTAATAAGTTTTAGTAAGTAAATACAGTAGGGCCTTGATTATCCGAGCCCCGGATAATCCGAACGCCTCTATAATTCGAACGAGCCCCCAGCTTGAAAATGCCTTATTTATGTGGTTTTTAGAGCAGCGAAGAAAAGCTGTCCTCCTGTCAGGTGACATAGTGATGGAAAAAGCCAAATTTTTCCATGAAAGACTTGGCATCGGAGAGTTTGTTGCTAGTATAGGGTAGTTAGACAAATTCAAAAAAAGACATGGAATACGCCAACTAAAACTTAGTGGTAAAAATAATACTTAATGACAGAGCTGGGCAGTAGTTAACTACAAAAGTAGTTAACTACGTAGTTAACTACTTTTTTTAGAAAAGTAGTTGTACTCTAACTACTTTTCTCCACATAGTTATCGTACTCTATTATTTTGTATATCTATCAAGTAATCACAAAAAGTAGTTAAAAATGTAGTTAACTACTTAGTTCTAACTACTTTAGGTAGTTTAACTACTTTTTTGTAATCTAACTACTTATTTTGAATTTTAACTACTTTTAAAAATATTTTAGTATATTATATTTAACCAACGTGTTAGAACAAGTTCTTATTCGTTATGCATTTTTCTGGATTCTGGAACATGATCAGACTTTTTTTTAAAATAATGAAATATGAGTTGCTTGAGTTTTAATTTGAAATACAACGTGGAACTGGTAATCACGTCGTTGCTATTTGCAAAATTTAATAAAAACACGTTTCGGCCATGATATCAGCCCTTTTCAAATGAATATAAATAAAAGATCCTACAAAAAATAATAATCATTGAAGAAAACAAAAATAGCATTAAGTTAGAAACAATTAACAACCTAGACTGTCAAAAAGAAAAATTAAAATATACAAAACTTGATGGCAATTGACAGTAATATACCTATATAGTTTTTTAAATATCGTTTTTGGACATTCTAGCTTGTAAATTGTTTTTTGTAGAATTTTTGATTTATATTCATTTGAAACAAACTGACATCTTGACCGAAACGTCGTATTGTTATTAAATATAAGTTTTTATTATTTAAAATAATTTTCACATATTATATGTGCAGATTGTACGACATAAATAAAGAGATTTATATTATTATTATTATTATTATAGTAGTTAAAAAAGTAGTTAAAATTTTAACTACTAACTACTAGTAGTTAGTAGTTTAACTACTTTTAAGAACGAGTAGTTTAACTACTAAGTAATTTAACTACTTTTTTACGTAAGTAGTCAGTAGTTATACTCAACTACTTTTGTCAAGTAGTTTGCCCAGCTCTGCTTAATGATTAAAATTTGCATTCACTTTCAATTATAAAAAGCTGTTTAATTTCACCTTTTAAAATATATACATACTATACACCTTTTAAAATATACACATACTATAATCCGAAGTCCGGACGCCTCATTAATCCAAACAGGGTGGAAATTTTGAGTGTTCGGATAATCGAGGCCCTACTGTACACCTAAAACGTATGCTTTTCCTCTATCCTTTGAGATGAAATTTCTAAAAACAACGGTTTTCTTTAAACATAGTCCCAAAAAAATAATCATTCGTTCACTAGAGATGGCCAATGTGAAATCAGCTCGTTTAAGTAAAGCTGGTCATCTTGGAGTTGGCATAATCAGCTTGCTCATTTTGTATTTATTCTTTTATGTTCGCACTATTCTGTGTTCATCTTTTTCCTTATTCTCATGTGATATAGGAAATCCGTTTCCCCCAAGTTCTGGTGGATGGTTGCCTCAAGCTGAATTGCATCCAAATAAATTATTTTTTCCGCCATGTATCCCATCAATGTCTTCGTACGCCACTTTGCAAATAAAGCGTTATGGACATCTTCCAGTTACATTTAAATTCTGTTACCCTTCGAAAACGTAAGTAAACGCATTTTATTTAGAAGAAGCACCCTGTCTACATTTCGTGTTTATTGAAAATGTATTTCTGTTTGCACACAAATGTTGAAAGAAAAGTGAAAAAGTACCTGTCTTTTTTTTACTTTAAATTTGGCTACCTTTTACTTAAAAATATAAGTAGTATTTTATAAATATTTTAGAGGAATTAGGATCAATGAAATTAAAAGACAACTTATTATTTCACAACGTTTCGTATTAAATTAATACTTCATCAGGTGATCTTAATTAATTGTCTTAATAACTAGATTTAATTCAATTATCTTGTTATACTATTTTAAGATATCATAACATATCAAAATTTTAAGAAGTTAAATTACAATTCATACAGAGTAAAAATAAAAAAAAAAAAAAAATTTTACTCTGTATGAATTGTAATATAACTTCTTAAAATTTTGATTTGTTATGATATCTTAAAATAGTATAACAAGATAATTGAATTAAATCTAGTTATTAAGACAATTAATTAAGATCACCTGATGAAGTATTAATTTAATACGAAACGTTGTGAAATAATAATTTGTCTTTTAATTGCATTGATCCTAATTCCTCTAAAATATTTATAAATTATTAACATCAAAAGGATCTGATATATACATTATTCAATAAGTAGTATTGTTTTTCCGTTATTCTTCAAACTAATCTGTGACCTACACTTTACCGCTAACAGAAGTCATATTCATAAATTATGAAAAGGAGACAGGACGATAGATTGTTTTGTAAGATTATAATTGTACGGAAATGTTTCCACATCTTTCAGACATTTTTCAGTAAAACCTATGTGTGGCATAATTACAGGAGACTATCAAATAGTTGTTATTCAGTTTTGTCCAAATAATAACAAACATATATATTATAATGAACAATGGAAGGTTGAATTAAATGGTCGTGAAGAACATAATCTTATGTTGGAACTTCAAGGATATTTAGAATATCCAAATATAGTTGTTGGATATGAAAACATCGTCGAATTTCCAACTTTGTATCCGAAATGTGAAGTTGGTGCGTTTGTTAAGATGCTGAATACAACAAATCATTGTCTTAGGTACTTCTTAAAAAAAGGGTAGGCGTCGGACAGGGCCATCTTTAACCTATTGGAGGCCCTGGGCACTTTACGATAATAGGGCCCCTATGACTATTACGGAAGACTATTTTTCTTAAAAAAAAAGATTAATTACTAAGCAAATCAATAATTAACAAATACATTATTAAAAAAGATATCGATATATGATATTTGTCGGCAGTATGGGTTATCGAATGCTGATCTGGTAAGAATTAGGGGGTCCCATCGATCGCGGGGTCTTGGGCACTTGCCCAGAGTGCCCAATGGAAAAGAGGGCCCTGGCGTCGGAGGACGCCGACGGAAGTGAAGCTTCTACGCATTTTTAATAGTGCAGCCGTGCGTGTATCCGAGGGAAAGACGGTGACGTTTTTTTTTATATATACTCCTCAGCAGCTCAGCAAACAATAAGGCTAAGGAAGCTTCGCTCCAAAAAATGCTACCGGTCTTTGCCATATAAACTGTGCTTATAGCCACTTTTTAAACCGCACCTTTTTATAGATATAAATATATTATACCGCCTGAATTTCAAAAAAACCTGTGGATAAGTGTACCTTTTGGCGAGTTAGCAGCCAACGAGTGTACGCAGAATGAATGGAAATGGTACTGTGATCTGGACACTCCTGAAAAAATCGAAATTCAGTTGGAGACATTCGCTTTGCAATACGCGACATGCCCCATTGGCGTACCTGTTATTTCTTATGTACAAATATTTGGAAAATGCGAGGAATCATTTCTTTGTGTTTGTATAATATTAGAATTTCATTTGGTAGTTAACAGTAAACTTCATCTCCTTAAAGTTTTTAAACAAAGGAATTGTATCAAAACGAAAATTATTGTCCATTTACTAAAATTGCGTATCAAAAATTGGAAATAAAAAAGTCACTAAAGGTTATTTGACGATTTCTTCACGGGGGTTTGGAATACAACGTCATTTATATGCCCCCGTTAAATTTCGTTAAAGTCGATGTACGAATTTAGCCGTAATCGCGGAACAAATACTGGAAAACAATTCAAAATGCTTTGCTTACTCCTAACAGTCAATAAATAAAGCTAATGTCCTTATCTTCATTAATACATTTTCGTCTTTGAATGGATAATTTTTACCACAATTTACACATTAAAATTTACGCTGTATCAGTGCAAATTCAGATATTATGTTAACTATATTTCGCTATAAATCTTTTGGTGATAAATAACGAATGGATTGTGTGCGATGAAAATCACGAAAATTTTTTTGTGTATCATGCGTCACACACGGTCACATTTCGATACACTTTTTGGGATACCCATGTATTGGTGTGGACAAAATTGGCTTAAGGTTTTATATATCAAATAAATGTATCGATTCTAGGCTCTGTCTAACCAGCACAGTTTTTACGAATGTCTATATGGAGTCGAGACAAGTACAATGTTTAAACTTTTCAATTTTGGCGAAACGACCATTCATTTTGAACTGGTGTATAGACCGAGCGAATTTGAAATTGACGATTCAGAATTAGATGTTACAATTTCGCCAGTATTTGGGGACGTGCTACCGAAATCGAGCCAAGAAATTCAATTGACGATATGTCCGAAAACCGTTGATTATCACAATTTTACTATAACTTATAATGTTAGAAAAAATATATATAGTTTAAATGTTGTGGAACATTGTCAGCAAATAATTTATAAGTTTGATTACTTTGCGCTGTTACCAACAATTGAAGTAAGTTTGAAATGTTTAATATTTGATATTTAATTATTTTTCCGCAAACAATTTGTTAAAAATCATCTTGAAACTATAAGTAAATCACAATGTCTTTATTAATTTTTTTGACTGCCCTGTTCGATTTTTTCTCAATCTTCATATAGTTTCATATTGGTATTTTTCACGGTGACTGCATCGATAATAAAACTAGGAAATATATTAAGCATAATTTAAACACGGTTTTGTTCGCGTTAATGTTTTAACACCCGAGCGTAACCGCAGATAAAAAATGTTTTAGTCTAGAGTCTAGACATTAGATGATAGGAAAACAAGTTTCATTAAAATCAGTCCAGGAGTTTCGAATGATATCCAGTATATCAGTATACTCTAAAAATTTTTCAAAGAAAATAAATTTACAAACGAAATAAAATCGTTATATAAATATATCCTTCTTATTTATTTGCAGATTACAGATGTCTTTTGTGGTGAGCATCTTTTTGGTAAAACGTGGCTTTGGAAACTTCTAAATATTGATGAGTAAGTATGTAAAATAATTACAAGTTGTACGGAATTTGTCTTAATATACATACCAATTTGAACAGATCTAAAAGCATTGGGCGATTGGTTGAAACGCAATATTTTATTAGTTTTGCGCTTTTTAAACCTTTCCCGGCTAGGAGCCACGAGTCGTATCGATGTGAACACGGATGTGAAGGAACCAATTGAATCGTATTTTATCAAAACATGTGTGAGATTTGAGAGTAGTAGTGTGGACGTGAAATCTCCGCTCTGTCCACTGCCTTTCACTTCACGCAGTGCTGTACCAACTACCAAGCATAAACCATATACTAATAAACTAACGCCCTAACTACGATATATTTAATAATGCAATTTATCCAAAATAATTTATCGATTCATTTAATTAAGACTTGTGTTATTTTTAATAGTTTATTTAAAAAACGTAGAAAATAGGCGTCGGGAGCGCCCGACGTAAGCGTTTTTAGGAGTGACGGTGACGATTTTTCTCTGTTGCTCTTCAGCAGCCGAGCGCGTAACGAGGCTAAGAAAGCTACGCTTTAAAAACCCAGCGAAAGTGCTGTAGTGTAGAAAATAGTTTAATTATTTTGTGTAATAAATATGTTAAATTCATAATCAACTTTTAGACTTAACCAAACGTTAAAAGAAATGCGACCTAACACTTTAAAATGCGTCGATATGTATGCGCCTGATGAAGTAGAATCGACTATATCAAGAATTTATTTAACGGTAAAAAATCCAACCAAATATCAAATCCCAATAACATTGCAGCGTAAGAAAATATGTTCCTGTCCGCTTATTGAAGTGCAGAAAGGATTATCATGTAGACTTTATAAATATAGCTGTCCTCATCGGGAAGTGTTAAAAATTCAACCTTCATCTTTATCTTTAGAGGTATTATAAAGAAAAACTTTTTGTTTTCATTCATAAACAACCATTTATAGTTAATTTAACCAACCAAATTATTATTAAATAATATTCCACACTAGCCTGAACTCGTTCGCTTGCGTCATAATAAATAGGTAGGTACTATAATATTTGCCGCGACTTCGCTCTCGTGAACGCCAATTTTTCGCAAAGTTTCGCTCGCACAAATGTCTGTTTTGACGCGAAACCTAGCTTAAAAAGTACTGTAAATGTATTCTTTAGTTATCATTAAACTATTTTTTATTGGTTTTACAATGTTTTATCGAAATCTACTGGGAGTCGATTAGATCAAAGTGTGTACAAAGTTGCATGGAAACCCTATAAATCGCGTACTTACCAACTTTTGCTGAAGATCAGTTCAGTCATTTGCTGATTTTCTTTATAAAATATTTTATTTGTATGAGAGCCTTACCTTAATCCGAGCGAAGCCAGGGGCGCAAACCTCAAGCTATTGCATTGTTTTTCTTCCTATACAAAATAAGTTTTGGGGGACGCTAAATCCAAATCTTGCCCTGGGCGCCCATACCTTGGCTACGATACTGGATATAAAAGTAGTGTATCCTTTCAAAAACGACGAAACAGACACACAATCTCCTTTTTCACTTTACAGTTTTATTATTAAATTATATTCTTCATTTCTAAAGGGACGTTCTGTTGAATTTTTACAAATGGATTTAAAGTATTGTTTAACCGGACAAACAACTATGTGCTATCAATTATTTCTTCCTGAAAACCGAACAATTGAATTATTTGTACATGTCAGGACGTTATTTTTGAGTTTACCAGAGCTATCCGTTTTCAATGTTGACTGTAAATTCAATTTACAAAGTGTGTCTATCAGTGAGTTGGAACCATGTGCCCAGGTAATACAATCAATTTACACCTACAGAGCTGTAGACAGAGATTACATTGGTTCTCGTGTATCCATGAGATTTTTGCCCATCAACGTTCGCATAGTTCAAAATGCACGCATATTCTTTCATTTCCAAATCACATTTGAATTTCATCAGACTCGAGGTACCCGACCGCCAAGCGCATGGAATACGATTTTGTCTTCTGACAGTGAAATGAAAAGATAATCTTACTAACAACTGCATACTTGAGTTCATCTTGATAAAAACTAAATAAAAATGTCTTTTCAGGTTTTTTGGTTGTACAACAGATCTCAAAATTCTATTAGATACTGTATCGATACCAAGCCGTTAAGAGATCTTTACTATCAAGTGGGTTTTGAGGTACTGAAATGTTTAAATCCGCAAGAAATAGTTGAACCGTGGCAACAGTTTCCGGTTATATTTAACTTCAAACCAATAGAACTCGGTTTGTATAAGGTTGGTAAATAGTAATAATAATATGGTAAAAAGTCATTTATTTTTGCTGCAGACAAACACATAATGCGCTTATGCTAATGATCCTAGGTAGATAGTATGCTTTTGTCGTAAATAAAAATTTCGATGTCTTCCTTGATTCACTCATTAATCTTCTATGTTCAGAATTACGTCCGGACAATCTGCATTGAGATTTGACATATGATCGGAGTTTAGGCCAAATGTTATGTCGAATCCCGCCATTTTTATTAGTATTAACAGTTCTCAAAATGCAAGATTCACGGGCGTAGCCAGAGGGGGTGTTCTGGGGGTTCAATCTCCCCCCGAAATATTTAAAATATTAGGTACATTAATGATGTTACGGACGGCGAGTTAAAGCCTTTTCAGACTAGCCGTTCTCGGTTACGATTCACCGGTCCGGTTCGGTTGTCGATTAATCTAGGCTGCTCACACTATCCCGATTCGGTTCTACGATTATTCTCGGTGCGCATGCGCAATTTAGAAATATGATTTGACGTTTGATGTGTAGTTAAACGTCAACAAAAACAAGTGGCTAGTCACGTGACTCCAGCAAGCGTTCTCATTGGCTACGGTTCCGAACGGTCCGGTTGAAATTAGAACTGAACCTAAACGCTCGAACCGAACCGTAATCGGAAACGACTACGCCCTGATTGGTCGAGCTCCCAACCGGACCGGTGAATCGTAACCGAGAACGGCTAGTCTGAATAGGCTTTTAGTCCCAATCCCAACTGAACGGTTTAGCTCTTATGAATATTCACTATGGCACAGAAATCGATGCGGGTGAAGTAGTGGATATATTTAAAAAGAAAAACAGAAGATTAATTCTCTAATGCGTTTGCATTAGAAAAACAAATCAACTTTCTGTTGTTTTTTTTTCACATTTTTACCTAATATTTTAACATGAATATTAATAGCATTTCATGCACTTTTTGTTGTTTTATTATCTTGAATTCTCCCCCAAAACTAAAACTTAGCTACGCCCGTGGCAAGATTACTAAAATACTAGAAGGCTGGACGTAAGAGCCTACAAACCTGGTTAGGTCTGTGATTGGTTAAGTCAATTGCTACGTCACTGGATGTCGGATGACCGTGGCTTTTTCACGTGAGACTTTTCTCAACTGTTTGGAAGAAGCCTTCTGTGATGTCGGAAGCTTACTTCCCTTGCCCTCTCTCGCGTCTCGTCTAGACATGCCTTCAACAAAGTTCACGCCCAACTTTATTTTCTAGTAATCTTGTTCAAATTGTACTGTGCTTATGGTTTAAATTTCGTCACCAGATGTCGGAATTGTTTTATGTCAAATTCCAATATCTCAGTCCTCAACATCTATTCTAGATTGTGTAAAAATGGTTTTAATTTTAAGGTGAATTTGGATTTTTTATTGGGAAATAAAAGGTGCTTGCTAGAAGTGTCGGGAAGTAGTACAGTCGACTATTGTAAGCCCGCAAATCAGTTGACGGTTAGATGTCCCACAGTGAGTCAACATTTACCGACAAATGCTCTTATCAAACTATCGACTGAGTATATTGTTCTCACAATGCCAGTTACCAGTATTGTAGAACGATTGTTTTTTATGAACAATACATCCGGCGAAGTCATTGGATATAACTGGCATTGGTAATTATCTCTTTTTTTAAATATTAGTCTTTACCCATTGCTACATTTGCGTTATTGTCGCTTTTGATAAAAATCTAATCATCACATTGCTAGTCACCAAGATCGGTGTTGTCGTTTCTCAGTATTTTTTTTACTGATTATTGTTGTAAAAACTGAAAACTTGTGTCGGTCACAAAGTTGCTTTATAGTAAATTGATTACAAGTCCAGGTCTGGCCTGACCGCAAAAGGTTATTTAGCTCTGTAACTATTTTTCGGGAAATTTGTACCGGAAATTTCAGAATGCTTTTCACTTAGCTATTTTATTTGTGATATGATTTTTTTAATTTCTGAGTGATCACAGAAATTATGAAAGTTAATAACAAATAAAAAAAAAATCGAAATCAAGATTTACATGTCCCGTGGTCATTAGTCATTACATATAGAAAAAGACATTTTTAGATGTCCGTCCAGTGTCTAATTGACACATGATTCAACAAATCGAATAAAATTTTTAATTTTTTGAGGATTTCTTCAGGATTTTTTCATTTTCCGCTTACGCCTGATATCTAGGAGTTCTGACATCCTTGGCGAAGGGAAGAATTGGAGCCCTAGCTCATGTCGTAAAATTCATAGAAGGTAGAACCAAAACTAGAATTTAAAAAAAGACAAAACCGCGTATTTATTACAACCGGCGCCTCTGCTTCATGCGTCTCTGGCATAAGGCATCGTCATCAACTCTTAGAAACGGCGCGATACGCCTCTAAATATGACCAGTTTACTGATGAACATAAATCTGCAGTCGAGGCAGTTGAGCGAGAAAGTTAGTGCGGTGAAACCAAATCGTTTATTTTAAATTTATATTTTTCTTATCTAGTTTTAATTGTGCCTATCCTGAAATGGTGCACATAGTGGTTTGTGAGCACAAAGGCTATTTAAAACCAGGCGAAGTACGCACAATGCGTCTCCGAATTTATTCACGTTCTATGCCCTGCATCATTGACAAAGCAGTTGTAAGATGTGAAGTTATAAATTTTACACATCGACGTAACTATGAGAAGTCGGTAAATGCTTACAAAAGAGCTTTAGAAAAAATGACTGGAGAATTCACTATAACTGAAAAAGGAGTTTCTTATCCGGTAAGTGTCAGTTGTTCACAAAACAGATGCCATGGCTCAAATATGAGTTCTAGGCGCCTAGAACTGCTAAAACCGCGGTACTAGTGAATAGTGATGAGGAATTGGTTAGCTCATTGGTAGATGACAGTAAAAAATAAATGAAGTTATTTCCTTTGTTCCAATACATTGTTTGTGCTTACTTAAAAGTTTACATTGTTTTGTGAACGAGATAGAGGGAGGAGGGACAGTTTATCGGTAAGTGAGTGAGAAATTTTCACTTCTACATTAGTGGCAAAACGATATTTGGGGTCGGGGTCTGTAAGCCCACGATCACTTTAAAAACTTACATGGTAAAGAGTATTAAGAATCTAGTTTAAAAATTGAAGTGCAGACTGAACGCTAATTCAGGGATGGGCTTAGTCCTCCAGCTCACCCATCCCGCCGCCAATGGTTCTTAAGCATTTTTATAATTACTTTTATTCCAGAAACCAAAACTGACAGTCTTAGAAGCGCCTCAAGTGCATTACATTGCATTGACTGTAAGTTGTGTGGTTAAAGGAAGTTTAAATATTGATATTAGAGACTTGAAAACAACACACAAACAGTGTCGGCACATACCCAATTTCGAAACGCTGCCTGAAATAGAAGAGATCAGTTCGAAAATCGGAAATGACAAGTTTGCTTCGTGTGCAAAAAATACACTAGAAAAAATTTTGCGGTATTAAAAAGTTTACTAAAGGGGACTGAGCAGTAGGCAAAATATACTTTCCTTCATACCATGCCGAATATACGTACTTTCTGATTCGATTTTAAATCAGAAAGTATAACATTTATGCATTGTTGTAATCACAGCTGGAATTACTCGCATATCGTCTGCACAGGCGGGCCTAAACAGTTTTGTCATGCGCAATGATACGTGAAACTGCCATTTGTCAGGTCACGTGTTCACCGGTAGGCATCTGCTGTTATTACATGGACATTATTAGATCCATGTATAACCTCAACATTGCTCACTTGAAAGTAATTAGTCTTTTTGTATATTGGTGAAAGTGTGTACTTTCGACCGGGTATGAAGAAAAATAGTATACACGAGCAGAAAGCAAGTCCTGCTCTGCGCGATATATGATGCATTCGACTTCAATTCAACTGTCGGCTCTTGTGGTGTACTAATATACTATTAACGCGAGCAAACCGCAGGCAATAATAGAAATTAATGATTTCAGATCAGTTGTAACAAGCGAAAATTTTACGCAAAATATTCAAGAAATTTCTAATCAGAAAATGCCTTATTACACTCAATTGCAGGCATTAAAAATGTTTAAGTATTATTTAAGAGAACACCCCCCAATTCTTCCACCCGATACGACAATTGTGAGAATTATATCACATTTGATCACGCAATGTACGTTTGCATATTTCTCTTTGGGCCACGTTTACCAAGGAGATAGTTGCATGAAACACAGCAAGTGGAGCATATGGAAACGTCCACAAACAGCAGGGACGCTTGCAAGTACGCATAAGTTTAGGTTTACCATACATTCTACTTCTTGTTTCCTATGTTATAGTCCTTTAGCCGTCTACAAAAATTGGCGAAGAGCGAGATTTCTGTGTGCATTTGCAGACCGACGACGCTACTTCAAATCTTTATTGAAATCAAAAAGTTATTTGAACTATGTGGCATTCATCTACTTTAATCACCCGCAACAATGAATAAGCTATTAAGAGTTTACAATTTATACTTCACATGTTTGCTCCGCACCCACTATTTATTTTCTGTGAGACCACGAGCACCCACAGAGTCGGCGCTCCTAATTCTAATAGCATTGATTTAAGTTGTCGAGTGTCTATAATTTACACTCAGTCATTCTAAAAATTGTATGATTTTTGTTCTGTCTTTAATAAAATTTCAAAATAAATAACTGATGGTGGACATTTTGGGTTACTAGCAACGCCTCTATTACTAAATTATGTTGTGATGTTGTTCGGTGATTAACAGCTCAAGCTGTCCATGTATGGCTACCCTACCTATAAATTATGCATGAACTGTCAAAAATGTTGAAAATAGTAAAAATGAAGTGAAAAGCAACTATAGGGAATCCGTGCAAAAATAAACAAATATATATTATCTCGTGCGTAACAAATCCCATTACCGAACTAGATAATTTTATAAATAATAATTAGTCTTATTTAATGTAATGTTCTTTTATTAGTTCCAGAATCTATAAACGATATGGATGAAGAATAACTAATCGTAACTTATAAAAATTATAATACATTTTTTCATTTGTTCATATTAAAATACGGGTCCATAACGCGCTTGAATACAGCAAGATATTTTTCTCCATTATTTCTAGTAACTTTTTGACCTTCTTCAGTACTACTATACAATTTGTCAACAATTGGATCTGAAGTCTGTAAAAATTTTAATTATTCTATTAATATTTTGTTTATAAATGAAACTTAAAAAGTAAATTTTCATTAAAAGTTATCATCAACTATCAATAGTGCAGTTGTTTTATCATTATTTTCTGTTGGTGGTTATTGACAGGATTGTTTTAACATCTCTTAAACGTATCAAAATCTGGGTTCATTCATTTTGAATTTTTGCCTTATTTTTTATTATAATTTGCATTAACTTCAGTAATATTTAATTAATAAAATGTTTGCAAACCCTATTAACTGTGTCTAATGAATAAGTCAGTTCGGGGCAAAAGTGCATTTAATGTCAGTTCTCAATGTTATGTCATAACACACGTCACTCGTATCAATTATCTCCAATTTACATACATTTCACGTTATTTTAGATTTTTTAAATTTACTTTAGTTAACATATTTATCTTTATAAATCCACGTGACACAGTAAATTGTTTTCTCTTCAGAATCTATACAAGTCACACAGTTGAACAAATACTCAAAATTTGTTTGTGTTAAGGTTTTATATTTTCAGAAATACTAACAAGAAACTATTTAAAGTCATCCAAAACTTAAAACACATTAAGGTAAAAATACCACGTTTTTTATTAATAATAAGTTCATCTGCGATAGGTAATCTGATACTTTCAAATTATTACAAACTAACCTTCAGGTTATCATTTAACAGTGTTTTTCTCGAGAACGGGCAGCAAGTTAAAAAAGAAAATTGTAGTTCTGATAAAACTTACCAATTCGTCTTCCGGTACTCTTTGAAATAATGGATGTTCACTGAAGTGTTTGACCATCCATTCATGTAAATCCAAAACATCGGTGATGGTGTAGACCAGGGCATCTTCGGCTAACACATAAGCATATTCAGCCAGTAAACTCTGATTGATAATACGCCATTTATGTTTCGCTTTTTTAAAATGTGGATCGGGATATAAGAAAAATATTTTCTTAAGCTAAAAAGAGGATTTAATTTAATTTAAAACAAATGTTTAATAAATACATTAAAACAATATAGATTCCAAATCTCGTGTAGAATAACACTGATCTACGCTTTAAACTTAAATTAAATGTATTCAATGGAAATGCCTTCATCCAAGGTGCCAGATTATTCTTTTTTAGTGAATGTTAAATTATTTGTTTAGTGTGTTGACATGTATTCATCCAAAATGTAATGTATTATATGTATTATTGACGAGAAAATGACATTGTTATTTACGAAATCGAAAATTATAAGCACAATTTTACTAATAGGTCTGTACCTGTCCTTTGTAGAAAAAATTTGGCAAATACTTCATAGCGTTAGTACGAAGACAAGCAATATTTTGATATTCTCCAGGATGTTGAGATCTTAATGCTGCGATTCGATCGATTACAAAATCTGAAACTTTAACGCGTATTTCCATTCCTAATATCAGTTTATCGGGGAACATCGGTGATAATGTCACCAATAGTCCACCGTAACCGCATCCGATATCTGCGAATTCAACACATTTTGTTGGTTGTTGATGTTCACTGTCTTCACTAATTTTATCAGGATACAATTTCGACCACTGGAAATCGGCTGGTGTTGTAGGGCTAAAAATACGTATGAGGTTAAAAAATTATCTTAGTATTGCACACTGAAAATAAATAACTTTTTATATACTTACTAATCAAAACAATGATCAGCAATTGGATTTGAATGAGCCCTCTGCCGGTAATACTTTTTTTGAGGAAGTTCTAGAGACATTTTCAAAATGTATTTATATAACCAAAAAGTATCTTTTTAAAAACGCAACATGAAATCGCTCTCAGAGTTCAGCCAGTGTCAATTATTTGTAATTCACTGAAAAACACTATCTTCATAAAAATCGAAGAAAAATTTAAAGCTATTTTAATATATTGACAGCCAAGCACATGTCTTTTTACAACTGTCAAACAGCTGATCGATTTGTCAGTTGTTTTCTACCTCCCTGTTCTATACTTCACTCTAGTGATAAAAGTTGATACTTCCTCATTATGACAGAAACGACAAAAGCCAGCCGTGCACAGCTTTCAGCCTTGGAACATTTTTTAATAGATTGTCAAATAAAATTTATTAAACTAATAATCTGCTAAAATGTGATCGTTTTGTAAAGTGAATTTATTTTTATTTTCTTTTTGACACAAGTGTTTTATTATCTACTCAATATTATATGTGATAAGTAAATGACACTATAACGTTTTTATTTTTAGTGGTAAGTTTCAATTTATAAAATTACGTTTTTGGTTATAATATGAGTTATTATGTTCAGAAAAATATTAAATAGTGCTTCTTTTAATTATTAAGAAGTCTTCGCGAAGGATTTTATTCATTCTTACTGATATTTTTGAGAATATTTCATTCCAACAATAACGAACTCGTATGACGAAGTCAGTTTCTTCCTGGATAATATATATTTCGTTTTTGTTTCAGGGTGCATATTATAAACGGCAGAATTACGATTATAAAGGTAAATTATTGTTCATTACTATTTTTTGTTACATTTGAAAACAAACTGAAACTTAATAAAAAAATCAATATTATATTTTAAGTAATTTATCAATGAATGTCATCTTTTGGGTTTTAAAAATACGTTTTGCTGCCAATATTATTCTTTATTTAAGTACTTGGCCACTCTTTCATGAATTCATAATTCAAAACTACATGTAATAATCTTAAAGAAGGTTATCTATGCTGCCTATAGAGTTGTATACGTTTCTATATAGAAAACATGTCACGTTAGATGCAAGATATTTTTTCATATGAGTGATAGTGTTGAAAAGATTGATGTACCCACTTGAATTTATTACGACTCAAAAGTATAGTTCATATATTATTCATAAGTGCTATTGAAATATTTTACAAAATAATTATCAAATGGTTGTTTCTAAAACTTAATGCTTGAAAAATCCATTGAACGTGGATGATTTTTTATTTTCTGCTGTTTAGTCTCTTTTTTTGCACTATCCCCTATAAAAATAGCTGCTTTACATGCATGTAAAATGGCCTATTACGCACTAGTGCGGTAGAGTTTAACAGCTGGTCGCGCTGTACCAATTTCGTAGTAAGTCACTGTTTACTTGTCGGTTTTTCAAAAGTGATCTGTCAAAAATTTTAAAAATGAAGTGAAAAGCAGCTATTTTATGATAGGTACGTGCAAAAAATACCGTATATATCTCGTGCGTAATAGTATACGGCTAAGGTGACTTAAAACTCACTAGCGTTCGTTTTAATCACAATGCCACAGCTCGCCATAATATAACCCATTACGACACTAGATGTACAATCTACTATTTTGCACACCCTCCTTTAAAATAGCTGCTTTTCATGTCAGTATAGTAATTGTAAACTTGCACATTTAACACTAGTGGTGTAAACGAGCGTAAAGTAAAATAAACGTAGTCGTACTATTATTTCCACAGTAAATCAGAGGCTAAACGCATGAAAATAAAACGCAGCCTACAATAAGAAATGAACCTACTCAACATTGAACTGTCAAAAATTTTGAAAAATATATGAAAATCATCTATTTTATAGGGTGTACGTGCAAAAAAGTGTGTGATGATATCATGACTCATGTGACTGTTAAAACTGGCTAGCTCTCGTTTTCAACATATTGTCACATTCGTAAAATATTAGTCATCACGCACTAAATACATCTACTATTAAAACCGAAGACGAAACAAAAAAAAAAAAAAAAGAAAAAACTATCTAAATGTATACGACTGGCAAAAGCGCGTTAGCCAAGATATTTATATTCAAGCAAAACATAACGGTTTAATGAGTAATAACAATAAGTTTACATATTTCTGCACATTTTCTGCTTGAACATTAAAATCTGCGTCTGTTAACGCACTAATGAGTTACATATTATACGAAACACATGTTTTATATAAATCGCCAATTTGCTTGGTCACTGGGTCATTTAAAATATAATAACCTCATTTATTTTATTATAGTGTACATTTATAAGCGGTTCGCATTTGTCATTTAGAATAATGGAACGCGTAGAGGAATTATCAAGGGTTGATTTAAAAAGCGCGATGTTTTATAAATGAAAATATCATTGAGTCATCTATTTATATGTATATCGATCGTTTTATTTTTGGCCTACAATCAGAACGCATTACTTCCCCGTCCCGTGATGTCTTTTACACGCGCAGTGTCCTCAAAAAGACAGACGGCGAGTCTAAACAACTGTTATATGTGTTAGTAAATTATTCGTCGATGTGACAATACTAGTCCAAGCTCTGGCCGCAATAAAGTCCTGGACAACTGCTAAAATTTTATTATTGAACCAAATCGGTGGCAGACTATTCCATTTTTTAAAATTATTTTTTGTTGTCAGTGCCTCGAATGTGGCTCAAAACGTATACTACTTGACGAAATTTATACAGATTATAGAAAAGTATCAATTGCTTTCTATTATCGTCGTCGCCATGCACATTTTTTTGCATATCTGGCAGATCTTTCTTCAAATTAATATAGGTAGATAGATATTTTTTATTCTATAATATTGGAAACAGTTTAGAATATACGTCAAATACAATTCAATGTAACAAACGAAGTTTATGAAGTTATTAATTTTATAAAAAACATTTTCAAATTAAAAAATCTTTAAGACACTGTTTTCTTATTTCTGTAGGTAATTTGTTATATAATTTGGTACAGGTACACAGCGACTCTCTATTGTTTAAAGAAAGTCGCGAATTGTGTATATGTCTTGACCAGATCTTAGAATTTATCATTTCATGATGTGACCGATCAATTATTGATATGGTTGTATTTCATGATGTACCATTTCATGAATTGGTCGGCCACATCATGAAATGATCAAATCTAATATCTGGTCACGACATACATATAATGTTTTTTATGCCGGGCGTTATAGTACGAAATATTTGTTACTTTTGGAAAATAGGCTATGTTTCAATATGAGGTCTGTCAGCCATATTCGAGATATTGACATTGACCGCGAACCACTTGAATTACTTTAATTAATATAAATGGTAGCAAAAACTATAACTAAAAAGTTTTTATGTCCGAAAAAATAGTCATGTGACAAACTTTTTTTGTGACGCATTTATATAAAAAAAATGTCTAACAGTGATCGTATTTTTGCGAGAGGGTAGCAGTTTTAGGCGAATTTTTGACACGTGTACACAATTACATATACTATAGATCTAAGCAGATTCTATGATTCATCAGATATTTTAATGTGAGGTAGCGTGACCGGATTTCGGACTACTTTGCGGATATTTATTGCGCGCCACCAATTCAATTGTTTTATTAGTTGTGAAATATTATTTTCATTTTTTTTTAGTTAAGTACTAACAGCACGAATATGCTGTAACGATTATGCATTTTGTATGTCACGATGTTTTATATTATGAATACACTTGCTAAAAGCAAAACATGTGAAAAAACTGAGTCTCATTTTTTTAAAAGTATGGTAGTGTAATATTATAGTCCAAGAAATTACTGAATTAGTTTACTGCTCGGTTTGTGGTACAACTTTCAACACTAAAGCTACTGTCACAATATTTTTAATCAGTGCTAAAAGTACACGGAAAACTCCGAATTTAACGCTGCAAATTACATTACTTTAACGGAATTTATTATTAGCTAACTTATCATTCTACCGCTCTCACGCAAATTTGATTTTGGCCATTTTAACCTTCAAGCGGTCGCGCGATATTTTGTTTACGGCCAAAAGTATATAGAAGGCATCGATTCAACGTCGCGCGACTGCTTGAAGGTTAAAATGGGAATCACACCGAACTGCGTATTTCCGTTTGAAAGCACTATACTGCCTCCAAACAAGCACGATTTTGTAATGCAACATTAACTTACAAAAGCGTGTTCAATAGAAGGCACTATTACCCCCAAAAACATCGTTTTGGTAAGTACATATTATATATTACGAGCCCGTGTTAGATAGCGTACGAAATGTTTCGTCAAATAAGTAACAGTATTAATTAAATATATTGTGCAAATTGGATTGAGTACATTCTTTAGTATAATAGCTTATGTCTGCTATAATTGTTAAGAAACATTCATTGTTGTACCACTATATTAGAAAAAATTATTATTCCAACACGTCACCGTCTGGATTTAAACCAGAATCTTTCCACTTTCGCGGCGGAATGAGTTAATCAGTTACTCTACGGTGCACACAATTCAACATTTTAATCCTTCATAATATAGTGATATACAACACTCAAATTCACTACATGCGAGAGCCAATTATTTTTAGCTATAGCTAGACATTAACTCTCACAGTAGCGAGGGCTCTAGAATGAATCAAAGATGAACTTTCCATTATTAATACGGCCCTAAGTCACGGAATTTTTCTGTTTCATTAGGACTGTTTCAATGCGGAAAACGACAATTTAATAAAGGTAAATTGTCAACACCATTATTTCATATTAATAGATATTTTACATACGCTTTGTAGCGAGGGCTCTAGAATCAATCAAAGATGAACTAATCCCGACGGTGACGTGTTGGAATAATAAATTTTTCTAATATAGTGGTACAACAATGAATGTTTCTTAACAATTATAGCAGACATAAGCTATTCTACTAAATTAATTCAGCTGGTACGTAGCTACAAGCGTATGTAAAATATCTATTAGTACATTCTTTGTCAAAGAAGACACGAACTAATGCGTTGTTGATAATGAAATGGAAACATGCGATTGTCACGTCAATATGGCATCGATGGTTGATTTTACAAACAAATTTAGAAAAAATATATATAAAACTCTCCAGATATGCTTTAGGTAATTAGGTCGCGTCTAAAAACGAGCAATACTTACCACATCGCTGCAATTAAATTATTTGGATCGCCAGAATTTTGCAAGATTTAATATTTTACAGATGAGTCACATACGATTTCTATTTTTCGCAGGATGGCGTTTTTCGCGCGGTGGTAGGGTGCAAAGACACCATCTTTTTATCGTACCACCTGGTTTTTGTGATATTGTAGGAGGGGGGAGGGGGGTGGAGATTTGTCTAAAAATAAACTAAAAACCGTAATGTTACCATGGTTTTTTGCCAGAATTCTTTGTAAATATGGTTTCAAAATGAACACGAGTTTCTTGCATGAAATGAATGCGTGTATATCATTGCGATTCCGTGCGCGATTGGAGGATGACTGACGTTAATTCAGCACGCTTTTGGAAGTTAATATTGCATTGCAAAGTCATGCTTGGTTGGAAGCAATAGGGCCTCCTATACTGAATACGCTTTTGTAAGTTAATATGGCATTGCAAAGCCATGCTTGGTTAGAGGCAATAGGGCCTCCTATACTGAATACGCTTTTGTAAGTTAATATTGCAGTGCAAAACCGTGCTTGTTTGTAGGCAATAGTGTCGCCTACTGAACACGCAAGCGGATGTTAATATTACATTAAAGAGTACTTGTTTGGAAGCAGTAGTGCCTTCTACCGAATACGCAAACGGAAACAAGCCGCCAGATTATATTATATGCAAAGCGCATCTACTGGATTTAACTGGACAAACGTAATTTAAATTAGTCGACTTAAAAAACAGTATGTGTAACACATTAAATTATTAATCAACAAGCGCACCAGCAAAAGTATGACATTAATAAACGACATATTAATAACCTAATGACGCACTGTGTGCGGTACGTGGTGCATCGCGATCGACTGTGACATTGTAATGTGTTAATTTACGCAGAATATATAACATATAAATATATTTTTTTTTTATATTACAAATAATTTTTGTTAAGAACGTGCGGATCCGTGGAGAAAATTAGCAAAAGTCAAAGTAATTTGAAAATTTATTTTTGGTATGAGAGTTAATAAATGTTTTTTTGTCTATAGTATGTTTAGACGAAATTATCTTTTGCATCTCTAAACAACTTTGTTTTTGTTTTGTTTTAAGGCTGATGTAACAATTGGAAATAGACTTGGATAGCTCTGGACATGCATAGCTTCAGAAACCATGTCCTCTCTCGGAGATCTTTCCTTAGAAAACATCTTAGCATGTCCATAATTTGGCATCAAGGCGATCGGTTGATCGCCCAATTCGTGAGACAGGCGATTTACTAGAAGTCTTATTTAACGTAATTCAAAGGCAGTTTGGCTTTTCACTGTTATAAGTCTGTAGAGTTTTGAGTTCTATTTTGTATTGCCATTTTCAGTGTAGCGTATCAAAACGATAAAAAAGGAGATTTCGTTGTCTGTTAGTCTATCTGTATATAACAGACCACAGTCGATTTTCCCAGGATTTGTAATATGCTATCGACTTGAAAGGCATAGCTTCTGTGGCTCCTTTAAGTCCACGAATCACAATCGAGAAAATATATTTTGTCCCGTCATTCAGCTAGTCGGATAATAAATTCACTGCAATCGTTTGTTCTTACAAATCCGAGTTTGTTTCTTTCATATATACCGATATTAATTTGACGCTTTCGTCGGCATCTTCAGGGGCAAGTGTTTGCGTAATTAATAGACCGTACGTGTGTAAAATAGCACGACAGACAAAGTATTCTGTGAGTTCTGAATGATAATGTTTTTTGGCCAAGTTCCCATTGGCTCCTTGTTTGTTTGTCTAATGCCTGGTCATATAAACAGTAAACATTTATTACATTTTATAGACCGCGAGTTCTTTACTTGGTGATTATTCATCATAACGGGACACATGCTATTGTACTCGTGATTCACATGATTGTTTTTAAAATAAGTGACGACAAATCATGCGAAATGAAATGAGTAGTCGATGCAAGTGGAAAATAGTCATACAGGTATTTTCGAAAATACTTTCTTCGGGAATAGCCGAGCGTTTCCAGGGCTCATCTATTACGAGCTCCCAATTCCCAAGTTCTAAATCGAGAACTAGTAAAAGGATCAGTTGAATTTTCAATTTATTATTGAAAAAGACCGACATGTGCAAGAAGGGTTCCGTACAGTTGTAATAATTTGACGGTAACTTTGTTGAAATAGATAATTGAATAACTTAATAAAAATTAAGTTTCTCAGGTAACAATTCTACATAGAATTAGAAATTAATGATAAATTGGGTTTTTCCTGTACTTGTGTTATATATTCCTTCTTGTTAGAAAGATGTTTTTTTTGCGGGTTTTTCCCATATAAGAAAATTGAGTATTCAAACAGTATAAACGCCTTAAGGCTGTCGGAACGCTCTGAATTTAAGCCAAAAATAGAGCTTCGGCTGTCAACTGATTGTAGACTTATTCGTCAACATTTTGCAAAGATTCTTTCTCTATAAGGAAGATAAAGGACAAATCTAGGTCTCTAATGGACTACTTTTGTAATTTATGTACGATTTACTAAAAAAAATTGGCGTTAATTGTGCTAAAAAAACACACGTTTTCAATGTCACACTATAACCTTATTCGTATTTATTTCACAAAACTGTTCCATCACAAACCTAAAGTGATTCTTCCTTTTTCGGAAAAGTTTTTTAAATCTTTAAAATATTTCCAAAAATTAGAGTAATCAGTTGACAGCGGCACCCTTGCAAAAAATTTTTTTAGCCTCGTAGTTGGCACCAGCCAAAAATTGAAACGTGCGGATGATTAGAGCGAGACAGAGCTAAAGAAGGTCACACCCACAATATGTCTTTTGCCTACCTCGCCCCTTACCGCTGGGTCTCAGCACAAACAAAATTCAGAGCGTTCCGACAGCCTTAAGAATTAACAAATATTATAACATTAAATGCCCTGGGCGATGTGGTACTAGCACATATGCAAAGTATGTAATATCAGTAAGTATAAATATGTAGTTCAGTAAAACTTTTTATCTTTTTTTTCCTTCGTGCTAAATGTCAAGATTTTAGGTCAACGGGAAGTACCCTATATATGTTTTGCTGAGTGAGTTAGTATCAAAATACGTGGTCTTAGAAAAGCAAATATTTTTTCGAGAGCGTTCTCAAATATGAGATTATTTTCATAGTGAGAGTATTTTAACTCATGAGCAGGGTTGGATGTAGCTTTTTCGGGGTCTAGGGCTTATTGAAGTACAATGGAGCCCCCTTTTTCGATAGATTAAGAATCTTTAAATAAGGGTTTAAAATTATTTTTATAACATCAAAATCAGAGTTGAAACTTGCTGGTCTGACAAAACAAATAATACTATAAATTCGTCCAAAAATTGTCAAAATTCATCTAAAAAATTATCAACATTCACACAAAAATGCTCAATATTCACTTAAAAATTTGTCAAAATTCGCACATGATAATGATAATCATTAATATGAAGTATTTTTTACTATACGATAAGTGCTCATTATTAACGAAATACATAGTTTTAAAAATTTATGTTAATAAATTTCATTTTTGTGATTCCTTGACGCTTGGAGGCCCACGACTTAAGTCCTATTAATCCCTATGTAGATCCGTCCCTGCTCATGCACATGCTTTTTTTTTTGTCTTTTTTATACTTCCATGACTTTGGCAAAGGTTAAGAAATCCAAATAAAAACATGTTTTGATTCCGTCCCATTAATAAAGTGAGATGGGAACTTGTTAATTACCTCATACACATCTATAAACAAATAATAAATAAAATCGTAATTTCGTCTGCAATTGTAAATTTTTAATAGAATTTCAACTTACATGTGTAATTTATGACATATCTAGCCATTTGGATAATTTTTGTCTGTATGTCAGTTTTGTACCGAGTTAACTCAAAAACTACTGAACCCATTTCGTTCGAACTTACAAAGAGATAGTCAAAAATTATCTCGCTGTGTGTCTATCACATAAAATACACACTGAGGCCGTCCCATTTTTTAATAGCATTATTAGATAGCCCATACCCAACCTGGAATATTGTAAAAGTTATACGGAATATAGTAACAAAAACCCGAATTTTATTTTAACAGAACGCCTCCAGTTCCCACAACTCTTGATATAGTACTAGCAGAATTATCTTTTCAACCGATTGAAACTGATTCCTAACTGTAATACGATATATAGTAAAATCAAATATCATTTTATGGTCTACTTTTGATAGTGTTTACTCTTTCATTTGTACAACAATATTGTATAGGTTGGTACATATATTGGTACTTAAAAAGATTAAAAATACACACGCTCGTTAAAAATATCGTTCATTCAAATTGACGAGTAAACAAAATACGTAAGTACCCTCGTGCGGATACCTATTTAATTAAATAACCAGTACAATGTTTTTGCGAATTTAAAAGTGAATCTGTAAACACCACTGTTTTCCATTATAAAAACAAAACAAAAACCAATCGTAGTTAATGTATCTCGAAATGCAGTTATCATTACGAGCTGTGACATGTTATACGAGCGCCAGCGAGTTTAATTACCAATCGCGCGACTCATAATAACATTAGCCACAAGATACATACTACATTTTTTGCACGTATCTCGTATAGACAAAATAATGAAAAAGTAACTGGTGGACTAAATACAAGACCAATGTGCAATAGTGTTAATTTTGAACCTTGAAGAAGTCTGAAATGAGAGACGAAATGTTGGCAATAAAAATATATTGTACTAGTTAAATGTTTCATTTCC
Source organism: Venustoraphidia nigricollis (assembly GCA_034508555.1). Classification (NCBI taxonomy): domain Eukaryota; kingdom Metazoa; phylum Arthropoda; class Insecta; order Raphidioptera; family Raphidiidae; genus Venustoraphidia; species Venustoraphidia nigricollis. The sequence goes on along the minus strand of JAVRKA010000049.1, from coordinate 2,935,507 downwards.
CCGTTAGTATTCCAATACGAATAAAAAACAGTTATTTTATAGGAGGCCATGCAAAAAAAAAACAGGCCTCTTTAATATTTGAAACCGATCTGAAGAGAAAATCGATTGAAATTTGCCCGCACTCTTTTGAAAAGCCACCTTATGTTTTCATTTTCTTGCGAATTTCCGAGGTTACCTTTTATGATCGGAAGAAAGTGTTTCCAGTTTTTGGCCGCCTATCGCTCTTTGCGATAGTGTAAATCGAGAACGGCTGTACCGATTTTGATGAAACTTTCGACAACTAAGGTTATAGGCGTGTATACTAAACTTAAAATACAGATTACGTTTTCTCGGACTGTACAATTGGGTTTGTGCAGGGACGTAGCTAACTGGCTTAGAGGGGCAATGCGCCTTTTGTGATGTTTACCTGTTTGTTTAACTTTACTTCAGAATACTTATATCGAAAATGTTATTGCTTGGCATCAAAAGTACCAGAAAGCGCTCAGTGTCAAAAAAGTTATGGATTTACAAAATGCATGATGAAATCGTGAAGAGAATTGCGATATATAAAAAATACAAAAATATATTTTAGATATATCTACTTAAATGTGTCTTATAGAAAAAGGTACGCTTAACCAAATGAGCACACGAACAGGTCGGCATCTCGTTTAGTTTAAAAGTTATTGCGGTTTAAAATGTATCGAAATTAAAATAACTAAAAATGGCTGATCTGCTAAAATAAAAGAGATTCTAGAATCGAGATGCGAATGGTCGGCATTGATTCAGCGTGAACCTGGATTTATGTCAAAGGCAACATTAACGCGAGCAAAGTCGCAGTTAAAGACTAGTAATTTAGTTTTATCATCGAGGAAACAAAATATTGTATTTATACTAAATATTTATAAACACAGGTAATTTACACCGTTGTAATATTGTTTTGTTTTGTCTTGTCACAGGACACCGATTTTATTTTTCTTTCCAACTCATTTTCCGTAATTTATTCATAGATCGGAGTTAGTATTACAGTAGTCCCTTTAGAGGGAACATCCAAGTTCTAAAAAAAAAAAAAAAAAACAATAAAATAATATGGAGTTATGCAGTTTTGTTATTGTAGTGAAACTGCAAGAAAAATTTAGTCTGGTTAATCATTCGAAAAATCGGAACTTAACGAATCAGACGGACACAGATATATATTTTATCAGCTGTAGTTTTAAAGGGCTTAATGAATATGTATATTATTAATATTTATCGTTTTGTATTTACCCATAACATAACAGATTTTAAATTTAGATAAACAAAATGTTTTGTTTTTGTGAGTTCGGCCCTTGTTTTAAAGCTTAAAGTGTAAGTCTGTGTTTGATAATACAAGAAAAATGAAGCAACAGGAAAGGCCGAAGAGGCATAGCTTAATTGATGGTTTGTGCCAATTGTTTCAGACTCACTATCAAAGAGTCAAACTTGCCTGGGTAAGTTCAGTCATCATTCTATCTTAGAAACAAAAATATTAAGGCCCCAGTACACAGTGATCTGTAGTGGGCCATTGTAAACCATCGCTATTGTGTACAGGGGGTAATGGTCTGTAGTGGCGGACAATAAATTGTGAATCGTGGTGCGCAATCCATTTTGTCGGTTTTTTTGACACACTTCAAAGGAATCGTGGCGTGGCGTGGCCTGTGGTGTTCACATAAATTACACAGTCGCCCATTGTTTGGACAGGTACCCACTTTTTTGTTGCGTGCTATACTATTCAAATTTTTAATCGCCCAAAATGTTAGTATCCTGGAGCGATGAAGAGACTTTTAGGTTTATAATACTATAATACTTGTAAATAGTATATAAATAAACAGCCGCATCTGTAATTACTTCCACGTCCATCGCAAGTGCTTCGCCAGGCAGAAATGAGCTATGGGCCATTGTGTGAACACCAAGCGATAGTGGCCTACAGTTGCACATTGCAAAGCATGGTCCACTACAGACCACTGTGTACTGGGGCCTTTAGAATCATTTTCCATTTAAACTACTGAGAATCGTGTCAAGATACATTTTCAGTCATTTATATGTAGAAAAGTATTATGTTTTTAAAAAAACAACCCGGATTAATTTTCAAGTAATCGTGCAGCACAAGACGAAAAACTCTGAAAGTTCATGTGCATCGTCTTCAAAGTATAAGCAAAATCAGCATTAGAGATGACGTTGATTCAGCGAACTAGTAAAATTAACTTTCCTCAACGAATCAACTGTTTCTGTTTTTAGAATTAAGTAGTTAACGATTCAACTACTTCATCTGTCAATAACAAAACACAAAGAGCTGCTTCAACTGCAACAAACGAAACGAAACAGACAGACGAACCACAGCACTATCTGATGTTTTCATTATTTAAAAAGCGTTCTTTTTATATTTAGTGTAAACTAGTTAATGAAGTCAACTGGTTTTTCAAACTAGTTGACGTGGCACAAGTTACGCTTTCGTTTCATTGGCGCGAAAATCGTCAACCTTCTTGATACGAAACCCGATTCACATTCAGCGGTGGATTTACATTAGAGACACTAGGGACTAGTACCCAAGGCAGCAAATTTCCAGGGGCGGCAAAATTGGACCATGAGAAAAAAAATTCGCGTTATAGATTTTTTTTCGAAAAGTGTGAACGTGTTGAAAACATTCATAAATAAAATATGTTCGCTCATTATTAAGAATGTGTGTAAAACTATAAACACTGCAGTTTTATTTACAAAATTGTGAAAAAATTTTAGTGCCTAGAATGCACAAATATATTAAAAAGGAACGTTCAGAATTGTTTATTCAGATTTTAGAATAATATGAACAATAATAATAAAAAGAAAAATAGTGAATTCACATGTGTCAGTTAAAAAAAAAAGTAAATCAGTTGAGCGAAAACCTGCGCTGGCATACTGTTGAAAGAAAACGTCTAGTCTAACGGCTTAGTTTAACATTCAGGTAACATATCTACAGAAACTCACCATAAGTCATTACCATTAGACTACTAAACGTTGCATGCTTTATCAGTCAATGACGACTGACTCATTTTTGTACGAAGTCCTTCGTAAGATATAAATTTTCCAAGAGAAGATTATTGTAAGTAAAGATAGTTAATTGTGTACTCTAACAACCAACAGCGCAGTATCTCGCACGTATCATTCAATTAATTTATCAGTTCACAGTTTTTTTTGTTTGTTTAAATTTCGTATTGTCAGTAGTTCAATGGCGTAACTATATGACAACTAGACTGGAAAATCTAACGAAATTTGATCGTGTTTGTTCGTCATCCGATCAAGTCGATGTGAGTTGATTGCAGACAAACATGCCAGTCTGCAGCAGTACAACATTGTTGTATGGATCGTTTATTTGATCGTGTATTTTGATTTCAAAATCTAAACCAAACATACTGTGAGATATAATTTTAAAAAACCAGTAAGGCGCTGGAGGGAAAAACCTAGAAGTGGTAATCAGTTTACAACAGAAAATGGGGGAGAAAATAATATTCGTGATATTTAAAATCTAATTAAACCTCTTGAAAGCACTTCTGTAAGTACCTACTAATGAGTTTTTCAAATCGAAACTCTTATTTTTAACGTAACTTGCAAGACTGAATAGGATTTTGTAAATATCGGTGTTATGATTTTTCGCCTACATTGAAATGAAATCGATTATTATTTCTTCTTGTAAACCTTTTATTAAGATAATTGTTACCACACTAATATGAGACCGCATTTATTCTGGCCCATACTGTACTCATGGTGTATTAAAACATGTATGTTTGATTCTGCAAGCACTGCTATCTGTCGAATGGGTTACTATTCTAACCTTTAATTTTAAAGGACATTAAAAATACCCACATAATATCTGTCTTCATGTCTCTATTTTAGTCACCACTACAGCAAAATCGTTCTATGTGACTTATGGCTCTACGTGTGTCCATAGATAGACGATAGCGAGTTTTGAAATCACTTTTTAGGTTCAGGGGACTTGAAAAAATACGAATTTACAAAAAACTTAAAATTTAATGATTCCAAGATTTCCTCATATACAGAATGTTTCACAGGTTTGAGAATGTAGGGAAAACATTGTACAGTGAAAATCATTAAGGATTAATTATTTACTTTGCTAAATCATGATACAGTACGGCCTCGATAATTCGGACATTCAGTAAACCGGATTCCTTGATATTTCGGCTAAGCATTTCAATTATATTGTGTACTTTATAATCCGGATTTGACAGTACTTGGTAATTCGGATCTGCGTTTTTAAACGTCTATTTCATTCAAATTAATAGCATTCGATACTATAGCGATAGTGAGAGATTCCCCGCCATGTATTCGGTCGGATCTGATACATCTGAGGATTCCTATAAGCAGGCATTATATGTGTGACGTTGTTTTGATTGAGTATTAATTGTTACTAGGTGCGATATTTTATGTTCTACATAAGTATATAAAATAATTTTATACACGTATTTGTTAAAATAGCTTCTAGAAGAAAACACACTACGTTGTCAATAAAACAAAAATCCGACATAGCCCGTGGTGAAAGTGGAAAAGTTTTGGCAAATGAATACAGGATAGGAACATCAATTTCCGATATAAAAAAGAACAAAAGCAAAATCCAAAAGATATGGTATATTTTAATGACTATTTTGGATTTTTACTATGTATGTGTTCCTTCTTTTATTCCGGTCCCGGCGCCCGAAAGGAATTACGAAAAGCCGAATATCCAGAAATGGAAACTCATTTGTATGCATGGTTTTGTACACAACGATCAAGGCATGTTCCAATTCCCTACGAAATCTTATCTGCCAAAGCAAAACTTGTATACCGAAATCTATGGAAATGATAATTTTAGAGCTAGCAGAAAAGCGTTAAGCAAACAATAATATAAAATTTAATAAATATACTTCTATTTTGCATAATTTTTTGTTTACGTACTATTTTCTAGTTATTTTATAATAAATGTTTACCTTTACAATAAAAAAGCTGGGCTGCTTCAGTAATCCGAATTTTTTACTAATCCGGATCACAGCGGTTTTAATTAGTCCGGATTATCGAGGCCTTACTGTATTTAATTTGATTTAGTTAGGCCGCCTATACACGGGCAGCTTCAAGTTGTCGAAACTGACTGCTACAAGCATCGACTGCATGAAATTGACGAACTACAAATCTCCATAGAAAGTATTCCACTGACATACACACGACCGCCCGAGCAGTTGCAACAAATGTGCTGACTGCGTGTAAACATGTTTATCTAGGCAACGCGATACAGAACAGGGAAACACTTGTCTTTTCAGTGTCATGGATCTCATTCATTGGACCCAGCATTTTCTTTGTTTTCTACGTCGTCTGCGCCTGAGAAAAAGTAGCGTCAGCAGTGCTTCTTCCTCAAAATCCGTATTATAAATATAACAGGATTTGAGTGAGCAATTGACAGTGATTGCTCGAACAGTTGACGGCGACTGCTCGAGTGGTTGAGAGTGATTGCTCGAGCAGTCCGTGTACGGCCAGCCTCAGTTATGTGTATTCTATCTTTGTCTTACTACTTGTTAGTGTATTTGCCATATGGCAACATACACTATTGGCGTCGGTCGGATGGCGGGACCTAGGGGTCGGACCAAAATTTCTCGACGTTTCATAACCTTCTAAGCACTTTGGCACCATTTTTGGAAAAATTATATATATATGTATATATATATATATTTATATATATATATATTTATATATATATATATATATATTTATATATATATATATTTATATATATATATATTTATATATATATATATATATAATAATAATAATAATTTATTAAGTTTCAGAAAACTCACGAAGTATGAAACAGTCATGTACAAAGATAAAAATTAAACATTAAAAAATTCCTGTAAATTATAAAAACATCTTTCAATCAGGTAGTTTTTCAACGCAGATTTAAAATTATTAAGAGATGCAATATTTTTAATGAAGCATGGTATAGCATTGTAAATTTTGGCAGCCATACTAGCAGGGCTACGCTGATATAGCTCCAGAGATGCTTTCGGCAACAATAAATTATTTTTATTCCGTGTGGAATAGTGATGTTCCACAGTTCCAAAGATATTAGAATGAGTTCTAACAAAAATTGCAATGGTGTAAATATAAATCGATATATATATATATATATATATATATATATATATATATATATATATATATATATATATATATATATATGTATATATATATATATACATGCGGGCTATAACTTTCGAAAGAGTTAATTGATTTTAACGAAATTTGGCACACATGTTGGAATCCTTCACCGCACGAAGCCTATTTAAAATGGGCCCAATCGGATCATTTTAAGGGTGGTTTTTAGGGGTTGAAAAAAGTTTTTAGGCCCAAAAATACCGAAAAAATTCACAGAATCGTTTCAAAATTGAAATTTACTCTTTTAGTAGCAATTAAAATGTGCTCCCGAAATTTGAAAAAAATCGGCCCGCCAGGGCCGGATTTACAAATTTTATGAAAACACTAGTTTGCAGATAGTGAGTTATTTACTGAAAGGTGTATTTAATTTGGTGTAGATGTTCGATGATAGTAATGTTGCAATTAAAAAAAAACTGTTAATTTAAGGGGTATATTAAGGGGTTAATTTTTTTATTTTGACCAAAAAACTTAAGTTCATGTAATAAAACCAGACTGCCTGTATTAGCAAATACACTATATTGTCGGCAGGGTTTGGGCACTGCGACCCGGGTTTTTAGTGTATTTGCCATATGGCAACATACACTATTGGCGTTGGTCGGATGGCGGGACCTAGGGGTCGGACCAAAATTTCTCGCCGTTTCATAACCTCCTAAACACTTTGGCACCATTTTTAAAAATGTTTATATATATATGTATATATATATATATATATATATATATATATATATATATATATATATATATATATATATATATTTATATATATATATGTGTACGGGCAATAACTTTCGAAAGAGTTAATTGATTTTAACGAAATTTGGACCACGTGTTGAAATCCATCACCGCAAGAAGCCTATTTAAAATGGGCGTAATCGGGCCATTTTAAGGGTAGTTTTTAGGGGTTGAAAAATGTTTTTGGGCCCCAAAATACCGAAAAAATTCTCAGAATCGTTTCAAAATTGATATTTAACCTGTCAGTAGCAATTAAAAAGTGCCCCTAAAATTTTAATAAAATCGGCTCAACAGGACCGGACTTACAAATTTTTTGAAAACACTAATTTGCAGATAGTGACTTATTTATTGAAGGGTGTATTTAATTCGGTGTAGACGTTAGATTGATAATAATATTACAATTAAGAAAAAAAAATGTTATTTTAAGGGGTGTATTAAGGGGTTAAATTTTTTATTTTGCCCAAAAACAAACTTAATTTCACATAATAAAAGTATAAAACCACACGGCCCTATACAAGCAAATACACTATATTGTCGGCAGGGTTTTGGCACTGCGACCCGGGTTTTTTTTTGTTGATGTCTTTCTTGTTGCAGTCATTAATTTTTTAAAATCTTAATTTTATAATACACCCGCTATATGTGGTACTTTATATATTATAGGAAACTAAAAATCACGAAGTAAATAATTATTGCTCGTACTGTTTTTCCGATAAATATTTCACTGTATCAATATCGTATTGACGCCGCATAAACGTTAAACTAATCCAACTGTACACATTAATAATAAGCACAATACCTACTAAAGAAATGATAAAAAATAAATATTGATTATGAACAGATAGCCTTTTTATTTTAATGTCATTTCTTTAGAAACAGTTGCATGTTGCATTACTTTTATTCTGAAACATGATGAAAAATAACAGGATTTACTGGCGTTTTTAATTTAAAATGCAACGTTCAATTTGAGTTGTGTTGTCTAATTCTTTAGTAAAAGAAGAACATTGTTAAAAATGGAAACTAATTTGCGACGAGATCTGAATATCGAATTAACACAAAAAATGTTTTCTGTGATTTCCATGTATGGCGAGCTTATGATCTTCGGTAAAAAAGTGTTCGGCAAACCAATGTTTTTATACGATTTGAAAGTGTATTTGAATTTAGTTACTCGGGTCTCGGTTAATCTAATTAATGGGTAATTGTAAAAATAGAAGCTATTTCACCACGAAGTCTGAAAATCGAATTAACGCAAAAAACGTAAGAACGGTGTGTTTACGTGATTTCAAAAAAAAGTGTTTGGTAAAGTAATTTGAAAGTATGTTTGAAATCGAGGTATGACTATGATTTGACTAAATGAGTTAAAAGAAGAATACATCTTGAAGAAGAATGGAACATTTGGCGTGAAAACATCAAATACTAAAGACGTAAACACGTTTCGCTAACTAGGTTAGCATTATCAGAAGATTATAAAAACTTACGATGAAACTGGAACATCCAAGAGACGTAAAAACATTGTTTAAAGCGATTTGTATGACGTATTTATATAATCTTTGTTTAAAGAGAGTGCCCGAAAAATAAATTTGGAAATGCATCGAAATCTAGTTGTGGCCAGATCTGTCTAATTATAGGCGTATAAATGAATAAAAAAGATAATTAATGTTATTAATAAATTATTTATTTATGGCAAAGTCTAAACATCGACTTTACAGTTCACACGATACTAAAAAAATATTTGGTTTGATTTCCTATTACTATGACGCATTTTTGATCACTGATCTTCGTCAATTAATGATAAAACGAATTTGTTTCGAATAGCTTCAACGTGTACCACGTGTTATCATTCTAACAATTAGACGTGTATTTTTTGGACTAAAGTATTGATTGCGATTAAGTGAAGTGATTTTTATCATTTACCAGATATTAGATACTTTTTTGACGTTTTTGTACATGGATACTTAATTTTATTAATCATACAATATAACAAAGAAACCAGTTTGCTCATCCGAGACATTCCGGAGAAAAAACGGTGCGTTAAAGAATCAGAATGTTCGTGTAATTTGAACAGTTTTCTCAAAATGTGGTTTGACGAAGTCGTTACGAAAATTGGAGAATATCTAAAATTAATTTGTTTTTATCGTGACTTTAGAACAGATCGGACTAAAGAACGCAAAATATGTTTTAGTGTAATAATTGTGACTTGAACAATCAAAATTGTTATTATCATTGTAGGTAATCTAAAAGAGGCGATTTAATAGTAAAAAAAATATAAATTAATTAAATCGTTTTTTAGTGGATTTTAAGTTCCGTGTTTTTTGTACACAAACTTTGGTTGCATGAGTGTTCATATTGCCTATGAGAAATTTTGGGTATATTTTTTTAAATTGTGCTAGAATTTAGACTATTCTAGAAATTATTGATTGGTGGAAAAAATAGTGAAATAATTTTATCGCTTTTGGTGCACATGACTTTGGTTTTTGTGTGTGTTGATAATGTTGCCAACAAAAAAATGGTGTGCCCGGAACGATTATTAATTTACAAATAAGTTTAAAATTTTTAAACTAAGTTTTTTACGAAGATTTGAAAACATTTTATTGTCATCGGAAATACACATGTGTGCAAAGTTTCAACTTGATCGAATATGTAGAATTAGGTCAAAATTCGGTTACAAAATTTGACTCTAACCTCAGAATAAATCTATTAAAAAGCTTGTTAATTGTTAAGAATGATTGATGCGGGAAAAAATAATACAACTGTATCATACATGGGTATGATAATAGTACAGCTGTAAATAACATGTCTTTGTAATTTATTAGTTCGTAGAATATTAAATAAACGGATCAATAATAATGTACGGAATTTTTATAAAAAAACTAAATTTTAATTAGATAATAAATTGTAAAAGCCATGCTCACAAAGTTAATTATCGAATATTTCTTCGAATATAAGAAACGTTATATAATAAAGGTCACGAATTTCAAACTTCAGAGTGTTTAATTATTTTTAAGTCAAATTATAAAAGTGATTGTATGATATAAACGTGTACAGATAGTTTTGTGGAATCGTTTGATAAAAAAATGGTGTTTGTGAAAATTTTGAAATGAAATTGAAAATGGTACAGTGTAGTTAATATAGTAAGTTATCAAATATTAGAAACAAATAAAATATGATGTAGTAAATTTGCCAAATTGGGAAACAATTTTTTGTGCGTGAATATTTGAAACGAAATTAAAAATGTTACATTGAAATTATCAAATAATACCGTTTTAACTGCAATATTAGTGAACTTTTGCTATAATATTGGCCCGAATTAGCCAGTTACACCGCCGTGAAAAATGCACTCGTCTTGTCACAGTTCAACAAGTGAAGGTTCTCTGACGTCGCGATGCAGGGCGAATCCTGCAGCGAATCCGGTGGAAACGACGCCTCTCGTGATGCCTTTGATAATGCCTCTGCCGCCGAAATCGTACGGTTCGCTGTTTCCCTATTATAATTTCATTAAATATACGGCTGCGAGAAATTCAGCTTTACAGGTACGAAACAATTGCGGTTTTTTACATTCCCATTATCCATATCTACATGTCGTAGGATAATTAAAAAATTTGGATTTTCGCGAAAATCCTAGGATGTTGCAAAAAACCGTATTTCAATTACTTGGCTTTTGCAATCGTCCTAGTATTTTCGCGAAGATCCAATTATATCAATTGTCCTACGACATATAGTTGAAAGGAAGTTTCGATAGGTATCCTAGGTCTTTATTGGCTAATATCTAGAGCTTCTGAACATATTTGAATGCAATTTTTACTATTTGAATGCAATTTTTACTATAAAATGCAGATAGCTTATGTCGTGGAGAAGGTTTAGGTCTGTAATAACTGTGTTGGGTCCGGTTTCGCCCGGATGAAAATCGAATCCAATTCGCTATCTACTGAACAGAGTTTTCCCGTTCAATATTTTATTTCTTGAGAAAGACTAAGAGCTCGTTGACGCACTAGTTGGATGCCGGGAACCCTTGTGGCTTATTATGTAGCTTATAGTTTATATTCGACACGACTCGTGTCGGATAAATGTGAACTATGCCTTATAAACTAAGCCACAAGGGCTCCGGATAAAAAAACGATGCCGGCATCCCGCTAGTGCGAACGAGCTCTTAGGTGTATTCTAGCTGCGCGACCCGGTTTTACACGGTAGATTAAAATCAATTTAGTGTATGATGTCGTCTATCTGTCTGTGATCGCACCTAGAGCCTGTACTAAATCGATATTGCTCAAATTTTTCATCTATATTTAAGATGGTCACACTTATTGTAAGGTACCAAAATAGTAGAAGAGTCATCGGTGTAGTACGGTTTACTTAAAGGAGCGGCAAGTCAATGGAACGATGTAGGACCCGCCCGATACATAAAAACTATGACGCTTCAGTATAAATGTATGTCTCACTACTTAAATTTTGAATTTAGTATCGCTTAGAGAAGATAGTGATGTCATTTCTGCGCACAAGTCTGTGGTCTTATCAATATTGTTGTTTAGTTTGTTGCTAGACGAGACGCACCATTGACGACATTTATATGGTTGCTCCCGTAAATTACAAACCATGCCGCTACTTACCACTTTTTCCATTTTTCTTACAAATGTCAATTCTCTATCTAGTTGCTATCTTCTCTAAACGATACAACATCATCCATTCATGAACGCCCTGTTTAATTTGATCATGGACTCGTTTTATTGAATCCATAGATAAGTATGCTAATTAGTATCGTAATTATCATACGGTGAAACAGTAGTAATGCATTTTATATTAACGGGGGATGGCCTTTAAGTGCAAAGTGTATACAGAGTCAAAACCTCGTTTTGTATTCTTCTAAAGTCAGGTCAATTAAGGACGCGTATTGAATTGGCTCGGTTCGGCTATGCACGAAAATAAGCGACTCTATGCCGAAAGAATCCGATGCATTGTGCGTGTCTTCGCTTATTCATGTGCCAATTATTACGTGCCGTGCTGGATCGAGCCGAATCGATACCACATTAGTTGAATAACTAATCGAAGCACAAGTAGATCTGGAATCACTCCAGGTTTCTTGTGTTCGTCATATGTATTATTAAAAAAACATTTTTAAAGAAAATTGAACCGCCTCCAAAAATGTAGTCAGAAGGACTTCCAAAAAAAATCTCTCCGTTTTACAACCACCTCTCGTAACCTACATTCAGTTAGAAGTCGGCGCGAATATATAAATAGAGAAATCATTCTATAATTTATAGAATGTAGATTAGGAAACGTGATTGTGTAACGAAAAGAAAATAATTTGTAATTTGCACTGATATTCCCGAGGATGAACATATTATCCGAAACGATCGTCGAGAAATTTTTTGTAGAATTTTCAAGGGTATTTATTTATCTGTTATTGAAAATAATTTACATATTTTATCATCTTTGAAAAAGTTTGTAACACCTTTAAAAAAATTAATTCAAAAAAAAAAAAAACCCGAGTCGCAGTGCCAAAACCCTGCCGACAATATAGTGTATTTGCTTATACAGGCAGTGTGGATTTATTACGCGAACTTAAGTTGCTTTTTGGGCAAAATAAAAAATTTGACTCCTTAATACACCCCTTAAAATAACATTTTTTTTCTTAACTGCAATATAACGTCTACACCGAATTAAATACACCCTTCAATAAATAAGTCACTATCTACAAATTAGTGTTTTCAAAAAATTTGTAAGTCCGGTCCTGTTGGGCCGATTTTATTGAAATTTTAGGGACACTTTTTAATTACTACTAAAGGATTAAATGTCAATTTTGAAACGATTCTGAGAATTTTTTCGGTATTTTGGGGCCCAAAAGCATTTTTCAACCCCTAAAAACTACCCTTAAAATGACCCGATTACGCCCATTTTTTTAAATAGGCTTCTTGCGGTGATGGATTTAAACACGTGGACCAAATTTTGTTAAAATTAATTAACTCTTTCGAAAGTTATTGCCCGCACACATACGTATATAAATATAAATATATATATATATATATATATATATATATATATATATATATATATATATATATAAACATTTTTAAAAATGGTGCCAATGTGTTTAGAAGGTTATGAAACGTCGAGAAATTTTGGTCCGACCCCTAGGACCCACCATCCGACCGATGCCAATAGTGTATGTTGCCATATGGCAAATACACTAAAAAAAATTTTTTCGAAGCTCTAAGCTGTCTACTTTTTGGAAAACTGGAAAAGTCAGGGAATTATACAGGTTAGGGAAAGTAAGAATTATGAGGAAATTTTGGTGGAAGTTGCTCACTAAGGGTTCCCTACGAAATCTACGCAAGTAGAAATTTTTCTGAGACGTAAACATAAGTTGTTTATAAAATTGATTTGTCGGGAAAAAGGACTTTTTAAGTAAACACTTATTTGTTATTTATAGCGACGTTTCGTTCCTTGCTTGGAACTTTTTCGCTATAAATAACAAATAAGTGTTTACTTAAAAAGTCCTTTTTCCCGACAAATCAATTTTATATTAATTACCAAGGACAAAAAAGAAAAAAAGTCAATAAGTTGTTTATTTTTGTATATTTGTTACGTAGATAAAGTCAAGGAAGAAACAAAGAAATCACCACGAAAATTGGGAAAAGTTAGCCAAATTTGGTCTGGAGAAAAAATGGCCATCGCGTTACGAAACAATCTATATTGTTCATATCTTGTGATAAACGTTAATACACAGACTTAATTATCACTGAATTTAATTACGTATATTGTTTGAAACCACTGATCATATATTTACTACACAAACATCTGACATATAATTTAGATAAATAATCGTATCTGTATTCTCACCAATACATTTTGAACATGTTGTGTATGTATACACCATATTTATATGTTCAGTTCGGACTCTATTTGGATTTTTATTCAATTTAGTTCGCTTCATGATCCTTACTTGATTAGTTGCGTAAAGTGATTATTTTTTTGATTATGTTTCGCGTTAGAAGCAATCTGCAGGTATTTTCTATTTAAATATATGTTTTATCCTTCGCTATTCGATAATTTGAGAGCTAATTTTATAGTTGATGTTTAAGAAGACAGTTCGATACATAAAAAGTTTGATAAATAATAAGTTGTAATAATTGTCATTAAGTTCGTTTTGTACATGCACGGATCTACAGTCTCGTGCTTTCTTACATTAGTCACTGGACCGCTAGACGCGCTAATGGCATTAGCTTGCCGTGCGTCTATAATCTACGATCTGTTCGAATACAAAACTCAAAGTACGCTCGACACCGGACAATTTTGCGACGTTCCCCACAATCCCCCTCTATTAGCAGCCTTACATTACATTTCTTGTGTGTGTGTGTGAAAGAGAGAGATATATGGTTGGCATCACAGTTTACGGTTTTTGTGCGATCTTGTCCAAGGAACGAGAAAATTGGGTTCGCTGATATATGTACGTGATTGGAAGGTAGGACAAGAGGCTGCTGTGCTTCTGGTGAAAGGGCGGTACGCTTTTGGTAAGAATATTTGGGAGAAAATCGTAGTGAAAGTTTTTATTCGATTGAATATTATAAAGAATGTTGATATTTACAATTATCTTCGTGGGACAGGTAGTATTTTGATAATAGGAAAAATAGAATGTTTTACTAGTATTTACTAGAGATGACGATACTTAAAAATATCGATTAAAACGATACAACGATGAACTGATGTATCGATGAACTGCTATATAGGTGTGTGTAAATTATATTATGTTGATATGTTCGGTATAATAAGAAAATATAATATATATTTATATATTTTATATATTTATATTTCTTCGCGTAGCCATAATGGAAGCGAAAGTCAGAAGCAGTACCTACAATAAAATATACATATAATATAATTAACAATAAGAGTAAAAATAACTAAATTAAAATTATAATAGATATTAATATCCAACAAACGGCAGGCTAATGGCTTGAGACTCAAGAAATTTAATGTATTACATCCCATTAGTCGATATATCAATATGATTCGAAATTATTGACTAAATCGATACTTTTATTGATATATCGAACTGGGTTTGAGTATAGCAATTTCGTTGTTTACATGACGTTTTTATAACTCCTCAATTACAAGCTCCCAGTTCCTAGATTCTAATCCGATTTCCAAGAACTGGTAAAAATATCGATTGAATCTTCAATTATTATATAAGTAATAAAATAACGTACTGAAAATATGAATTGGTGCTAGGCCTAAGCAACCATACCTTTTGGTGGCCTTAAAAAAATAATATGGAAAAAAACGACCAGGTCTAGTGTTTATTCGTTGATGATGATTGATTACTTAGTTTGGAGCGATGGCGCACCCCCAGCACCTTCAGCAAAGACACAGCATCGCCGCCTCGACAGCGAACTTAACGGCGATGTCTCCTCCGACGGATAGTTTCTCGCTATCGGCCCGCAGACGGTTGTCTTCGCTGCTGCATTTGCACATTCCGGAGCCGAACAGGTCGCACATAACCCTGGAATCGGCTCCGCCAACTTCTGCGTCTGTCGCTTCGCATCTTCATATTCTCCATCTGCCTACATTTACTCTAACTGGCCCGTCCAACGAAAACAAAAAGTTTTCATTCGCAGGGATCGGCATACGTAGACATTCTAACACGGTCAGATTCTGTGCGGTTGAACAATATTGTGGCTTTCATATTATTATTATCAACTCGATGTGTGTGATATTTTTATACCTTGTATTATTATTTGTCTAACTTTTCACAACATTAGAACGGTATTTTTAAAACATTCTTCTTCGAACCCTTCGTCTTAAATCTATTCCTCTTAACCACCGCCATTTTTTCACCGAATATATCATTTAATAATTTTAAACTTGAGTTTTCATTACTCACATGTAGGTAAAACTTATTTTTTTAACAAAATTGTACACCGCATCCCACTTCTGAAAAACTATTTTGATGACGTTAAAATAAATACTAAGCTATCGAACGTCTATAATCTACAGCCTAACTATGTGTAAGACTAAACTATAGACTAAAGTGAGATGGTATCTCAGAGCTTTTTGGTTTAGAAGTAGCGAAAAAATATGTCTTGTATTTCAAAAGTGGAATACGTCCTCTAAGGACAAATGATTGTTGTCTTAAAAATAGCGTGTATTCAAAGTTTCCATGAACACCTTGAAAATAATCTAATTTGCGAAAAATGATACTGCAAAGTTTTTTTCCTTCCTCTTAAAAATTTTATCGTAATTTTTATCTTCTTATTCATTCTTTGAGCAAAAATTGTTTGAGCTAGTATTTATACTACTTCTGTATTTTTTAACTCAATATGACCATTGAGTGAAAGGAAAAACTCAACCACCGGGTGTGACAGTAAACTTCGTTTTTTTTTTAATAATAATTTTAGGTGAAGAAAATAAATTTGAGACGAAGGATCAGAGGGTATTCGAATTGTAAAGTTTTCTTACTAAACTATTCATCGCTTATTAGTTAATCTATTGTCTATGTACTGGGGTTCCTTGATAATTAACATGCATGATCAAATTAATCGACATTTTTACCCACCATTTAAATTGTGTGTCATTTATGCTACGAAATTAATTTTTTCGTATTTAAAAATCGAAATTAAATGCACTGTGGCTGGAAACTATAAAATATGTAGTTGGTGTATCGAGATTGTAATGCATTATTGTATGTACCAGTGTAATGTAAAGGAAGATTTGGTTGAGGATCAATAAATAAAAAGCTTTACCAAAGTTTCGCTATGGCCATAGCGAAACTTTGGTAAAGCTTTTTATTTATTGATCCTCAACAAAATCTTCCTTTACGTGACATTCTATTGGATCAACACCACCATATACGAATACCAGTGCAATATTATGCTAAAACGAGCGATTAACGAGTTCTAACAGACACGCAAGTCATTAAAGCATTACAATCGAGATATATACGACACTTTTTGCACGTAAAATGGCTGATTTTCACATCATAATGAGAATATTTGTAATATTTTTAACAGTAATATTGGAATTATATGTGGGCTGTTTGTCTCTTCTTGATATAGATCTAAATGACAACTGAGAGATATTACTATTGTATTGGTAAAACCGAGTTACTTTTGTTTTACTTGACGCGCTAGTGCGAAAAAAAGTAATATAACAAATGCTATACAGGCATGACAACCAGCTGTTTTATAGGGGGTCGTGCAAAAAACAATTTTGCCACTTCTTAGATCCTCTTCCCGTCCCCAATCGCTGCGAATTAAACATTGTTTTTGGTGATGCATTTTTAATACCAATATTTTGAATCACTGTGTGGTATACCGTTAATTCAATTTCGGTGCATAAATGACTGACACGGGAACATTTTAATTCGTAATGTAAATACACTGTGTTCGGAAATGTTTGGCGTTTCATAAATGATTATTTTTCAGTGCATCGAATTAATTCACAATTCATTTTTTGTTGAATGATATCACCATGTAAAAAAAATTAAATAATAGGCATTTCTGAACATCTCGTATATATTCACTATGTTAACTACAGTGTGATACAGCTTTTAGATAATAGAGAGCAAATAGTGCATTATAAAGGTATTATATTATAAATAACTTGATCTATGCTTTATAACTTGCCAGTGTGTCTAAATTGTTTGTATGTTTTTTTTCCACAGTATAGAACATGTTTTTCTTTTGTCACCAACTTAAATTTGAAAAAAAAAATAGGGAAGAAGCATTTTAACAAAATGGCCAACGTCATCCACATGTCAATCTGCAAAATATATTTTGATTTTTTAAATTATTATTATTTAATACATTACGAAGCGTTTGACGAGCGTAGAGCGTTTTCAGTGTGTGCTAATTTTGAGAAATTTCTAAGCCATTCTATCTAGAGTTGTGTAGTTCGCAAACGAACTATTTCAAAAGAGCGTTCTTATGACTGAACTGAGTGAAATTCGCAGCTAATCAAGAAATCAGTTCGTTAGTTCAATTATCATTATCTACCATACAATTATTGAATTATTAAAAAAATCTGTGCAACACTTTTTTATTAGTTACCTACCCTTTC
Organism: Venustoraphidia nigricollis; assembly: GCA_034508555.1. NCBI lineage: Eukaryota > Metazoa > Arthropoda > Insecta > Raphidioptera > Raphidiidae > Venustoraphidia > Venustoraphidia nigricollis. The sequence continues at coordinate 2,917,558 of JAVRKA010000049.1, read as the reverse complement.
AAAAATAAACTAAGAAATTTTCGTGTTTTTGAATTGATATTTTTGTCCGCTTATAAGTAGGTTTCACTATTTTATTCTTCTCTTTCTCTTCTTTATTCGAACCCGAAGCGCCTTAACAGCGAACTAACGAACTATAAGAGGGAACTAGTTCGCCGGAAATGGTTGAACTAAATTGAGCGCTCTTTTTAGTGAAATAAAATGCCCAAGTCTAATTCTATCGTTTTGTGTATACGACATGAGGTAAACTAATCGTACGAAGCAATACATAACATACATAACTGCACATGAAAAATTATAGGTACTGACTACATAAAAGCATCGTTTTTGGATGACCTTGCACTGTTACTTTTTCAAGAACCTTCACAGACCACCTATATTGATCGCATTTGCATGATTTTTTGGAAGACGAGCCTTCTATATTAAACATATTTTGCATCTGCGCTTACATAATATACTCTTTTCTTGAATCCGAAATGTCACCATTGTGATGTAAGATTTTTTGAAGTGAAACTTCTTTAGCGAAGGTAACTGTTTGAAATTTCTTGTGACGCGTTACGAACAAAAACGGTTACGAAAATGAAAGCGAAAAATGAATGCCTTGAGTGCGAGAAAGAAAAGGGTAACGTAATGGGGACGCCGGTTCGACAGACAAAGAGACAGGCGTATGTGTGTATGTGTGAGTATTTGTGTATGCAAGCGCATGTTTATTAGTATTGCCAACTGTGAATTTTATATTACTTTGTATATTGGCAGAATGTTATAAAATATTATAGTTGATTATAGTGAAGTTTGAGAATGGATAATGCGTCAAAGAAAATACCAATATATAAATAGCATCTACGACTAAAGAAGTTTCACTTCCCCCACGAGCTTATGTGGATGAGGTTCACACATTTTTTTATATATATAAAACGAGATATCATTTCAATGTGCTATTTTTTTATAACAAAGACTGCTAGGAAGCGAAAATATTGTATTCCGTCGTTGCTACAACATTACTTCCGATGTACCGCTTCATAGCTAGCACTTCGAGAGCCAATGCTTTGCTAAAAGGCATCATACAGGGTGTCTCAGACAGTACAGTAAAATAAAAAAAATAATTCTGAGCAGGAAAGTCCTTTGACATTTTTAGATTTGATGTACCGTTAATCAGATATTCATTAGCTAATTATAACAATTAATTTAAAAGAGAAAGAAATAAACTAAACAACATAACATAATATGTTGTATGTTTTCTTTTTATTTGATATTCTCCATCGCGCTCTTTTTTCTCGCCATCAATAGAGGCGACGCAGAAATGTTTTTTTTTTATTTTAAAAGAATGCGAATCCATTTCTGTGGCCATTATCGTGAAGAAATGGTTTATTAATATTCTTTTGTATTGTGGTTAACTTGTTGTTCGTAATTAATTAATTATTATCTCATTAACGCGCACATGGGATCAAAAACATTCCAAGAAATTTTCTACTCACAGTTGTTTTCTTTATTTCGCTGTGTTGTCCGTGGACGTTCGATCTGAGGCAGCCAGTAGAGTAAAATCAGTAATATGAATGTAATTTCACTGTAAGAAATTGGTACAAATATCCAATTATTTTGTATGAAATCTGTGTCAACTAAGCTATATTGCTCATTATGAACCAGCACATAGGAGGTATTGTGGCAATGACGATTTGCATTCTTTTTGTCGTTGATTTGAAAGTGCGTACAGTTCGACGGTGGCTCCGTGTAACGGCGACGTCTGAACTACGGATGCTGTTAAAATCATATTTCATTTGTTCTCTACTAAACAAACTCAAATTAAAATGTCGCGTAGTTTAGTTGCTGGATCATTTTTGTAACATATTGTCTTCGCATATATTTATCGCAAATCCCCAAAGCTTTGTCATTAATTAACAACGCCATTATCATCATGGTCAACACTCAACACCGCCGTGTCTGCTGCCCGCTATGAATGAGAATGGACCTAAAATCTTGGAATGACTTTTTTTTGGAGATTTTCTAGTAGTATATAGACGACCTTGCATATATTGACCTGACAATGAAGTGCTAATTTTTTTTTATTAATATATTTATCTATTATTGTCCTTGATGTTATAATACTTGCGTTTCTGACTTGAGTTTTCGAAATGTATAAACAACTTTAAAATGGCTGTTCTTTGTCTTCATTTGTTTACGCGTAAAAATATTCTTTCAAAACCGAATATATAATTGTTTTTAACGGATCGATTTTTTTAGAACGATGGAAAATTGGCCGTTTTTTGTTGGTTTTGGTTTTTATTTGCCGATATTTAATTCTTTTTTTAAATCTTAATTTTTATTTTTCTAAACTTTTATGGATGTGTCAAAATCTTTAACCTTCGATTAACTGCATAATGAGTTATTACATTGTTTCACATTCAAATTACTTTTTAACTTTGAGATTGAAGTTTTGAAATTGAAAGTTGAGTCTTAGTTGTGCAACTAGCGCGATCGGCGACTGAGAACTAGTGTGAAGTTTGGTCACCAGAGCGCAGCAAGGGTGACAATCATGAGTCGCAATCGCCAATTTCACCCGAGTTACACACAGTGTCTTTTGTAATAAGTACACTGAAAAAACATCAAAAACAAAACAAAACACATACCGCTAATGAATATTGTAGGCTTGGCAACTTTTATATAATTTACAATCATCGCGTAGAATGGCGCCACTTTCGATTACTTTTAACACAAAAAGATTTTTCCAAGAAACGAAAACACTTTATTTTTGGTCAGCGCATGCGTGACTTTTATTTTTTGTCACTGGCATGCAAAAGCCACCTTCCATAATGTTGTATTTTCAGTGCACGTATTACAAAACAATTATTTTAAAATAATTGGAATATTTTTATTGCTATTAAGTACGTCATCCTTGGTGAAGATAAAATTTGGCGAATCAGTTTACTTATTACAGTTTTTGTCAGAATTAAAATATACGAGAATTATAACATCAAAGACGACGATAATCAATTCATTTTGCAAATAAAGGTGACAGTCTTTTATTTTATTCCGCAGACACTGCACCGTAGCGAGTCGATGGTTTCGCTGTGCTTCCGATCACTGGCAGGCTTTATCGCCGATGACAACTTTTCATCTTTGCAATCTTTTCTTGAAAATAAACAGATTCAAGTGGATGACAGAGACGAAGTAAGTACATAATTACAATTACTATTATACAATGTTTATGTTGGCCGTTGCACAGACATTGTTTTATTTTCTGGACGCATTAATTGTTTTGTTTGTTACTTTTCTTTACCGGACAATAGATAACGCAATTGTTTTATTTTGCTTATACAATGTACATTGTACAGTGCGTCCTATTTTCGTTTTTATAAAAGAAAACTGAACGTTCTTTCGAAACATATTCAACGACGAATTCAGAATTTCGATGACACATTTCTTTTTAAACTTGCCCTAAAGCATAGCTGGAAGCGTCAATATTTTGAGCTGTGGCCTAAAATTGTAATTTGCCTGGTTTTAACATTGTTATTAATAGAAATTTCACAAATCGCGCATATACTTATTACATATTTTAGTGAAATTCAGTGGCGTACCTAGTCTGGTTTTGTTGGCAGTCTTTTTTTTAGATATAGTGCAAACAGCAGATTTATATATTTTTTTATGAACTCAAATTTCATACACAAAGTATGCAGACTAAAAAATTATATAAGATAAAATCTCAATTGTCGTTCAAGAACCGGGACAATCGGGGGAGGGGGGGGGGATGAATCATTCTGTTTTTACAGAACTTTTTGAATTTGTCTGTAATTTTTCGTATTGTTGTTTACTTGTTTATTTATTTATTTTTCTTGTCCATCGTCTATAATATACAGTAATTTAAATGGAGTAGTCGCCCGCCTATATAATTTCTTGTAGATATATTTCCGGCTTTGCCTGTCATAGACGTGCTGTCTATGACAGGCAAAGCCGGAAATATATCTACAAGAAATTATATAAAAATTATATAAAGAAATTATATAAAACTTCAGTACAGAACAGTGAGCCTCAGTTTTGCACTGACAGTGTTCATCAACTACGTGCCGTAGTTGATGAACAGTGCAAAACTGAGGCTCACTGTTCTGTACTGAAGTTTTAATAGGATTTAGCAGGTATTCGTTGTGAAGATTGACTGTTCACCACCAGAGAGCGGTTTTTCGGACATTATAGCGTTTCTCACCATTTTTAGAACACAGAGTTGTTATTTCTTTATCACACGGTAGATAATAGCCTGAACCTATTGACTAATACAAAAAGTAAATTTTGTCCAAAAATGGACTTAGCAGGTTAACGCGTTAGACAGACGAAATTGTATTAAGGGACTAAAAATGAAAGACGTAATTGTTACTACCTATGAATGTTTACAATACTTGCTGTTGCATTTTTTTATCATAAATTTTATTTTTACTTTTAGAATGGCACAACGGCACTCATGTTGGCCGCAACAAAAGGCAGGCTCCAATTTGTGCGTGAGTTGCTCGCACACGGGGCTGAACCGAACGCGGAAGATTCGGACGGCTGGACCGCGTTGTTGTGCGCTGCCAAGGAAGGACACGCCGACGTCTGTTTGGAGCTCATCAGTCACGGCGCGGACGTGGAACACCGTGATATGGGCGGCTGGACCGCGCTCATGTGGTCGTCGTACAAAGGACGCGTCGACGCCGTATCTTGCCTCCTCGAGAAAGGAGCCGACGTCAACGCTCACGGAAATTATCACATTTCGTCGTTGTTGTGGGCGGCCGGACGCGGTTACACACAAATAGTACAGCTTCTCGTGCTGCACGGTGCTAAAGTCAACGTCGGTGATAAGTACGGAACATCCGCCCTCGTTTGGGCGTGCCGGAGGGGTCATGTCGATATCGTAGAATGCCTTTTGAAAGCCGGTGCTAATGTCGACACGGCCGGAATGTACTCGTGGACTCCGCTATTGGTAGCAACGCTTGGGAATTATGCCGATATAGTTAATTTTTTACTCGATCACAAACCGAACGTAAACGCCTTAGACAAAGATGGATGCACGGCTTTGACGATTGCCTGCAAGGAAGGTTACTATGAAATCGCCGTTGCTCTATTGAATGCCGGTGCTTATATTAACATACAGGATCGAGCCGGCGATACCAACTTAATACACGCCGTTAAAGGAAATCATAGAGGTATTGTCGAAGCGCTTCTAAAAAAGTACGCGGACGTCGATATTACCGGGAAAGATCGTAAAACGGCAATTTACAATTCTGTGGAGAAAGGCAACATTCCAATCGTTAAGTTATTGTTAAACGCCAATCCTGATTTAGAAATAGCAACAAAAGATGGCGATACGCCCCTGTTGCGAGCAGTCAGGGCGAGGAATGTTGAAATTGTTCAGTTGTTGCTCGAAAAGAAAGCTAAAGTATCGGCGGCTGACAAAAAAGGCGACACGGCGTTACATATTGCGATGAGAGCGCGCTCGAAAGGAATAATCGAAACTTTATTGAGAAATCCGAAGCACAGTCAGTTGTTATATAGACCGAATCGGCAAGGTGAAACGCCGTACAATATCGATTTGAGTCACACGAAACCGATTTTGGGACAGATTTTCGGGGCGCGTCGTTTAAATACCAACGAAGATAATGAGAATATGTTAGGTTATGATTTGTATAGCAGCGCACTGGCTGACATTTTAAGTGAACCGTCACTGAGCATGCCCATTACAGTAGGATTATACGCAAAATGGGGTAGTGGTAAATCATTTTTGTTAAATAAATTGCGCGAAGAAATGAAAAACTTCGCCAAACAGTGGATGGAACCGACTTTTCAGTTTTCGTCGTTGTTATTTATAATTATCGTTCACGTTTCCATTGTTGCGGCAGCCATTGTTGGTATAGTGTCAAACGACTGGCTAGCGGGTTTGTTTACCGGTCTGAGTATTATTATTGTGGCGCACTTAATACTTGCATTTGTTTATTTTGTCAGTCAGAGATACGATTGGGACTGGCCTTATAATTTTAATGTTGTGTTGACACGAAAACTTAATTCGTTTAAATTGGTACTTCAAATTATGTTTTGTCATCCTCCAGGAGCACAAAATATGGATGGTTTGGGTGCTCAACCAATCAAGTAAGTTTTTTTTTTACATAACTTTTTATTGCTATTGCTATTTTCAGACATACAGTGTAAACTCCATGTAACGTGATTTGATTTAACGTCAAACTCCCTAAAACGTCGAAATTATTCGACTTTGTTGGGTTGCCTTGTTGTCCATACAATGATACACTCTATGTAACATCACACCCACTCTAAATAACGACCATATGTCATTATCAAGCAAGTAATTTCGGCAACTTATAAAGCACTTGTTTGTAGGTACTTTCTAAGTTGCCAAAATTGAAAAGAACTGCAGGTTTATTGTCTAGCCCGTAATTATCTCGACTGTCGGCATCATATGTACCGAATGTTTGTAAATTTTATGCGTTATTAAATAATACTATAATAGTAAAACACTTTTCATTTTTCTTTCTCTCCATATAACGACAACTCTCTATAACGCCAGAAAATACGCAGTCCCTATTTTTTTGTTGTGAAATGTCTAAACGGAAACATATTTGCCTAATGGCTAAATGGATACTTGTCCAAGGAGGCAGACTTGAAAGAGTGGCACAATTTACCAATTTATGTTTTAAATATCGAACGCAGTGTGTAGGACGTAGAGAAAATGGAACATGGGGGGGTGCCAGTCGTATTTACCCTCGGCGCATACTTACAAATACGTCCCTGTATCCGAGAAATGAGCTGATATTTATAAAAGGGTGCAAAATCGGATGTCTAAGATAAATTGCTTAACAGAAATAGCAAACTGTTGCTTTTTTTGCGTTTTGTATAATGATTCCGTAGTGTTCCCTCCATTTTGCGTTGATAACCATTTGTGGGCTATGTTTTGATACTGATGACACCTATTGGGAAAATCGGAAACTCTCAGAACTGAATATTTTCTGTGTCATGGACATGACAGAGGCTTTATTACAAATTATATAAATATATTGACAGTGGTGAACTCCGTGTAAGAAGAGTCTCTAGCTATTGATATTTAGGAAGGCAGAATTTCTTTGTTGATTTTTTTGAATTTTGTGATTTATGTGCAAACTTACAATTTGAGATCTTTAATTAGAACGTCCAATCACTTTTCTATGACATTGGAAATCTTTTTATGTTAGCATCTAGATGTCGCAGATAAATGTAAATCACCTATAATTGTTTTCACGAATCGTACAACGTTTTTTTTTTTTATTTTAGGTTTTATTTCACAGACCAAACGCGCGTAAGCAGTACAACTAACGGCGAAAATTCAGTTGTTCAAATGCTGGGCTCTCTTTACGACGCTATAGAATCAGATTACGGAACGGTTTCAACGCGACTTTACCGAGCGTTTCGACCTCGCCCCGTTAAAGACTTTTCATCGTGGCGATGGCGCAGGCTGTGCTGTTTGCCATACGTGATTGTGTTTGAAATATGTTTCATTTGTTTTGTAATTGCAATATGTGTGACATCCTTAATTTTTATGGAAACAAATGACAGGTTTGTTTATTTCTTAATAAATGTTTTGGATTGCTTTATTGTTGTAGGTAGCTCTCGGCTTTACGAGCTTATTCTTTCGTAATGCGAGCTCGCAAAGCAAGACATTATTTCCCATAAATATGAGCCTTATGCCGAGTTGCAGAAAGCATTGTCAAAAATTTGTATTTGACAATAACCTTAGATCATATTTACAGTGTTTATACATGCGGGAGCAGTCTAATGTCGTGAAACTCTCTGTTATTTAGAACGTTAGATTGTATTCACATAAAAACAAATGCGTGATCTACAATGAAAAAGATCGCTTTTCAAGCTAAATTTTAATCAAAATGCGTAGGAAAAATTGTTTTGATATGTAAATTATACAAAAAACGATGTTAAATACATGTACACACAGTTTAAGAAGAATATTGTTTCAATCGAAGAATTATTTTTCGAGCAGAAGCAATTTAAAATTTTACAATGCTTTTCATGTTTAGAAATATGTACCTACGGTTACAATCTAAGGCCATTGTCAAATCAAATTTTTTGACAACTCTTTCTACAGCTGAACACTAATGTGTTCTTCACTATTTTTTTTTTTTTATTTAATAAAAACGATTCGGCTTCTGTAGCCATTATCGCGTCTTCACTATTAAATTTGACCATAGTAAATGCTAAACAAGTCAAATTAGGCAAATCTATACTTTTATAAAGATTAGTAAAAGTTGTTTGCTTATTTTTTCACGCCAATTTCAGAAACCACTTAACCTTGAAAAATTATTTCACTGAACTGAAATTCCGCTTCTTCCCGAATGGCACTATGTACTGTTATATCGTGACAAAAATGGAATGAGCGGTGAGAGAAAATGTGAAATAACTTCGGAAATCCTGCATGTGATCTCCAAGTTAAATTGCTGACGTAAATCTTAGAACTGCCTGCATTTTAAAGACAGTAACTAAAGTATAGAACTGATTTCTTAAAATCATTTTAACGTTTGTATTTTCTTCCAGGACAACATTACATATATTAATAATCACAGTTGGCCTTCTATTAGGAGTTGCTCTAGTAGCGAACCTCTATACGTTTTCGCGAATGCTGCAAGCCTTATTATTTTCTCAACGTCGACACTTACAAAAATCGATAGCTAGTCTCGATACAGTCAAATCCGAAGGCTTCCTGCAGGCCTTGCGAACAGAAGTGAGCCTCATGACTGATATGGTCAAGTGTTTGGATAAATTGACCTCTCAGCAGACCCGTTTGGTAGTCGTTGTCGACGGATTGGACAGCTGTGAACAAGAGAAGGTGCTCCTTGTTCTAGACGCGGTGCATATGCTCTTCTCGGACGCCAACAGTCCCTTCATCGTTATTTTAGCTATTGATCCACACGCAATATCAAAGGTATGTTTGCATAAAATAATCAACAGTAACTTCTCCTATTATGCGATATGTATGGTTGTTAGGAATCATCGCGTAATAAAATTCACTATTCATATATATCTGTAAAATGGCATAACATCAATTTACGTAATGCGTGTCAGATTAAAATTGTCAACCTACATTGCTTTCTCTTACAGCGCGATATATGTGCTCATTGAAAATAATCGCGTTTTGGAATTTCGCGTAATAAAAATAACGATAGCAAAACGTTTATAAAATCGTACATAATCAGTAATATGTGTGTCAAAATAATTAGCATACAGTTGTTACTTCTAAAACGCGGCATATGTTTTCCTAAAATAATCGTCGCGTTATGAAAATTTATGCGGTAAAAATGACAGGATTTTTTAGGAAAATAGAATTAGGGCTAGAACACTCAGGCTTTAAACTGTATTTAAATATTCTGGTTTCCTAATAAATACACACTTAAGTAAATAAGGATAGCAGAAAGAAGATGGCGTCTGCTATGATGCATTCAGGCATATGATGTTTTTCACGTTCGTCCGGTGTTACTCGGTAGCGCAAAGCAAAGCATTGTTACGTCGTTAAAAATCGCATAGTATTGTAAAAAATTGTCTATAAGCTAACAGTTTCGTGTTTTAGCGATTTTATAACCCGATTTTTCATGCTATGTATGAACAGACTACCAAATTAGAGACACGTGTTGTAAAAAACGGGACTGTACTTTATAATTCACTGAATCAATTGATTTATGATTCGTATTTTGAAACAGAAACATTTTTGGAAAACACCTATTTTTATTAATAATTGACAATATATAAAAATTATATGAAATCTATGTTGTTGTTTGGTGATAATTATGTTATATTTTCTTTTTTGTTCAATTTTTTTTGTGTCTTAATTTCTTGGAAAATAAATTAACAATGAGTTGTTTTGTTTAATGACTACCAGGTAGCCTTGGAGAAGGTCAGTAAAAAAAATATTGAAAATTGTATTCTAAATTGGTGTCTCCTTTTTGTGTTTTTTTTTTTGTTTTTAATTTAAAGTTTGTGTATGGTGAAAAGCGCACTTGTCAATATAGATTTTGATAACATTTCGAAAATAAAGCAATTTTTTTTGTATACAGGATGTTTCATAATTGAATGTCAATATTTAAGGAGATTAATGTGTGCATGATTTTAAGACTAAAAGTTTATTATTTTTGACATACAGGGAGATAAAGATTGTTTGATTTTTTTTTATATATTCGGCGGAAATCATTGCTCTTATTTATGCCGTCAGGTACGCAAAAAACTTAACTGAAAAAAATATTCTTATGTGCTCCGATTCAAAAAGTGCCCTCACAAAATTACGAAATCCGAAAGGAAGCAAGAATTATCTAATCTATGAACTTATCGATGAAATCAATAGAGCCAAAAATATCGGCAAAGTGATAGCTTTTGTATGGATAAAAGGTCACAGTAATTTTGAAGGAAATAATTCCGTCGACTTTCTAGCCAAGCGCGCTTGTACGGAGGGGGAAAACTCTAATTTTAAAATTCCCGCAACGGACATAAAAATATTAATTGAAGAGGAAGCATATCAAAACTGGCAAAATGTATGGCACCACAGCGCAAAATATAAGGGAAAATTTTTCTATCAAATACAGCCCAAAATAACCCGAAAAACTTGGTTCCAAAGCGTATGGATCAATCGTAAATATAGTTCATTAATATCAAGACTACGACTAGGACACACGCTTTGTCCAGCACATCTATATAAAATTGGCTTAAAAGAATCTCCAGTCTGCGTTTGCGGTGAAGCAATTGCTGATCCCGATCATCTTCTGCTTTCTTGCCATATGTACAGAGCCGAACGAGACCAATTGTGGAAAGATATTTTAAAAGAACAAAATATAATGCTCCCATTCAATGTTGCCACAATACTTATTTGTGGCAACAAACATATTACATATTCATTGTATCGCGTTGCGGCAAAAAATAATCTGACTATCTAAAATATAAGTGTTCGTTGTCAGAGGCCACCTATTGTGTCTAACCCAACCCGTCCCAGCCGTCCTTCTTCCTGGCCATCTTGTTTGTCTAATACCTGCCGAGAATGGCCCGAGGCAAATCCATGATCCCTATCCTCACATCCGTGTATACTATCCCCCTTGTGTCCATGTTATATATGCCGTCTCATATTGCGTCACTTGTATTCAAGATCAGTCAAACATATCTTTATTTATTTCAAATTAAGTAAGAAACTAGCCCTGGCTAATTACTTGTCAGAGTAAAGGCCATTCTGTTATTTAAAAAAAAAAAAAAAACTATATTAGATAATTTTATTAATTTGTTAACAACCGTTTAAAATTTTTAACTAATTTAATAAAAATATCTAACATAGTTTCGGGGTTATAAAAAAAAAATTTCAAAAAAATCTTTATCATCCTATATATCAAAAGTAACGCGAAAACGGACCAATGTTTACATGAACTTTTTAAAATCATGCACAAAATTGACCCTCTACAATATTGACATTCAATTTGAAACCGCTTGTATAATTGTTCAACAGCTGCTTACTGTGGTTTATTATGATTTAATTTGGTTTTACTATTTTTCTATTTTGTATTAAATCATTCTGTCCATTCTTCTGAATAAGAAAAATATCCCTGAAAAGTAGTAAAGAATTCGGAATGTATTTATTTTTAAAATTGGTGGTAATCCGGCTTATAATAAGGATGTTGACTATTTTTGGGAAAGTGTCTTAAATCGTGCATAAGTACCTAATATAGCCACAAGCTTTAAAAATTATGTATTTTAAATTGCGTTTCAAATTTCGCTCCGAAACGCCAATACTTGTCACGTGATTGCTGTGAAGTCATGTGTTCATAAACGCTGCTAAACTGACGGGATGGTGTAATAGTTTTTTCGTAGTCGTTGCTATAGTTATATGTAATTTGACGTTTCCTATATATAAATAATAATAAATTACACTCTAAATATTAACCAAACAATGAAGGCTTTTGACCGCGTGAACAGCGTCTGATGATGTTTACGAACAAGTGACATCATGCACTCTGATTGGTGTTCGTTGTCACGTGACTTGAGAGTGATTTAATTACGTTTTATGTATTAAATATTAATTAAATTCCTTAAAAATAAGGAAAAATATTGTTTTTTTTTGTATTTTTATCATAGAAACTACCGGGTAACGTTAAAATTACGTTTTTATTCAACATCCCTATTCTTAATGAAATATTTTTATATAGGTTGTCGAAGCTAACAGTCGAAGGTTGTTCAGCGAAAGCAGTATTGGCGGTCACGACTATCTTCGCAACATGGTGCATTTACCGTTTTACCTTCAAAATTCAGGTCTACGTCGCGTCCAAGTAGCTCAACATACAGCGCTGTCTACACACAAACGTTCGACCGCAACGGAAGATTATGCCGGACCGAGCAACCTCGGACGGTCCATATCGAGCCGTCGTTTGTCTTCGGAAAGCGGTTTGATGTCGAGTTGTGAGAAACTCAAAGTTCCTCCGCCGCGCAAAGGCTCTCGTAAATTGAAATTGTCCGATTCGATTGCCAGTTCGATCGGCTCGAATCTGAATCGAGTTGGCGGTGCGCACGATTTGACAAAAATGCTTTTGACGGACGACTATTTCAGCGATGTCAATCCGAGATCGATGAGACGATTGTTGAACGTCGTTTATATTACGGGACGATTGTTGAAAGCGTTTCAAATCGATTTCAATTGGTATCATTTAGCTAGCTGGGTTAACATAACTGAACAATGGCCTTTTCGCACTTCGTGGATTATTTTGTATCATGAAATGCACGAGGATCTTGTGGACGACAACGCGCCTTTAAAAAATCTCTATGATAAGTGAGTTTCTCGATTTTTAACACGCTTTTATTAGCTTCACCTGTGTGTATGTTTGTATGTATATTTGTATTAGGGATGTAACGATACATAATTTTGCCGATACGATACTAATACCGATTATTGTAGTAAATAATCGGCGATACCGATACCGATGGTTTAGTAGAAAACAAATCAAATAAATAATAAAGTATGTACCTCGGGCGTTTGTATGAGTTTATTATGCTTAAAACTTACCTATATTTAACAGAAATTCATTCTTGAGAAAGTAATAAGTCGTTAAATAAAGTCAGGAATTAAAGTCTACTTTTGGCAGATTTTTATTAAAAAAGAAAATTTTTTTTCAAATTATTTGCAGATAATAATCTGCTGTTACCATGTCACTAAACATGCGCAGTTCTCCCGCTTGCAACGCTGCGGCAATGTCACGCGCGTGCGTCGTCGTTTCGCGCGTTTTTCCAACTGTTTGATATTGTTTGTATATAATCGGCGATGCCGATATATCGGTATCGGAATCGGAATCGTTACATCCCTAATTTGTATGTTTCTAATTGAATCTTTGAACATGAAATTCATCTACTTCAAAACGTTAGAAACTTTGCACACTTATCAAGGACCAAAGTCAATACAATAATTTAATAAGTTTATCCCATTATCCTGACCAGGACCTTTTGGATAAAAAAAACTTGAAAAATTACAGCAAGCAAGCTAACACGCTGTATAGTGATGTACGTTGAGTTGCCTAACTCGTAGATAAATGCAATTTGTTTTCTAGTTTTATAATTAAAATTAGAGTTTGGAAAAAACTAAAAGAACACGCTTTTATGAACTAAAAAATGTAAAATAATTTAACAACAAAATTAGCTTTACCGTAAAAAGCGTGGAGTGCTATCTACTTAAATTTTCATGGTAGCTCTACGTTTACAATTATCTAGTAAACGAAAAATTTATTACTGATATTAAGCACTCCTCGCTGTTTACAGTAAAGCTAATTTTGTTGTAAAATTATTTTGCATTTTTTAGTTCATAAAAGCGTGTTGTTTTAGTTTTTTTTAACTCTAATTTTATTATAGTAAAGTTTCAGTTGAACATCTATCAAATTAATAAAATCGCAACTTTGTAATCCGAAGCTATTAATGAAATTTCGATTTAAACGTACAGTTCATAAGATACTAATTACGAATTAATCATTTTTAGAATTTTTTTCGTCTGTCAGGTGTTTGTTTGAAAATCTGTTTTATCAGACTATTTAAAAAGAAAACGAGTTTTTCTGTTTAAAAGTCAATATTGACAGACTAAAATAATCAGTGATTTTTTTTAATTTCAGGGTTAGGCCACAAATTCCAGTTTTAAAAGAAGTACAGCCTCTTTTGGAATTGGACAGAGATGAAAAGAAATTTGATATATTCCTCACATTCCACAGATCTAGTCTTTTGATTAGTGATTTAAAAATTTTTTTACCGTTTACAATCAACTTGGATCCTTATCTTAAAAAAGTTATCAAAGGTATTTTTTTCATATTGTTATTATACATTATGCTTGTTATTATTAAATCATTATACACTAAAACTTAGTTTCCATTATTACTCACTTCGCTATGTTATAATATTCTTAACACCGGACACAAAGAATCTAGCTTACTGCTGCAAAATGCTGAAGTATTTGATAGCTGATAAACAAAAAAGCATACGTTTTATAGCAGTTGTCAAATTAGTTTGAGGTTATAAAATGTCTTTAACACCAAATTTTAAGTATTTAACTGACCACCGCAAACTTGTCGAGTGCTTTATGGCGTCATGTTCCTTCAGAACACATCGCTAGGTCTCATTATAACCGTTAAAGCCCACTCAGAATCAATTATTAGTTTTTAATAAAATCGATGCGATTAAAAAATTGATTTCAGAAGAGCAACAAAGTATGCTAGAGGATGAAAGTCTGTTGGGTGCTACGTCTGTAAGAGCGGCGGCTGGAACAACGTCTCCGGTGTCAAGCATGTGGGGACAGCAATTGTCGCCTCAAACTTGGAATTCTGTTTTAAAAACACGAATAAATCGACGTCATGTATGTTGCAATGTTTTCTCGTTGGTTCCTTCTTTTTTTGAAGATTTCCATCAAAATGATGGGAGACCAAACAGTCGTAGGCGCAGTCTAAAAATAGACGGCATGTGTGGGTAGCCTCGGATCTACGATTTTTTCGAATTGGGGCAAAAACTTGATAGTGGCGCCCCCTCTCTCCAGAGTTTGAGATAAATTGTTTTAAAATAACTCAAAAATACATAATGGGTGGCATTTTTTGTGACCGGGGGGGAGAATAAGAACCCTTTGATAATTTTTTTTTAAATAATTTGCTACCAGTTTTCAGACATATTATGATTTTGGAGCCCCCTGAAACTGCCGCCCGGGACAGGTGCCTCGATTTGCCCCCATCATTTTGATGAAAATCTTCAAAAAGAAGAAGCCGAGGTTTAATTAATTAATATTAATATTTGTTGCTTACGGATTCAGTGCATTGTGCCTAATAGGAATGAGCCAATATAGGAACTTTAATTGAGATATGACAATAAACATTTTAATGTTTTCAGAGTTGGTAACTTAAAAACCCCAAAAACAGTAACGGCTGTTTATTACTCAACGATTTGAGATGAACTTGAATTTTATGCTCGTTTTTACTGGATTTGTATCGAACGGCCTTTTTATAAACCGTATTCTTATTTTAAAAATCTTGGCGATGTATTCGAATGGCCGGTTTACTAAAACCCGTATTCTGTTGTCCATAATACGTATTTCTAAAAGTTTCAGATGAAGATTTTTGATTGTTTGTAAGTATTGTAATATTTTTGTAGGCGAGACAGTTTGCAAGAACGGGACTTCAACAAGTAAGCCCTGTGCAAGAAATTGTATATGCTCCACAAACACAAAGTTACTCAGGTTGGCCAAATTCTCATTGGGCGGAGCCACTTTTGACCTCACAGCCAGTTCTTCCAAATCTGTCAGCTGTCACCAAACTTCCAGTATGTAATCAAATAGTTTTTTTGATATACAGTGTAAACTCCATGTAACGTCACTCGATTTAACGTCAAACTCCCTAAAACGTCGACTTTGGTTGGTTTGCCTTGTTGTCCATAATGATACACTCTATGTAGCATCACACCCACTCTAAATATCGACCATATGTCATTATAAAGCGAGTAAATTCGGCAAAACACATAAGAAAATACAATTAAAATACTAGCATAGCAAAAAACATCGGACAAAGATAACAGATTTTACGCAATAAGTGTTGTTATTTGTGTTAATAGTAATGTTTGTTTGTAAATTTTATGCGTTATTATTAAATAATACTATAATAGTAAAGCAATAATGATTTTTCTTTCTCTCTATATAACGACAATTCTCTATAACGTCAGAAAATGCGCAGTCCCTTCAGCGTCGCTATATAGAGTTTACACTGTAGTTTTTGTTTAAAATTCAACTACATTAAATCATTGTTTTTTTTATTATTTTCAGAATGAAATATTAGAAATAAAATTATCGAATTTGTCTGTGGATGGTGTTTGCGATTTACTCAATAAAATTAGCGACATTACCGTAACATCGCGCTCACAGCACGTCGAGCATATTCGAGAAAATAACATTACTGGAAAAGTGTTGCTTCACTGTGATTTAGAAGAACTTAAAAAGGTATGTTTGCGCATTCAGTCATCTCTCATTTTTTATTGTAAATTCTGAAATGTAATAAAAAATAAAACACCCGATGTGTGGTTGTTAGGTGTTACAGATGACTTTTGGAGATTGGGAACTATTTCGAATGATGGTTGTGTGCCTTCGAGAACAAGAACTGAGCATGGTTATTAGACAGGATGAAACTGATAGCAAAGCGCACAGCAGTAACAATTCGTCGCGAATAACCGCTAATAGTTCAATGAAAACTTCTGCAGATAAAATGTCATCGACTGCTCAACCTAACGAGTCCGCGTCTGGTTCGAATCTTAAATCGTCGTCCTCAAACGTCAGCGCGCGAAATTCAAAACAAAGTTGTATAGAGAAGCAAGTAAGTGTAAAACTTTTATTCATTTTATCGAAGTAGCAAATTTGTTTAGTTCAATGTTTTCCAAAGAATGGTTCGCGGACCCCTGAAGGTTATTTGCTGTTCTTATGGGAATTCGACATTTGAAGATTGTGGCACCTAATGGTACAAAATGGAAGTATAGCAAAATCTGATTTCTTAATTAACCAACCTAGGTCAAATGAGCTTATAGCGATTTAACATTGGACGCTATGACATCTGGTGGCAGAAAATGAAAGAATAGCAAAATTTGGTACTGCTTCGCATGTCAAATTCCTATTAGTTATGCTCATGCGTATACATGTGATGTAGAAGATACATTTTGAGAGGAATCCTCGGATTGAATGGTTTGGGAAACATTGATCTAGTTGATTGTTTTATTTACGTAGATTATTTTGAATTCAGCTTGAAAAAAATAGTATAATCTTATACGCCATTATCAATTATTTTGTGCTTTGCGTGGTGGATAACCAGTTTCAGGTAATACTTTATCATTTAAAACTATAACTTTTATAATGGATGTTTTTAACCCCTTAATGATGGTAAGTGCTGTATGCAAGACAATGCTTTTAGTTCGAGCTATTGTTGCGTTAGAGTATTTTACTATTTTTCGGAGTGTCTTAAATTATTTGTGTGGTGATAATAATCTACCTAAATTTGTATTTCCTTAAAATTAAATCGCTAAATAGCCCAAAACGGCATATTTAATTTTTTAATTTTGAAATTACGTCTGAAAACGCTTGCCACTATGTTTTGTTTTAGCGTGACTGTACTATTACAGTGAACAAACGCTATTTTACTATACAACTGTAAATAAATTGCACAACAGTGACTTGCTCAAAAATTTTAAATAAATTGTAAATGCACAACAAGTACTATTGTGCAACTAATATCGTTTATAGGCTACGCGTGACACGTTGTGCAATAATTTCAGTTTAGATGGTGGAACTAACTGGTTAATATATATTTAACTGGTTAATGTTTTAAAAAAGAATTTTTAAATGTCAGACAGCATGTTCACAACAAATCAGGCGTAAGTTTGTATAAAATTGCGTATGGTGTATGGGCTAGGTTTGTTTGCGCAACAAATGATTGTGCAACGTCAGTTTGTACAATTGTATGGGGCCTATTATAGTGACGTCACACACGAAATTATCACGTGGCTAGCGTTTCACTTCATGTGACGTGTATAGACTAAAAATCTCACTTATTAAATCTTGAATAGCAAATAATCCTATATATTTGTTTGGTTAATGCACAAATCGTCGTATTTACAATATTTTACAATTAATGTCTAGCGCACAATCTCTGAGACAAATAGAATGTCAAGTTTCATTGAGATATAAAAATGAGATCTCTTTTGTTTTTACTAGAGGTTGTAGCGCCAGCAGCGTGTTACAGTTATTTTTCCTATCACTAGGTAACGCTAGAGGAGCAAATGATATGCGGAGCTTTGCAAACACTGAACGAGGAAGCTTGCGAGGACGTAATGGATGAAGGAGACGTCAACGAAACTACCGATGAGAGTGCCGGAACGGACGGTGCTTCGTCTCCTGGCCCTCCCATAAGTATTTCAGGTACAGTAGAAATTTGATTAAATTTTGTACACACAAAACATATTTTAAAAACACTCGTTCAAATGATTCGCATGCCTGAAGTTTTGTATACATTTTACGAATACATTTTAACTTTGGTTATCAATTTTTAACCCTACTTTTTACGTAAAAATATCTAAATATTATTATCGAAGTGCTTTCCACTGTTCTTTAAACTTTTGTATTTCAACAAATAGAAGAAAAATTTGTTAAATTTGTTTAAACATGAAAAGAAGACAGTGTTTTGACATATTTAACTATAACTGGTGATGGGATAATTCAAATTGAAAATAATCGAAAATCTGATTTTTTAAATAATATTGCTGGACGTACCCGTTTTCTTAATGATGATTGGTGGATCCAGTACATAGTGCACAGTAGTGCCTTCACATGTCCCATTGAATCGACGTCAGTTTTTTAACATTGCGTTTACTTCGTGATCAGATTATTAGAATCATTCATAACCTAAGAACCGGATTATTGCAGTAATGCGATTTTGCCCATCACTCACTATTATAACCCCACTTAAAAACATATATATATAATGAGTCTCACCCTCATAAACTCACATAAGAAATTTAACTTCTTTAGTTTTTAATGTTATAATTACGACAAAATTATTACACATTTTAAAATGGCACTTTGATGCTTATGTCGCGAAAATTCTCACATGGACAGATCGTCATATTCATTCCATAGTTTTATTGACATACTATAATCTACAGACAAACATTTTTGACATGAATTGTCTGTAGTATATCATCATAACCTCACATTATGTAACGTTTCAGCATATACTTGTATTAAAAAATGTTTAATCCGAAAATTGTTTTGATATCTGAAAGTAGAGAATATGATTTTTTATATTTTCCTTTCCGAATTTGCATGAAATATATATTATGAGTACCTACCGTTTGTACGTCAAATTACAGAAATTTTAAACGTCAGATTCTAGCTGTTCATCCTCGTCTTACTATTTTGCGAATCAAAATGCAACACTATAAACTTCTGTTCTTGTCAGTTTCATGTAATTTAGGGGACAAACTAACTTTCATTCATTTCCCCTCGATTTCTTACATTTTTCAAACAGATACGTCGCTAAAGAAGTTAAACTTCAAAAACACTAATCGATAAACCACTAAATGTATAGCACTCTTTTTACACTATTTTAATAATGAACCATCGACTGGTGTAGGTACAATGCATGAACCAAATGAAATAGCAAGAACTAGTGACCATACTGTAGTGTTGGTGCCACCCACTCCGACCACTGAAGTGGAAATAGCTAATTCGATTTCTTTTATTAATTCACATTCAACAATCGAAGGAAGAGTGCGTTTCACAGATATTCAAGATTCTTCAAATCTCTAATGGAAACTTTTAGATAATGAGAATGTTTTAAGTTTCTTTGTGCCGTTTTCGCAAATTTGAAACGAAACATAAATGATTTTTCGAGAAAATTCTTTGTTGTCGAAATGCAGTAATAGATGAAAACTAGCTGATATTGAAAGTACGGTGTACTATAGCACTTTAGCTAATAGCAAAGTTTTCGATTCGTTCACACAGTCGGTATACATTGCCTTCTTGTTCTTAGAAGTAGCTCAGTGCAGCGTTGAACTGAGTGTGTTTTTTTAAAAGTGTTTCAAAATTATGAGAAATACGGTTTTATAATAATCGTAATAACTTGGAAAGGGCTTGTTAAAGAAAATGGTTGGAATAAGTATAGCGCTATGAATACTAATAAATTTTGGTGAAGGTTTTAAATACTACACTAATTTATAATTAATTTAATAAATTAAAAATATCATCCATATCAAAATCATTTAACCTTGTCTAATGGGAATCTTTGGTTATAATAATAATAGGCGTATAAATTTGGAGGTGTGGCAACCGAATTTTGCTGTGCTTTGATATTCTGATATCAGATGTCACAACATGTAATCCTAATACTGAGTTTGAATGAGTCGAAAACACCATTAGGGAGTTCTGAACATGAACGCCATGCTTATATATAATAATAAAAAAAGAATGGAAATATTTACAGCATTATTTTTATTTCGTAAAAATTTTAAAACAGCTTACCTTTTGGTACTTATACTTATTAAAAAAAATTTTAAGTAAATATTTCGAGCGTCTATAATTTTCAGTACATAATATATTTATTGATTTTATTTAATACAATAAAATCAAAGAGCCGTGATGTATATATATTTTTAAAAAAATAGAATGGAGATTCGTATAAAATTTAGATTTCAAATTCAATTTTTTTTTGTAAATATATTCATTAAGCCTTCACGTCTCAAAGAAATACTGTATGTATAAACACGTGTGCACTTTTAGTTCAGAAAACGTAAACTAGATAGTGTTACGTAACTCCACAGATTTGTCATTTATT
Source organism: Venustoraphidia nigricollis (assembly GCA_034508555.1). Classification (NCBI taxonomy): domain Eukaryota; kingdom Metazoa; phylum Arthropoda; class Insecta; order Raphidioptera; family Raphidiidae; genus Venustoraphidia; species Venustoraphidia nigricollis. Next base: position 2,896,700 of record JAVRKA010000049.1, on the reverse strand, counting down.
TATGTGTAAAAATTACTGTCGAACAAATGCATTTAGCCGCGTTGTTTCTTACGCAAATGCACGTATTGTTTTCATATAAAATTAAAAACTTGTCAGAAAACGGTCATTCCATATATTAGTATTATTTAATTGTTAATAATGATTATATTATTAATTTATATGGTTTCGAACTTCATTGTTTTTTAGTTGTCGCAAAATCACGTTTAACGCTATTTGATTATTTTCACTAATATCATTTCAATCTTCTCAATAATTATTTTTTTTTAACAAAACATAATTTACCATTAACACTGTGAGTCCTGTTAACAATAAAAGACAGTAAACTTTTTTTTTTGGGGAGGGGGGCACGATCACTTATGAAAACTTACAATGCAAAGAGTATCGCCAGTTTAAAATTTTGAGGGACCGGACGCTACTTTGAGGGGATTTCAGATTTCCTCTCTTCCGTCGCCAGTACCCGTAACATCTGTGGGTCCGCTCGCTTAAAAATATACTTGCGTGTATAATAATATCATAGATTTAGGCTAAGACTGGACAAGCAACTGAGAAAATGCTTGTTGGATCCATAACTTACTGATTTGATGGTCTGCTCAAAAATTGTTAGTTAGAATGTACTTATTATTGTTATAAAATTAGACTGGGGCTGATCAAAGAAATTTCTTAGTAGCAAAATGATGGCCGATTAGGATCTGGATCGATTAATTAGGAAAAAATGAGTACCAAAGAAAATTGACTTACAAAAAATTCGTGCAATATTGTATTTAATGTATCATATTAATAATTTAACAATGTATATATTTTTGTGCCATTTATTTATTTCGCTTAACATGTTATCATAATAATAATTGCTTTTATTGAATTCACTTGCTTATAATAATACGTAATATGTATGTTAATATTATAATTTTATTAGTTTTTCAACAAACTACAATGCAATTTTAATAATAATTATGTCTTGATATTCCAGAAAGGCTGTGTAATATTCTGTTTAAAAAATATTACTTAATTCTAAAATAGGTTTATTTATGTTAGGTGATCCAAAGAATAAATATGCCATTTTGTTTGTATTGATTTTAAGGTTCGTCACAGGTTCACATACCGTTTTTTGAGCTGAGTACGGCGAATTTATGGAAGGTTCAGCCAGCGCCTCGAAATAGTGTAGAAAGTACTAAATACCATACTAAACGCATTCATATGTTATTTAGTACCTTTTACACCACTTAGAGATGCTGGATAAGCTTTCAATAGCGTCTCATAGAATCGTCAATCCAGTTAAAAATAAAAATCAGTGTTCGAAGCCGCATATTTATCAACATGTGCGTTCGAAATGTGCATATAAATTGTTCGTGAGCACTCGAATGTCGGTGGATACGCGGTTTTAAATGACGTACTTACCTTTAATACATAGGACTGTGATGACCTTACAATTTTATGTAAAAATATGATTTGCCTAAATATACCAAAAATAAATGAAGTAAATATTTTTTTCTTTTTAAAATTTTACTGTAAATAACAAATATTTTACTAGAAGATAAAGATATATTAGCTGTAAATTTAAATTGTAAATATTTGATTTGTCGTAATAAATATTCATATTTTGTTTCGACTCGTCTGCGAAAAATAAAATGGTTCAGTTTACCAGTTGCATTTGTAGATCGATTGGGAGAATATATTGATATTAATATGGCAGTATTTTATTTGGAACACTATTGATTGGAATGTTTTAGTTGTAAAAAATGAACAAAATTGATTTATTTATTTATAATTTAAAAAAGAATAAATTCTAATGTAACTGTAAAAGTACAAAAATAAAATTTAGTAGTATTTCGAAAAATGTTTTCTTTTCTTTCTTAAGTTGAGTGAATTCAATATTGCTTTGCATCTTCCATAACCTTTTTTTTGCTTTGTTTTTTTCTTGTTTGCTTTGTTATAATTTCTGTTTGCAGTTTGCACTATTTTATAAAATAAGTGGGAAAAGTAATATATTCAGAATGTCTCCTCGCCATATTTATTCCGTTATGGAAGTAAATAGTAATATGGAATGATACCTCAATTTTGAATGTTTTTTTGCAGTTAATTTCGAAAGGTAAGTCATTGTTCTAAATCTTACTTGCACAATTTAAATAATATAGTATCAATAATTTCTGTATATACAAACAAAATATAACGGTTTTTTATTAATTTACTAGTATTGGAAATTGTTTACTATTTACTTCTAATAACATGGCACACTTTTTTGTAGTTATACTTCTTTTGGTGCATTGAGGATAAAGTTTTCTCTGTTACGGAAGTTGAGCAAGCAGCATGCAACAAAAATGAGACACCATGAAGTTAGTTGTTAAAGTGAACAGGCTAATTTGTAGCTATATTTATCATCTCCCTAGACATCCTATTTTTTTTTATCGATGTGAATATCAATTATCACGATCACGCCAAAGAAATATAACTTTTGAGGCGCGTACATAAATACACCCACCGTTTTTTTAAGTCAGGAACACACTGTAGGTATTTTACTATACATCTTGACATTTCTGATTGAGCAAGCAAATCAAGTGAAGTTATCGTTTTAAATCGCCTTTGTCATTTCGTTCTGTTTGTCATGGCCAAATGTGTAGATCAAGTTCAGCGATTTGTACGATTTGTGAAAACTTTGACGATACGTCCAAAAAATTTCAAAATGAGCATAACCAACAGCTGTTGCGTTTTAAGTTGTTAATGCAAAACTATTTTTAATTTCAGTTCCAGAAAATTTTAGAAAACCACAGGCTATTGAACCTATACAGGTACAACGCCAGTCTGTGAGCTTCTATCAAGATAGCCCAGGTAATTTTACAAGCTAAGGGCTTATTAAAATATTTTCATAACAAGCATTTGATCTGTTTTATTTCTTTTTTTTGTGAGCATAATTATGTTAAATGCGTCAAGAGTACTAGCCCAAGTGTGTATATTTTCCTAAAATACTTATTTTTAGTGTTGGTGGACATTTTAATGTCCAGAGATGAATTGAAAATATATATCGTGACATTTTTAACTGTCAGCAATATCTAAATAAAATGATGGCGCGTGATCTGATTGGTAGTACCAGTAGTATTATAGTTATATTAGCCAATTGCATTACGCGCCGTCAAATAGCAAAATGCAGTTTGGGTCTCAATCATGCATGTTTTTTCTCAAAAAAAATATGCAGTTTGAAATTTTTGTAAAAAAGCTTCATAATTTGTCCGTTTTTTTTCGGACACGGCCCAAACGTTTAAAAAAAATAAATATCTGGACGTTTAGCAACACTACTTATTTTTATTGCAGTATCTTCGCTGAAACGTCAACTTTATTTTTAAGATAAAAAAACACAATAAAGGTGGGCTAAATTGTGTACATAACTTGTATATAAGGATCTCTTTTCTTGTGTAGCTTAAGTCGAAATTATGTCTGGGTGTGAATATAGCGTGCATTAATAGTAATCGATTCTTTGAATGTATTGCAGTTTTTATTTTGATACATGGAATATATATCTGTATATATAGCAAAATATTTCCGATAAAGTCTAACCAAAATAAATATAAATATAATTCTAGATATTGAGACTTAATCGAATTCGTTTATAAAAATCTAAAATTATTACGCCTGTATATCTTCGCTACTGCAGCAGTGATCTATTCACTTCCGCAAGTAATATTTTTTTTACAAACGTTGCGTGTACGCATGCGCGACAAAAAATAGAAGATCAACAAATTTCTAGTTTGCCAGGCGAGAATCTGAACGATTGTGTTGGGGGTATATTGACTACGGTGATATAACAGTGCCATGAACTCATTAAAATATCATCATGATGATAAATCGGGATTCTTATGAAAATCATACAATCGGAAAATTCTAAAATGGCTGCCTGTAATAAATAACACATCTGGACTTATATTTGATATTTACAATAATTTATGGTTCCTGAGTGAGCTATAAGTACACCGAGGATATCCTTATTCACTTGCTTTTGCACAAATTTTGTTATTTCTTCTTTTTCATGTTTTGTGATTCACAGTATTTTAATGTTGTCATTCATCGCTCTCATCTTTACTTTTTTTGTCAATATTATGTATGAAACGAAAAATTTGTGTTTACCTGTATTTTTATAATAATCTTTCCTTTCATTTATCTTCCAAAATATTAATTAATATTTGTTTTTGCATGCATAAAGCGCATATTATGTCATCGTTGTTTTAAATTAATTTTTAACAAACTCAATTTTAATTTAAAAAAATCTGCTTTGTGTGTACAGTACAATTAATTGTATCGACCATTTTCAATTGATAATTGAACTTTGAGTGTTAACTAATTGTTTAATAATACAGATTCTATAAAACAAATCATTATTACAGGTCACCAACTGAAAGACATATTTTTCGGTGAATTCAATCAACAAACACAACCAAACCAAAATCAATCGAAACCTTTATCATACACGGAGGTGTCGAAAAGCATCGATTTACAAGAAACGGGCGGGACTTTGCATAGCTCGATGTACGGTCAAAATTCTAAACATGAAAGCATAAAGCGGGGCAGAGTACAAAGTCCCGGTATGCAATTACAACGGCCATTGTCATTCCCTAACGCTGTCGAAAGCATAATGGAATCGCAACAATCGGGCTGCATATCTGCCGTTCAATCAGAACGGTGCATGTCTCATTTGTCTTATGAAAAAATGACACCGACGACTAGCTTAGATAAACTCAAAGATAGATTTTTAAGTCTGAAAGGTGCCACAGGTATGGGTGCTGAAATAGATAGTGATGATGAAAGCACTCCCTTAGTATCGGATAAATCAAAGTCAGAGATCACGAGCGCCGCGGAAAGCCCCATGTCTGCCGATTCAGTTTCGTCACCGCATGCGTCGTTTTACAGACACAGTAAATCGGCGAGTAGCAATCAAAATTTGACAGATTATACTGATATTGCTTCACCGACAAACAGAATGATGGAATTTCCTGTTAATCATTGTATGGATTCGCCAAAGGGAATTGAATTGCAAACCCAAGGTGCAACTTGCATGACTTTATCGCCTAATATGACACCTGACGGTTTAATTCATGAAGGTTATCTTTCGAGTTCTACTAGCGATATGTCACTGTCGTGCGCATTGGAATCAAACGGAAGCTCTTATCAATTAGTTCCGCTGCAGAAGAAAGGAAGTACGGTTAGCGTAAATAGTGCAAGTAGTAGATCTGAAGTTCGCTTACAGCGACAAAATTCTATCGATGAAATTGGTAATGATAGAGATATTTGGAATGATCCTGAAACTATTGTATGATAGAACATTTGCAATCAGATTTTACTTCAAGTTGTTTGGGAAATTCTAACATTTGCAATGAATCTGGTTTATATATCGACAAACAATTTATAGAAATTAAGTAATACACACTCGACGACTGAGCTTAGGAAAATCACTTCTCATTTAATACGAATAAATTTTGCAAAGAATATTATTTTGGTGTTATTAGGATATAACAAAAAGATAGTAACGCTAATGACTTCCTTATTTTTTAAGACCGCCAATTGTGAGTGTTTGGTCCTAGTTGTAACTCATATTTTAATTTTGGTATTATTTTTAATAATAAACTAAAACCCCCATTGATGGCTGAGGCTTTTATCAGTTTTCGGGTTGAAAGAGGGAATTTGTAATTGATGAGCATGAAAACGTCATATACAGATTGTATCAACTTAAAGCTGTCCATAGGGCACTCTGTGTGTAAGACAGAGCTCTATATACAAACGATAAGTAAGAGTGAGAAAATGATCGCTAATAGGTAGTAATTACTGTGGTTACTGTAAAATAAATTTAAATAAACGTCTTTGTTTTCTAAGTAAAAATAGCCATTTTATCAATTAAGGATGATTTGTCGGTACAATCGGAAACAAAAGTTAATGACATTTGCACCAAATTCATATCTTTTAATATCTGTTGAAATAAATGATTTAAATCAACCATTTTTTTTATAATTTAAATTTTGATATTAAGTTTCTAAAAGAATAAAATTTAGTGGTCATTTTAATAATATTAACATAAAAATCTCAATATAAGTGAAAATTGTAAAATAACTATTGTTTGTGACTGTACCTTGAATTTAACTTTAAAAAAATAAAAACTTAATTTTTTTTTGTCACTGATCATCGTCACAAATTATCCCAAAAATTAAAGTAAAAAATTAGGAGACAAATACATACGTTCGTAAATTTCCAATTTAATTTTATTTTATTTAATTAAATAAAATAATTCTTGTTTTTATTCAGGAAAGCGTGACAACATCGCACCATTTTAATAGTTGGTATTATCCAATTTTAGAAAAACCTGACAGACAATATCGATGGAAAGGAAAAATTGTCAGCAAGAAAATTTATTTACAACGACGTAAACAAATTGAATTACCACAGAAACGTAAACTTGATGTTTGCGACGTTGCCACGTTTTCTTGTAATTCATACCGTTTATTCAAAAATACGGCAAATATTACTCATTTTTATTATTTTTCTCTGTAAATAATATTGAAACTACCAATTATTAATCGCTTTTATGTTTCTTGGATATTTAATCTATTGATTTGAAATTTTTGGAATTTTTCACATCATAATTTCATTATTTTTTTTTCATTTAAATAGGTCTGATAGCATGTTTTCCATTTAACTACGTGTTAATTTGTTGCAACTAATAAATGTTATAACTTTTCAACGGGCTTGTAAAAAAATCCCAATTTTTTTGAGGAGCTTTAGTAGACTTGCCAGAATAGTATATTTTTTTTCCAATCGATTTTCATCATTTTCAGTATACCGACAAATCATCCTTAATGACAGTCTGTAGTCACTACCGAAATTATTGATAAAATGGCTATTTATACTGTTCACGAAAAAATCCAAATAATTAAATGGTTTTATGGTGGTAATTCAACCGCCGACGTAATAAATTTATTTGTAGCTGCCTTTGAAAACAGACCGACTTCTTCTAATAATTTAAACGAACTAAAAATACAAATTTCTAATGCATGTCAGTCCGTTGACCATGAGATGTTAGCCAATGTGAGGAAAAGTATTTATAATCGATTAGGTTATTATTTGGCAGAACGTGGAGGTCTTTTCGAACACTTAATAAATTAATTATTAAAATTATTGTTCAAACTGTTGTTAATAAATAATACGAATTAATATTACGGTTTAGTTGTTTTAGTTTGTAAACTGGTAAAAAGATTTACAAGTATTATTTATTTACAGTAATCACGGTAACTATTAGCGATCATTTATCTCACTCTTACTTATCGTTTGTACATAGTGTTCTGTCTTACACGCAGAGTGCCCTATGGACAGCTTTGAGTTGATACAATCTGTATATATAAGAGCATCTCCATTATCTTTGCTATTCTTATCAAATTTAAAAGCTTTTGTTTTACCTTATACAGCGTTAGATTTACTTCAGTGTTTCATACATAAAAATATAATGGAACATTTTTTATGTTGTGTAATATGTATAAATATACAGAGAAAAATTAAAATAACAGTTGAATTAATCTGGTCATTGATGAAATGAAGAAAAACGTAAGAAGTTTGTGGTATTAGAAATGTTTTCGTCCATTTTGACTGATGACGTTTAGCATATTAAAACAGTGATCCATAATTTTTCTTTAATTAAAATGGAAACTTAATTTTTTATCGGCAACCCGAATCAGACTGGAAGTTGGGCGGCTGGGCAAATACCCGATTGGCCAATATCCTATAAGAGTAGTCACTAAAAAAAGGGTTAGTTGAAAGTATAAAAATTCCGTTTTTTTTTTAATTGTAAATAACTTGGAATGTGACCGATCAAAGAAGTTGCTAAATGGTTGCTTAACTGTTTGAGCATCAATGTGTTAAAATTTAAATTAGCATGGGACTCGTGGACCTGTACCAAATACGTAACGAATATGAGGTTAGTCATGAGGTTAGTTTATGTTTCCTTTGCTGTTTCTACTAAAACATAACGGGAATGAAAAGTGCCAATCGTAGCTGGTGGTTTTGAACGAAACATTTACACTTCAACAGCTCGCAGGTCCGATAGCCCTAAGTCATATTGAATTGTTCAAATGTGAGTAAATTTTTTTGCGCATATTAACTCGTCTGGAATTCCCATAATGGATGGAGCTCAGTGGTTTAAACTTAATGCATGTAAAAGAATTTTCAAAAAGAAATTATTTAAGATATAATTGTATAACATGCCTGTTTTATTTAATGACATAATAAGTAGTCACTTTCTAGTGACTTGAATATTTAAAAAATATTACAATGTTATGTGTAAATAAATATAAATATGTATATAACAATTGTTAGAATTTTTGAAATTTAAAAATAGGTATTATTGTTTTAAAAATATAGTTTTGGCTCTAGTTTTCAATTATACAATGGTCTCGAATTTAACTTTTATCTTGTCAGTTATTTTATAAATGGACTTTGCTCAGTGCATTATTTGGCCAGTCTGCTTCTGTAAGATAATAAATATATATTCCAATCATGCAATGCATCACGGAAATTGTGTCGGAGCGTAGCGCCGTTATTAGTGTGTAATTAAGTATGATTTTCTAATCCTAATTTATAGAATCAAAATACACATTCCAATTTTTGGTTGTTATTTTGATTCAAGAAATAAGTAATAATAGGTCATAGTTCATTAGTTTAATATGTTAACACTTTAATTATAGCGCCACAACTTTGTGCATTTCCCATGAAACATTGCATGATTGGAATACCTATTTTCATATTATCTTAATATGCTTCTGGTTTTGAATGTACCTTATTTAAAATAGATTTTAACAAATCGATCTCGATGATGAGGCTATGTTGACTTAACGTCGCATTTACAACTTAAATACATTATATTGTTTTTATATTTACTAAAAATTTATATACGATTTTATTGATTTGTTCCTATTTTTGGGCGTTATGTTGACGAACTCTAAGATTTAATAAGCAAAGCTAAAACGATAAACGGTTAACGCTAGTTGTATCGACAATGGGATTGTTAATAATTCATTTTAAGAATCGAAAACAGGAGTAATATTTTTTCTTATTTTAACTCGAATTGATGTGTACAGATAATTCCCGACCTTACGAGTTGATTCGTTTCTGGTGCGCGCTCGTAAAGGGAGAACTAGCTGCATAGTTATATTAGCGAAATGTAATTTAAGTGCATACTTTTATTTTACGAGAAAGTTACTGATTTTTAACGCAGTATACCATTAATGTGATACATTTTGGTATTTGAAAAATGTTTATTAGACATTAGGCAAATATTAAATATCTAACAGATCTGTTCATTTTTTTAACATAAGTACAGACTCCGGGAAAAATATAAATTGTGTAAAATGTGTTATTTTTGTAAATAAAAGTTGCCGCAAGATGTCACTTGCGATAGAACACATACGTAATTTATTATTACTGTTATTGAAGTAAATCTTAATTTCTGCTTTTAAAATGGTATAACTCTGATAGCGTGTATTTAATGTCTATTTTCCAGTAAAAATATACGCTCAATTTTCTTAGGTGCAAATTGAATTATTTACTTAATCGGTAGATGTAGAATAGTTAGCGAATGACTGTTAATAAATTCAGCGTAGTTTACCAGTTTGCTATATTTTATAATATGAAATCAAAATGGTAAATGCTGAATTCGTGCTCTTACCAGGTTCGGGGAGAGTTGAGGTAAGTCTGGGGAAAATTTTCGCCTGAATATCGGGAGAAAAATAAAAAGTATAAAAGAGTTAGATCGCTTACAAGGAAGTGTAAATAAAAGTTTTCAGTAATCTTTAAAGTGGATCGAGCTCAGCACACCGGGGTCCAGACCCGGAAATTTGTACCCTCTGCTCTTCTCTCTGTTATTAGACCTGGCTCTTACATTTTTATAGTTTAAACTCTGGATAGATAATCAACCCTTTCAGGGAAGATTTGTAACTTATTATTTTCACAATTACGTAAATCTTATTTTAAATTATTTTTAGAACCGTATTTAACTTTCTGGTTAAACGCAGTATTATATAGCTTAAGGTGAATATTGTACTTATATTTTTTCATTATTCTGTTATAATTTTAAAATAAAATTATTATTGAAAGTTATATTTGTTTTATTTATTTTTTCAAATCATAATAAATTCCTTTTCAATGAAGACATGTTTTCATCTCTGTTTCATTTATTCTTGTAAATTTATAAAACTCGATTTTTAATAATATAATTTCTAATAGTTTCTAAATCACGTACATAAAATATAATAATCGCTTAAATATGTAACAAAAAACAGTTGAACCAAGGTTAACATTTCTGGTGATCAAATCAAGGATTTAAATTTGAACATTATTTTGTTCATTATAACATTAATTCTATTGAACAGACCTAGTGTAAAGGCGCCAGTTTGGCTGCAACGAACAGAACAGCTTGAGCGATTATTTATATAATCGATTTAAACTACTGATAAATATAGACATTCAAAATTTTCAAAAGATCGTTTCAAATGAACTGTACAGTAATTAAGTAGTACATACATCATAAGGTATTCTTAAAAGAATCAATTGTTAAATACTTTGCACAGCCGTGTTCATAAAGCGTGTCAAATAACATGTTTTTATATTCTTTCAAGCATGACTTGTAACATCCTTTAACAATTATTAATTTGCTTCTGTTGAATTTACCGTACCTACAGAAATTTGTACACAGAAACTGCGTTTTTGTAGAAGTGTATGTACCTACTTTTTGAAATTTATTTAAATAACTCATGCTATATTTGTATTGAAACGGTACATTTTTTAAATTTAATTTTTAGGAATGCATTAAATATTAAATACACACATTTCTATGAAATGATATATATGTTGTAAATGTAATTATATAAGAAAAAATATTTTATAATTAAATTCTGCAGTCATGACTAATGTTTTTTTAGAACTAGTTGAGTTTGTTATAATAGTGCATAAATAAAAACTTTTCTCTAATGAATTCAGTAAAGAAAGCGTAATTTCAGCACAATATTATATTTTTATCAAGGAGAAAATAGAAAATCAATAGTAAAAACAAATTTTCAAACGCTTCTAGTGACGAGTAACGTATCGTATCGATTATACGCAGTAGTTATGGGTTAGACAAGAATAGAAATACAACCTCGTTTCTAGTATTGGGTCAAAATATTTCAAGTAGGGATGGTGTGAAAATTGGTTGTGCGAAATATTCAGTGCGTTTTTAACGCCACAGTTAAAAAAATTGTACAGAAATGTGTGTATAAAGATTATATTTTCAGTTTTATTTTAATACTGTTAACATTTTGTTATTTTTTTTAAAAGTTATTAAGTTCTATTTAATAGGTGTGGTATTTTGTTTCGAATTTGTCAATAGTGGGTGTTCAACAAACCCATACAGAAATGTCTTTGTCTAACAAACAGAAGACAGATGATCAGCGTAGTGCGCTATTTGACCGTATGCACATACATAATGGCGGATCAAAGAATTTAGTCTGTCACAAAAAGCACGGATTATTATAAATATTTTTTTAAAAGACCTTAATTAATATTTATGCACGGTTTTATGTTCCCGATTAGATAATTTTATTCTATATTTAAATAATTGTGTCTCGTGTTAGTGGTTTGTGGACGTGTAAAAATGTCTGGGGAACAAGTACAACAGCGAGAACGTGAAATTGCTGCAGAGGACAGTATTAGAGTAGTGTGTAGGTTTCGACCCCTTAACGATTCAGAAGAAAAAGCTGGATCGAAGTTTATTGTAAAGTTTCCATCTGGTTCCGATGAAAATTGTATTTCAATCTCGGTAAGTTTTTATACATGATTTGTAATTATCATAGAACCTACATTCAGTCATTCCATCGAGCACGATTATTCTTTTATTAGACATTCCGTCATCGTCTAAACTTTAAACTATTCTATTTTTCTTGATATTTCTACAATTTTCTTACATATTTATAAGAAATATTAAATATCAAAATTTACAAATATGTTAAAAAAATTGTTTTTGAGAAATAACGTCTACCGAAATGCTGTTCACGGTTCAAAGAATTTTTTTGAACGATCCTTTTTTACTTGTTCTGCTCTTCGGTTTGCCGTATTACTTACGTTTTTTAAATATTATGACTAGAGTTCATTCAAATTTTGACAGTGTCATCGATTTATTTTTAAAGTTATTTCGGCACCAAATTACAAAGTGTACTTTAATTTATTTTTATACCCCGGTCATTCCCATGAGTAAGAAGTGCTATACTATCTTGAATAGAATTACCTAGATTTAAATGTTATGACTAATTTCTTGATATCATTTCCGTAAATTAGTTATAAACCGTATAATTTTTCTTTTGATTGTATTTTAACTTTTTTGTGTTACTATTTTATTTTTTTAAATTTAATGGAATTTTGTATGAATATTTTTTTGTTGGCGATAAATTATTAGTACTTGACTAATCAATATACATATCTACATAATTTACTTGTTACGAATATGGGTCATTGTAGTATAATTTTCTTTTTCAAGTGGGCGTACCAGAATATAGTATTTATTTTAACTCATTCACAGATTCTCTTAATTATTTCTGTTGATTTTTTTTTGTTTATTCACACTTTTGGGAGCCTTCAAATGTTTTCCAAATGGCATTTAGTATTTTGTGTTGAATGAGACTAGGTCACTGTAAACAAAAAATGGCATACCAAATAAACTTTTTCTAAGTACAGAATAAGACGCCCTGATTCAGATAAGCCAAAGATAAGTTCTACATGACATTTAGTTTAGACGCTAGGGGCGTTCAAGATTTTTTTTGTCGCAAGAAACTTTAAACAGCCATAACTTCTAAACGCAACGGGATACAGAGGTGGGCATACGCTTTTTGGAACCGGTGTTTCTTTTCTACCAGCATCGATAATTTGAAAAACATCTGATAGACTTTTTACTTTTTAGAAAGACAACATTTTAATTTTAAACTGTAATTCTCCGTGTTCCACATTTAACAGATAGAAAAAATGGTCACTTTAACCTAGGAAAACGGATCAGGAAAATTGTAATAATCTTATAATTTTTGATTATGACGGGTTGCTACCCACCCGGACTTCCCCAGACTTGTCCTGTGTTTAGCTTGCGACTAGCTCTAGCGACATGTTTTCCGCATAAAACATACAAACATACATCATAGCCAGGGATAAAATACATTATCTACAATTATTATGCGTCTAAACTTAGACATAGGAACCCTAATAAGTATATTATGTCTTAGGCAGGCATAAAGCTTCAGAAAATGCCTCTAGAGTTCGCCGACTAAACACGTGAAAAATGATTGTCTCTATCCCAAAGGCCTTCGGCATATAAGCGTAAAAAAGATAAATAACCGTCCAGGTTGTAAATATGTTAATTGAAAACTGTTATTACATTTACACCTGTCTAATTTCCGGTAGTATAATTCACAATAAACATAACGATCTTTTTCATGTTTGTGGCTCCAGTATCTACTTTCAGAAACTCGTCGTATTATAATCAAACCAGAGTCTTGCTTGAAATCACCGGATGGTCGTGAACAAGTTTTGCAGTGGCCTGAAGAAAGATTTTGTGTCTGCAACATCTGCCATGGAATCATTTGCTGGCGGGTCAAGAATGTTTCTGGAAAGGCAACAAATCTTTCTTCAGGTCTGCGCTGTACTCGTTGGCTTAGAACTTACCTTGGTTTCCGGGCTTGTAGGCTGTGATCCATTGATATTTCTACTTGACTTTTCGTCTACAACTGCGGTAGCCATTATCAAAGGCTGCTGCCACGCCGTCTCTGATAATGTCTACTGCAGTTGTAGACGAAACGTCATGTAGAAATACCAATAGACCACTGCCTACAAGCCCGGAAACCAAGAAGATTTGGAACAACGCCGGCCGTGAAAACCGACACACTTGAATTACCTTGGCTTCATCAGAAAACAAAACATGCTTCCAGTTTAATTATTCCTCCAGTACAATCGAACTCATGTGTTTTTAACATCAGCTATTTTCAACTGATTTTAGTCAAATATTTTCAAGTTTTAAGTCCCTAAGTCTCATGCAGAGTGTCTCCTCCTACGCTGCTCAACCAATGGAAAAATGCGTTTGAAACTCTTAACCTCAAATTAATTAAGATTTTTCCGTTTGAATTATGACTGCCACCGGCCACGAAGTGATGACAGAAACGGACTTGAGTCTTTGCCATACCTTATATGCGTAGCAAAAATATCTAGTATTTCTCAAAAAAAAAAAAAAATTGAGAATAGTTTGGTTATTTAATATATTTGGACATAATTGCCGGTCCTACGCCATGGCGTTGTTGGCGTGGACTATATTGTGGCTTTGAAGGAGGGAGGAGAGTTGAAAATACTTGAGTCGATTAGTCCCGACAAACTAAAAATACACAAGTTCTGTTGTATTTATTAAAAATATAATAGAGGGCTGTATATTTTGTGTTGGTACCCAAGTGAGGGTAAAATAATTTTCGACTACAAAAAATGTTATTTGTATCAAAAACCAATTTCGGTTTTGAACTGCAATTATGGTCGCCCTTTATGTATTCAACACAGAAGAATATCGGCGTCCTATTTATGTAATTGTGTTCAGCATGCAAAGAGTAATTTGACACGCCACCGAACATATTTCGACTGTCACGAATAAAACGCTTCCTATGTAAAAGATGTTTCCATTTCGGAAACTTACATAAGAACACAGATTGGCTCTGGGATAATGGCATTTCAATATAATATGATAACTATTAACTGAATGTGACAAGCAAGGTTAGTTGTTTACAGAGGTTGTCTCGTTTCATCTGAACAATCAGCGTAAGCGCGGGAAAGACGTCAGCTAGCAGACCGTTTATTTTTCTATAGACCTGTAATGACACAATCAAAAATGTCATTTATATATTTAACCATTAGTATTGTAAATATCTAAAACAACAATTTAAGAATTGCAAATAACAATATTCTGCCTTTGATTTCTTTGACATTTGTTAAATACTGCCATTAAAGTTTATAATTAACGACCGTTGCCACGCAATCAATTGACAGGTCCCTCCACTACTATCCAGCGGATCGAGGTAACCTCTGTAACTTACTAACTTTGGTGACAAACTTGGTCAAATTACATAACATTTGAATAGGTTTTAAACTGGCGACCTGCTTCGACTTTATACGGGAGCTGTGCATTTATTTTGATATTCTTTAAAATATGATCCGTTATTTTTATATCGGTTGTTACTGTAAACTGTAACATAGTATCGTAGTTTATGTGTCTCGTTCGTAAGTGAAGGTATTATTCGAGGGCGTGACATATGCTAAAACGAGAGACTAGCGGGTTTTAATAGTTATTCGAGTCATAATATAATTACGAGCAAGATACATACTATATTTTTTGCGCGTGGGTAGGTACCTCGTATAAAATAGCTGATTTTAAAATATGGGACATAAATATTCAACCGAAAGCGAATAGAACAGACGTAGGCAAACTACCTGGAGATTACTCAGTAAATCACAGTGATTTTCGAGCTACTTTAAGTATAAATACGTTGATCTTTAATTTAGTATACGGTCTGACAAGGAGCGGAAGAAGGTCAACAGTTCGACAGTTAGCGAATCCTAAAGGAGTACTATAATAAAATCCTGAATAATTTAAACTGGTTCTTGTTAGTGTATTTGCCATATGACAACATACAGTATTGGCATCGGTCGGATGGCGGGACCTAGGGGTCGGACCAAAATTTCTCGACGTTTTATAACCTCCTAAACACTTTGGCACCATTTTTAAAAATGTTTATATATATGTATATATATATTTATATATATATTTATATATATATTTATATATATATTTATATATATATATGTGTGCGGGCAATAATTTTCGAAAGAGTTAATTGATTTTAACTAAATTTGGCCCACATGTTGGAATCTACCACCGCACGAACCCTATTTAAAATGGGCCTAATCGGGCCATTTTAAGGGTAGTTTTTAGGGGTTAAAAAATGTTTTTGGGCCCCAAAATACCGAAAAAATTCTCCGAATCGTTTCAAAATTGAAATTTAACCCTCTGGTAGTAATTAAAAAGTGTCCCTAAAATTTTGATAAAATCGGCCGGACAGGACCGGACTTACAAATTTTAGGAAAACACTAGTTTGCAGATAGTGAATTATTTACTGAAAGTTGTATATAATTTGGTATAAAGGTTCGATTGATAATAATATTGTAATTAAGAAAAAAAATGTCATTTTAAGGGGTGTATTAAGGAGTCAAATTTTTTATTTTGCCCAAAAACCAACGTAAGTTCGCATAATAAAGCCACACTGCCTGTATAAGCAAATACACTATATTGTCGGCAGGGTTTTGGCACTGCGACCCGGGTTTTTTCTTAATTATCCTTTGATTTGACGTTGACACACAACAAACTACGGTCACGGAGTAAAACACGAAGTAAGATGTCAAGGGATTGGAAACGGCAGAAACTTTTTCATGATTTTTGCCTTCACAAAAACGAGTGCACATGATAGTTCATTTTCTTAACACTAATGATGTTCGGGAATTACTAATGTCCCTAGATTTGATAGCGTACCGCCGTTGTCTACCATTTTGAGGCAAACGTTTCAATTAAAAAATATAAAAGTTTTCATAACTACTAAAAAATAATAAGTTCAAAAATAAATTATGTAGATGACAATCATTTTCATATTCAGAAATACATAAATTACCCAAATTATACTATATCACATGGGTACAATGGATTCCGGTACTTGGTAAATCTACTAATCTAGGAGTTTTACGTTGATGACGTATCGTTTTACCATACGTTTTCCGAGTTCTCCACGCACAGTAGCGCACTCAACATATACGAACACGAACTATAGTTTATCCACCAAATCCAAACCATTTTAAGTATTCCGTACCTTAAAAGGAAAAAAAAACAGAACTCTTATAGGATCACTCGTGTGTCTGTCTGTCCCACTGTCAAAGTCAATCTGCGCCGAACTACTGGACCGATTGAGCTGAAATTTGGTGCACATAACATGTAAGTCGATGACCATAAGACGGACGTGTAACGTAAATAAATGAATTTTGAACATGGGGATCATTTTTTGGGGGTAAATTAGAAAATTAAAAAAAAGTTTGTCAAACTGTGCCGTGTAACATATACAATGAAAGGGTTTGTAGTAAGGGTCTTAAATATATATATTTTTATAATTTTAAAATAAATAGTTTTCAAGTTATTTAAGAAAATAGATGAACAATTGACCATTCCTCCATTCTCCGAAACCACTGCCCCTAAAATTTTGAAAAAAATAGGGAATGTCGGGTTTCACCCATAGTTTACAGGAAAATTGAAACAAAAATCGTGTCTTCAAGTACTCACGGAAAACGGAATAGTACGGAATCCTTTTCTCGCGAGTTCGACTCGCACTTGACCGGTTTTTTTAAATTGCGTTTGAATTTTGAACTCCTTTATATCTATACTTCGTGAAATATGAAAAATCATGACGCCTACTTCATACTTACCTTTTGTTTTTTAAATTGCGCAGTGCGCTTAGAACATTTGGTTTAACGTTTTATCAGGTAATTGCAGTATGATAATCGAATGTCCATGTTTACTCTCGTAACTCTTATCGGTTCCCCTGAACAAAATTTGTCGTGCGACTTTGTGTACGATACAATAAGTTTAATCTAAATTACAAAAGAGCAATATTAGAACCCCCGGATTTAACGTTTATGTTACTGAAGAAAGCATTTTTGTAAAACGTTGAATACATGCATAGTCTGTTGGTAATCGAAGCCTTACGAAAAAACGCCCCGTTCCAGCCTTAATTGGTATTTTATGCCGATTTGCACGCGAATATATCAGATAAATTTGAACTCTCCGGTATCACCCGGCAAGTACGCTTATATTTCCATCATTAAATAGGGTTGTCCCGCCTATCAAAATTTGATCAATTGGAACAGGAATTCAAATATTTCGTTCATATATCATTTCTTTTTATTGCAAACAATTTTAAAAAATGTGACCATTTCCAACTGAACCGCGTTAGCACATCACTTTCGTGCATTGGTAAAGAAAGTATGTCTATGGAAAAAGATGTGTATACCAGTTATCGCATGATTCAAGTCTAAAGAACCAGTGGGCGTGATTCAACTACTGGCAGCTAATCAGCTGAAGCTGTCTAGCGATGACGTATCTCCTTAGCGGGATTATTATTTGTTTTAAATTACATTGGAAAATACACACTTTTGGGAATTGTTTTCTTTTCAAAAAATTGTTTTATTACTATTTGTAACGTAGATTTCTTTTCTAAAAACATGTGGGACGAGCCCTCTGGTACGCCTCACTTTTATTTCCGCTCCGTAACAACCATTAAAGTAGTGGAATTGTCTTCATTGATTTTGCCAAAATTGCTGAAAAATATTTAATAACACGGTGTAAAAATAGCAAATATGCTTTTTTTTGGATTTAAGCACTTTTTTGTCAAAACTGCGCCAGTCTAATGTAAATCCGGCTTTAATTATACCCAGTCGAGATTAGTGAAGTTTATCATTTAAGAACAAATACAATTAAAATTTCACGCATAGCTGAAGGACAGTCTATTGTAGAGGTAGCTAGGCCAAGGTCATTCCAGATGGAATGAACGAGCTATGGAATGAGCAAAGCGACCACGAGGGAAAGGGATATCTGTGCTATTGATTTTCTACCAACTGTCTGATAGTATACTGTAGTGCCTTTATATGGATGTTAGCAACCTCATCTCAATTATTCCACGGATCTCTATTTAATGGAGTGCGTTTAGACGGCTAGACGGCTTGTTCTGTATTTATCAAAAGCGCCATTGCAAATTACTTTTATAATATGTTTTAACTCATATAACCAGCTAAGAGCGTGGGTTTGTGGTGACTCACGAAGCTTAATAACAAATATTACAATTTACGTTTTTTCGTAAAATATAGCAAAAAATGTACAAATTGTTGCATTGTACTTGTTGTAGCCTCGCTTCGTTCGCCTAATAAAATAATACAACACTAACGATTTGTTGACATATTACGTATACTTGTTTATTAACCACACCTTTTTATAAATAAACAGTGGTATTATTAACTTTTTTAAATCAAGTGTTTACCTACAATTTACGAAAGTATCGAAATAATGTTTTTACAGTCGTTGATTGACAATATTATAATATGCCAATCTTTATTAAATATACAGGGTGTATCACACGACTCAGAACATAGAAAATTAGTGAGGGCAACAAGCAAGGCAAATCAACATTGAAACGAATAGCTCTAAAATATAAAATACACACATGGCTAACTAAATTATATGACCAATAATCTTGGCTTTTAATTAAATATAAAAATGATTGTCACTGCGTTGTTTTCCCTATGTTCTCAGCTCTGTGATACAGTCTGTATAACCAGTTAATAAAATTAATAAATAAATAAATAATAAAGTTAATAAAGCTACATTTCTGTATCAACTATCAAGAAATCAATAATAATAATAATAATAATGCGTTTAATTAACGCCCGTATATTAAACCATTACTACCTTTAATTTGTCGTTTCCGTTATTTTCTACATATTTTAAATTTCAACTTAGTTAATAACAATGTGCGAGCGGGCAATTACAGGAACTTAGGATAAGGGGCCATCCATAAATTACGTCACACGGAAATGGGGGGGGAGGGTATCACCGAAATGTGACAATGTGTGACAAGGGGCAGGGGGGGTCAAAAGTTTTGTGACGTCACTTGTTAAAATTTAAAATACTAAAACGCGAAATTTAGAGGTGAATAAAGAACTATAAAAATCTACGAACTTGATCTATATTTATTAATAATTTACTATATTTATTAATAGTTAAGCATTCTCTCTATGAGATTATCTCTCATGCAACATCGTTTATCTGAAATATTGGAATTTATGTTGATTTTATAAGATTATTTAATAAAAATAAGTAAAAAATAAAAATAGCTGTTTTCTCTCGACTATTTTTGAGTGCATGTATAAATTTGAAAAATTTGTGACATCACACCAGGAGGGGGGGGGGGGTTATAAAAATGTGACAACCTGTGACAAGGACGGGGGGAGGGGTTCAAAAGTCTTAAAATTCGTGTGACGTAATTTATGGATGGCCCCTAAGGCAGACAATTTTGTAAGCAGGCCGGTAATTAACCGTGCCTTTGTATAAAGAATCGTCTCAATATTTATCTGGAATTGTTGAGGGATTTCCGGGGAAATCTTCAATAAGAGGGCCGGTGCGGGAATTGCCGTTTTTCGGCGGGAGGCAAAAGGAAAAAACCTTAAACACATCTGCCTCCGCCAGAACTTGAACTAAGTACTCTCGGAATAATATGTTTCTCTCACCACTCATCCAGGCTAGAGAAATAAATTGAAATGATTTTGTTTTTATTAAGACGTTTTTTTGTCCGAAAACTTTCAACGGTTCTCACCTGATTTTCATTTTTTTTTATTGTATAAATTTGTAGAGTTACCAGCTCTGCTTTGTTTTACCATTTTCCTAATGTTGAATCCATATTCAGTAAAACCTCGTTTATCCGACTCTCGATCAACTGGGCCTCCGCGTTATCCGAGACAACGGACTGATCCGAGCACTTCGCAGGTGTATGCTCGGATAATACGGAAAAACTGGGATAAAACGGATGAAACCGCTATATAGTAACAATGCTTTGTATGCCAAAGATTAATCTAATTTCGTTAGATTTTCACGTTTACATACTTTTGTGATTAAATTTCATTCTATCATTTTAAATACATAAAAATCAATTAAAATTTTCGAATTTTTTATTGCTTCCGTGTTATCCGAATTTTCGCTTATCCGAGGTACCTCCTCCTCGCTTTACCTCGGCTAAACGAGGTTTTACTGTGTAGGCTTTGCCCCGTTATCAGCTAGTTTTAAAATGGCAACTTTCATTTGTGTGTGTCTGTCTTCATGTTTTTATTTTTCTTGATTTATTTTCAGGGAAAAGTTTATCTCTTCGACAAAGTATTTAAGCCGAATGCAACTCAAGAGAAAGTATACAATGAGGCTGCGAAGAGCATCGTGTCCGATGTTCTCGCCGGCTACAACGGTACGATATTTGCGTACGGTCAGACGTCATCGGGTAAAACACACACGATGGAAGGCGTGATAGGCGATCCGAATAAGCAGGGAATAATACCGCGTATAGTCAACGACATTTTCAATCATATTTACGCCATGGAAGAGAACCTCGAGTTTCACATCAAAGTGTCGTACTTCGAAATTTACATGGACAAAATTAGAGATTTGTTAGACGTATCGAAAGTGAATCTTAGCGTTCATGAAGATAAAAACCGTGTGCCGTTCGTGAAAGGTGCTACGGAACGATTTGTATCGAGTCCGGAGGAAGTGTTTGAGGTTATCGAAGAAGGAAAATCAAATAGACATATTGCTGTTACGAGTAAGTGTTTTAACATTTCTTCCGTTCTTGTTGTAGCTGTATTATAATCTATACTATTATATAAAGAGATGAAATTTGTTTCTATGTTGGTTTCTGAAGGAGGAGGGGGGGGGGGTAATCTCAATAACTAATTGTAAAAATTCTTTCAGTAATAAAAAGTTACACTATTTTTGAGTGATATAGGCTATATTTTATTTTAATAATATTGACTCTACCAACAGTAATATATATGTTAACAAAATAAAATTACTTGCAATACTGTTCAATATTTGTATTTATATAAAGACGTTTCAACCAACAGTTTTGGTCCTTTTCAATTTTCAGATATAAAATTAAATTACAATTGTTTAAATAAAATTAAAATAAAATATTAAAAACGGTTACTAAATTTTTATAAAAATGATATAATCTATGGTAATAATAATAGATTATATAATTTTTATAAACATTATTTTGTTTTAATTTTATTTAAACAATTGTAATTTAATTTTATATTTGAAAATTGAAAAGGACCAAAACTGTTGGTTGAAACGTCTTTATATAAATAAAAATATCGAACAGTATTGCAAGTAATTTTATTTTGTTAATATATTTTATTTTGATTAAAATTAGTTTTTTGTTCGAAATTTCAATAATTTTAAATTAAGTCGGAAGAAAAAGTGCTGATTGATTGCTTTATCGGCATGCGCTGACCAAATATACGTTATTTTAACAATTATGACAGGTTCAAGCGCGCTCTTAAAGATTTTTTAACAACAAAATGTTTTTACAAAATTAACGACTTTTTTGATTTTTGATGTAAATATTTCTGATTTGTATGTAATATGTATTGACGCATTCTACAGTGCTCGCAGTACTATAGAATAAAGAATCTATCTATGTATATGAATAGATCGAATAGTTTAACTAGGAAAACACTCGATATGTAATATGCTGGAGGCTTAGACTCCACTACTGTTGTCGCTCCCGAGCAGCGCACAGCTCCGCAAGTCAAGACTGTAATACCGTGGAGCCAAAGGCTCCACTACTGTTGTTGCTGCTGTTTCATCTCAATTGCGTGCAAAGTCACGGGTAGCGGTTAGTTTAATAAATGACTGTTTGGGGCGAATAACGATATACCAATCATTAATAACAAATTATTCACACGATAAAATGAGCTTTCATACCACTATTTTTATGCGATTTTTGTTTTTTCTGCTAACGATTAATGTTATGCAATTATTACATTATTTATAAAGCAATAATTATAAAGTATTATTTAGAATGCTTCTATTTTCATTTCACATTGATTGAAGTCACCATATTGTTAACTTACATTAGAAAATTTGTCTAAAACTAATTTGAGTGGTTATTCAACTATCCAAATGAAATGACAGTGTTGTAGTGATTTGTTTTTTATCATGTCTGGCCGACTTTAAATAAATTTAATCAATATATTATGAGGTACTAGGTCCAGACAACTCTGCCAGTTAAACATAAAGTACATGTGTTGATATTTGTTTGCAGATATGAACGAACATTCTTCCCGATCGCATTCCGTTTTTTTAATTAACGTAAAACAAGAAAACTTGGAAAATCAGAAAAAACTCTCTGGGAAACTATATCTTGTTGATTTGGCCGGATCCGAAAAGGTACGCGATTTTTGTTTTAGTCAAGAAGGCTTCTAGTTTTCTTGGCCTTAGTTTTATTTGTGTTTTAATGACCTGACATGTTAAGCGTAGATAATTTACAGCATCTGCCTATAGCAGTTAAAAATACGGAATAATTGATTTTTGTAATACTTGCGTTAAGTGTGCATCATTTTCGGGAACGAAACTTGATTTTTTCATGTCAGTGACGTGAAATCAAAGTCGTGCATGCGCAGATCAAAAGTAAAATGTTTTCCACTCTCGGGAAATTCTTTTTGAGTCGAAAGTAAGCGAAGTAGCGATGATTGTGAACAATATCTGACAGTTCGTCTAACTGGACAATATTCATTTGTTTTTAATGTTGTTCTTTCGATGCACTTATTACAAAAAGTACTGTGTGTGGCGCAATCGTCAATTATCTGCCCTCGTAACACAATGTATGATTATTTTTGTAGGTATCAAAAACAGGTGCTGAAGGAACAGTATTAGATGAGGCCAAGAACATAAACAAATCGCTTTCGGCTTTAGGAAATGTAATTAGTGCTTTAGCTGACGGAAACAAAACACACATTCCGTACAGAGACTCGAAGCTTACGCGTATCTTACAAGAATCGCTTGGTGGTAACGCGAGAACGACCATCGTTATTTGTTGTTCGCCGGCTTCGTTCAACGAGAGCGAAACCAAGTCCACGTTAGACTTCGGCAAAAGGTATGTCTGTGTTTTTTGCAATTTTGTCAGCTCAACACATATAAATCATTCACAAATGATATTGCTGGTGATACTGCAAAATCGCTGAACGTCAATTTGAAACCTGGAAAAGTAGTTGAATTTTTATTTGTGTTGTTTTTAGAGCAAAGACGGTGAAGAACGTCGTGTGTGTGAACGAAGAATTGACGGCAGAAGAATGGAAACGGCGCTACGAAAAGGAAAAAGAAAAGGTTGCGCGGTTAAAAGGAAAGGTGGAGAAGCTAGAACAAGAATTAAGTCGCTGGCGATCAGGAGAAACGGTTAATTTAGAAGAACAAGTATGTCGATTGTTTTTGTTGTGTTGGAATTTCGCGTGACTGTAAATATATCGCTGCTTTGAATTTTTTTAAGGTAAATCTTGCTGAAATCGGTGAAGCCGTAACGCCAGTTGCACCGGTCGAAGTGACACCGATCGAAACTGCACCGATTAGAGCGACTCCGGGAGGCCTTATGATTGGATCGATCAGTAATGAAGAAAGACAGAAATTAGAGGACGAACGCGAACGTCTATACCAACAACTCGATGAAAAAGACGAGGAAATAAATCAACAAAGTCAATTCGTTGAGAAACTCAAAGATCAAATGATGGAACAAGAGGAACTCATTGCGTGCACGCGCCGAGACTATGAACAATTACAACAGGAAATGAATCGTATTCAACAGGAAAATGAAAGCGCCAAGGAAGAAGTCAAAGAAGTTTTGCAGGCGCTCGAAGAATTAGCCGTCAATTACGATCAGAAATCGCAAGAAGTCGACACGAAAAATAAAGAAGCCGAATCGTTGTCTGAGGAACTGATGCAAAAGCAGGCGTCGTTGAATTCGACGGCTTCGGAACTTCAACAACTCAAGGATATGAATTCACATCAGCGCAAGCGCATTACAGAAATGTTGGCAAATTTACTTAAAGATTTATCAGAAATGGGCGTGGCCATAGGCAATGAAGCCAACGACATGAAGTTGGCGAGTGACGCATCTAGTGGTAAACTAGAAGAAGAATTCACTGTTGCAAGATTATATATTAGTAAAATGAAATCTGAAGTTAAGAATTTAGCGCAGAGATGTCAGAATTTAGAATCATCTCAGACAGATACAAATAAAAAGGTGTGTATTGAATTACGATATGAATTGTTCGAATCTATATAAATGTCTTTTTTTTTCTTTTAGGTATCGGAGTACGAAAAAGAGTTGGCCGATTGCCGTTTACTGATATCGCAGCACGAAGCTCGAATGAAGAGTTTGCAGGAATCGATGCGAGAAGCCGAAAACAAAAAACGAACCCTCGAAGAAGACGTCGATGCTTTGCGAGAAGAATGCGCTAAACTTAAAGCTGCTGAACAGGTACAGTTGTTTGATGTTTCTCCAGTGCAGGACAAATGGCGCCACGTGTATTGTTTAAAACAATAGAACTTATGTACAGCAACAGTAGAAATCGCGTTTAGATAAAGTTTGCGGTGTTCGCGAATAGGTCTCGAACTTATTACAAGTTCGGCCGGGTTCTCTCTAAAGGTGGTACATCAAAGGGTTTGCTTCGTATATTCGTAATGCTTCATAAAGTCGTCATTTAGCGAAGAAGAAAAAATAAATCGAAACAAAGTACAAATTTTGATTTTTTTAATATAGGTGTCTGCCGTAAGTGCGGAAGAGAAAGAAAAAGCAGCCAAATTGCGTACAGCACTCGAGGAACAAATGGATCAGCTGCGAGACGTTCATCAAAAACAGGTCGCTGCACTTAGAGATGAAATTTCAGAGAAACAACAACTTATCAGTGAACTGAAGGAGTAAGTACTTTCGTTTTTTTTTTTTATTAGTTGTAAAATTTTATAGCAGTTGAAATTGGAAGTGAATTTTATTTACACCTAGTGTTGACAGCCATTTAAATATTCAGACACTCACTTCGGAGATTTTTTAATGTCCATGGTTCCTAAAAAGTTGTTAACAGTTCAAACAACGTGTTAAAATTGTTTTATAATGAAAACAAAATGGAGGAAATCATATGAAATTGACAGTTAAACATAATCTATAATTTTGTTGTGATCAATGCAAAATGGAGGATATAATATGGAATTAACAGTTTATAATGTATAAATTTGTTTTTTGATCACCAAATAGAATAATTTTACAAACGTAAAAAAGTGCAATATCACTTTTTGTGGTCAAATACAGTGAATAAAATTAAAGTAATTCTCCTTTTTTTGCAGTTTGAACCAGAAATTGACGTTAGCTCAACAACAGATGCAGGCCGACTACGAGAAGCTGAAGAGCGAAGAAAGCGAAAAATCCAACAAGCTGCAGGAACTAATGTCAGTAGACGCTGATTCAACATATCCTCCTTTGTATATCCTACCACCCGCAAACACCAACACCTTTTTCACCAGCCAGAAAGAATTTCCCGCGTCAAATGAAAACGATATCACAGTGTCACGTTTCAAAACGAATTTATTAAAGTCTAAACATTCCTCGTTCGATAACAGCATGTTAGATTCCGGTTTCGGATCGTTCTATGATTCAGGTTTTACCAAACCCCAGATGGAATCGCCGTCTAAAAGTAGAAAGAATGCGTTTAATATTTTGGTTCAAAAGTCGAAAAGTATCGCAGTACAGTGTCAATCTATGTCGTCATCCTCGAATGTTCTTCAGTTTCACCCTCTCCACTTACACATTATCGTTTCCATTACGTTGTTATTAGTCACGCATAAATGTCCTTATTACATGCTTGTTGTCTAATACTGAGTTTTGTTTCGATCGGTTGTATTTTTAACCCGTTTGACTGAGTAACGCTGATCTGTCTACTGTCTGGATTGCTGATTTTATATCAACTGAATCACTTTAAAACATGAATCTAGTAATTTTAGGGGCGGAGTATACAGCTGAGGGGGCGAAGCCATTGAGGGACGGTTACAAAGCATTAGTGCAATGTAAGACTGGAGTCAATTTGTGATTGACTGGCGCATTGCGCATGTTTAGTAGCATGAAATTCAAACATGGACGTTGGAATATAGATCCATGTACTAAAGAAATTTTACATCATACTACCAACATAAATTTCAGGCCACTAGACATGCGCAGTGCGCCGGCCAATGACAAACGAGCGCCACTCACCTTGTCGCGTCCCTTAAACGACTATACCCCCCTCGTTTAAAATCCAAAAGTACATGCTCTGTCCCTATTAAAATCAATTTCGCGCATACATGCTGCGCAGGCGACCGCCATGTTTTTGGCAGACGCAGTTGCCAGCTTTGTTTTAAGATAGATTCCTGTAGTAAAATTGGGAACGCACTTAGCACAGCCGAGTTCAAGGTCTTAGAAATCGACTGACAAATGTTGAAGTCTCGACAATCGAGTATTCTATATCCTGTAACATTACTGAAGTGCGGTAAATATGAGTCATGCGCACTTTACTAAAATACAGTTATTTCTATAAGATTGTAAAGTTAATGCCTTCAGTTGTCAAGAGTATGGTCTACATAAAAGTTATGACATTCTTTAAAGAAATTTATATAATTGCATAGAGTATCAATTATTAGTTCAGTATTTTGACAGTGATTAATAAAATCATTCTGTTTGCATAAACACTACGTATTTAGTTCATAGCATCCCTTCGAGCGGCGCTAGTGTGCTATAATTTCGACTCGCAAATTCGGAAAAAATCGGCAATCCAGTTAGAGATCAGTGGGTTAAATGAGTGTTTTTGTTAGAAATTGCGTACCCGTTTCGTCAGCATAGAAGTTAGAAAAACCAATACAAAATCAATAACTATCATTTGTCTTTTTTTAAATATCTTAGAATGTACCCGTATAACTGCATAGTGACCGCGAACGTTCTACGTCACAAAAATACGATTTTTGTAAACTAAAGAACCATATTAAAAATACTTTGATCTTGTTTGAAAAAAATTCACTGCATCTGTCAGTAATGAGAGAATAAAACTTTTTTTTTTTATTGAACTAATCTGCTTACTGATTTATTCAGCCATAAATTGCAGACTTTCAATTGCTTTGTTTCTTAAAAAGACAAATAATGTTAATTAAAATGGTTAGCGATTTTGTAGTTTTCTCGTTTTTCAAAATTCTATGTTAAAGAAATCAACGGTTGCTCTAGTCAATCCTTTCTAGTCTAGTCTCAAATTCGTATTTGCTGTTAAATGTTGTGGTTCTTTGAGCAGTAGTTTGGAAAACAATTGACCGTAGAGTTCTTCATTTGTTATTTGTAATTCTTATGATCGTTATGAATTCAATATTATATCATTTATTCTTGTTGACGCTGTAAAACTATTTTGTTTAAATTATCTTCGATTACGACACTTAAAAGAGATATGGTGGTAATTTATTTCTAAATTAATTTGAAAGTATGCCCATTTAAAAAAAAAGTTGACGGTTGAATTAGTGAACCATGACATGCAAGCCATCATTTTAAATCCAGGACAAGACGGTCTTGTACTTTTGCAAATTTCAATTTTGCTCCAGGTACATCATTTTCCGTTAATTCCATTTTAAAAAAGTATGTTTAACGTTGCTGTCAATAGGAAAATCAAAACTTGTGTACTCCCACCAGTGCTGCCTCTAGTGGATCTTTTTTAAATCTTCAGAGGGAAAAGGCTAGTTATAATAAGCCCACCTATTAAAGATTTCGCGAATTGTTATTTAAAAGCTGCTGCTCAAAGAATGGTGTTATAGAAAACAAACGAGTAATAATTAAAGGAATTATAATGACGGTTGGGGTTAATAGTTGTTTTATTGTTTATAGAGATTTAAAATGCCTGTTTCTGCCTTAAATAATTTGAAAAAAACATAGACGTTATTTTTGGGATTTTGTACATAATATATATAACTTTGTTGGAATTGTTATATATTTTAATAATGTGGGAAATTCTCCGACATACAATTATTAGTGTTGTCAGATGCTTTAAAAATCGTCTGCCGGCCTTGTGAAAACTCTTAAATGGTGCGCCTATTAAACATTTCCGTAAATCTTACAATTTTTTTTTTGTCTGAATTTGCTTGAATTTTTATATTGAATTTAGTGAATGGTTGAATTAAATTAAAGTATCAGTATTATTTTTTCTATTAAAAACTTTAAAAGTAATCCATTCACTTAATTTACCGTAAAATGTATTGTTGTCAAAGTGTTTATTTTAGAAAATTAACGATATAGGTATTGGCGGAAATTTTATATGAATAAAAATGTTAAATTATATATTGTTCAATTTTACACTCTTAACAGAATATCAATACTTTATTACTGTCGTGTTTTTTTTTTTTTATTTTAAAACCACCGGGCAATCTGATTATTTGTGCCTAGTGCCAATTTGTACTTTCAGTTTATTATTTTTTAACCGTTAATTAAAACTACAATCGATAACAAAAGTTTTCAAATTCAAATTGGGTAACGAGGGGTTATATTAGACGAACCAAGCAAACAACAAAATTCCTAAATTTACAAGACCAAGCCTACTTTTTAAATAAGTACTAAAATCCCTAAATGTAGTGATTTTAGTCCTAATCTGTCAACACTAATATAATGCAGATTAAATTCTTTGACTGTGAAGTATGAATGTTGACCCTAATACAAGAGCAGTGTTGGAAACTTGATGTAAATAATGTATATATTATAAAGTATATCATATTTTTTTTTATATTGTAAAGTTGGGTTATTTTTTGAGAACACAATTGATAGACGAGTGCATTTTTTTGTTGCAATTCACAGGGGTCATAATATAGGTTATATTATCGATTCTGTATAGATTTTTACGATGTCGACAATAAACGACTTGCGAAGTAAAATATTGAAATAAAAATCAGAAAAAAATGGTTTCTAACTACAACTTTGTGTAAGCTTTGTACTCGCTTTTATTTACTTCGGAAGATTTTTCAGTATGAATTATTATCGAGTCTTTTTTGAATGTCTCAAGACATGTCCAGATATTGGACAGAAAACGATGGGAACAAGCATACATTCTCAAGTATACTTGGCTTCTTCATTCACCGAAAACCCTTTTTCGCCCGAATATTAACTTACAGTAGAATTTGCAGCATGTGTTACTGCGAAGTTCAAGCTCACAAGTTTCACTATATTGATTTTTTATTATTGATCGTCGTAATTCTGACCCCGGGATTGCAATATTCCATTAAAATTAGAAACATTGCTTATTGATTTCAAGAAAATGTGATATTGGAATCGATACAAAACAGAAAAACGGTTTTCAGTAGATCTGTTATCACGTTTTTAAGTAACATTTATGTTTCAACTCGATATTAATCACCGCTATTACACTACTAAATAGTGAATGATAATAAATATAATGTGATACTCGTAAACAATATACAATAGGGTCGTCCCACAAATTAAATTTCGATAATTTTGAGCAGTGTACATTCTCCATACATAAATAATGTACACTAACTTTTTCGCTTTTCTATTATTCTTCTTAATTGCAAACAAAAATTTATGATTGTGTATGTTTTAAACAGCTGCGCTTATATGACTATATGACGACGTGGACAGCGGTCACGTGACTGCATATTATAGTTACTATTTTAAACACATCTGCATGGAAAACTAACATCGTAATCTGCCAGGTCGTAAATGGTCAGCTTTTAATAAGATTGACCAGAGGGCGGGATATATTAGTTATTCGGGAATAAATTCAAAATAGCTGGCCTCTATAGTCAGCAACTGAAATTAGTCCTATGCGGGATGACCTCGAAAACATATATGGCCGCTGCTGAACTTAGTGACTTAGCCTATAGATATAGAAATGGACACTTGTTTTTTTCCAGTTGCCGTTTTTAATGCATGTCACATTCACTTCCAGGTTTGATAAGAACCATAAAATCATTTACAATTATCAGTTGAATGAACCCAAACGCACGCAAAGAAATGATAGTTTTTCACTTAATTACTGAAAAACTCGCGAGGTGTGCTGTTTCTTTCGTCCCTCTTTAAGCACTAGGAACTATAAACTATAATTTCCAAATTTTTTAATGTACCCAATAAATTTGTGAAATAAATGTTTTCTTTTATACCCGATACTTTGATATGGTTGTAAAAACGACTTTAATTACTTAAAATAATAAAAAACCGTTTATTATATAAGGTAAATACAAACTCTAAAAGCAAATCGAAAAAAATTCGATTTCTGAAAAATCGATCTTGTAGACCTCGATTTTTTTGTGAATTTCGATTCGAATCGATTTAAAAATAGATCTATTTCGGAAAGAATCGCCATCCCTGTTTCACGTTCGAAGATTCCGTTACAAAAAACATAGAGGTAAAGCTAATAAAAGCGTGTTAAAAATGTAGGACGATCCTATTGAAGCAAAATATGAATTTCTAGGGCGACGCTTACGATATCATGCTGTGTTCACTATTGAGACAAAACTGCTTCTGTGATATTTTACGATTAGTTTTTTAGTTTCTCCTATTAAAAAAATTTTCCAGCACTGTTTACATGTCGTAGTTATCTAGTCCTTTACGCTCAGCATTTTTTCCTCATATCACAAAATCATTTATATAGTTTGTATTATATAATTTTAATAATTATGGTGATTTAATAAAAAAACAAATATCTGTTACAGAGTTGACAAATATTAATTTTGCACAAACTATGCTCTCAAGAAATATTTTTAATAAAATTAGTGCTTTTATTAAACCACCAGTTATGACGTCATAATGCATTTAAAAAGTCTTTTGTCGTCTTCCACGGTATAATAAATAATTAAAAAAACGTTTAAAGTTATTAGTAATAAGTTTGTTTTGTTGTATGTATGTTTGAAGACTATTAAGTGTACGCTTTTTAAAACAAAAGAGCTTCAGCAAACAAATGACGCGTTAGAAAATAATAAATGACAAAAGACTTTCAAGTACCTATGGTATTATTTTTGAACTGTAGAGAATATTTCTAGTCACAATTTTTTTATCACAGATTATAGTATCTATAGCATGTGCTTTTTAGTTTTTTTTTATATTTTTAGCATGCCTTATTATTTTTCAAAAGTACAAATTCCTTCAAAATCGCATTTCCCTTAATCCGTAATTTGAAGATTAAATTTGTAAATTAAAATATTTACATCAGAAACGTGTTAATGACCTCAACTGTCGAGCGTCTATAATCTACAATCAGATATTCAAGAAACGTGTTAAAACTGAATGCATTTTATTTACAGTTGAACTAATACCAACTGTAAAGAAAATATATTCAGTGCCGCCATTTTGTTTATTTGAATTGTTACAATTCTTAAAGAATATTTATAAAGCACCAATGTATAGATATTTTTTTATATGAAAACAATTGAAGTGTAAACTGTAATTTAGTAAGTTAGATAATTGAAATCTGTGATGATTTGAGACAATATAGGTTATTATATAAGCTTGTTTATAATTTCATGTTGTTATTAAAAAAAAAAGAGAGCCAAGTGCCTGAGTCTAATGTTATGTGTGTGCAGTTTGATGAACGAGCGACGAGAGCAGGCGCGAAAGGACCTCAAGGGGCTCGAGGACACGGTTGCCAAAGAATTACAAACGCTTCACAATCTGCGTAAACTGTTCGTTCAGGACTTGCAGGTGAGTTGTTTTTTTTTTTTTTTTGTAATATTTCCATTGTCAACTTCATAAGCCATCCGTACAGGGACATTGGGCAACTTCAAGAAGTCGAAATTGCCTGCTTCAAGCAGCGATTGTATGATGAACTGCAAATCTCAATAAAAAATATTCCACTGATATACATACGATCGCCCGAGCAGTCGCGGTATGGCGAAATTTTTTCATGAAGTCGAGCAGTTGCAACATATATGTTGACTGCTCAATTGATTATATTATCTAGGAAACGCGACACAGAACAGGGAAACACTTGTCTTTTTAGTGTCGCAGATCTCATTGAATTCTTAAAAAAAAATCCCATTGTATTTTTTGACAATGCGTTTTTTGAGCAGTTGTTCAACGATCAATTGCTCAAGCAGTCCTTGTGTGGCCGGCCATGTATGGTTAACGCTTTCCAGTAGACACAATAAAATGTGTGTTTCTTCTGCTGTAATATCATGTTTGCATTACGCGAATTTGTTCATACGCGATTGACAATTGATAAATAGACAAATGAAAGACTGATTGCTTTGCGCAAGTATGGAGCACTGGAAAACTACTTCCGCGTAAAAAACTCCTCAAAAATCGTCTTTATTACGTCTTTAATACACAGTATACAATTAACTTAGGAAAGAATTAACAAAAATGCTTTTCTTTACAGGCAAGAATAAAGAAATCAGTTTCCGCCGAAGACAACGAAGACGATGGAGGCTCCCTCGCACAGAAACAGAAGATCTCGTTCCTTGAGAATAATTTGGATCAGCTTACGAAGGTGCACAAACAATTGGTCCGGGACAACGCAGACTTGCGCTGTGAATTGCCCAAGCTCGAAAAGAGACTCCGAGCTACCATGGAACGTGTGAAGGCGTTGGAGACAGCTTTGAGAGACGCCAAAGAGGGAGCTATGCGAGATCGCAAGCGATACCAATACGAAGTAGACAGAATTAAAGAAGCAGTAAGACAGAAAAATCTTGCCAGACGGGGTCCTAGTGCTCAGATCGGTATGTTTTATGCATTATAGCAGAATGTATTGTCAGAAAATTTGGTTTATCAGTAACCAAAGATTGTGATTGTATAATATTTTTTATATATACAATATTGTTTTGTCTAATATCAAATATTGTTAGACTGTACACAAAGAAAAAAGGCATTGATTTGCGAATAGTTAAGCTCTGAAAATGTAGTCAGTGACTAATGCTTAGTAACTAACACGTTTAATAGAGCGGCTAAACAATACAACAATGTATACCTATTCTTAAATTTTCTCATGCATTAAAACTGTGTCGCTTGTATAACATTGTGAAACTATTTGTCACTGCCTACAATTTCTAAAGTGAACTATGGGAAAAGATAATTTTTCCAGCTAAATTTAGATCAAAATGTCTAGAAAAATGTGTAGAAGAAGAAATTGTACAAGAAAGTATTTTAAATATAAAAGAAAACGTTTCAATCGATTAAACTATTTTTTGAACAGAATTGATTTAAAATTCTGCATAATCCAAGGTCATTGTCAAACTAGATTTTCTGACAAGCCATCGGTCAGAGTTACAATTAAAATTATCGAAAATGCATCGTGTTTGACATTTTTTTAAAATTTTAATATTTTCAGCGAAACCCATCCGTGCTGGTCAACACCATACAGGCTTGGGAGGCGCCGGTTTAAGAGGAAGTCCAGGATCACCTGTCAGTCGAATTATCGGTGAGGCAGATGCTGCCAAACGCAAAAGCATTATTGTAGGAGGAAATAGAGGTTGGTTATAGATTAAATATTTTTTTACAGATTTCAATGGGCGTTTCTATTGTGTTCATTTATTTTCTAAGTGTATTCAATGACTTCTATTATAATGTAAAAGGTTGCATAAAGCAAGTCATAATTTTAACACAATTGAATACAATACTCTAGTACTCGTGTGGTGCCTAATATTTTTACATATCAAGATTATTTTGTTAGATTTAATTTATAAAAATTAAAGCGTCAATACTTTTCATTGCTTTTTACTTTTAAAACAACTTTGAATTATTATGAAAACTTAGGTTATGTAATATTGTGGATTATCTATTTAGTTCTCGCATTTACTTTGGGAAAGTTATTTATGTCGTATCCCATTTAAACTAAGCGTATTTTTAAAATTCATTTTACACAACAGTGAAAGAATTTTGAACAATATTCTTTTCCTGTTTATAATAATATTTCTCTCAAATTTATAAACGAATTAAATTAGTGGAGTAGTATGGTTTAAAGAAAAAAAAAACAGCAAGATGGCTGATCTGCGCAGAAGGGGAGCTACGGTTCTTCTATACAGATTCTGATAGATTCTCATAAACACAAATATCACCAACATACTAGTGGATTGCTGCCTAACGGCGGCCAGAATTCACCTCACTTGTGGCACATGACTTCCATCTCCTTATAGTCTAGCCTTATTGGGTAGAATATAGACTCAGTACGAGAGCTAGTTTGTGTGCCACGCGCGACCCCTTTAAAGAGAATTTGGACTCTCCCAGCACTAAATTCGTTTGTACGAATGTGTGACGCCAATGTCTTTTCTAAACAATACTACTCTATAAGCTGCTTCTTCTATAAAAACAACTTGAAAAAATACTAGCTAATTTCGTTAACACAATATAATTTCAGATGAAAGCTGAATTTTTTAATGTGAAGCTGGATTACACATCGGCTTTTTGGTGCAATCGGTGTAGCGATTCAAGCTATATCGTTTGGTGCTTATTTTTTTTAGACACAGCTTGATATATAATAAACATAATTACGCATCATCAAGATAAAACAACAACAGTTACAACCTCTGCCAGTTTATCAGTAAAAGAAAGGAAATAATTACAATTAATACTTAAATATGTTTACGGCATATTCCATAAATAAAATAAATATAGTTATTTGAATAGTGCTTTTTGTGGCTTTCATAGAATTAGGAGTAATAAAATTATCTATTATATATCAGAAATAAATTAAAACCATTGCGTTATCAATTTCACCGTGTGTCGTTGAAATTATTTTGCAGTTATTTGTTTTCGAAAAAAAAAAGAAAAGAAGAGAATTGTATGTGTGGAAAAGAAACTATATTTTACGCTAGTGTCATTTTATCATTTGAGACATTTGAAATTTGGTTAATGACGTCGTAAAGAAAAATAAATGAAATAAATTTCAGATTTACCTATATAAATAAAATATGCATTGTCCCATGGCGATCAGATCCCGGTATAACGATATTGGGACAACATAAATGCACAGAAGTAGACGGAATGATTTTGTACTCCAATAACATTATCGCTAAGGACATATCAGTACTGTCACCTAATGAAAAAACGTCTTGTTATCTCCAAAAATCACGCACTATTTTTGGATATATTGAATCAAGAATACAAAAACTCAAGATTATTAGTCGGTGATTTTCACATATTTTTCTTGGGAGTATTGCATTGATGAAAATGTCTTATAAGCGTATTTAACTATTAAAGTTATTTCTTAGTTGTATATTCGATTATAAATTAAATGCTGTTTTTGCAATGGTTTTATTTTTTATGCTACCGACGAGCAACGTGGGATAGGCTGTTCAATGCATTCAGCGAAACATAAATTGATGTTTCTTGTTTGTTTGAAACATCGTTGCTACAATAAATGACGATCGATCATTTCATTTCGCTATGAGTCTAAATAATGGATACGTTATTTATTGCATTGACGGATTAGTTTCATAATTTGTAAATATGACCGAAAATGAAACGGCAGTGTTGAGTCACGCGTTTTGTGAAGAAATAGACATCGGTTATCAGTTCAGAGTGTTAAATGCGAAGAGGCCATTGTTGGTGACATTTTTTTTTTTAAACGAACGAATACGGATACTGCACTGAATGGCCTATCCACTTTGGTCTCAGTGATATAGTGTGCACTCTTTATTTTATATTTATATATTTTATTTCAGTGGCTGTGGCAATTTTCAGATATATTTTGTTTTCTAATTGTGCACTTAAACAATATTTATAAATAGTACGATGTGGTGTATTTCACATTAGAGCTAAAAATACAGTTTACACTTTAATAAAATTAATATTTTTATGACGAAAAAATAAATAAAAACATTAATTTGATGTAATCTATTAACTTAAAGAGTAGGTTACAATTTATTAACAATTTTTTAAAAAAATTTTTGTCGAACGATTAACTTCAGAATTATTACTGTCGACTTTATTCCTGTTATGTTTTACCTATTCCTTTTTGTTTTATTTGCATGATTAGATTATTATCGTATCGATGATGTGATGAAAACCCACATAATTGATATTCTGGAAATGAATATTATAGCAACTGACCAATTTGTTATGAAACGGTTTGCCTTACGGAAATATGTGGCCTTATAAATAGGTACTCACAAATTTTCTGAAACTAGTAACGCACTTTTCAACACCTGCATAAAGATCGATGATTCTACTGTAAATTGTTTTATGACAAATGTGTGTTGTTGCTATCTGTATATATTAATGGTGGTTCGATTTCTAGTTGCATAACGAATAATCGAGCAAAGGGCTGGCTTAGCGGTGAGATCTAAGTCTAGAGTCACTTTGCACTTTCATGTTTGAAAATGTATCGATCAGCCAAATTGTACAACATCGATATGCGTTTACAGCAGCTGATCGATTGAAACTATTGTTATTGCAAACTAAATCTGATCATATTCCATTCTTGTTGTTTTGAAGCTGTGGTATTCTTCGTATACTCGTTCCTTCCATTTGCAAGTTTTTTTTTATCGTTTATTTTGATATGACGTATTTTTTTCTAAGCATTTTTTTCATCATTACATTGGAAATTACATTTTAAAGCGAGGCATTTCAAAATATATTTAATACATTGTTTAATGCTATTTTTTTTTCAGTTGTGTTGGAATTGTGGTAAAACTGTTTTGGTTGGTCACATTGTTTATAGCCGATTGTCATGCGCATTTGTCAGTTTTTAAATAAACTTTAAATTCATGCAGTGCGCATAAGTGAATCGTTTAAATAAACGAATTAAAGCAAATTGTTCTTTTAAATTATAAATATTTGTATAGTATACAAATGGGAAGCATTTATAAAAGTTTTTTTGGTTATTATTTGTTTTGTCAACAATTATGAATTTGATTAGAAATAATACATTTTTACAACTGTTTAATTATAGGAATGTATAGAAACCAAAGACATTTTGAGTGATAAGTATTTATTAAAAATATTTTTGTTTTCGATTACAGAGCTTGCAGATGGGATAAGTGTATTAAAATCATGGATATATTGTAATATATGAACCTCGAAACTCAACGGAAAAACTTAGGTGGCAATTTTCTATGTATTTCCTTGCGCGCGCATTATTTTCAACTTGTTATTCAACAACAGTGACATGTTAGTTGTCAAAATCATTCACTTAAATGATTTTTTTTAACACCCTAACCTAACTACAAAAATAAAACATGTTAAGGAATCTGTAAAAAAAATGACCTTTATCATTGCACCATTTAAAAGAAAGACAGAACATGTCACTTATTCTCTGTCTCACGATCTCGTTCCGAGTTCATATATCTATATGTCCAAGATTAAAATAATTTTATTTTCTTTTGAATCCAGTTTAACTCATTAAGGTTGTCAATTTTTGCACATACAGGAAAATATTATCACGGCGTAAGATTTCTCTAAATATTTTAAATCTTACTGATTACAGGATACAAATATAACATAAATTTACTAGAACAGCAGCTCTTAAATTGTAGTTCACCAAGCCCCGTGGTCCGCGAGGTGTCCGCCGATGGTTTAAGATGGTTTCTCCAATTTAATATTCCAACCAAAACAGAAATATTGATCAGTTATTTTAGTTCGAGATCTTACGACCAGTTTGGTGGTTCACCGCATCATCTCATAAAATCGGGAGATAGTATGGCAAATTAAAAAACAGTAGGTAGTAGTCGCGATATATGTAGTTTTAGAACTAATTTTTGTGCATTTTAAAGATGGACTCGCAAAGAACTAAGCTTAAGAACTGCTGTACTGGAACATTGAACATTTTTAAATGAACATTTAAGTTTTACGAATTTTGTTAATATTCATTCATTTCCAAATTATATTTAATTGTAAATTATTTATAAATAATTATATATATTTAAAAAAAGAGAAATTATGAAAATAATTATATAAATTCTTTTACTCTTTTCTGCAATGGTAGGTGGACAGTATATTGAGAATGGAATTAACCAATAATTTCAATTTTTGCAACATTTGCAAATTATCGCTGATATCTCAATTCTGTAAAGATTAGTCAATCCGTTTGTGTTTTGTCATGAACTTCATTTGAATTTACAGGATTTTGTTTTTGTTCAAAGGTACATTTATACTGCTCGTACAGACATGGATTGGTGGCACTATAATTTATTTAGTGTTTGCTGATACAACTATGGTCAGTTTCTGGTATGAGAGTAGATTTTAGCGTTGAAAGTCATACCAGATATCGAGCATTAGTGAAATAGAAACAGGAACATTACTAGAAATTTCGAACCCTTAGCATTTGTAAAATTATGGAATTTTAAAAAAATTGCCGCTTGGCAGCAACCTAATGCTTGTCGTTAGCTGAGAAGAACTCTTGCGCTATTGAGTAAGACACTTTAGGTGCGAATAACAAGACGTGTCTGTGCTGAAAGTATAAATGGGCTTAGTGCAATTGTAGTTCTGTTTTTTTTTCTATGAATTCTTCAAAACGCTAGTAAAATAAGCACGATAGTCAATTTTTTTTTATATATTTGTCTTTGCTGAATTGGGGGATCAGTTTGTTTAGTTAATAAAATTAGTCCATTTTTTTTTGTAAACCAATTTACTATTTGATTTCATATTGTAGCACATTAGACCATCGGTTCTCAATCGCTGCAATACACAACAATGTGTTATCGTGGAAAAAAGATTGAGAGCCGCTGTATTAGACCATAATAATATTAATATTAAATAACGAATTAAAAGAAAACACGGCTCTTATCAAAATTGAATATATTTACGGCTTTTTAACTGTATTATAATTTATACATAATATTTAATATTTTTAGATACAAAATATGCTATGATTTATTGATTTATTTATTGTAATGCCGGTGTAATTGTTCTTAATTAAATTACTTACAATATGCAATGCGTGTTTTGTTTTGTTTGTTCGTTTTTACACAGAATTAGCTTTTCGGTCCATCTTGTTCGCCCAAGCGAATATTGGTTTAATAGATCCCTCATATCATCGGTGATACCTCAGACCGCTGAATGTCATTGTAATACCGCGTAAGTCCGGCCATACACAAATAGCTTCGAACTATCGAAACTGACTGCTTCAAGCATCGACTGGATGACGAACTATAAATCTCCATAGGAAATATTCCACTGACATACACACGACCGCTCGAGCAGTCATGATCGCGATGAGCAGTAAGCAGCGTAGCGAAATTTCGTCATGTAGTGCAGTAATTGTAACACATAGATTGCTCGTGAGCATGGTTATCTAGGCAACGCGACACAACAGGGAAACACTTGTCTTTTTACTGTCATGGATCTCATTCATTGAGCCTAGAATTTTTCTAGTTTTCTACGTCGACTGCGCCTGAC
Organism: Venustoraphidia nigricollis; assembly: GCA_034508555.1. Classification (NCBI taxonomy): domain Eukaryota; kingdom Metazoa; phylum Arthropoda; class Insecta; order Raphidioptera; family Raphidiidae; genus Venustoraphidia; species Venustoraphidia nigricollis. Next base: position 2,856,672 of record JAVRKA010000049.1, on the reverse strand, counting down.
CAAAAGTAGCAACAGCGAATAACAGTGCTTCTTCCTTAACATGCAACAGAATTTGAGCGAGCAGTTGACATTGACTACTTGAGCTGTTTGAAAACAAGATTTTTCACAGCGCCAACAATATCAAAGAAATTCCATGCCGTATTTTATGATTGGTTGATTCAAATGGGCACCGATTCATTATGCGCTAATAAGGACGTAGATTTTGCTACTCAAGCATTAACGCGGTATTAGATAGGATTATGGTTTTTCAATATCACCAGAGGGCAACGATGATATTAATTAACCATATTATCTGTTCTATTTTAGCCAGCGTCACAAATTCTTACATAATATTTAGTTCAGAATTTCAGGCATCGTGCGTGATATCCTTTACTTCATTTTCGCTCATTAGTCAACCTTCTTTGGTCGCAGCCTAATATTTAATATGTTCTTCGGGAAGAAATTTGCTTAGGTCTACTAATTTATTAATGACTACTTAAAATTGGGTCAGATTAATAGGAACAGAAAAATGAGATCTGGATTTTACAAATAGACTCGGATGACCTGTGTTGAGCGTCTTACGTCTATTATCGAAAATCTCTCGTCGGCATTACGACTTTATGATAGCAGGTAGGTATTATAAGATAATGTTCTAGAAATGTGTGTGGGGGAATCAAAAATTCATTAATAATTCCGAACGACAAAATACTACATGTCAGCATTCTGCAATTTTTTATTTATTCATCTTTCCATATAAGGACAGTTCAAATCTGTCTCTTGGAATATTTCGTTTATGTTTGTTTGTGTTGAGTAACGTAGTGTAATTTATCTAATAAATAAATAAGCCATGGTGTAATTACATAAACAGCAAAATTAAATCTCTTTTAGAATTAAATTCTCAACGATGATGTATGTGCAATTAAAATTTGTGTTACCTTTAAATTTTAATTTATTTTTGCTGATTAAAATGATTTGAAGGTTGTGGTCCGAGTATCGTATCGAAATAAACGAAAGTGACCTTTATTAATGACGTATCCGTCTTGAGATGTCTGCTTCGGCTCCTGAAACCTTGGTTGAGTGGTGCTTTTAATGCATATATTTTAATGAGTAAACAGACAGATAAGAAGTGAGGTGTGTTTTCAAGTGTTTAGCTTAAAAAATGGATTAAATATTGTTATTTTTGTAATTAATTTTATGTAAAATATTGGCGAAGCCAAATACGTTTTGTTACGAATCTCTAAATGAGACTGATTAATTTAAGGTATGTCAGTTTTATAAATTATAGAAAAAACGTAAACCGGATTTTAGTTTTGTCTTACGGACTAATTTTTATCTTTAACAATTTTATAATAGCTATTTTATGACATTTTAATTGTGTTTTTATTGTTTATAAGATAAACTTTGGAACAAATGGTTTTTGTCACCTCTCCCTTCTCTAATATTTAAACCTAAATATTGTGGGTGGACCAAGCCCAGAGTATCAATTTTTTGTTTTCAGTTTTTTTTAAGCCTCATCTGTTAAACAATAAATAGGCAAAGGAGTTTTGAAACTAACCAACTTTGTATAAAAATATCTGACACACAAAATTATCACAAATAAAATTGAGTCAAACTTTATTTATATCTGTGAAGGTGTCATTTCTAAGAAGCGGCAAACTGTGGGTGCACTATTTAAATTATGTATCTCTAATGTTAAGAATACGTTTTCTAATTGTTATTCAGATAATTAACACTGGTTTAAATTATTAACTTAAAATTTGGGTCAATCCTGATTTATACTTTTTCAAGGTAACTAATTTGGTTTTATACTTTTATTTGCTTATAAATTTTGCATTAAAAATGATTTCTATATTTATTTAAAAAATTGTATTATAGGACATCTGCAAATTTTTTATGTATTATTTACGACACCAGAACGGGAAAACGTATTTCCAGAATTTTTGTCTGTCTGGATCGACCAGTTCGATTCTAATGAAACACCGTATTGATTAAAACTTAACTATTTGATGTACACAATATTATTAATGTTGATAACTTCGTCATATCTAAAATTTATTATGTAAATCGAATGTTCCAAGAGTCTGTAACGCTATTATAATATTTAGTTTATAATCATCTCCTCCCCGAAAAAAATTCCTGTGTGTTTGTAAATATTAAATAAATTTGAATTTTTCTTCCTCAAAAATTACGACTAGACTAAACAATATTTATTTTCTAAGCTGTATCCATTTTGAACACCGATTTTTTTTCCAGAATGAAGTCATATTGTACAATATTATTCTTCACTAGTTCATTAGTTATTTCAATATGGGGCCAGGTTTCAGAGAAACTCACAGCTCAGAGTCGATGTTCTTCAATGACAAGTTGTCATCAGTGCATACAGACACCGACATGTGCTTGGTGCTTCGATCCGGTGAGCAAACGACTTACATTATTAACAATAATAATTCGTTTAACGTTCTAAACCAAAAGAGATACGCAAATTTGTACTCATTGGAATCAGCATAATTTTTTTAGTAAATGTTTTGAATTTGAAAAATTTAAAATACAATAAAACTTCGCTAATTTGGGCCTGAATAATTGAGAAAAATAAATATTAAAAATAAATGGACAAATTTTTCCTCTGTAACTGGCATGTGATTTGGTGAAATCATTGCATTTATCACCCCTATAACATATATGACGTCATACATTATCTCTATAAATGGGATTATATTATAACCAGGTTTTTAGAGTAGTTTAAAGTAGTTAAGTGCGCGACTTATTGCTCCTTCAACGTTTATCTCTACGTCTTTTTTTTCATGTAGGAAACTGCCGTAAAAAATAACGAAAATCGAAATCACATATATAGTCAAAAATAAGCGAAATTTCAAGGGACTAATACAGGTAGCTTATTTATCTGTATAGACGCTGATGACCTCAGATGTTGAGCGTCTGTAATGTACAATCTATCATCTATTTATCTGTATTAGTCCCTTGAAATTTCGCTTATTTTTTATTGTGTGATTTCGATTTTCGTTATATTTTAAAGCATTTCTCATTTAATGACGTCATTGGCAACGTAAATTATGACGTTTATAGACACTTATAATTCTTTTATCGTTTCCTTTAGTCGCAGAAAAGTTATCTCTGTCATGTAGCAGTCCAGGCGCAGATCTAGGTTTTACGGGGCTTGTGTTTAATAAAGTCCAATGGGGGCTCATTTCGTCAAAATTGTTGTCAAAATTCACTCAAAAATATGTCAAAATTCTCGCAAAAAATTGTCAAAATTCACTCAAAAAATCGTCAAAATTCATAAAAAAAAAAATAAAATTCACCCGTGACAACGATAATCATTAAGTATTTTTTACTATATGATAAATGCTCATTGCTAATGAAGAAGTTTTAAAAATCTATGATAATAAATCAATTTTTGTTGGCTCTTGGCACTGGGTGGTCCAGGGCTTAACTCCCTATGTAGATCCGTCCCTGTAGCAGTTTTTGACTGAAGTAATGTGCTTCAGCCTTCAGTAATATTTGTTGTTATACTTGTAGGCTTTTAACGACACGAAAAGATGCTACCAACCGTCAATGAACAATCCGTTGTTGAGCGGTTGTCAGGAACAGTACATGTACAATCCCGAGAATGTTTATAAAGTACATCAAGAACAGGAGCTGTCTCGGGCGTCGTCGCGCAGACAGAGCTGGAGCAGTAGTAGCAGCAGCAGTAGTAGCAGTAGCAGCAGCAGCTCATCTAGTAGCAGCTCGTCGTCTAGTTCTTCCAGCTCTGGCTCGTCGGAGAGGATTGTTCAAATAAGACCGCAGCATGTCGGAATGAAATTAAGAATTAGTAAGTATACTCTATAGACGTTTATTTTGAAAGTTTTAATTTGATTTTCATTTGGTACTGTAGTTCAGTTTGAAAATTGTAAGCAGTGATTAATATACATATACATATTAATATGTACTGCGGATAGTACAAAAATCGTGTTAGCACGATAAGGATGCAATCAAATATTTGTCTTTTTTTGTGGTAACAGTTTATTGGTTCAGGTTGACTACTGTCATAGATAAAGAGAGATATACTTCAATATATTGCCGGAATAACAAGAGAATTACTTCAAAAAAGAGATGGATATATATTTTTTGCGCTCCTTGTTGTCTTCGCTCATCGCACATTGAGTAAATAGACAATACTTGGTAGAGTATTTATAAGTGTATACTAATATCCAATAGAATCAGAAATTGTCGGAACTTTTGATGTCTTGTCAGCTAGTTTCGTTTTTGCAAACGAGTGCGCAACACAACCACGCACATGTTTGAGTTCGCTCAGCCAATCATATGCGAGTGGCTGAATGAAATTTCAACAGATGCACTGCATTTCTTAAGACAAAAATATTGCTTGAGTAACAAAAGTTTGTCATTACAACTGTGCTAATATTCATAGTTTCATGGTGCAATATAAGTGGCATAGTTTTTATCCGTGGAAAATCTAAGAACGGATATGCGTTACGTTGTTTTATTCCTTTGCCGTTTCATTAAACTTTTTGCGAATTCTAGCACCAATTCTTATTTTCAATTTATTATTTTTATATAATTTTTATATTATTTTCTTTTTCTACATCAGTTCTCAGATTAGAACCTGGAAACTGGGTATTTCTTTAAGAGCATCTGTGATAGGATTACAAAATATGAGTCTTAAATTAAAATCTGGATTTAAATAAAGACTTTTTTGCACAACTCCTTATAAAATAGCTGCTTGTCACGTATGCACAGCGGTTGTAAAATAACCTTTTTTCTCACTAGTGGGGAAAGTAAAACAAAAGTAATGAGATTTTACCAATCTAATAGTTATATCTATCTCAGTTGCCATTTAAATTCACATGAGCACACAGTAGGTGCTGAATAGTACACATAAATACCAACATGAACGATCGTGAACTGTCAAAAATATGACAAATATAGTTATTGTGATGTAAAAATCAGCTGTTTTATAGGAGGTATCTTGTACGCATAGCTGGGCACAGTTAATCAAATACTTAACTTCGTTAATCGTTAATCCGTTACTAAAAAAGTTAACTTCGTTAATCGTTAAGCCGTTAATCTTGCAGGTTAACGATTAACGAATCGTTAACTCGCGATAGAAATTCTATTTTATATTTAATGTTAATACGGGCTATGGAAGTTTAGGCAGGTCATGAAATATTAGTAAAAGAAGGGTGTATCATTAGAGTTTTTAATAATAAATGTTCAACTCAAAATACAGCTAGTCTGACATAAGGTGCATATTCCCCTTCATAAACAACAATATATTGAAGTTTTCGTCGGAAAGTGAGGCTCTTTTAGGCGTTAAAATGTCTTTTCCCGTAGAAAAAAGGCGTTCGACTGCAGCACTTGACGGTATAGCGGTACTATATTTAATAAACAGATTTATTATTATCTGTTCTCCGAGGAATGCCGCATCGTTAAAAGAGTCTTTTGACTTCATGTCTAGCCACATTTTGACGAGACTTTGAGCTTTAGTTCTTAAAGATTTGTGACTTTTAGACTTTTCTTTACTTTGAGTGACCGAATTGTAGGTACTTAATTAACGATTGAACGGACTTATGGCAAGTTAACGGAAGCTAATGTGTCCGTTAACATTTTTTAAAGTTAACTGAACAGTTAAATCGTTAAGCACTTTGTTAACTTCGTTAATTAACGATTAACGGATTAACGAGTTGATGCCCACCTATGCTTGTACGTAATGCTATTATTGATTTGTGCGACTATTAAACTAGCGTACGCTTGTGTAACATAATGTCACAGCTCCTAACATAATAACTGCATTTATGTACGAGATACATAAACTACTATTATGAAATTCTGTAATAATAATTTCACTTTTGTTTAAAACAGATGAAGAATACCGTATTCAGATGCAATACTCACAGGCGGCCGATTATCCTGTGGACCTTTACTATTTGATGGACCTCAGTAAAAGTATGGAAGACGATAAAGACAAATTGTCCAGTTTGGGTGGCCTTCTTGCAGAAACTATGCTTAATATAACGTCCAATTTTAGCTTGGGTTTTGGAAGTTTTGTGGATAAGGTTGTTATGCCATATGTTAGTGTTGTCCCTAAAAAGTAAGTACGCTTCTTTGTTTTTGTTTTGTTATATTCGATTTTGTTTTTTGTTTGATTTTTTTCAAGATTTATTGATTTTTTTTAGTGCTTTGCATTTTTTTTAAAAGTTTGTTTCCTTTTGTTTTGTTTTTTGCGATTATATTCGGTACGACTGCGATTCGGTAAACTTTTATCGAAAACTCGAAAATTGTAAATCAATTTTTGCATACATATTTTGATATTTTTTTAGTTATTTATTTTTTTTTTGAACATAACTACTAAAATCTGATTCTTAAAAAAATGTTTATGGAAGTTAATCAATTTTAGAAATACGGACAAAAAATTAATTTACTTAATTGGTAGTTATTAAGGTAGTTCTAGCGTGATATAATAAAGAAAAATCACTTTTCGACAGAATTTGTTCATTTTTTTTCATAGACTCAAAATAACGCTACTAATAAATCACGAAGTCTCAGAATTTTTGACTGTTTAGAACGAGAGATAATAAAGTTCACAATTTTCACATGCTAACCGTGAAAATTGCGAATTTTGTTATTAGTTATCTTGCGTTCTAAAGGCCAAAAGCACTGAAACTTCGGGGTTATTAAAAAACGTTATTTTGAGCCTATGGAAAAAAATGAGCAAAATCTGTCAAAAAATGATTTTTCTTTATTTTACCACGCTAGAACTACATTATTAAGAAAAGAGTGTAGAACGTCTGTTTGAGAACTAGTTTTTAGGCAAATTTAATTAATAAATACTAATATTTGACTAGGCTGAAGGAGCCATGTACAGGGTGTGAAGCGCCGTACGGATACCGCAATCATATGCCCTTGAGCACTAACACTAGCCGGTTTTCCGTAAGTCTTTAATGCACACACCACCTTGTCATCTGTAGGTACTTGTTATTGTTGTTTTGGTTGAAATAAGGTCAAAGTAAATTGTTCTTTTTTTAAACCTTTTTTGATTACATCAGCTCGGGTCAATGGGGTCCCTATCTGAACATACATAAAAGTATCATATACAATGCAAGAGACACTTCTATTGTTAGGGTAAGTTCATGGATTATTGAAATTGATAAAAAACGACATGGTCGAGATAGGCAAATTGATAAAGAAAGAGATAGAGCACAAGCAACAACCAATTAAGTTTAGTAGATACAGAGGTTGAAATGTGGAAATAACGTCAGCTGGAGGACCATTCGTATTTTTATCAACCTATAATGACAATACCAAAAATGTCATTTATATTTAACAAGGAAATATCTTACCTTAAAAATTCAATTTATTGCAAATAATATCAATATTCTGTCTTTTGCTTTCTTTGATATTAATTTGTTAAATACTGCCATTAAAGTTTATAAAAAACAACTGTTGCCACGTAATCAGTTAACAGGTTAACCGGATGACATCCTTCCACTACTATCCAACGGAATGAGGTATTCTCTGTAATCTGCTAACCTTGACAACTGATGGACTGTTTGTAAACTACACAACGCATTTGGTTGATACTGCTATCTACGGCTGGTAGGCAAAGTAGTCGAGAACTTTCATTTTTTAGTGCTGCTGCTACAGACGATTGAGCTATAAATATGGAGTGCTAATGCACTACTGCGCATACAAAATAACAGGAAAAAGAAGCCTAAGAACACAGATTATGTATTTTTATTTCTGGTTCGTTTTGTTGTATGGTAAACAAAGACGGAATGGTGACCGCAATTATCGTATCTCTGTCATTTTGGTCGCGCAGCTCAGACCAGTACCCCATACACCCTATTGCTACAGACAGACAAAAATTCTAGAAATGCATTATCTTATTTCGCTGTTATGCAAAATATTTGAAGTTTTTAAATTACTGAAATCTAAATATGTATACTTTGCGATAATGAATTAACCCACGCAATTTTGCAACTCAATACAGTCATCATTTCTTAGAAATCGTTCATTCAAAAATTAGGGTCATGGAATTTTTTGTGGTGTTATATTAATGTATTCGTTGATTGTGTCATAAATATTTTTACATTTCAACATATTTAAAAAAAAATATCATTTTGATTATAATTGTATTTTCGTGCTTTGTAATAAAAATGCGCTAAAAAAATTTATGCATTTACCCTATTTCTATTATATACTCTAAAAAACCAATGTGTAGTGCTATTTCTGCGATAGCGTGCACAGCATTGGCGTTAGCAGGAAATAAAATTCAGTCATGCGCAATATGAGTCGCTTTATTAGAAGCTCATTTTGCTGAAAAATATTACCAATGTTGCATCCTGAATGAAAGTTCTCCGATACAGGTGGTGTTAAAGATAGACTTTTAGTTCCAATCACACAGTTCTAGTATTTCCTTGTGGAGATTATGTTTTGAATCGTTTCTTTTTTTTAATTTCTTTTTTTGAATGCTTAAAATAAACGGGGAACCGTGAGATTTTGATCTTATTTCACAAAACTATAATAATATATTTAGATGAATTTATTTTTAAATGTCATCATAGTTTTAAAATTAATATCCTTTCTATTTCCTTCTTTTTTCAAAACGAATTCCTGTCCCAGTGCTTACTTTATTTTATTTATTTATTTATTGGCTGTATGTGGTTGAGTGTGCATGGTCTTGCGGATGATTTGAGTACGGGAGTTATTCTTATCAGTGTTTTTTAAAGGCAGTTTAACGACCGTTGATAAAATTTGAGTAATGGATGGCTATTACAATGCTTGGAATCTATAAGAAGCATTTTTTTTAATGCAACAAAGTCTGTTCAGTGCTTCGATTCTACACTGCGGACTTCTCAAGCTGTAACACGCATAACCTAAATATCATGCGCATGCACCAAAATTATCAATACACTCGGACTTGTGTATTTTCAACGCTGTCTTCTTTCAACTGATTTTACTCATGTATTTTCAAGTTTTTAGTTCGTATTCATTACGCTATTGGAAAAAATTAAAGTAGTGTCAGAAACGTGAAAAGAGCTCTGATCGGTCTATGACTGTCACTAAGTGAGGATGAAGGATAAGTTGAAAATACAAGAGTCTACTGTATTGTAGATAAATGACGATTAGAATGTTGTGCTCTGCCCTCTGAAAACAATTAACTACAGATAAACGTGCAAACTCAATTGTAATTTGCATGTAAAATGTATGCCCGATCTTATATAATTTATCATCTTTTATCTTGCCAATTAATGAAAAATGAACCGGTGTGTGTTGATATGCTGGTTACGCGGCACGACTTGGTTTGAGCAGTCCATTAGTAGTGTATGTTCGAAAGTTTAACGGCTGGAGCTCTATGCAGCGTAGTGTGCTAGCTGGAGAAGACGTCATAACCGCTCAAGCGTTTTTTAGCAACTAGCTGAGCGCTTCGTGTTTGGTGCCAGGAATTTCATAACCTCAAATAAATTTGACAAATGCAACTAACAGAATATGGCATTTTTTTATCAATTTGCCGCTATGTCGAATCAACCCGTTAAAATGAAGAATTCTAGAAGTATAGATGGCATAATAACCTACAGCTCTAGGTGAATACCAGACATTTTTCTTCTTATGGCTGTAAATTGAATTTACATAAAATGTGCGATATTAATTAGGTTATGGAAAAGTACATAAGTTACAAGTTTACCCAAATCCAACAACACTTTACAAGTGTTTTGTTTGTTAAATCAGTTGTTTAACTAGGTTGATTATTAATATTTTAATAAGCTAAATTTCTTACTTTACAATGGTTTGGTTGCGTGTTTGTTCAACTTTATTTATTTAAAATAGGGAATCAGAACTTTGAAAATGCAAGAGTTTGATTGATTTGAGAAGCATGTACGAAGGTAGAGAATCTGGAGAAATAATCGAATATAGTTGTAATTAACACAGTTTAATTTGAAAATCAGAACTGTTAGTGTATTTACTGTTTTACATATGTGCGTGGTGAATGGTAAGAATGGTAATACATGTGGTGGGTTTAAATTTTAAGCAAATACGCTGTAAGAAAGTACAAACTTGAGGTTTAGGCAATATTAAATTTGAGGAAAATGTGACAGAAACTAAGTAGGGCAGCTAATCTCTGTCCCGTTTTAGTAGCCAGAGGTTGAAGCTGTCAGATTACAAAGAGACGGAGAATGACGATATATTGACACTAATTTAAGACCTGCTGATATAATTAGGAAATACAGATGATGATAATTAATTCAAACAAAGAATAAATGTCACAAAATTTGGATTCCAGTTTGAGTTATTTGATTAATTTTGGAAATACTCTACGGCGAATTTTAGCATCTATAGTAATTTTTTCAAGCTTGCAGTGTTTTGTTTTAAAACATAACACTAACTGTTCGCTTTCCATTCATTTTAAACTAATATAAAAATCATTACGCAAAGTAACTTGATAATGCGTTGAAAATAAGAAAGTTCCTGTAATTGTTTGTAATAATCAAACTCAAACGGAAAAAAAATCATGCAAATTGCCTATTGTCAGTAGCTAACAACTCTAACGAAATTCAGTCAAATATAAAAAGCGCATCTGTTGGCAAGCTGGGAACTGGTTCTGAACTGCTAAAGCGTTTGTTCTTTTTGGTCACAACTACGTGTTTGTGGACTAAATTCAAACTGTTGGAACTTAATTTTAACAGTTTAGGTTCCTAGAAGTCTTTAGCTACTAGAACCGATTTCAATCAGCTCTGCAAAGACGCAGTTATGTCTGAAGAGGTTTGTGTTGCCAAAACAGTTCAGAGCCTGCCAATCATGGAGTATGGAGATAAGAAGAAGCATCTCAATGCTAGAGAAATGTTCCACGAATAACATTAAATAAAGATAACACTGCTGTTTCAAAAGGATTTGTATGAAGATGAAGTAAGCGGCAAATGTTGTTAGAGCAGGAAAATATTAAACAAATAGATACATCCGCCTTACGAAGACGCTGTTTTTAAAATACATAATGGCCATAAATGTACCAGACGTTAAAACAATCTTAAAAATTAAAAAAATGGAAAAATTAAATGCCAAAAATTGTATATGTTACGTCTCACGTGGTTTCACAATTAATTTGCAGGTTATATTGACTAAATTAAATTTTGCTACTTCTGCATACTTCACCTTTTTTCAACTGCTTATGGCCTGACTCTTTGGCCAGTAGCGTACTTCACTTTGTCTACAAAGGCTTTAGTTCATATTAAATCCCAATGGTTTACCAGTGCCATTCTGGTCAGTTATTAAACGTCTGTTTAATGCTTTTGGGTCACCACTTTTTCAGTATAACACCAGCTCCGGATCTACCAGTCCTTTATAGTTTCTCAGATTTAATCTGATTTCTTTTTTCTTTTCTTTTTGCCTCTGACAATTTTGAATACCTGTTTTTATGGTCACAAAATTTATTATTATTATTATTATTACGATTATTTCGAATCGGGGCAGAAACGTGATAGTGGCGCCTCCTCTCTCCAGCATTTGAGATAAATCGTTTTAAAAAAATCAAACATACATAATGGGTGGCATTTTTTTTGTGCCGGGAGGGTAGAAATAAGAACCCTTATAAATTTTTTTTAAATGATTTGTTATCAATTTTAAAACATTATGCAGTGGTATCTCGACATACGAGTTTAATTCGTTCCGCAACCTTGCTCGTATCTTGAATTACTCGTATCTCGAAGCAAATTTTCCCATACAAAACAATTGAACTGCCATTAATCCGTTCCAACCCCCAAAATATTTTTGTTACGTCTTTTTGAATAATAAAAACGTATTTATAAATGACAAATATTTTTTGTACGAAAACAAAAAAGAGAATGTAAAGAAATAAATTAGATATCCTCACTGGTCTTTGCCTTTTTCGCTACATTTTTCTCGCTTTCACCTGTAGGCCGTTTAGAAAAAAACATGTCTAAGGAGGTTTGTTTTTTCCTCCCTCTCAGAATGTTCCGGAAATGAGTTAGGCAAGTGTCGTTAAAAAGATCAGATGCACGACCTGTTGCAACTTTTTCTGGGTGTTTCTTTTCCACGAACTGTGAAACTCTCTCCCACATTCCTAAGATCTCCTTTATCTCACTTGTGCTACCGGCCGACCTGCTAAACCGAACTCGTATCTCGAATTTCGCTCGTAACTCAAAGCAAAAAATCACTCGCTCGCCGGCTCGTATCTCGAAAAACTCGGTATGTTGGGGCACTCGTATGTCGATGTACCACTGTATTATGAAACTGCCGCTCGAGACAGGTACCCCGGTTTGCCCCTTCACCCTCGATCCGGGGCTGTATAACACCCATAAGAGATTATTCGCCTTATCCCTAGCCTCCATACTGCCAACAGATGCGCGTTAAAATTGTTGTGTGTCGATATAATGTATTCAAGATGACAATGTTTTGAGAATCGTACAGTGTTTTCTAACCAAGACTTATGACTGTATAACAGTACCTACTATTGTGTTATTGGCTGGTTGTAGCTTGCGAGAACCTTGCTCAGGCTGCGCTGCACCATACGGTTATCACAACGTCATGAAGCTGTCACAGAATACCAGTCAATTTGCCGTAAGTCCCCCCAAAAGCATGACACATATTGCTCTTATAAGCTGCCGCGCGTGCGCATTAATGCATTTTTGCAGCTTTAATTAATTCAGCTTTACGACGGTGGCGGAGGGTGATTTGATTTTAATATAATATATAAGCTTTAAAGACCGCGCACATCAGACATGTGAAAAATACTTTTTAAAAGTATTTAAATACAAATACTTTTGTTCCTAGAGTATTTGAAATACAAATACAAATACTTTTGGGTCATGTCTACGAAAATATTTTTGAGCAATAATTATTTATTATATAAGCGAATGCGAAAGCTCAACTAATTAAAAAAGTATTCGTAGGCAAGTATATACTTGTAAAAAATACTTTCGTTTAAGTATTTTAAAACAAATACAAATACTCACTTGACTAATTAATACAAATACAAATACTTAACTGATAATTTCTTATTTGGAAATGAGATTGCATTATTATTATTTTAATAATAAGATTTGTTTGAATAATTTATATGTAATTATATATACTATTGACTTGAATTATTCATTAATCATTCATAGCTACAAAAAAATTATGTTAAGTATTTGAAAAAGTATTTGCAAAACCAAATACTTTTATTCAAATACTTCACAAGTCTGGCACACATCAAGCACGGTCAGCACAGCGCGGTTCGTGAAGGTACCCAAGTCATTTAATGCGGAGTAGCGCACATTGGACCAGCACCTGCAACCACCAGTCAGCAGCGACCGTCAGTCTGTAGCTATGCTGGACCGATCTAGTGTGCTAGTGATGTGTCGTTTTTATTAACTGCATTGATAAAACTATCCGAAAATTGCAAAATGTCTGCCGCACATCACGAAACCTGCACGAAAATTTGCTGGTTTATGCTGGTCTAGTGTGCGACATTATGTAGGTTGCAGGCTTGTGCTGTGTTGGCCGTGCAGGTTTATGCTTGACAATTGTGCGCGGTCTTTTATGAGGTGTGATATATATAGATATATTTTTTTTGTTACCAATAATGGAAATAAGAAAGTAGTTCTAATAAAAAATTAAATGGTTTTAGAAATTTTTCAACAGATGGGATTTACAAAAAATTGAGATACGGAACTCTATAAAATGGTCAAGTGCGAGTGTAACTCGTGTATCAACTAATTTATATCCCTAATGTATATCCCCAATGTATTAAATTATTAACGGTGAGGAAAAGTTTGATTGGGGAACAATTTAAAAATAAACTTTACCGATGTTTCACTCATGGCCAACGTTTCGAAAAAAATATTTTACATCTTCAGGGTCTCAGGCTAGTTGAAGATGAAAATAAAGTGCTCGAAACGTCGACCACAAGTGAAACATTGGTAAAGTTTCATATTAAATTGTTCCTCAATTAAACTTTCCCTCAACGATTAATATTTTATTGGAACAAATCTAATTGCGGACAATATTAAATTATATTTCAGAAAATAGTATCCATAATAGAAGCTAACCGCGTAATTATGTTTGCAATAATGTTTTATTAATTCATTGTAATAGTTTTCCGGTAATTAGTTTTTCGAAATTTTAGCTGTATTAGTTCAGTTTTCGAGGTGCGTTTTCAAGAAAATCTTTAAAAGTAAAATTCTGAAAAAAATAGTTTGAGATTTCTAAGAAAGGTCCTTTCAAATGATGCCCCACATTACCAAATATAAAGATTTGTTGTTTGTGTTACACTGACCCTCCTAAATTTACGGGTTAGATTCTGATTATTGGAATATATGCGAATTACTAGGCTTTATAATAATGCCAAATTCCAGATTGATATCTCTAAATTTAGTCGGGAAAAATTCGACTGATACAGACGGACGGACAAACAAATGAGTGATCCTATATAAGTGTTCTGTTTTTCTTTTTGAGATATGAAACCCTACAAATGTTAAACATAGGAATTTTTTTGCTTGATTATGTGAGAAGATTCGCGTACGCTTTTGAAATGCTTGAAAAGCTATTCTCTTGCTTCTGTTTTTTTTTTTTATTTTCTTGACTTTCCTATTATCTTTGTTATCCCAGATCTATTTACTGTTTGCACCTGATCCGGTTCACCTTCTGTTTTTTGTTGTATTTATTTTCATAGGCACCGATGTTTGAAAATCGTGGGTGCTCTTACAATCTTCATCAACAAATTTTGACTTTTTTGTGAGTAATTTATTTATCTTCACGAAATGACTTCAATATGATTGATTATAATTTTGAGAATTTTGTAAGTCCATATTTTAGAAATTAATATATGAACTCATCGCACGTTTCTAATGCTTTTTTGAATTTTCTTTGGTGGACGTAAATATGATTTGTTAAAGAAATAACGAGCAGTACAAATGTAGATATGTCGCAGCCATTTCGTGTTTCATAAAATGATCAGTTACTCTTGATGGCTATGATCAAAGAGGTTAGAGAGGAGGATACCGAACTCCAAGCTCTGAGAAAATATGGCGATATGTCAAACGACATTGTGGGCGTACTCGAACGTGCGCGAAAAACAATTCGCGGCAAATTGCGCATGTCGCGAACGTGTGTTTCTGCACAGAATACCGCATTTCATACTAGGCGCAGAAAGGTGCGCAGGTTCGAGGATACACTCAGCGCCGCCTGGTATCCGTCGTATTTTCTCTTGGGCGGCCGATGTTAAAAGCATAGCAGTTCGTTCTCTTCCTTTATAATCTTCTTGGCTGTGACATAACCTACTAAATCATACGAATGTGAATTTTTTTTAAGCAGACATACTGGGTAAGCGACTGTCATATTTTTAGCGGCGCAGCTACCAGTTCTGACTAAAACTGTCGTATCAGTCTTAGAAATTGGCTGACAAACATCAAAGTACTGACAGCTGCGTGAATCTACTGGTATTTTTACATGCTGTGGGTGTGACATACAGAATCGGTACTTTATTATATTTCGCAATCAAAAAATGTTGAAGTCAGAGACGATCCATGGGTGCCCAAGCACCAGAGCACCCACGTTGTCGGCGCCTATATTTACGTCAAATATTTATCGTAATTTTTCAATTTCAAATTAAACGTGTAGAAATAAATAGATCATACATATGTCTGTGACTGGTCAAAAATTACTTACAAAATTGAACCCCTTAACTTAACAGTTTCTACAAATTGTTATTATATCTAAAAATGTTATAACAATTATTATTTAATTTCGA
The DNA here is from genome assembly GCA_034508555.1 of Venustoraphidia nigricollis. Classification (NCBI taxonomy): domain Eukaryota; kingdom Metazoa; phylum Arthropoda; class Insecta; order Raphidioptera; family Raphidiidae; genus Venustoraphidia; species Venustoraphidia nigricollis. The sequence continues at coordinate 2,840,933 of JAVRKA010000049.1, read as the reverse complement.
GTGTAAAGATTTAAAATCACAGCCATGCGTGTCATTATTATGTTCATTATAAAGTTTGTGTTTTTGCTTTTGTTTTTTTTTTTTCCAAAGCTACCAATTACTAGTTACCAATTCATAAAATTTTTAGTAAATTCTGTAATATACCCAGATAATTATGCCAGCTGGTGACTTTCCAACCTAAATAAAAAGAATAGTGTGTGCCATTGTGCCGTTACACACAGCTGAAGTAAATATGTCTTACACTAAGATAGAACTCTCGTCAAACTAAGGGCACGCTTGCGTCATCGTTCAAACTCTATTGCTTAGTGCAAAGTGTTGGACGCTTCCGGAGTCGCTAAGAAGTATTCCCTTCAAAAAACTTTATAATGTGCATATCTTGTTGAATAAAAAGTATTTATCTATTTATTAAAGTCACCTGCTACTAGGGTTATGCGAGTCTCGTACCAGTACTAGTTCTCAGATAACTCTGGAAACAGTGGACCTGCAATAGCCATGTAAACTTACCATTTTTTTTAAATATAAGTTTTGTTTTAATGAAAGTACTAAAATAATTAATGCTTTTGAAATAATTGCTTGAGAGTTTTTAACATTCAAATTGTAATATTGAAATTACAATGTATAATTGCAATTATATAATACTAATAGACAACCGTTAACAGTTTGTTAAATAAAAACAAAATTAATAATTTTGTAGAGTTTTCCATCTCATTGCATTTTTTGCGCCAAATAAGTATGTTCCTACAAAAAAAACTGAAACCGTCTGTGAACGTTGTGCGCAGTGAAATTTTTATTGTGCCAAATCTTTTATTTATACTCAGTTTTCGATTTGACTATCAACTTTAAATCTATATTTAAAAATGTCATTTGTTTCTAACTGAACGGAGATCTCTAGTTAAAAACAAGTAATGACATTATTATAGTTGTATGAGAAATTCAACATCAGTCAGCTGTTCCAACAAATTAGTGAACTACTTTCTGACAATCAGAAAAGCTTACGGATGGTACGCGAACTTTTAATGAGGGGCATGCGCATTAGGTAATTTCTGCGATAGTGTCAAACAGTGATGGTCCAAATGGCTATGTGCTGCAGTAGAATTATTGAGGGTTAGACGTAAGTTTTTTAGGTTATTTGTTTTGTTTTTTTGAACATATTGTAAACACCGCGTCATTTGTTCCAACAAATTTGGGGCTAGTTTCAAATTAGTATGCCTAATTAAAAAGCCTAAAACGCGCCATGATTGTAGGAACAAACCAAATACATCTCTATCTTTTGTTATTCGTCACGGTATAGCAACTGATGGAAATACAGAAATGCAAAGAGTGAAAAACGCAATGAGTAAAACTTTACAAACGGCTATGTTTTGTTTAACAGTTGCATCTTTTTTAATAAAAAACACGTTGGCACTGTACATTTATTACATTTTTAATCAATAAAATTTAATCTATTTGTACTGTTAATAAAACAAATGATAAAATATGATCGTGATTATTTTTATAAGGGTGAGGTGAAGCACGCAGCAGTCTCCGGTAATTTAGATGCTCCGGAAGGTGGATTCGATGCCATCATGCAAGCCGTTGTGTGCACAAATGAAATCGGTTGGAGAAACGACGTCAGACGGTTGTTGGTATTTTCTACTGATGCAGGATTCCATTATGCCGGTGATGGAAAGGTATGCTTGTCGTCTATTTTGCAATCCTTAAATTATATTTACAGTGTAAACTCTACATAGCGACGCTGAAGGGACTGCGCATTTTCAGGCGTTATAGAGAGCTGTCGTTATATGGAGAGAAAGAAAAATCAATATTTTACTATTGTAGTATTATTTAATAATGACGCATAAAATTTACAGACAAACATTACTATTAACACAAATAACAACGCTTATAGCGAAAATTCTATTATCTTCGTCTGATGTTTTTTGCTATGCCAGTATTTTAATTGTATTTTCTTATGTATTATTTTATTCATATCTTGGGATACTGTGGAATCAACTTGGTTATACAATAAAGCTGCAGTTCTTATCAATTGCTTTATAAGTTGCCGAAATTACTTGCTTTATAGTGACATATGGTCGTTATTTAGAGTGGGTGTGATGCTACATAGAGTGTATCATTGTATGTACAACAAGGTAAATCAACCAAAGTCGAGTAATCTCGACGTTTTAGGGAGTTTGACGTTAAATTGAGTGACGTTACATGGAGTTTACGCAGTATTTACAAATCTCGTATTGGGGTTCATCGTCACGTAATATACTTAATATACAGAGTGTCCCATTTTAATTCAGCTGGCTGAATAGAATTTGATGAGGACACTTTTCAGAAAAAAATGCCAAACAAATATTGGCCAATTCAAAGGAGGGCGTTCGATGCCACTAACAGTTATGACCTTGGATGGAGGGTTCAAGGTTAACTTTTTTTTTTAATAGAAACCCTCATTTTTCACATCAGCATTCGATTGGCCGTGAAAAAACATGAAACTTCTGTCCCAAACATTTTTCTCCAAACCTCGTATTTTCCGGAATATCCACGGTTCAAAATTTGAATTTTATGAATTTGAATTTACTGCCGAATCGTAGACTTTTTTGAAAAATCGCAAGAGACAAAAAAATCTTGGAATTTTTCAAGAAATCAATTCCAATTTTTTAAAAATTTTTTGCACACGAAAGAATTCTTAACGATTGAGACATCGAAATAATAAAAAGTGTGCAAATGTTTTTTTAAAAATTGGAATTGATTCCTTGAAAAATTCCAAGAATTTTTTGTCTCCTGCGATTTTCCAAAAAAATCTACGATTCGGCAGTAAAAACTTGGAAATTCAATTTTTGAACCGTGGATATCCCAAAAAATACGGGGTTTGGAAAAAAATGTTTGGGAGAAAAGTTTCATGTTTTTTCACGGCCAAACGAATGGCGATGTGAAAAATAAATCTCTCAGAAAAATTGTTTTATTATCTATTTATAACATAGATTTCAACCGTAAAAAAAATATGTGGAACGAGCCCATTATAGAAAATTTAATTCCTAGTTTTGATTAAGTTTAGCTTTGATTTTCAGTTGGGTGGTATAGTCAAACCAAATGACGGTTTGTGCCATTTGAATACACAGACTGGTATGTATACGCATTCTTCACTTCAAGACTATCCTAGCATCTCTCAAATAAATCAGAAAGTAAAAGAAAACTCGATCAACATGATATTTGCTGTAACTCAGGAGCAGTACTCTGTGTACGAACAGTTGAAAACTTACATCGAGGGAGCCTCAGTCGGCGTTTTATCAGCCGATTCTGCTAACGTAGTCGAATTGGTCAAAGATCAGTATAACGTGAGTATACCTTCGACCATACACTCATAGACTGCTCAAACTTGAAGCATTACATGTAGCCAACATATAAAAATTAATAGAAATTAGTTTCACGGGTAATTGGAATAAAAAATCAATTTAAACACTTATTGATTGCAACGTTTCGTCTTTATTAAATTAAGACTTTTTCAAGCTCTCAGCATGTTTAAATTATAATAAAACTATGATATAAAAATTACCCGTGAAACTAATTTCTATTATTACATATTTTGGAATTGAACTTTAAAGATGAATAAAAATTAATGTTTGTATAAAATTAAAAGTACGTAAATAAATAAAACAATAAAAATTGATTTAATCAAGACGAGGTCTAAATACATCTGACCACGAGATTGAAAATTTAATTAAACGTATTTGTAGCTAATAGATACCTAAAACAAAACAATGTCGTGCTCGACAATGCAGAGTATCAATGTTGAATAAAATAAACGCGATCAACGGTTTGACGACTACTACTTTATTGGACCGACTTGAATTGATATGTTGGGTCTGTGTGTTTCTATTAGAGTGAGAAGTTGATGAATGCACTATCCAGCTTTTTTTTTTTTTAATTTATAAGTCGATTTGTAATTATTATTTTGCTTACAGAAAATTTCTTCGGCTGTGGAAATGAGACATGATAAGTTGCACGAAGCTGTCAAGCTGACTTATTATACAACTTGTTTAGGAGATACATACACAGAAACAAATAAATGCGATGGTCTTAAGGTAATTTATCTGCTGTGAAATTACAGTATACGATCGATAATCTGCTGTTTGTTAATCCGACACGTCCAGTAATCCGCTTTGTTTTAAGTATGTAGAGGTGTAGAAAAATCGTTCTATAATCCGACATTTTTACGATATTTTGTGTTCCGTAATCCGACACACGTCTTTACTTGACAAATATTTCTCTATACTCCAACGTTTCGTCGAGTCGTTTGCTCTGTAGTCCGACAATAGACATTGAAATGAGAAGACGTCACGTTGTTTGTGTTTATAAAAGTTTGAACAATTTACACGTTCTTGTAGCAAAAATTGTTTTATTGTTAAAACCTTGAATAATGCATTATGTATTGTAAATATGTGTTATATAAAGTCGTTATTGACTTTAGGAACAAAAAAAAGTTAAAATAACTGTTTTTTAATAGTTAGTCCGTGTTTACATTTGGTAATCTGACATTTCCACTAATCCGACATATGCGAAAAATTCTGTTGTCGGATTAGTGAACGTGTACTGTAGTTGTAATAATATTTTAAGTGAAAACTTGTAAAAAGTTCTTATTGGTAGTGTACCAAGTTTTATCTAAATTGGCCCAGACTTTTTGTCTGTCTGTATCAGCATCAATCGGCTTGGCCAGCCGATTGATGCTGATACAGACAGACAAAAAGTCTGGGAACACGTTTTCACATGTAGTTTTATCCAAAATACTTCGAATCCCATCTCCTCTCATGGATGTTTTGTATAATTTCATTTGATGTAATTAGATGTTAATGACTTGATTTTTGGAGTGTCTATAATCTACAGTAAATAAAATACTTGGAAAAATCCGCAAGAAAACGAAATAATAATAATAATAATATATTTCCAAATTCCTCTAGGAGTACATAAAGTATACATATGATACCTATGTTTACCTACAGGACCTATAGGGGGCATCAAGTACCCGTATATTTAATTTATATTTTTTTATGATTGTAAATATGGTAACTTGCATGTTTCAGGTTGGCAACATTGTGAATTTTACAGTAAAGGTAGAATTAACGCATTGTCCAAAAGATCCTAAAGACTGGAAACAAAAGGTTCGCATATATCCGGTCGGTATCAACGAGAGTTTAACGATAGATTTAGAGATGCTCTGCGAATGTCCTTGCGAACAGCCGAGTCATTTCAGTTACGAAGTGTTCTCTCCAAAGTGCGAAGGTCACGGAACGTTAAAATGCGAAGTATGCGATTGTCAACCGCCTTATTTCGGGCGCAGATGCGAATGCAACACTGCGTTCATTTCCGAACAAGACATGACTCAAGCTTGTCGATCAAAAGAAAATCCCGATATTATTTGTAACGGACGTGGAACTTGTGTTTGCGGTCAGTGCGAATGCGATAACGAGAACCGACCTCAAAACGAAGAGATATCGGGTCCGTTTTGCGAATGCGATAATTTCTCGTGCGACAGACACAACGGACAACTGTGTTCGGGTCACGGAGTTTGCGATTGTGGTAACTGTATTTGCAACGGAAATTGGACGGGTTCCGCTTGTGACTGCATCGATACGACGGACAGTTGTATTTCACCGACTACTAAAAAAGTGTGTTCGGGACATGGCAAATGTGTGTGTGGACAGTGCGTTTGCGATGATAATCCCGAAGGCGGAAGATATTCGGGTCGCTACTGTGATACGTGCCCCGTGAGTAATTTTTTGATAAGTAAATCCTGTTGAAAATATTTTATGTGGCATGAAAAAAGTATGGTGCTGTTTAAGACTAGTAAATAAGCGAAAATAACTGGAAACGTGGGAAGTTTGTATTAGTCGGGAAATGTTTTTATAGACTAGGGCAGGGGTTCCCAAAGTGCAGCCCGCGGGCCAAATGCGGCCCGCAAAGCCCGTGAATTCGGCCCGCGATAACGATATAATAATAATAATAATAATAATATATTTCCAAAATCCTCTAGGAGTACATAAAGTATACACATAGAATATATTATACACATAGAATATATTATATTTTTATTAAAAAATTTTAGTTATTTTTTTGTTTTAATATATAATTAATTATTAAAGCTTTTTAGTATACTAATAAAAAAAATAAATAGTTAAATATATTTAAAACAAAAAAAAATTGTGGTTATTGTTTTGATTTTTTTCCGTTTTTTTTTGGCCCGCCAAAAAATTCGGTAATATTAAATTGGCCCGCCTAAGAAAAACTTTGGGAACCCCTGGACTATTAGGTGTTTGTTGGTAAGTTCTGAACTGCTAAAGCGCTTTTCGACAATACAGAATTCTTGAAAAAACAATTACGTGTTGGTTAAACTATTGGACTCCTCAAATGGTTGGAATTTGGTTTCTAGAAGTGATAGAGCCAACTTCGAAAAGTCCAAGAGTTTGAACAACAAACACGCAGTTGTGTCCAAAGAGTTCTGTATTTCCAAGTGCCTAAACGAATCAGAACGCTGTTATTTAAGTTGGAGAAAAAATATTGAGTATTTTTCTGATTCAGAGATATAGCGCGCTAAGCTTCAGTGACTTAGAGCTATACAACGTAGTTTTATTTATTTATTCTTTTTTTTTTTTGAGAATAAGAAAACTGTTTGTTAATGAAAATGAAGAATAGGGTAAGGAGATAAAGTATATGTACTGAAAAAATAAAAAAAATGTATTTTTAAAAGCTTAGTTATAAAAAATGAAAACTTTTTTAACAAAATAAAATTACTTGCAATACTGTTCAATATTTTTATTTATATAAAAGACGTTTCAACCAACTGTTGGTTGAAACGTCTTTTGTATAAATAAAAATATTGAACAGTATTGCAAGTAATTTTATTTTGTTAACATATCTATTACTGTTGGTAGAGTCGTTATTATTAATTGAAAACTTTTTTGTTGTAGACTTGTCCCGAAAGATGCCAAGAATTCAAAGCTTGCGTTCAATGTCGGGTACACGATACGGGCCCTCTGACAAAAGAAGAATGCATGGACAATTGTTATAATTTTACACTGATTGAAGAAGATGAAATTGTGTGTATGTATACGTGTTTTTTTTTCAATCAATTAATTTTTCTACAGTACAAAACTCTGAAAATAGGTAATTAGGTGTGGGTATCTTAAAAATTGTACATATAAGTCAAAATTTAATTAAAACGTACAATGTCAACTAATTTGGAAAGTTCGAATCAGATGACGCTACAGAGGTTAGAGGTCATACCAGCTGTCAATCTTTATTTCTATGCAGTGACGAAATTGTTTTATGAAAGTTTATTAATAATTGTAATTAAAATGCCTCAGTGTTGTATTGTACCTTTGTGCTTTACGAGAATGTCAGTTATTCGCTTTTTCCAACCACCATATTTACTAACTATTTTAAAAAGAATGTTTTTAAGTCCTTATATAAATCGGTCATGTCATGCAAATGATTCCCAACCACACTAACGCCATAACGCGGGAGCAATATTGAACATCCTTGCCATTAAAAAGTAAACTTTATGTAGTGATGCTGGATTTACATAATAACAGGGCATTATATTTGATGAAAACGTTGATTTAAACTGATAAAGACGTTAACTTATTTCTAAATATTCTTATTTCTTGTTGTTAAGCAATTGGGAATAGCAAAATACGATGTAAGCAAAAACCGATGAAACGTTGACTACTTTTACATATAAATAATTTATACTATTGATGGCTATTTCTCCTACACTATTTATTGTTTTTATTTTAGTCGATGAGGAAAAAGACGAAATGCTGTGCAGGTTTACGGATAAAGATAAGTGTTTGTTTAAATACATATATGCTTACAATGCGACGGGCGGAATAGAAGTACGTGCTAAAAAGAATCGGGAATGTCCAGTGCAGCCATTCTTGTTGGGTATTGTGTTCGGAGTCATAGCAGCCATTGTGTTGATTGGATTCGCTATGTTACTTATGTGGAAAACAATTACGACTATAAGCGACAGACGAGAATTTGCTAGATTCGAGAAGGAACGCATGATGGCAAAATGGGATACGGTAAGAAATCGACTTGTCTACTTTTAAATACGGTATTATCATTACAGCACTGACTGTACTCGCGACTTCATCCGCGTTAGTGTCGCCTTTTTGACTACTGCCTAGCCCCGTTTAGTTAATTAGAAGCGCGATATATGTCCCATTCTATTTCTTAATGTATAACAGCGAAACATTGATTGAAATCGGCTCAGTCGTTTTTGAATTGATCAACAGACAGACCGACAAGGACTTTGAAAATGATTAATTCTGTGTAGGTATTGTATAAACTATACATCTAAGTCGTCGATTACAGACAAAGTTATTACAGTGGTACCTTGAGATACGAATTTAATTCGTTCCGGGATCATCGTCGTATGTCAAAACAATCGTATCTCAAAGCAATTTTTCCCATTTAAAACAATGTAATGTATATTAATGCGTTCTAGCGATATGAAATCTGTACTCTCAATAACTTCAAAGCAACGCTTGAAAAGATGCTTCGTAAAAAGTTTTTTAAAATTTTAAATAACCTGCTGGTCCATGGGCTGTATGATAGCCGTTGTATTAGGTGGCAGATAGACAACTTTAATAAAGTTGAATTCATCTAAAAGGTTATCCTCAAGGCCAGGAGGGTGAGCAGGAGCATTATCTAACAGAAGGACACACTTAAGTGGCAGATCATTATCGTTTAAATATTTTCTAACAGAAGGCCCAAAAACTATATTAACCCACTCAATAAAAAACTGCTTCGCAATAATTTCATGTTTGGCTTCCATTGAAATCATTTTCTTAGATTTTTTCTTCTCACTTACTTTAACTTTGGGACCCATTGTTAAAATAACAGGGTACATACAGTATTTAAACTAAAATAGCACGAAAAACAGGCACAACACAACGAATAACACAGCTACGTGTGAACAAGGAACGATGCGGCGACGGTGTCAACAACCAAACAGAGCGAACGCTCTGCCATCTAGCGATCATCTATAAAATTATCGCGCATTAAAATTCGTATTTCAAATTTTTCGTCGTATGTCGAGGTAGAAATTTTCGAATATTATTCGTCGTATCTCAAAAAATTCGTATGTCAGGGCATTCGTATCTCAAGGTACCACTGTATTTTATATTTATTCTCGATTGTGGCTGACCTCTATAATCAATAACTGAAATTAATCCTAACTGGGATGACCTGCTGATTGTCAGAGTCTTAGACTATAGGTATATAAATGGATAGCTACTTCTTTCTACCACCTTCTTCAATACACCTGACTCGACGTTTTTTATGCACGTCACGGAATATATTTCCATACATCGACATAATTTAATGCATAATCTGTCATGTTTTGTTGAATCTGCCAAAACATGAATCCAGAGTTGTATCGTCAAAGGTCAGAGCACGATGGAAACTCCATTGACGTGTTAAATGGACATGGTTATCCTACATAGATCTTGCCCATGCTGCCACCTACAGCTTGATTTCATTTTTTGTTTGACAAACACATCCAATATCTGATTAAATAATTTATGGATTGCAGGTTATGTATCGTCAGTAAGGGTTAGGGAACCAATTTGAAACGAATATTATCGCATCCTTCCATTTTTTTTGTTTAAAAAATTGAGTCTTAAATAAGATTTTTGACTTTAATACTTTCTTTGATAACGAAAGTTTCGAATAATCAAGGTTCAACTGTACTAAATATCATGTTTACTAATTTTCGTTCGATTTTACAGGGAGAAAATCCGATCTACAAACAGGCTACGTCTACTTTTAAAAATCCGACATATTCTGGAAAATAGATGGGTTACATTAAAAATGTTAAATAGGATGTAGATTTTTCAAAAATATTTTTTTAAATAGAGTTGAGTATGACGCCTAATAATGTGATGTGCTTACTCAAAATAATTTTTTTTTTTTTTTGAGTTTAACTCTTATTTTTTTAATATTTTTTTAAATAATTTGGAACGTACTAAAATAAAAGAATTGTACTTACTCTATTTAGAAGGTGTTGTAAAGTAAGCAACATATTTTTAATTTTTAAAAGTTTTATTTTTCATGAAAATCGAAAATTCTTTTATCTTGTATATTTGAATTTGACAACAATGAGATTGTGTAAGGCAACTTTTGAGTGTTTAACGACATTTGACTTTTAAAAAACACTACTATTGTAGATAAAAAGGATGTCAGATTGGTAATATTAACATGGGTTGGATACCTGCAATGTGTTTTTTATGAATTTGTTGTATTTATAGATTATTTAACTTTCTTTAAAAATACACTGCATAACATATATTCTGAAAAAGTTTATGTTAAATATCAGGAATAAGGTTAAATAATCAACTTTTTTGAATAATTATTTCAAAATTTTTTTTTTTTTATATATATACATTCGCGGACAAAAATATTGCATATTTTTTAAAATCTAAAAATGATTGAATAAAATTAAAAAGAGCTACAATAACAATATAAATTCAATTTTATTCAATCATTCACTAATCTGTTCTAACGCTATCATATGTAAGGAAAATGGTACCAATATACATAGAACACTTAAAAACAATACATTTAGCAAAAAAGTGCATAAATGTTACAAAAAATAAATAAACAAAATAAATGATTTAAAAAAATATCCAATATTTTTGTCCGTGAATATATACGTATAATTCGCGTTCATTTATTTAACATTTATCATTTTACCGTTTCTTTTTTGTTTTTTCTTGTTAATTTTTCATTTAAATGTCATAATTGAATTTTAATTATTTATTCTATTCTATTATTTTACTATTTTTGCAATTATAAATACATATTTATAATACTATTGAAGTCTCGTAACCTTTAGTTTGCAATTTTTGTTTATTATCAGATGGTATTTTTTATTTTAAAATAAGTGTATTCATTTGCCATATTATTCTAATCTATTCGTGAGCTTTAAATAATCCGTGATTATACATAAATCAAAAAATAATTCTATAAATAATTAAACTAAACAAGTGAATGTATTCGTTGATTTTGTTTAATCTTTGTAATCTCCAAAATATCAATTTTTTTTTATTTGGGCCTTTGACAAGTTACATAACTGCCAGGTGAAAAATTCACTGCCATCCCCATAATGTTAACGTTGGTATTAGGCCCAGATAGCCTTTGCGGTTGGTGTATAATCAGTGTCATTCCATTGGAAAAATGTTATATGAATAACTGGTTACCAACTGAAAAATTCAGATCTCGAATTCTGTAGATTACGTTATAAAGAAAGAAATTATTATGTTTATAGAACTTGCTAATAAATCAACAAACATAGTTTTTTATTGTACTCGAATATGCATGAATTTCAGCCTAAATAATTTATTTGAATGTACTATTTGCGAAGTAAATAGGCAAACAAAAGAAAAGTTTTCATTATTAAGTTTGATTTTATATTATCTGCTATGTGTAATGTTTTGTTGTTTTTGTACTTTGAAATAGGTTGTTTAAACGGTAGTAAATGTGTACTAACGATGTCCAAAGCTAATGTGTAATATATTTTTTTCGTCGAATATGTATTTTTTTTAGATTAGTGAATGCGATTAGAACGCTATTAATACATGTTAAAAAGTCAAAACTTTACAGTGTTGGATTAAGGACTGGACAACTGCCTTAAGGCCTCTACAAAAATTTCCATGTTAAACATTTCTGAAAATGAAAATGATAACCTTTGACCCGTCTTTTCCCGAGATTTTTTATAAATAGAATATATATTTTGTACAAATAGTATTACATAACAGCAATTTTTTTAATCATGTTGGCAAACTTTTTGAACATTTCTATCAACATAATTACAATTTTTTAAAACGCTTGTTCCAATTATATTTTTTTTAAACATTTGTTCCAATTTTGAAACACTAAAACAAACGTACAGAGTTCCAATTTTGGAACACTGGGAAAAAATGGGTTAATCGATTCGACCGCCTAAGGGCAAGCACAAACTTAAATCTGACACTGAACTTTCTTTGTTATAAATAAATAGACTTAATAATTATTGTAGATTAACAATATTAATGTGTTCTTAGGAGTCGGTACCTTCACTGAGCAGTGCCTCTTTTTATATATTTCTAAGGTTTTCATTATGAATGTAATATAATTTTTTAAAACGAAGTACCTAACAAAAAATTTCTATGCTGTATTCAAAAATGTCTACCTAATTAAAATTTATATTAATAAACATTGAATGCTTGACTATTTCGACTTTTTTTTAAAATTCAGTATGAACAACTGCGTTTTGCTCTATCTTTACCTATGGCTTCACTTGGATCTATCTTGGTTTTGACAGGAATCTCGTAATTCTAGCTTATCTATAGCTGAATAGCGATCACATTTTGCATTACTTTAATTTTAGTGTATAGCAAGCAATTGTTGGCTATAATTGATAGCAAACATTCATTGTTGCAAAGCTATATTAGAAAAATTTATTTTCATACAACTGTCACCGTAGGGACTCTCAATTTTACGAACTACATCGTATTATACTATTAATTAACACTTTAATTTTAGTGTACTAAGGTCCATCCGCTTAAAATAAATGGCCTCAGCTACCAAGCGCATCTATCAAGTTTCATCAAAGTATGTTCAGTTCTTGAATGATACAGAGAGACAATGCGTTAAGGTAGGTTTTTCACTTGTAAGCCAGTTTTACGAATTGTCTAGGCTTTGAATTTAAATTGTACTTTAAGAAAAGTGATAAATTACATTCTACAAGTTATCAATAAATTGGGTTTTTGGGACAGATGAAGATTGGGAAATAAGAATCTAGAGCTAAAGGTGTCATGTATTGACCGATGCGTGTATGGACCCCTTAATAATGTTAATGGTCTGAATGTAGTTGGAAGTTGTAATGTTTTTGTTTAGTGCGATTGAAGTCGAGCATTGCCGAACCCGAAGTAGATTAAAAAAACATCGCAATTTCAGGAAAAGCACATTTTGTACCGAAAAGTGGAGGCGTACATATTGAATTTTGGCAAAACAAAGAAATCACAGAGTTGAGTGCTTGCCAGAAAATGGCATTCACTGTATCTGCGTATTTATGAATAAACAATCACGTGTCAAATGTCCAAAAATAGTTTATTTTGTGAAGACAAAGGTACGACGTTGTTTATTTATTTGTAAAGAAATAATTTTGTAGAAAGTGTATCGTCAAAAATGACCGAGATTTTTGATACGTATCTGGAAGCTCTGCAGCGGCTTATCACTTGGGAACAGCCAGCATCCACGGGATTTGCTTTCTTAATAATCAACTTCATAATTCTGTAAGTTATCATTTTATAATGTCATTTGATTTTGTTTTCGATAGTTTTCGTATATTAATCACATGCTTTTCATTTTAGATTTATAGTCCGATGCGAATGGCGTATTTATGGCGTTATCTTCTCAGCCTTATTAGTAGCATTTTTGTGTGATGCTGGCCTAGAATTTCTAGGAATAAGATCTCCAGATAATCAGCCTACAAACTGGTCACGGCAAATTGTCACTCTTGTAGCAGGAGCTGTTGAATACTTAAGAGTTTTTCGCGATAAACATCCCAACACTGTGAGTTATAAAATATTTCATGATATGCCATATTTCATTAGTCAATTCGAAATATCGAATTTTTACATATTATTCTTTCTTATTTTAGTTTCGCATTTATGCGATCGGCGCATTTTTTGCTTTAAACGTTTTGGGTCGAACTGTGTCAGGCGCCGCATTGACATTTTTTGCTGTATTCCTAGTATTTCTAACTCCATTAATAATAGAAATATTACCAGAAAGAGTTCATAGAGTATTAAGAAATGTTTTAGACACATTACTCGCGAATGGTGGTAAGTCAAAAATTTGTTTATTTCATTCAACTAATTTATCTCGTAAACAAGCCGTTTAATTTTATCATTAGTTAGTTCCTACGTCACATTGTTGCCAAAATGTTGTTTACATTTTACAACAATATTTAGCAAACGGCGATAAAATCCAGGGCCATTTTAGCATTACCGTGGGACGTAGACATCAACATCAAATGCCTTATATTTGACATTCCACACATTGCGTATGCCAATTGTTTAACTAAATTAATTTGTGTTTACAAATAGGCCAAAAAAATTGTGCAAATTTAACTTTGTATGAGAGTAGTGATGTTGGACTAAATTTGTTTTTCCTTTTCGTTCTGTCTTGATAAACTCGTGATTTTGTGGTTCAATTTATATACCAACAAAACATATTTTTCAATAAATCACAGTACCGCCTATGTGCAGTCCTTATCTATTAAAATGTGTTTATTGTTTCTACGTCATAACTCAGGATAAAAAACGTTTAATCTTAATAGGAAGTTTTCATTATTACAAAAAAAAAGCATCGTTTGTTTTTGTGGGCGCGTTTTATGTTAGATTATAATTTATCGACTGCAACTTGTGACTCATAATAATGTTTTTGTGCAGAATAATAATAGTAAACAAAACGCATGTGACTAAAATAAATATAGGGTTTCACACAATTTTCTTTCTCTTTGCCAATATCACAGCTTTACAATTTAATTAATATAATCTTTATTCAATCAAAAGCTACGGAGAGTTGAATATATAAAACGGTAGTAAATACAATTTAAGTAATGAAATCATCGATTGGTTTGAGAACAGCCGAGATCTTTGTTAATATCCAAGAATTGCTAAAAAGTATCAATTGGATTGTCAATTTATTACTAAAAAAACGTAAATTGAAAATTTGAATTGGTGTTACGCACAATCGACCCTAACTGCAGTTGGTCTTAAATGTGTTGAAATGTACGGAATTACAGATGTTTGAAGAAAACGTGATTAAAGTTCCAATGGCTTTTTTTAATTAAACATTTTTTTAGGGAATCCTTGAAATTACTCTGTGTAACATTTGTAGAACCCGAGTTAATAAAAACGCGATTTTGTTATTCTAGTAAAAAAGCAAGCGTGTTGAAACATCCTGTATGATTGCATACGTCTGCTATAAAATTTCGTATACAAGGTCATTGATGTTGGTGGGGGGTATCAATGTAGTTCAAAACAAAATATGATAAACAAATTCGCAGTTTAGATGAAAACAAAATATGAAAAACAAATTCAAATGACGACTGAAATTATATTCTATTAAATATGTTTACATTTCAAGGAAGTGTGTTTTTGAAACATAAATATTCATTGTCGATGCATAAATTGTATTAATATACAATAATTCACAATGAATATTGAAATTCGAGACGATAAAATTGATTTCATAAATTGTATTGGATTTATTTTTAAACATGCAAAATGACTTGTGTGCATCCAGAGGCGTTTCTATGGAAACTTCTTTGGCAAACACTGAATTTGCTCATCTGTCCAAACAGGTTCAGACAATTTAGCACCATGTGCAAACAATAATTTCCCCTGTAACGAATATTTTTCGGTCGTCTTGACACTTTATTGACTTAAATTTAACCATATAGAATAGAGAGAAATGAGACTGATTTCATCAGACCACAGTGCGAATGGCATCTTCCGAATATCGAAGACGGTAAGGGTTCGTAAAAACTTTACATGGGGTTCCGAGCTACGTGCATTGTTGCGACCTACTGCATGGAGCCAGACAATGGTCCTATGAACAAATCAACGTCAACATAACTTAGCTTACTGCGTGTTAATCTGATCGATTATTTCCGAATTCAGTTTATATCTATTTAAAAAAAACTCACTCTACTTGCGGTTTTATAGCTTTGGCGCCTTTGCTGTTGTAACGGAAACTCTTATTTCCTCACGTTTTAGATCGCAGAAAGAGTGTAAAAATTAGTCTCGTTTCTCTCTACCCTTCATGGTTTTAAAAAAGGATATAAATTTCTTAAAAAAGTTTAGGGAAGATGTTGGACTGTACCACTACCAGATTAAAGTGTTTCGTAGTGCACCACCCTTTAAATGGCATCCAGGACACGTGAAATATTTACTATAACCGTAGGCATTCATAAAATAAACATCACAGAGATATTGTGTTAAAGGACAAACATTTACAGGGCAATTATTGTATCAGATAAAATGATCACAGAATTAGTTGTTTGTTAGCCCAGATAAAATACGCTGAAAATGGTCTATTCCGTCTATGTATCCTATAAAGTGTAGGTTTAACGAAATTACGCTAAAAGTTACGGTTTTATTTGTTTGTACTGTTTTTAGAAGTTGCTGAAGATGATTTAGTACCAACCTCTCGGGAAAATGAGAGAGATGATTGTGAAAGTACAGCAGCCGGTTAGTGCAGTTTTTTTAAGTATATTATTAATTTTAATACTCAAAAAACAGAATTAATATTCAGTAATAATACAGGGTGACCACAGATATGAAAATGTCAGGAAATATTGGTCAGAATCTGGAAAAAATGTGAAAATTCCAAGATGTACCTGCATTTTTTTTGTTAGTCTTGGAAATTCTTTGACGATTTATCGATGTATCGTTTTTCTTACAAGGTTTTTTTCGGGACAAATTCCATTTTTCTCAACTTATAGTAACAGACATTCTTGAGAAGTCTCGAGAATTCTTCGAAATTCAGAAAGTCGGATTTCTTGCGTGTACATTTGTCTCGAGAAATTTATCAAACGCTGGTCGAAAAACTACTCAAAGAAATTGCGTTTTAAGTACTGGAAAAATCAGCGATTTTTTTCTTCAAATATTTATGACCATCCTGTAATAGTTTACCATCTTTTAAAATAAACATGCACACCGTTAAGACTTTAAAATATCTATTTTGACGTTACAGATTCATGTACCAGTTCGTTTGTGAATGGTATGTCATCGATGCCATCGCACCTAGATATTGAGGGTAGTTTAGATGGACTAGAAGAAGAAGACCTTGAAATACCAGCTTCGCAGCTGCGTAAAACAATTGCGGCGATCAATTTTGAGGGTTCGTCAAGCGAATCTGAATGTGATAATGCAGGAATTGTTTTCGAATCGAAACATTTCAACGGAGATAGTTCATCGGACGAAAGTAACTATGTCCAAGGTAAAAATATTTTGACTTTAGTCATACTTAAGAATTCAATGTTTTGTTTGATTAACTTGGATAACACGGAAGAAATAAAAAAATTCGAAAATTTTAATTGATTTTTATGTATCTAAAATGACAGAATGAAAATTAATGACAAAAGTATATAAAAGTGAAAATCTAACGAACTTAGATTGATTTTTGACGTACAAAGCATTGTTACTATATAACGTGTAACTTGTCACTAACGTAGTTTAAGAAAGTCCGTAATAGAATTCGCTTTATCTGAGTTTTTCCGTATTGTCCGAGCATATGCTTCTATTAATGCGGAGTGTTCAGGTCAGTCCGTTGTCTCGGATAACGTGGAGGCTTGGTTAATTGAGGGCCAAATAAGCGAGGTTTTACTGTATACTTATTTGTTTCTTACGCATAGTTAACAGAAACTTTAATTCTGTGGTCGAAAATGCAGAGTTTTATGTTGTCCGAAAAGAAGCAACACTACCCATACTGCAGTGTCGATTCAGTTAGATGTGTTATTAACTCGAACAAAACTGTTTTTGTAGGTCATTCGTTTGCCGAAGATGCAGCTAATATTGATGAAGCAGATAGCGGAACAAAACCAAAAAGTGATACAAATGATAATTCAATGTCTTCAGAACAGTCGGGCGCAACGTCAGGCGCCGTAGTTCAGTTAGGAACTTCGCTTCTTTCAAATATAGGTTCAATGAGCAGCAATTTAGTTACCGCGCTTTATAGTCAAGCAACTGCTCGCTTGCAACCGACAGTTGAAATAAGCGATGATAGTGATTTTGAAATTATCGATAATGAAGATTAAACTTTTATATATTATTTATCAGTGACGGTATAGTGTTTCTGATCAGTAGTTTATGTATCCGACAAATTTTTGAAATATTTTTTTAATTTCCTAAAAAGGATGTACCAAAATATTTATGGTATTTATTGTAGTGTATTTTTTTTTTTTCAATTTATTTTTTAATGTTACATGAACAAAAGTAGTTACATAATTAATGTGATTTTTGAAGTCTCATTTGAAAAAAGTGGGTTATAAAATCGGTTTAGTTACAAACTGAAAAAATGTGTTGCACGTGCGTCATATATTAAGGTACTTGAAAATTATACAAAAAGCACTTTTTACGGGTGTTTTTCCTTTTAATTTGTGAGACTATAACGTTGAAGATGAATGTTAACTTACACATAACCTCAAAAGTGACTAAAAAAATGCAAGTTTACTTATATAAAGCTGTTTAGTGTATTTGCTGACCTGAGTTGCTGTTTTCACATGCTTGATTCATTTGTAAGTAAATTTATTTATTTTTTGTTTTATTTTTGTTTTTTCAAACGGCGAATTGATGTTGGACGCACATTTTAGTCGATATCAGGATTTTTTTATATTTATTTTGATTGTAGATTATAGATGTTCAACAGCTGAGGTCATCAGAGTTTTTTATTTAGATACGTGACAAAACAATGTTAATTATTTTTTATCCTATCTACTATAAAATAGCTGCTTTACTCGCATTATACAGGCATCTAAAGCGACTCATTACACGCTAGTGCGGTAAAGTAAAATTCAATTTAATTTGTATTTGTGTATTTATTTTTGCTACACATCAAGTGAAATGTAAATATTAATGAAAGTACTAATAAATGAAGACTATTTTATAGGGGCTAGAACAAAAAATGACATATAATCAATCGCCACAGTATTATGACATATATGTCTGTTAAAAATCGCTGGCGCTTGTATCAGCGTAGGTACTTACGTTAGCCAATCAGTAACTGGAATTTTTTTGTTTTGTTTATTTTGACTGAAAGAAATTTTGTGTTTACAGCAGAAAGTAAATTTTACTTTTTCATTTTTGCGTTATGCGTTTTTTTTTCAAGTGTGTTACAATTTAATTAGTGAATATTATATCAGATCTGCCTTGTTTAGGATTTCGATAAAAAAAGCGATTTAATTATATTAGGTGTATTTTCAATACGAAAAATCATTGTTTGTATATAAAATAACGCATGTCCTGCATACACTGGTGCTTGTGAAGACAGATAAAGGTAGAAACGTTGGAAAGCTAATTTTTTACTGTGTGTAAATACACCTGATTTAGGAATTATTTTGACTTCAAATTAATGCTTTTGTTCAAAAGCTGACATATTTTGTTTATCTCACGAAGAAAATACTGATCTTTTTGTATGAACTTTGAAGAAATTCGATTTTTATTTAAATTTTGTTTTGCATAGGATACTTAATTAAGGCCAGATTTGTCTTTCTAAAATTCAGTTATTGTGAAGTAATTTTTTTTATTGTGATACTATTATTATTTTTAAAAACAAAAATCGAATAAAAGTTTTTTGGCAGTCCTGAATTTACACTGCTTAATTAGTTAATAGTTTTGTTCTAACTAGTTTGTGAACTGTCAGAGATATGCGTAGAGTGGAAGTACTGTTCCAACAAAGCTATTAGCTAAAATATGTACTAGAAGTCAGTTGTTACAACATATCATTGGACAGTACATGGACCGATTTTTGTACGGATTTTTGTCGAACCGTTAATCAGAGACATGCGCGTAGTGTAAGAAACAAAAATAGATGATCGCTTCGCCTTGCAACAAAGCAAAAAAAAAAAAACTATTTCTATCTCATTATTAAGTATGTCTCTCTCTGACGCTAGTTTTATAAATCTGTATATCGACTTTTAGACTTGGGAGGCAGTGAATAGTGTAACAGGAAAATCTGCCAATAAAAAAATTTGCAGACGTACTATGTTCTCTTATTTTTAACCGTAGCTTGTATAGTTTTGTAAAAAAAAACTTTTTATGCATAACAAGTTATGTTAATTAAATACGAGTATTGTTAAATGTCAGCGAACTATAATATTAAGAGGTCTTTGACATTTCAATAAAAACAAATGTTCTAATCTGCTATTTTGTATGCGTTGTATTTTTATATGCAATCCAAATGCTCGAAACTTTTAACTACTCAATCTTGCAGTGACGTCATAGAAAGAGTAATGACGTGGTAAAGTACTTCAACTGAGAGTTGGGACACCAGCCAACGATTTTTGATTGTTAATATAACTGTAGTTCGAGAATTTTGATAGTGTTTAATAAATATTCAATATCAGAAAAAGTTCAATATGCCTTTTCTGCTTTCTCTATCATTTGCAGTTGCTGTCCCAACTCTCTAGAGTGGGGTAGGGGTACATTTTTTAAAATTTTCGTATGTGTACAAGCACAATACACACTTCTTATGCAAAGAGCGATGAATTCGGATTATCTAACGTGCTTTGTCCAAAATTTTCTTGGAAGTAGAAGAGTAAAGGCGACAAATTACATCTACAGTAGAATCTCAGTAATCTGTCATGTTTCTTCTCCTTTAGCTACTCTATAATCCTACATGGCACTCCAGCGTCGATGATGTTTCATTCAGCTCCTGTTGTATTTTCCGGTATCTTTCTAGTAGTCCTGCAATTGCCAAATAGGTGAGATTCTACCGTATTTGATACTTTTTTGGGAGGTTAGATAAAGTAAAATTCCATGGAAACTGAATTTCGATCGGTTAGAATTTTTAAAGGTAAAATTTTTTGCATTTATTTTGAGCCGATTAGAATCACGACCCAAAGAATATTAACACCGAATGTTACGTAGAAATAACGCTTTTTGCAATTTGAGTCACTCAAGGTCAAACTACAAAAGCATTCGGTATGCCTAGTGAAAACATTTTATAATGCTGGTACTGCAAAAACCACTGAACCTCTCTGCTGGAACACAGTGTAACTGCTTGAAGTAGGAAAGTTGAGATTTTGTACAAATAATAATTTGTTTGAATTAACAAATCGGAGAAGCTTTAAAACCGTACAATTTTGTTTCTGTCACTTCACGTTGCGCAATATTGCATATTGGCTTTGAACGGTTGTGCAGTATCACAGATGATATGCTAAATCAGACAAGCGCAATGTGTGATTCTCGAAGTTGGCATGAATATGTTTGCTAACTGGATTTTGTTTTTCTCAAATTATTTATGTTCGATCTAAGCAGTATTGTCTACATACTAAATATGTAACAATAAATTGATAAATCTGGCCCATTATTTCAATTTGTATTTTATTGAATAAGATAATATTATTATTTATATTAAATATTGTAGTACTTGACAAGCGTGAAAATTTTATATTAAACACTTTTTAATAGAAATGGCGTTTTATGTTATACTGATCTATTCAATGCTTATTTGTTTAAACAAAATGTCTGAGCCCTATAAAGAATCAATTTGCATATTATAATACTTAGATGTGGGTTTGCTTTTATTATTTATACACTGTAACCTCAGTTTTCTAACGTCTATGATCTACATTAGGGCTGCCCAATCTGTCGCGTAAGATGATTTTTTGTTTTTGAAAAAAAAAAATTCATAAATTTACAACTTATTAGATTTCAATAATCTATATTAAAAATTGATTCTTTTTTGGTAGTATTAAAAATAGTATACTAATTTAATATTACGATTCTTTTAATGCTTTCAGGAAAAGTTCAGACATTTTCAGTTTGCATAACTGGAAAAGAAATAATTACTGAAACTTTATAAGTATGTTTTATTGCGTTACATCGGTTACAGTTTCTTTTTCATTATCAGATAAATTATTTTTTATATTATTTTTTGCTACTGCTCCTTTGCGTTCGGGTATTACTTTTAATAATGCTTCTTGCCAATTACTACCTTCACTTACGTGAAGTAAAATTTCAAACACTGAAAAAAAATGAATTTTATTTTTATAAAAACAAAAGTGGAGCATGTTCATATCTACTGAATTATGTTAAACGAAAACTATTTACACAGCACTTTAGTTCTGGTGAAATGTTCAAGTCTGTGATTTTTACGTTGATGCAAAAATACTAAAAGTTTAATTGGTATAATTTCACCTTCGAAACAATAACTGACTAGCCAAAAACGAATCGGGAAATTCCGCCAAAGCCGAATGGCTGTTTAATGTATTGCCTATGCGCCAGTCGACATCATAAGCATGTTCCTATGTGTTTCTTCTTGAGTATAATTTTGAAGAAAGAGAACCTGAATGTTTACAAACCCACACCTTGATCAATCGTAAGGACTTTTCTAGATTTCATCTGTAAATATTCACCAATAGGTAGCTGACCGTGGCTAATTCCGTGATCTTGCGCAATTTTATAACATAAACCCTAGAAATACGTTACATTTTTGTCATTTAAATAAATACAGCATATACAAGAATAGTATATGGTAATACTGATTTTTTTTTCAGTTGATTTCGACGAATAAAATGGAAGTCATCCATGATTTTATTTCTGTTACCAGTCGCGTATGAACTAATTCGCGCAATACAAACGCGTTATAGCAAAACAGATTCAAGGTCGTCTCATGTTACTGGCTAGACTTACTTTGTGTGCATTGTGATCAACTAAACCACCAATTATGTATGCCTTATCTGGTTCTAAATCTGTTACAATGTTATCACTTTCGCTAGTCAGGTACACAAGTTTGTCTTTAGGGAACAAATCAATATAACTCTCGCTGTGGAAATTAACGTCCCAATTTCGATAGCCTGTATGTTTTGATATTTCTGTTTCTGCTGCACCGTTCAAATTTGTTACATGTAATTGCATCGGAGTAACTGATCTTCGATTCAAAGTGTACACTCTTAGCAATTGTTTTATTGTTTTTGCGATATCCTACAAAAATCAACATTATCAAGCTTTTGTAACTTTATGATGTGCGTATTTTTGAGATGTAATATAGTTAATTAATTGTACCTTGGGTATCATTAAATGGTCAAAACTCATGTCGATTATGACGGATGTCTTGCAACTGCTAGTAGCCATTTTCGACTCTTTCAACTGTTTTCTACTTGGACCTAAATCTACATTGTTTTTAAGTGCTTCGGTACGCTTTTGTTTTCTGCGTTCTCGTTCTTTTTTCCGTTTTTCTGATTTCTTTGATTCCCATTTCTGTTTTTTAACTAATCGTTTCAACGCCCTTTTCGATAATGTAGAGGTTTCATTAGTGTTTATATTTGCGTTCAATTCACTATTTAGTTTATTTTCGTTCGAACACTCAGACACATTTTCTGTGACATCCATACTCAAAGAAATATTTTAGATCTATATTTAACCTTAAAATACATTGGTATTTATATTTTCCTTGAGAAGAATGGCACAATAATAATAAAAAAAAATACGTAAAAAACCTCTTACCTTATAATAATTTTAAAATTATATAAAACATTTCTGACGTCAGAACTGTCATTTTTTTTAGGTTAAAATCTCCTCGTGCTCATGGTTTTTTTATGCTTTTTATCACGGTGTCGCACTGGTTCTCCTGACTATTGCCACAACACACAAAATTACAAACGTCACATTTGTCAATCATTCAATCTGTCCGGAAGTTTTTTCTGTCAGAAAAACCGAGTGAATGTTTAATAAAATCGGAAATAAAAGTTTTTAATCCAATAATTTTAATAGAATAATGGCTGCTTGTAGTGAATATATAAAAAAAGAATTTCCATTAATTGATGATGATCTTAAACAATACGTTGAAAGTAAGTAAAGCTTTTTCTAACCTAGATTGTTAGCTAAAATCGTTCAGTTATTAACAAATAATTTTAAGGTGTTTTGGAAAATGGAGCCGAAGATTTTGAAGATAGCGAGGAAATTTATGAAGCAATCGGCGAAGTATTACATGAAGTGGCTACAAATAAATCCGAAGATGATATTAAGTAATAAAAATTGATACTAATGCAATTTAGATAATAAAAGTAGGGCAGACTAGAATTCCAAATTTGTGTGCAATTAGTAGATATTTTAATTTGAAACTAGGATTTATATTTTTATGATATTGTTGATCATAAAATACATGGACAGTCGTATTAAAATCATCTTCAATCATAATTATGTTTTGTACATGTGCCATTATTTTCAGAAATATATGTGAAAAATTATTAGACATGCTTAAGCCCGATAAGACAACAAGAATAGGTAATGGAGAAGCTAAAGTTCTGAATGCGCCGGTTCATCTAGGATCAATGGTAGCTAATTCAGAAAATAATATCGATGATATTAAAAGTATTTGGGTGATGTCACGAGATGATTCGTTGGTATGTACTTGCACTTCAAATACAGAATTTCTTAGCTCCCTCTATTACAAGCTCCCAAGTTTTAATCTGAGATCTAATGAATGTATCGCTTGGATGTTCATTTTATTATTAAGTCTGCCGAATGTCGCTGTTTAATGTAATTTACAAAGCCATTATGGCGACCTAAAATGTGACGTTGAACAAGTTTTTTTTGTCCTCGTATACAAATTACAATTTTTATTTGCTTAGTTGTCGATGATACCACTATAATTTTTTATAATGCGCATGGTCAGTTAAAATAGTGACGTTTCCTTTGGAACCCCTTTTTCAGTGACTCGGGAAATTGCTTGATTCATCAGCTGATCTTGAATGTGAAATTGATTCATTTTTATATAAAAAGTACACCCATACCTCGCTTTACGGCCTAGATACGTTCCATGAAACTTGGCCGCAAAGCGAAAAGCCGTATAAGGAATCAATTATTCTAAATTGCAAGATTGGCAACATATATCGACATGGAAAAAAAGTTTTTTTTGCCGTTATAGCGAAACATTTTAGGCCGTAAATCGAAAACCTGCCTTAATTGAATAGGGCCGTTATAGCGAAATGCCGTATAAAGAGCGGCCGTATAGCGAGGTATGAGTGTATACTGAAAAAGAATTTATGAATGGAAAGCCTTGAAGTTCTAGTCTTCATAAAATAATGCGACTTTAAATCTGTTATATTAGTAAACACCTTGTTTAATACTGTTAAATGTTAAATTTTCGATGCATTCACCCAATTTATTTTTATAGAAAGTCGATGCGAAAAAATTAGAAAAAGCTGAAGCTAAATTACAACAAAAACAGGAAAAAAGGTCAAATGAAATTATACGAGCGCCGCCTCCTGTAGTTAAGCTAGAAACGGCTACAGCTTCACAAGTCACTAGTAAAAAAGAAAGTAAGATGGAGGCTAAGGGTAATAATCGAGCTCAAGATATACGTATTGAGAATTTCGACGTTGCATACGGCGACAGGTATAATAGGACACTTTTTTTTATTGTGGAGAATTGTTTTATTGCAAACAGCATCAAAAAATTTCAAAAGAATTTTGTTTCAAAATGTCTTCATTAAATTGACAGATGTGGAACTTATAAAAAAGAAAAACGATTAAAATTAAACACTTAAATTGTTAGCATCCATTTTTTGTTATTGTTTTCCATATTGGTTATTATTAAATTTTATTTTTTTTTGTGACGTTATATTTTGAATAATTATAGTGACACCAATTGTTTTGCGCCTGAGAAATAATAGTCACTGCTTGAAGAATCAATGACACTGTTGTAAACTTAGTTTAATACAACGTGTCATTAAAGAACGAAATGTGAGTTGATATTTCTTCTTGTAGAGTTTTGCTTCAAGCAGCAGATCTCGTGTTAGCTTTTGGTCGGAGATACGGATTAGTGGGACGCAACGGCTTAGGAAAGACCACGCTTTTAAGAATGATTTCGGGCGGCCAGTTGCGAATCCCGTCGCACGTATCCGTGCTTCATGTTGAACAGGAAGTTGTCGGTGACGATACGACTGCGATTCAAAGTGTACTCGAGTGCGATCTTGAACGAGAACGTCTGTTGGCACGAGAACGGGAAATAAGCGCCGCCCTTAATTCCGGGTTTGTGACTGTAATATTTACAAATGGCTCCGTGACTTCGTTTCCGTGTGTATAAAAATATTCTTTTTTTTTTGCAGTTCTACTGATGTGGAATTGTCTAACGAATTATCAGAAATTTATGCCCAGTTACAAAATATGGAAGCAGATAAAGCTACTGCGAAAGCTTCTATAATATTAAATGGTCTCGGTTTTTCCAATGCCATGCAAAGTCAACCGACGAAAAAGTTCTCCGGTGGTTGGAGAATGCGTTTAGCATTGGCGAGGGCTCTGTTTTCTAAACCCGACTTACTACTTCTTGATGAACCTACCAACATGTTAGACATTAAAGCCATTATTTGGCTGGAAAATTATTTACAAAATTGGCCTACAACGCTTCTGGTTGTGTCTCACGACCGACACTTTTTGGATACTGTTCCAACAGATATATTGCATTTACATTCACAAAGAATCGAAACCTACAGGTAGTCACTGTTTTTTATTTTTATTTTTTTGTGTTAACACATTTATACTGGGTTACACAACACATCGTCAGAAAATTTGAATATGGAAGGCTTATTCCTATTCTTTTGTTATTGTAGTAACAGATGTGTTTGTTGGTCTGAACTCCTAAACCATCTGTCGGCAATACAGAACTCTTTTTACAACTTACCAACAAACGCATCTGATATGTTACAGTTTTTACAGTATAGAAATAATCTGAGGTCGTCAGTTCTTAATTCTGCTTATGAAAGACCGTAAACTATTCTTAGAATGTGTTTGATTTTTGTGTGTCCTTTTTCAGGGGTAATTATGAACAATTTGAAAAGACAAAGACAGAAAAACATCGTAATCAGCAAAGAGAATTTGAAGCACAGCAACAGCATCGAGCTCACGTTCAAGAATTTATAGATCGGTTCCGTTACAATGCTAACCGCGCTGCATCCGTTCAATCGAAGATCAAAATGTTGGAAAAATTGTGAGTTTTAACAGTTGATTTATTTTTTGTAATGTAATAATAATTTAAATTGAATTTTACACTTCTGAGACGTTAGGGTAACATTATTTTATCCTCTTTTTTTAGGCCGGAATTAAAACCAATCGAAAAAGAGGTCGATGTTGTTTTGAGGTTTCCTGAAACTGAAGCTTTGTCACCTCCAATACTTCAGTTGAACGAAGTTGCATTCCGATATTCTCTGGAAAAAATTATTTTTACTACAGTTAATTTAGGTGCTACTCTTGAATCGAGGATTTGTATTGTATGTTGATTTTGTACCAGATTTTTCTTTCGTTGTTTTTTTTTTTTTTTAACATCCATGTTTTCAACATTTTTAGGTAGGAGATAACGGTGCAGGCAAAACGACATTACTGAAAATTATAATGGGAATTTTGACACCGACAGCTGGTACTAGGCACGTTCATAGAAACCTGAAGTTTGGGTATTTTAGCCAACATCATGTCGATCAACTCGACATGACTGTTAGTTCAGTTGAACTTCTTCAGGCCAGTTATCCAGGTAGTACATTTTTGTTTTTTGGCATATTTCACAGTGCACATTTTTGATGCAAAACATGTAGTGGCGTGCTTGGATGAGAGTAAAAAAACGATTAGATTGCACATTGCGGCTTCCCATTTGGCCAGTCTCTCATCTTGTCGACTCTCTCCGACTTGATGTTCTCTCAATACCTATGCTGAGCACTTCCCTCTCTACTACACTATACACGCGCTACTTTACGTGCGTGTTAGTGTGTCGGCGGAAAATCTACGTACTGTTTCATATCTGCCAGGCGTTCTACGACAGCTCATATTTTTTCTAATTATCAATATAGTTTTTCTCAGAAGTGGAAAGAGCTTTAGAATAGTCAAATGCATAGTGATTCTGTTGTTTCTATGACGTCTCGTTGCTCTTCTATTACAAGCTTGCAAATTCTGATCTGGGATTCGGATTTTCAATTTATTATTAAAAAATAAACAGAAAATATGAATTGGTGCAGGACTCAAAAATAGCCTTGGCTTGTTGACTTAAAAAAAAAAAAATTAACAACGAAATTATTTATTTTAGGCAAATCTGTGGAAGAATACAGGAGGCAGTTGGGTAGTTTCGGTATTTCAGGTGATTTAGCATTGCAGACAGTCGGTAGTTTATCCGGAGGACAGAAGTCGCGGGTGGCGTTTGCTCGCATGTGTATGGGCTGTCCGAATTTTCTTGTTCTTGATGAACCGACTAATCATTTAGATATCGAGACGATAGAAGCGCTCGGAAAAGCCATCAATAAATACAACGTAAGTAAAGAATATATTAGAGAAGCGCAGGCGACTTTGATAAAATACTTTTCATTTCTGGGGGCTTATTACGGTTTTTTAATTGGGTGAAATGGACAAAAGTAAGGAAATCACCCGATTACGTTTCACGTCATAAAGAATTATTCGCGCTAGGTAATTTGTATACATAATTTAGAGCAGTGGCTCTCAAACTATTTTAGTTCAGTGCCCACTCCTACAGCCCAATTATTTTCACCGCCCACCCACATATTTCTCAATTTTAAATGTATCCCCTTTACTGGTAAGCCCTAATGATGGTACGTTTTTGGGTCTATTTTCCTACGTGATTTTTCTCTGAGAGTGTAAAAAAGTTTACGAATTAAGATTTATTTTTTATTATACAAAATAATGTTAAGAAAAATGAAGAATTTCCTTTAGAAAAGAATGAACTTCTACTTTTATAATTCTTGGAAAAAAAATGTTTGGATGTCCAGTGCCCACTTATTTCCTTCCATCGCCCATCAAAATTGTGAACTGCTCATAGTGCCCACCATTTTCTCTATCGCCCAGTTTGAGAATCGCTGATTTAGAGTAAGTGAGATCTTGCTGCAAGAGAGAAAAATAATGGTGGCGCTGTGAAATAAATTATCGCATGCAAAATGTTATGCGATTGTGTTATTTATGTTAAATCGAGAAAATCCAATGAGGTGAGAGAGTGTGAAGTGTGAGATAGTTCACCCAAGAACCGCCGTAATAAACGCCTGTCTTCTCAGGATAAAAATCCGTTTGAAAATCAGACAGACACGTTTTTTGCAAAGCGCTGTGCTCGAAATTATGTGTATTTGTTTTTAACAGGGCGGAGTGATTCTAGTATCTCACGATGAACGATTAATTCGAATGGTTTGTAAAGAGCTTTGGGTGTGTGGTAATGGAACTGTCCAAAGCATCGAAGGCGGTTTTGATGAGTACAGAAAAATTGTTGAACGTGAGTTAGAAGCTCAAAGTAAATAGTAATAATTTCAATTTTTATGTATATAAATATCAATGTATATTACATTAAAACTGATTTTATATTATAAATAATAAAATATCGTATAATTTGCATTTAAATAATTATGTTATTACATTCTTAACAAGTTTACAGGTTTTAATTAGATTTAAATTTATAATTAAAACATTTTTTCCTAATTTTGCCATCCTTGGCCTTGGTATGAAATTTCAAATAAGGATTGATGCTAGACTGGTATTCGATGACCTTGAAAAGAAAACTTGTTTAAATAAATCATTTCTTTTTAATATAAAAATGATTTTTCGGGAAAAAGGACTTTATTTATAAGTAAAACACTTTATATTTTATTTTCAGCGACGTTTCGTTCCTTGTTTGGAACTTTATCAAGCTTTAATAACTGTAAATAAATTTTGTTTAAAAATACAATTTATAAAATTTACAATTGTAAATTTTATAAATTGTATTTTTAAACAAAATTTATTTACAGTTATTAAAGCTTGATAAAGTTCCAAACAAGGAACGAAACGTCGCTGAAAATAAAATATAAAGTGTTTTACTTATAAATAAAGTCCTTTTTCCCGAAAAATCATTTTTATATTAATTACCAAGGACAAAAAAGAAATAAAGTCAATTTCTTTTTAATATTCACATGGTACTGAGAAATATGGGAGTAAAGATTAAATTTGTCAGTATCAAAAATTCGGGACTGACTCATTCAAAATACGCTGACGCACACATGCGCTGTGACGTATCTGGTTTTCTTTCAAGTTTGGTCATATACCAAGTACATTATAGATTATAAAAGAAACAAGTGAAAGGATTCTGCTGTCATGTGTTTGTAAGAAACTAAAATTATTGTTTTGTCAGAAATAAACCCACTCCATATGCTGAACGCGTATATTATGTACATTTATGCTGTTTTTTTACCGTTAAACAAAGTAGTGTCAGTCGCCGTTATTTTAAAATCTTGGCGTGTGTGTGGTAATGCATGAAGTGCACACTGAGCAGCTAGAAACTAATTGTTTTGGATACGACGACACAATATTTGCTAGCATAGTTGTATCAAATTCAAACCTACGAATTTTTAATATTTCATGACGACTCTACAATATACGTTGGTTTTGGTTTGGGTTTTTTTGCTATGGTATTTCTAAGTTGACAGAACTGTAAAAACCATAGGCTACTTTCATGTCATTTGACCTTGTTTGCTTTAATTTTTGACGTTACTTAAGCAGCTATTTAATTTATCAAATCATGCTTAAAATTAAATATTCTAATTTTATTTTAATTTTAGTTGTGTTTATTATAAAAAATATCGTTTGCTATAAAATTTGTAAGTAAATTTATGTAGATATATTTTTCAGTGGTTATATATTTTTAACTTGCATAATTTATTTTTAGTTTCATTAGAAGATGATGACTTATGCTCATTAATTGGTAAACGTAAAATACATTTGGGTACTGGAGATCAGTCAGGATTGATTGTTACACAGTCAAGACTAAAAGACCATTCAATTGACTGGGAATATAATTTGTACTGTAAATTTCAGTTAAATGCTAAAAGTTTTTTGCATGATCGAGGTGATCGTGGAATATTTGCTGTAATACAGCGCTTGTCTTTCCGAAAAAATGAAACAACGGGTGAATGCATAGACTTTATTCAATTTAAATATGATAAAAAACAGACCGAAAGAATTTGTGATATAGATTCAGTGAATCAACAGTTATCATTTCGATCTGCTTATGACGTTGCGAACAATGGGATTATAGATTTTGATGGCCAATTGGACGTTCTTGTTTACGTAGATAAACAAAAATTAGCTCCCAATCAGGGAATGGACATAAGCATTGTTTTTACTGCATTTAAATATGCTCGTAAGTATTAATAGTACATTTTGTTACTAGGGTGGAAAGTTGGCATTTGAAACGAGTCTTAAACGTCAATTTTCTGCCGGAGTAACTCACCATTACTTTTTGTAAAAAATGCATCGGAAGACCAATGTTAAATACTTTAAATACACCATAAATGGGTATTGTAGACAAGTTTATCAGATATAGTTTAGTATCATAGCATAGGATGGCGCCACTTTCGATCTGTAAAGAATTTCACGCGAGACTTCTATTTTACGTTATTATCATGTAAAATCCAATTTTAGCTTCCGAGAACAACTGTGTAATGTTACACTTTCAATGCATGTATTACAAAGCAGTATTTTAATTATACATCTGTTTGAACTTGATATTCATTCACTATTCTGTTGAAGTTTAATAAACATAGCATTAGTGTTAATAACATTGATCACGATAGATTGTAGACGCTCGACAACTGGGGTCATTGACGTTTACAACGTCAATCGCGATCATCCAGTTGATTGCATAATGATTTTTGATCGATCGCTAGAATGTCTCAATTTTTTTATCAATTTGGAAATCAAAATCTACATGAATTTAAGTAATTATTAAATTATTCAAAATATGTAAAAACTTGAGAAATGCGAAATTATGCATACTATATTTTCATAGAAAAAATCTCTTCTGCTTCAATTTTAGAAGACGAAAATTTATTTTCGCACAATTTTGTGATATTTCGCAAATATTACGTGTCTATATTGCATTTTTAAAAATTTCGTATCAAAATAACGCAAAATATATTCATAATAAAATAATTATGGTTTATTTAGATTTCAATACTAGCTTCATGTTACATAATAATAAGTTGTCAGATTAAAAAGATTAATTTAGATACTAAAGTGGGGATCTTTTACAGCTTGCAAAGATAGTATTTATTCCCCATGCGGTCCATATGACTTATGCATTTATAATGATTTCTTTAATGATGGATATGTCAATTGTCCGTATGAGAATTGCGTGGATGAAGATGGCTGTACGCCTGTTAAACATAGTTCTGAAGTGGGGACAAAAGTCACTATAGGAGCCACAGCTACGATACTTCTGGGATTTTTGTTTTTCCTTGTATGCCTTTGGATTTGCAAGAAACACGATATGTTATGCTGGTCCAGTTATGACAACCAACCAAGAAACGCACAAGTAAGTTACAAATACAGTGAATCTTATTCATTGCGTGACCTTGTTCGTATGCCAATTTGCTCGTATCTCAAAGAAAATTTCTCCATTTAAATTCAATCCATTCCAGTCCCCAAAATACTACCCGTGTTGTTTTTGTTACGTGTTTTTGAATAAGAAAAATGTATTTATAAATGACTTGAGCTTAAGGAATATGCTGGCGGAGATGTTACTTTCGCTTAATTTTCGTCACTGTTTTTCTCTTCACTGGTTTTTGTCTTTTTCGCCACGCTTTTCTCACTTTCCTCCTCAGGCCGTTTAAAAAAAAACCTGTCCAAGGAGGTTTGTTTCTTTCTCTCTTTCAGAATGTTGCGGAAATGAGTTAGGTGTCATTAAATAGCTCCAATGCACGACCAGTTGCAACTTTTTCAGGGTGTTTCTTTTCCTCGAACTGTGAAACTCTCTCCCACATTCCCAAGATCTCCTTTATCTCACTTGCAGAAATAACCTCCCCTACCTCTGGCTCCTCCTCGAAACCAAGTTCTTGCAGAACCTCAGTATGCTGCTGCGACTGTTACTCTTGTAACTCCTTGGTCGTCAGTTCTTGAGAGTGCTTCTCGACGAGCTCATATCTCTTAGGGCACTCGTATGTCGAGGTACCACTGTAGTATTGTTAAATAGAAGACAAAAAATTTTTGGAGTACTGGTGTAAATTCACGAAAAACTTAAAATCGAATTTTTGCATGAACAAAAGATTCCATATATTGGGAAGTAAAAATGGCGTGGAAATGATTTATTAAAGTTCCAATGTTAAATGCGTTGAATTTATTTTTAGACTCCTCCTCAACAAATAGATATGTCTGTGGTAATTGATCAAAGGACTGATACCACAGAAGGCCATGCTCCCAGTGCTCCTTCTGTACATGACATCAAGGACTTACCACCGGCATATGACAGCTTATTTCCTGCTAATCCTAATAAGTAAGTCAAGTTGTCAGTATTTTTTTATTGGTTGATGTTATTATATTTTTATTTTGTTTAAAATGTCATTGGTGCCAAGTGACAATTTTACTGGACAGCTGCGTTTCATTTTTAACGATTTGCTACGTTTGTTTTACCACTCATCCTACTGATTAGTTTTATAAAGTCGATTGATGGAAAGAATTTCACGTTTTGCTGATTGGTTGATTGAAACAGTTACAGCAGGTGATGAAAATCATTTTCATTGCTTAATCTTTCATTTGTTTTTAGTTAAAAGTTTCATTTGTCTTTAATTGATGTTTCATTTGTTTTGAGTTTAAAGTTTCATTTGTTTTGAGTTTAACGTTTCATTTGTTTTAAAATAAACCTTTTGATACAATACTGTTTAGAGTTAAGGGAAAAAAGTACATAATTGGCTGATGATAAATTATTGACGACGCAATAAATTATACTGTCAATTTTTTATACGTACAATTTTGGTACAATGAGGACTACGAGACTTTTTTCCGCCACCTGATGGCACCACTAGCAAATGAGGTATCTGTCATTCAAATGTCAATTATATATACTTCATTAAACGACCAAATTATTGTTATTTTTATAAATACTAAAAAGGTGCAACTAATAGAAGAATGTCTGAACACAAACCATGAATCTCTAAACGTTTGACACATACCTTTCTTGCCACTAGCGCCATCTGACGAATAAAAAAAAATGTTAGCCTCCATTATTTTAAGATGTGATAACAATGCTTTAGTGTACATTCCATATATTTTTAGTCATTTTTTTTATAAATCAACGAAGCCGTCTTTGATTTGTAAATAAATTCGTGTAAATATTTGTATTTATATGAAATATTGAAAAGAATATTTGCATCACTTTACCAGTTTAAAATGTAGTTCTTAGATTTTTTTAACTATTTATAAAATAATACATAATAATATATTTTCTGAAATATAACCTTTGTTTATCTGATCGTGATCGGTTGCGACAATAATCAATTGGTGCTATATAATTTATTCAAGTGCTGACTATCTTTAGTACAGTTCGTTTATTCTAGATAATGACTAATACACAATATAAGCGGCGTTCTTTTTATGTGTAGGACGGGTATGCTTTACATTTTTTCATTGCTTCACCGCTCCATTAAACGAACCGCACTATACGATGAGTCACTCTCTACTATTTCAGAACCGTTGCATGGAACAATAGGGTACTTGTGTGAAATTTGGAATCATTTGGAATCTGATAAACGTTGCATGATTGGTTGTAATGCAATAATTTTATAAAATATGAAAAAAAACATGAAATCATGTGATCAAAAATATCTTGTGACGTCACTGTACCTCATGAGTATTTCCACGTGTATGCATAGCTTACACAGTTTACTCGGGTACATTTTTCAGCCGTCTTTGTCTCGGTTTTATAGTAAATACGCAGTGTTTCTGTGTGTTCGTAATCTGCGACATCACAATCAAAAATGCTTTTTAACAGACGAGGCTTACAAGAACTGTTTCAGAAATTAATTTTGAGTGTATCTGAAATTAGAATGAAGTGATTTATGTGTCATTTTGTTCACAATTAACTGCTATATAGCACAAAAAATAACTACATGCAAGTAACCTATTTGTTGAACGAATATTTTAAGTAGGGATGTAACGATTCCGATACCGATATATTGGCCGATTTAATCGGTAGGCCGATATATCGGCATCGCTGATTATATACAACCGATATCAAATAGTTTGAAAAGCGCGCGAAACGACGCCACACGCGCGTGATATTGCCGCAGCATCGCAAGTGGGAGAACTGCGCATGTTTAGCGACACGGTAATACAGCAGATTATCTGCAAATAATTTGAAAACTTTTTTGTTTCTTAATAAAAATCTGCCAAAAGTAAACTTTATTACTTTCTCAAGGATGAGTCTCTGTTAAATATAGGTATGGTTTAAGCATAACAAAAACGTACAAACGCCCGAGGTACATAATTTATTATTTATTTGATTTATTTTCTACTAAGCCATTGGTATCGGTATCGCCGATTATTTACTACAATTATCGGTATCGTATCGGCAAAATGATGTATCGTTACATCCCTAATTTTAAGTTTTCTGTCTGTCATCCATCTTTGTAATCTAAAGTGTTTGTGTAAATGCACATTTAGTAATGAGTAAGAATTTCTCTAGTTAAAATAGTATCAGACTTTTTTTACATTCACACAGAACGTTTTTGCCATAAACCTAATGTTACACGAAACTCTGTGTGTGAGGAAAAGTCGATGTAGGTTTTGTAATCTGCGCAGGCGCAGTTACTATCCAATGCACCCCTTTCTTACAGAGCATGAACACTATATAATTTTTTTAACAATTTGAAATCGGGTTTTGTTTTGATATATTCTGCACATTATGAAAGTAATGAATGAATAAATAAATATAGACGCTGATTACCTCAGCTTTTGAACGTCTATAATCTGCAATCTGTCAGTAAAATAAATTAAAATTCAAAAATGTGCATTATAGAAAACAGTGAGGATTTTTACAAGATGTGTTATTTTATAAGCCAAAAATTAAACTCATAGGAAAAAAATAAAAACTATTTTATATTATTATAAAAACATTTCGAAATAATTTTGATCTACATATTATGAATCTCTTAAGAGCCCGCAGATATTATTTTATGTTGCTGTTAAATCTTCATTTAAATTAATGCTAAATAAATGTAGCGCTGATATTTCTTATTCTCTTGCTGATATAGACGCTGATGATCTCTGTTGTCGAGCGTCTATAGTCTTAAACAATCTAAATCTCTTATTATCGATAAACTAATAAAATTGCACAGTAGCAAACAATACAATGTCAAGTTTTGGTTAAACAAAAATGGCAGTTTACAAGAGAAAAAGAAATGCGAAATTTTATTTTATTTTAAATAATATATAAAAGTCTAACAAAGACAACACAAGTTGGAGTGTAATACAAATCGATTTTAACCTTGAATTATTTGCATCACGTAATAAAACTAATTTTCTGAGTTCTGACTTGTTTTAGTTTATTATATAAAAATATGAATTTATTAAGCGGCCCATACACATTCAAGCATTCTCTTAACAGACATTAAGTTTGCATATATTTACTTGGTGCATGCCGTTTTCCACAGACTATTTTCGCAAGCTTCATTTTAATGCACTGAAGGTGTCAGATGACTGAAGCTGCTTGTTTTGAGTTTTTGACGTGCGTAGTGACTGCAAGTAATAGATTTCGTTTTGGACGAGTAATAGCACGTACTTCTTGCGAACTTGTGCAAACATTTGATGACGAAACATTAAGCAACTGCGCCAGCTTTCAGTAAAATCCATAATCTGTACTTGTCAAAATATCAGCTGAATCATTCAAAGTGTGAAACCCAATTCGCGCACACATGCTGCGCAAGTGTGCGTTATGTTCTTAGCAGGCCCTGCTGCCAGTTCTGATTCAAACTATCGTGTCAATGGCTAGTTAAATTATGTGCGGGACTTAACACAACTATGTTCAAGGTCACGGAAATTCGCTTACAAACATCAAAGTGCCTACAGGCAGTGAAGCTGCTGATGTTTTTATATTCTGTGACTGGTCTGCTCGACTTACGACCTTTATTGTCGAACGTCTATAATATATATCTACTTGACTGTGTTTGTGCCGCTGTAGTTTATACAATTATATAAAATGAGAGTCTTTAATGCAGTTATGCTGCCTAAAATTATTTTTGCCAGGTTACTGCCATTTAAATATCAGCTATTGAATTACCATTGAGTATTTACAAATCTGTATTTAAAAGTCTGAAATTGTAAAATGTGATAAAAAAGTTCGATTATAATTTTGTGTGAAGTAAAATAATATTATGAACTTATTATATTTGTCCAAAGTTATGAAAACTGAAATTATAATGTATGAACATTTTTGTACCGTTGTACTTATTGAACAACTTAAATAGTGCGAAAATAATTGCATCATTTTGAATACAACTGTGTGAAGAGATGTGTGCTAATAATTTATTAAATTTACTTATAACAAAAGTGTTCATTTTTGTTTTTCGGTAAGCAATGTCCTCCATGTTTAAATATTTTCTTAATTACGATTTGAACAGCTATTTTTATTGTCATCATTTAATTGGAGTTTTTTTTCTAAGAGTTTTTTTTAATTATTTCTACTACCAAATAAATGTTTTTTTTAAGATCATAATGAGTGTTTTTAATATAATGTTCGTTGATTTCTTCTTTTTGATTTCCATGGCAGACATGCGCAGTTTAAGAATAGACTGCGCGTCCGCCTCCCATTGTCTTGACGAAAAGGAGAAACAAACAAACACGGTCAGTGCGTTGCCAAATGTACAGACGGTTATTTTTTGAGAAATGTTAGACATGATTGAACGTGTGAATAATGGCACAAAAATAATGTTTTTTGGATAACTTTTTTAGCGGATTTCATGAACGACCTAATTCACATGGAATTGTCAATAATGTACTGAATTTTAATTGAAAGCCAGTTATTTTGTACGTGCAAAAAATGCCACATATATCTCATGTAATGTGCATAATGAAACAAAAGGATCTTAAGTATATGAAAATTGTTTATTTTAAATACATTTTAGTAGATATTAAAATGATATTTAAGTAGATATTTAATTTATACAGTAATTATTGGGTCGTGATCTTTTTGTGATATGCTGATGGAAATATTTAACGATTTAAGAACAGAGCGTGAAGCTAATTCCTTTAAAAATCCACGTTCCGAATCGCTATGATTGCAAAGCACAACGGTTGTTCCACAATGAGTAGCTTCGAGTAAGTCGTGGTGTAACATTTCCCCTGTAATGTATAAATCGGCCGGAACACCTTTTAGTACGGACGTCCCACTACCGGGACATACAGCTGCTGAACCAACCAAACTTTCTAAAAGAAAATATAATTATTCTACGAAATTATTTTCCAATATAAATTTCTTATTGTCCTTGAAAGCATTAACCCTCATCAGGCGGCTTAGGTACAATTGTAACTTTTCCGTTTTCAAATTCTCAATGCTTTTTTTCCCAGAAGTCATAGAAGGCTGACATTTTGTGACATCTCAACGTTTTTGGTCTAATTTATATAAGTATACCAAATTTCAGAAAAATATCTCCACTCCCGTCCGAGATAGGGAGTCGAATTATTTTTGTAGAATTATGCTGCCCGATCATGGTCAATAATATTTCAATTATCGGGGAAAAGGACAGGTTTTAAAAAAACAGCAACGTTTAGTCCTTTATTTGGACTTCACCAGGTTCCGAAAATAATATACAATACACTATTTAAATATAAAAAACCCGGGTCGCAGTGCCAAAACCCTGCCGACAATATAGTGTATTTGCTTGTATAGGGCCGTGTGGTTTTATACTTTTATTATGTGAAATTAAGTTTGTTTTTGGGCAAAATAAAAAATTTAACCCCTTAATACACCCCTTAAAATAACATTTTTTTCTTAATTGTAATATTATTATCAATCTAACGTCTACACCGAATTAAATACACCCTTCAATAAATAAGTCACTATCTGCAAACTATAGTGTATAGTGTAAATCCGGTCCTGGGGACACTTTTTAATCACTACCAGAGGGTTAAATTTCAATTTTGAAACGATTCGGAGAATTTTTTCGGTATTTTGGGGCCCAAAAATTATTCAACCCCTAAAAACTACTCTTAAAATAGCCCGATTAGGCCCATTTTAAATAGGCTTCTTGCGGTGATGGGTTTCAACACGTGGCTCAAATTTCGTTGAAATCAATAGGGCTTTTCATCACGTTATGAGCGCAAGCGCAGCAGCCATGTTGAAATAGTGGTAATTTAAAAGTTTCGTACAGTTTGTAGCAGCAATGGCTGGGAATGCAATATTATCTCCAGAAATAAATAAATCATTAGAGCAAATAATTGATGGTGCTTCGCTTATTTACAGCTCTGTGGAAGAACATAGTTGTGAGCAATTAAAAAGGTGGCTAAAGTGTCATGGGCGTTCATAACAAGGAAAAAAAAGTGTGTTGATCGAGAGGTTAGGTGTCAATACTTTTGTTTACTATTGTAAAAAATAAAAGAAAATGAATAAAAATCATAATTTTACTTTTATTTCACTTGCAAAAGCACCTTAATTAACATAAGAATTAATTAAAACATATAGTTCAAAGGATATTTTATGGAGCAGATAAATTAGTCAATATTTATTTTATTTAACACGACGTTTCGTAATAATTTATTACTTCTTCAGGTGCTCTATAAACAATAATGTAAAATATAAAAATATGTTAGAAATACAAATAAAGAATTAACAATAATATTAAATATCATACATACGACAATATTACATATTAACATTATTATATAAAGAAGTAATAAATTATTAGGAAACGTCGTATTAAACAAAATAAATATTAACTAATTTATCTGCTCCATAAAATATCCTTTGAACTATTTGTTTTAATTAAAAATAAGGAGCTGAACTTTCTGTAATAATAAGAATTAATGTTAAATACAACTAATCAAATAATTTAAGGATCAACATAACATTTTGAAATGAATTGAAAACTTAAAGACTAAAATAATGTTAATAATAATGTTTGCTAAATTCAATAATCACTTTTAATCATATGTTGCAGTAATATTGAATAAAAGAAACAATACTAAATAATAAATTTAATTTTCAGGGTAAAAATTGGACTTAAAAATAATATACCTGTCACCTGTCACACCGTTTTGTTGTTCCTTTTCGTATAGACGACATAATTATAGTCGATAGCAAAATTTTTTATTGAATCTTGACACTTATTACCTTGCTTTTTTTACTTTCTTTAATTATAAATATACTGGTATTAATATTTATTGACTTTAATTTTTAGTAAGCGGGTACTTTAACATCCTTGTTTACAAATAAATGTACGAAAAAAATGGCTGATGCTAACGCATGCGCACAAGAAAAATTTTGTGATGAAAAGGCCTATTAACTCTTTCGAAAGTTATCGCGCGTACACATATATACATATATATATATATATATATATATATATATATATATATATATATATATATATATATATATATATATATATATATATATATATATATACGTATATAAATATATATATACGTATATAAATATATATATACGTATATATATATATATATATATATATATATATATATATATATTTATATACGTATATATATATAAACATTTTTAAAAATGGTGCCAAAGTGTTTAGGAGGTTATGAAACGTCGAGAAATTTTGGTCCGACCCCTAGGTCCCGCCATCCGACCGACGCCAATAGTGTATGTTGCCATATTATGGCAAATACACTAATAAGTGTATTGTATATTATTTTCAAAGCTTGACGAAGTTCAAAAAAATAAAGGACGAAACGCTGCTATGTAATGTCCGATAATTGGAATATTATTTTCTAGTTTTAGCGTGTTTTAAGGCGGCCATTTCTCCCATATTTGAGCTAGGACCAATTTTTGCGATTTCGCTTGAACACACTTGCCAAGTTTGAGCAAAATCGATGTTTAGATGCTTGGGCTCTAGCTACGACCACAGACAGATGGTCATCTTTCAAAAAAGTAAATACTGTATAGCCTGAAGTAAAATTAGTAAATCTAGTGACAACTGTATAAATTTAAAAAAATGACGGATATCCCCTTGTTCAATATTTCATAAAATTCCATATGCTGACGCGGTTATAATTACGAAAAGAAAATTTAATTTGGCATTATGAAAATACATACCAATAGTTTTTCCTTTAGCCAGCGCTAACTTCAAGAAATTAAGGCCTGTGTGCGCTTTGATGCATTCAACAGCGTGTTTTATAGTAACTGGTTCAACAAGAGATCCAGTTCTTCCTTCACCGGTTTCCGGTTGCGGTCCAGGTATTATCGGTGTACTCGATTTCAAAGGTAAACAAGAGATGAGCCAATCGGCCATACCGTTACTGGTACTGTCCCAAGTTGTGTGAGGCGAAAAAACCGCAATTCCTTTTTCTAAACATTGTGCAATTATGCGTTCTTTCCACGTTCTAAAAACAATATTTTATATTGCAGAAAAACATGTAAGTTTGAATATTCATAGCTCGCTTTTGTGCATTAGAACCTTCGAATATACGTATTATGGAAGGCTCATTCCTAACCCTTTACTATTTGTTGTTCATTTTATTTTATGGGTAGCGCCGCGTAGTCTAAGTGCCGCTGTGATACAAAGAAGTATA
Organism: Venustoraphidia nigricollis; assembly: GCA_034508555.1. Taxonomy (NCBI): domain Eukaryota; kingdom Metazoa; phylum Arthropoda; class Insecta; order Raphidioptera; family Raphidiidae; genus Venustoraphidia; species Venustoraphidia nigricollis. The sequence continues at coordinate 2,799,634 of JAVRKA010000049.1, read as the reverse complement.
AAATAAATTATCAACAATCAAGTAATTATATCCATAAGGCTTCGAACGTATAATGTCAAATATAATTATAATATCACATCCTCTATTCATTATTGTATCACAGTGCACTTTCAATTCCAAAGACTGAAAAAGCGCTATTTTATAAATGTGAACTAAGTGGAATGAGTCTTATTATATTCCAAAATGAGAACACATGAATAGTTGAGAGGTCTAAGAAAGTGACTTTTGAAAACGAATTCCAGAAACTTTGCACAAGTTTTAGAAAATAGGCACCTTCCTATACTTGCCATGCATGATACTTTTTATAATGAGAACATGAGAGGCGTAACAATAGGGTGGCAGGACGGGCAAAATACCACGGGCCCTCGCCGGAGGGGGCCCCCGGCCCGCGAGGGTCGTGAGCACAGGTGATCCTAGCATTTATAATTACAACATTTAGTAAAATTTATTAGTTTTGTATTCAATTAATTTAAGTTACCTACTAAAGTATATACACAAATTAAACAAAAAAATGTATCAAGATTTGAACGCATTATAAGAAAAAGATATAAAACGTTGGCTGAATTTCTTTACATTGAGGGAGAGCCCTATCTGATGAATTTGCCACGGGCCTCAAACGATATAGTTACGCCACGGGAGAACATATAAACGGATATGCGTAAAAAGTGACAGCCATGTGTAAAAAGTGAAACAAAATAGAAAATTCGTGTTTATAAAATGGCTTTTTAGACACCATATAAAAACACTATTTTTGGTCACTTTTTACGAATATCCTTATTCGTTTACATGTTCTCGTTATAAAAAATATTGTAGGTAATAAGTGTGAGAAGGTGCCTTCTTTTTAAACTTCGTGCGATGATGTCGAAACTTGTTTTAAAATATCGCATTTGTTTTAAAAATGCACCTTCTCACAATTGCTACACAACATACCAGCGTTTCCCAAACTTTTTGACGGCGGCCCAAAACGAGGTTTTAAAATTTTTCGCGACTAACCTTATGAAAAACAAACATTTATTTACAAAACAAATTTTATTTTTTAATAGAAGTCAAGTTATTTGTTTGCGTATTTCATACACAAAAAAATACAATTTTTTTTCCCGGCAATATTTTTCTACGACCTAGGCCGGGATTTGACCCACACTTTGGGAAACGTTGCAATATACTGTTACATGTTCAGGTTATAAAAATATTCTTTAATGGTATATTTATATGATGACATTTTTTTGGTCCAGCTATATAAAGTGAGTTGGTGGTTGATTTGTTTACATCAAATTAGAAAAATTACATTAAAATATTTCGTACAGATTGCTCCAGAAATAAACCGTCATACCTTAATGATAATGCAATATACAAACCTCATCGTAACGCTTTTTAACGGTGAAAATATCGGTGGATGGTATGATATAATAAGATCGGCGTTTACATCGATGGCTTCCTGCATTACATCTTCCGTCAAATCGTTTGTCAGTAAAACGTGCGAAATTATTTTTGGCTTAAAAGGTTCAACTAGTAAACCAACATTATCCCATGACTGCGCGAGAGAAAGAGGCGCAAAATTAGTTAATTTCTCAATAACTGTATTGAGTGGCACCCCTGTTATAACTAGTGTTGAATCACCCATAATTTCTGGCTGAATTTGGCGAGAATTTTTGAACGAATGCGATAAGCGAATTGTTGCGATAGAATTATTAATGAAATTTCTTCTTCGCAGTAGATTCAAAAGCATAGTCCGATAGCTGCAAAAAAATTATTTTCTTATTCACAAAAACATATAAAAACACAACGTAATATTTAATTTAGGAATTTTACTGTGGCATATTTTCGAATTTTTTATGCTTTAACATTAAAAAACATGATGTTAATATAATATGGAAATTTCATCTCTCACTATTGTGAAGATTCATGTCTAGTGTTACCAAAGCTAAAATTAGCTCTCGCACGATGTGTATTTAGTGTTGCAATTTGCTTTATTATGAAACATTAGCTGTTGAATTATGGCTCCGTAGAGTAACTGATACTGATAACTCATTCCGCCGCGAAAGTGGAAAGATTCGGGTCTGAGTCTCGACGGTGACAGTGGAATGAAAATAAATTTTTCTAATATAGCTTTGCAATAATGAATGTGTCTTATCAATTATAGCAAACGATTGCGTACACTAATTAAAAAAAAACAGTTTTTATATTTTTCTCAATATAAAAAATTCCTTATATTAGTGCGACTACTCTCTCGGTGATAATTTTTGAAACTAGTGTTCAACTTTGTTTATCATCGCCATGGTTACTTTACTGCTGCAATCAATTTTTTTTTCGCAACTAAATTTATGTGTTACGTTCAGCGCCGAGTCTAGCTCTTGATCAGGATAGAGCGAGATTGTCTTTGGTCGACGCTTTTACTTCATGTAAATTGTACTTCGGTTTTATGTTAAATAAATAGTAAGTCCCAAATTTTCAAAAATCAACTTTTATTGCAAACATCAACACTTGTTGAATTTAAATTAAGTAGCTTTAATTATAATACTTGTGCTTCTTTAACATTAAAAAACTTTTCACAGTTGGCTTTTTGGTGCAATTTGTCACCTGGCGCCTAGAGCGACCGCTCCTCTCGCTCTACCCCAGGGCCGGCGCTGGTTATGTTTACAAACATATTAAAGGTTCTTACAGATCACTGCGGAACAGCGCGGCATCAAATTAAATGGCGGAATATGTTAGTATTTAGACTCAAGCAATATTCTGCCATAGAATTTAATCCTGCGTCGCGTACGTTTCTCCGTTCTGTGGTATCCTTAAATTTGTCCGTCAAAGGATAGTTTTTGAAAAATCCACGTTTATTGTTCATGCAACAAGATTTGAAAAAAAAACAACAACACTTTTGTGTATAAAAGCCCAACGACGATATATTTTTCTAATAAAAACGCCTTTACAAAACTTAAAAAATACAACTCTTTAAGTAAAATATTTATTACACGTTCTATTGTAACTATTCACTAAACATCCACATTTTAACTTCACCGTCATCACTGCACGAGGCCAAAAGTCCTGCAATAGTTGGATTCCAAACGACACTGTTAACGTCTTGTGTGTGCGCCGCATTTATAGAATATATTAATTCATAAGTCGGTTCATTCGGATTCGAGTCCAACGATTCTTTGAATATTCTAATAGTATCGTCCCCGCAGGCGGTTGCTATGAGACCAGTTTTGTGACTCCACGAAATATCGTAAACAGTTCTCATATGATAACCGGATATCGTACAAACACATTTCCAAATCGGTTCGTTGTCAGGTGTCGGAATACCTTCTGCATTGTTCGGTAAATATTCCTTCCATATTTTTACTGTGCGATCGTCGCTACACGTTGCTAATAGAGTTCCGCTTTGATCGAACGCCAAACCCCAAACTGTAGATTCGTGTGATGATAATGTGGCGAAGCAACACCAGTCGTTGTCTGTTAAATCTTCTTTAAATAGTTTTACAGTGTTATCGTAACTTGCTGACGCAACGATGTCCAGATGTGGATGCCATATCACCTGGATAATAAAATAATAAGAATTTACAAATGTGGTAGATTTGAAACTATTTTCAAACTGGTTGTGTGCGACCGTGTTTGTAGGTCAAGAAGCAATTTCAGTTGCACAGTTCCATGCTATAGCCAATTTTTCTACTATAAGATAGGAACAATTATTTTTACCAATGCAGATTCAGTCACGCCCGTGTGCGGATAAAGAACCTCAATCGATTGCAAACCGATTGAACAACAGTTGCATCCTGAACCGGTTGGAAACTCAAATCGCAAAACAGTTGATCCGTACGCGAAGGGGCTTAGTCATCATTATAATACGATTCGCTTAAATTTTCAATATAGACTAAAATGTATTTCTTAATCATAGTATTCATGAATCGTGGGTCACACTACAGAAAAAGTTATCACTGAAAAATTCTATCCGAAAATAAATGCATACCTTTTTGACGTCCTGCGTGTGTGCATTTAAAACAGCAGCGCATTCGTATTCATCATCCTCGACAATGTCCCAAATCCACACTGACTTATCGCGACTACAAGTAGCAAGAAAGCGTCCCGATTGTGACCATGAGACACATTTTACTTCGTTATCGTGACCCTCAAGTGTAGCATTACACTCAAATTCTCCCGATTTATTATCCCAGATAGCGGTCGTCGCATCAAAACTAGCCGATGCTAAATAGTTACCGCAAGGAGACCACGAAACTGAACGAATAGTTCGCTGATGACCGTCGGCAAGTATTGTTTTATTTATCCATTTTGTGCCATCTTTTGCCCAAATTCTTATTGTTTTGTCTTCTCCACAAGAAGCCAAAGCCGTACCTTTAGGATGCCAGCTGACATTCCAAACCCTTCCTAAATGTCCCGTTAGAGTTTGTAATAATTCTAATTTTGCCATTTCAGTTGCTATTTTATAAATTATTTAAAAGTTAGGTTAGGTTTAGCACATGATACATTTGTTTTTTATTATAAGATAGAAGTTTTAAAAATCTATTTAATGTTTATTTTTCGATATTAGATTGTATACGATTAAATTATGACGTAAATAGTAAATTAAAAAATGTTTTAAATAATTAAAACAGCTAATAATTCTTACATTGGTCAAGCTTTTTTCTTAAATGGCCTTGGCAACAATCATCCACTCATCAATTCATCAGGAAAGATAAATTAATGTAAATTTGAACTGTAGTTAACCAACCTTCCCTTTCAAATAACAATGCGCTAATTAATTAGTTTTTAATTTATTTGTTACTGCAAATTGCAATTAAGGTTAAACGTCAAGTTTAGTCACAAAGTCACTTTTTCAATAAGTAAAAAATAAACAAGGAGAGAGATAGCTGTACGATTGTGGTTGTCTGGAATTTAAAACTTATCGATAAATTTTCCGAATAATTTGAGAATAAACATGAGAATTTATAAAAAGTATGTCTATAATACAATCTTAACTATTGTATGGTAAAACATGTTTAAATGAGTAGTTTGCAATCACGCAGTAATGCAGCTGCTTAGCAATTTGTTGAGTTTAAAATACTGAACTATAGATGATAGGTATAAAGCTAACCTTACATTAGACAATATTCAGAATTTTTTAATTACTGTCAACAGGACACGCTTTCTTGTGTTATTTAAGGTCAAAATATTGACTATTTGCCTTTTGAGATAGCCGATTTTCTATCTACCCAAGACAATCTGCTAACATTTAAACTGTTTACGAAGCATTGGAAGCATGTTCTAAATTTGTGACAGTGTAAATTAGATTTAGACTGAACGTCATACCTAATGCAAGTGGCGCAACGCAAAAAGTATAATAACGATTCCTGTTTTATATGACATCAGTATTTGAAATATGGTATAACTTTAGGTGAAAATTTAAAATTTAGTTCAATTATACAATAAATTGGTTTTGAGAAAAATGTTTTAGTAAGTTAATGAGAACGACTGTAAATATTTTATACATAATATTGTCTCTGGCAGATAATGTGACAACGTCCATTTTTTAGTGTATTTGCCATATGGCAACATACACTATTGGCGTCGGTCGGATAGCGGGACCTAGGGGTCGGACCAAAATTTCTCGACGTTTCATAACCTTCTAAACACTTTGGCACCATTTTTGAAAATGTTTATATATATATGTATATATATATATGTATATATATATATATATATATATATATATTATATATATATATATATATATATATATATATATATATATATATATATATATATATATATATTTTTTAGAGGAAGTGGAAAACCTTCATAGGCACCCATTAGGGTAGTGTTGGATTTCCTCATACTGAGGACCTACCAACTAAAAACCACTCCCCCCCTCTTCTCCAATCAGGCTGGGACCACTGTTAGTATTACTTCAGCCTGACAGGTGTCTTATCGCTCATGTCCGTTCCGTTTGTCTCTGTTCTTCCATTTTAGCTCTCAGGATGTCAGTGATTAGACGGTTTATTTTATCCCATGTCTCCTTGTTCTTCAGCATTTTTCCCACGATGTTTTCACTCGTTAAAGAGCCAATCTCTTGACAGAGCTGCTCTCTCTGTAACCTCCATCGGGAGCAGATGAGCACCGTGTGTCCAGCGGTGTCCTCGGCACCGCAATACGTGCAATTGGACGTATCTATCTTCCTCATCCGGTGTAAGTACACCCCGAAGCAGCCGTGCCCTGAGAGAAACTGTGTTATGTAGAAATTAACATCTCCATGACCCCGCTCAGTCCAAGTAGCAACATCGGGGATTAGCGTCCTCGTCCATGCTCCTGTTTCTGCAGCTCTCCACCGCTCCTGCCATCGCCTGATTAGCTCTTGTTTAGTTTGCGTACTGGTCATTCCTCGGTGTCGCTCTACCCTTTCTTTGATCAGTAGTTCCATCGGTGGCAGTCCAGATAGTACAAACGCGGCTTCCGTAGAAATAGTACGATACGCACTGCATACCCTTAATGCCATGATACGTTGTATCCGTTCAAGTTGCTCCTTCATTTTCTTTGTCTGCATTGCTCGCGCCCATATTGGTGCTCCGTATAGGGCAGTGGAAGTGACCACCGTTGCGAGCAGTTTCCTCTTGCTTGCACTGGGCCCCGTGGTGTTACCCATAAGCCGAGTTAGGCTACGTGCCACATTGGATGCTTTTAACACCGTTTCCTCCACATGTGCATTGAAGTTTCGCCTGCTATCCAGCCAAACTCCCAGATATTTCACTCTTGTTTTGGTCCGTACTGTGGTGCCGCACACTTCAAAAGCAATTGGCAAGAGGGTTCTCCTCCCCGCCATCACTACTGCCTCCGTTTTGGCTGGTGCTAATTCTAGGCAGTTCATCTGCAGCCATCTGTCCACCTTCTGGATCGCTCGGTTACCGCGGGCCATCACCTCTGCTTCCGTTTTTCCAATCACCACGAGTTCAAGATCGTCTGCATATCCTGTTACAGAGACTCCCTGCGGCATGTTCAGTCGCAGTACTTCATCATACAGTACATTCTATAGCGTTGGTCCCAACACCGAACCTTGTGGGACACCGCTACTCACGTCCACCACGATTTCCCGCCCTCCTTCCGGCGTGGCTATAACCTGCTTCTGACGCAGGTAGTCTTGGATCATCCGCCATAGGTACGGGCTCACCTTTCTTCTCTTCAGGGCCTCTAAAATCCGTTTCCAGGATGCGCTGTTAAAAGCATTACGGATGTCCAACGTTATCACTGCCGGAATTTGACGTGTGTATTGGGTACCATCCGCAGCACGATCTACCAATGCCATTACCTTCTGTACTGAATCTATCGTGGATCGGCCTTCACGGAAACCGTATTGATTGTCAGAGAGTCCCCCAACCCTCTGGAGCTCCTGTTTTAGTCTTCCAAGGAGCAGGTGCTCGAGCAGTTTTCCCAGTGTGTTCAGGAGACACAGCGGCCTATATGACGATGGTACGCCATCTGGTTTGTCGCTCTTCTTCAGAAGAACCAATCTGGCAACCTTCCAGTCTCGTGGGAATTCTTCGTTGATGATAGCCTGGTTCATTACCTCTAGTACACGTGTAGGTTTCGCCTCCGAAGCTAACTTCACTGCTTCCGCTGGGATCCCATCTGGGCCAGGACTCTTCCCCGCCTTAAGCCGCATGCATGCACTCTGAAGCTCCTCTTCTGTAAAGAGGGGGATGCTTGTTGCAGAGACGTCCTCATAAGCTATAGGATATATATATATATATATATATATATATGTGTACGGGCAATAACTTTCGAAAGAGTTAATTGATTTTAAATAAATTTGGCCCACGTATTGAAATCGATCTCTGCCAGAAGCCTATTTAAAATGGGCGTAATCGGGCCATTTTAAGGGTAGTTTTTAGGGGTTGAAAAATGTTTTTGGGCCCCAAAATACCGAAAAAATTCTCAGAATCGTTTCAAAATTGACATTTAACCCGTTAGTAGCAATTAAAAAGTGTCCCTAAAATTTTAATAAAATCGGCTTAACAGGACCGGATTTACACATTTTTTGAAAACACTAATTTGTAGATAGTGACATTTATTGAAGGGTGTATTTAATTCGGTGTAGACGTTAGATTGATAATAATATTGCAATTAAGAAAAAAAATGTTATTTTAAGGGGTGTATTAAGGAGTCAAATTTTTAATTTTGCCCAAAAATCAACTTAAGTTCGTGTAATAAAGCCACACTGCCTGTATAAGCAAATACACTATATTGTCGGCAGGGTTTTGGCACTGCGACCCGGGTTTTTCTATATTTTGAAACACTATTATTTTACAATGTATAGAAATGTTGATAAGTAATCGCTCTTTCCTACAAAATAATATGAAAGGAGAATGCTTAGAACGTCAGTTAGTGATTTTTGTACAAAACCGACTTTTAAGATAATTCGATAGAATACACCTGATTTCTTTTCTGCGACACCGCGAATTATTAGTGTATTTGCCATATGGCAACATACACTATTGGCGTTGGTCGGATGGCGGGACCTAGGGGTCAGACCAAAATTTCTCGACGTTTCATAGCCTACTAAACACTTTGGCACCATTTTTAAAAATGTTTATATATATATGTATATATATATATGTATATATATATATGTATATATATACGTATATATATATATATGTGTGCGGGCAATAACTTTCGAAAGAGTTAATTGATTTCAACTAAATTTGGCCCACGTGTTGAAATCTATTACCGCAAGAAGCCTATTTAAAATGGGCCTAATCGGGCCATTTTAAGGGTAGTTTTTAGGGGTTGAAAAATATTTTTGGGCCCCAAAATAGCGAAAAAATTCTCCGAATCATTTCAAAAATGAAATTTAACCCTCTGTAGTAATTAAAAAGTGTCCCAAAACTCGGCCCGACAGGACCGGATTTACAAATTTTATGAAAACACTAGTTTGCAGATAGTGATATTATTTACTGAAGTGTGTATATAATTTAGTATAGAGGTTCGATTAATAATAATATTGCAATTAAGAAAAAAATGTTATTTTAAGGGGTGTATTAAGGGGTCAAATTTTTTAGTTTGCCCAAAAACCAACTTATGTTCGCATAATAAATAAAGCCACACTGCCTGTATTAGCAAATACACTATATTGTCGGCATGGTTGTGGCACTGCGACCCGGATTTTATTTTTTTATTAAGATCCAAATGTCACCAATTTACCTAAACTATACAGGTGTTGCAAAAGCCATGCCTTGACTTAGGCAGACCGAAATTATACGCAATTGCTTATTTTCTCGTGTCGCTTCGCTCTTTATCACTCACTATAAGTACCTACTTCGCCCGCGTTTCAATTGTACCTCAAATTTCACGATCTTTGTCGGTCTGACCTACTTGGGTATTGTTCCATTTTTCACTGATTTTTAAAATAGATTATTGGGAAAAAATATTTTCTCCATATTTTCTCGTTTTTAAAAATATCCATAAAAAAGAAAGTTACAGGTAAAAATAACAATTGATAATGAAAAAAACACGTTTACTCGGGTTATGTTATATTTGTATTTTACTGAAAAATTATGTAATCGATAAAAAAAGAAATATCGCTCAGTTATGTGTAAAAAGATACAAACATATTTTCTTAATTACCCTTATACTTTAAAAAATAAAAAAATCACGATTTTCAAAATTATTAACAGATCACATTTCGGTTGTTAACATCTTGTATAACTAGACCCCCTCACTGATCTCAGTTGTCGAGCGTCTTTGATCTAATGTGTTATAATCTCTCTAGATCTCTTTAATAATAATAATAATAATAATAATAATAATAATAATAATAATAATAATAATAATAATAATAATAAATTTATTAACCCTTACATTCATATACATGCAAAAACCGCAGGAAGGCTCGTCAATTCACTACACAAAGTAATGAGTAAATAAAAGAATAACTTACATTTGACATAAACAAACATATACAAAAGACATCAAAAAAGTGAGCACTCCAAATATTCGGCAGCACTGTAGAAAGAGTGCTCAATTAATAACAATTTTACTGCCTTATTAAAACTGTTAATACCAGTAATATTTTGTATATTTATAGGCAATTTATTATATAATTTAACAGGAGTTAATACATTTTCTAGAAATGATTTTTTTTTCTGTGGCTCTGAGGAAGGGGGGGAGGCTTAAGCCCCCATAGCCCCCCCCTGGATCCGCCATTGCTCAAGTTACGTATTATAAAACTTATTTTAAATAGATTGTATAGATTGTACCCGTGTCTCTTTTACGTAAAATCCACCCCTATCTCGTTAGGGTAGATGTGACAGTCAAATATGTATTTCTTTATTTTTTAAGAAGAGTATTTTTTCCCGCGTTTTTAGCTTAAGCAAATTCAGAAATACAACGTATACTTTATGAGTGTGTTCCCTTCCTACATCTCCTTAAGGCTTATTTTTGGGATAAAATGTAACTTAGATCTCTCCTGACATTGCCCTTTACCTGCCTGTGAAGTGCTATCACAATCGGTTCAGCCGTTTCGAATGTAAGCCAGAATAAACCAAAAATTTTTACTTTTTTTCAATTTTTACACAGTACCCCAAATATTTCCGAAATAAAAAGTAGTCTAAATTAATCTTTGAAAAATCCACTATTTGCAAATGAAAGTTTCGTCAAAATCGGTTCACCGTTCGAAGATTAGCCTGGACAAACAGACAGATAAACGACACTTCAATTTTATTTATATGTATAGATAAAAAAGGCGATTCTATTTGAACTATCAAAGTTTACATCGCTAATTAAATATTTTTGACGAATTCAAATCACATACGGTAAGTATCCTCTTCTGAATCACAATAATTTGTTTTGTTTTTATTGTTTGCTAAATAAAAAAAAAAACTATACAAAAAAAAAATTAAAAAAACCCGGGTCGCAGTGCCAAAACCCTGCCGACAATATAGTGTATTTGCTAATACAGGTATTGTGGCTTTATTAAATGAAATTAAATTTGTGTTTGGACAAAATAAAAAAAATTGAACCCATTAATACACCCCTTACAATAATAATTTTATTAGTTGAAATATTGTTATCAATCCAACATCTGCACCGAATTAAATACAACCTTCAGTAAGTAAATTCGTATACGCAAACTAGTGTTTTCATAAAATTTGGAAGTCCGGTCCTGTCGGGCCGATTTGCTTATAATTTTAGTAGCACTTTTTAATTGCTACTAAAGGGTTAAATTTCAATTTTTAAACGATTCTGAGAATTTTTTCGGTATTTTTGGGCCCAAAAACTTTTTTCAACCTCTAAAAACTACCCTTAAAATGCCTCGATTGGGCCCATTTTAAATAGGCTTCGTGCGGTGATGGATTCCAACATGTATGCCAAATTTCGTTAAAATGAATTAACTCCTTCGAAAGTTATTGCCCGCACATATAAATATATATATATATACGTATATATATATATATAATATATATACATATATATATATATATATACATATATATATACATATATATATATACATATATATATATACATATATATATATATATATATATATATATATATATATATATATATACATACATATATATATATATATATATATATATATATATATATATATATACATATATATATAAACATTTTTAAAAATGATGCCAAAGTGTTTAGGAGGTTATGAAACGTCGAGAAATTTTAGTCCGACCCCTAGGTCCCGCCATCCGACCAACGCCAATAGTGTATGTTGCCATATGGCAAATACACTAAAAATAAGTTCATGCAGTTAGTGGAATATGGAATTGTAACAAAAAACAAAAAGAAAATAGTGAAGTCTTCTGCGTACGAAGAAGACGCTTAGCAACTTGGTTATCGTAGCCGATTGACGTAATCTGTTTTTATGGTGTTCCACGCATCACTGCAAGGTCCTTGTGTAAGGGGCGCGAATGGTGTAGCTACGTCTAACGTGAAGTAACAGTTTCTCTAAAGGCGATCTGTGTTTCCCGCTTGGTAAGTAATATTTTCCTTAGAGTGAGAGAGTGTGTGTGTGTGAGAGAGAGAGAGGAGGGGGTTATATTATGTTCTATAATAGGGAATATGCATTTGGATTAAATTGAATTGATTTTTTTTCCCTGAATCCATATTGTCCTGAAATTATATCTGAACCATTATTTCCTTATTTAGTTTGTTTTTAATTGCATAAAATATTAATAAAAAAATGGAAAATATGCGAGGGAAATTCGAATTTGCGAAACACATCACCATTGATCGAACCGAAACGTGACGTCAAATACCACGTTATTGGATTTATAGGCGTCACTGTTTCTATGGTGTCTGAATGAAAAATTGTTTTATTTGTGCTTCTCTAGTGTTTTAAAACTGAAAATTTCTATAAAAGAACCAAAAGTATCTGTCAAACTTATAGTCAACAAACACTGGTCGTGCCTTTTGACGTCACTCAAGGCCCGCGAAAAATGGCGGCGTTCAAACAGATCAAATTTAAGCGATGTTTTAAATATTATTTAAAAAAATTATTCGAGCATTTCCAACAGTATTTATATTTTTTACTATGTTATAACGATGTAAAAAGTGAATTAAAAATATAAAAAAATACATGCATATTCCCTATTGTTCCTTATAGTTACAATCGATAGCATAATGTGAGATTCTCGGTAAGTTCCAAAATAGCCAAAAAACGCAATGATGATGATAACGAAATCGACAAAAATAAGAAACATCAAAGAATCGACGAGAACACTGCCTGTGAAATCATTTACCTGATCAACGTTCGCTAGCACCAGAACACCGACAAGTATCATGGCGATCCCTGAAGCTGTTTATAAAATGAAAAAAAAAATATTATTTTCTATCAACTTGGTAGGTATACTTACCCTTAACCTAGATTTTAGAAAGTTGGCATTTAAATATTTGATTCAAGAACCACCTAATTGTTTTAGAAAATATACTGTTTTAAATGGCGGTCCCAAAATTATGTAACGTTTAGTTTCAGTTCTATTTCTGGTAAAAATGGTGAACTTAAGATTATGAATTCAGTGATTTTAAACACTTCTTTTTACAAATATGAAATTCATGTAATCTTTGATTAATTAAGCATATATAAAGTTAACTTACCGAAAAAATCAAATTAAAAGCAAGTAGAAGACATTTTACAAAGGATATTTCACTTATCACCATTTTTGCAAAGAAAAAAAAAACAACTTGAATGTCGAAAAACAGTAGTGAATTAGATAATTTATATTCGAAAATTACAAAACAGAATCCCTTATTTTTATCAAAATCAACTCAAATTAAAATAAAACATTTTCAAATGAATATACTATTAAATTTTTACTCTGTCCATACTGAGAAATTTAAAAATAACTAAACAAAAGAAACAAACTATTTATTATAAAAAACGCGTAATAAGCCACTGGTCAATAAATGGGCGCAACATCGGTTGTTATCACAACCGTTTGAACGCGTAAAAATAATGATAATTTTAATAGTAATATTATAATACTTTTTTTATTAAACAAACAGTTCGCAACGGCGTTATCCAATTAAATATGTATAAATGTAATTAAATTAAAGGTTGCGTAGAAAACATACGCTTTGCCACACGACCTTTTAAAACTGTCGGGCTTTATTTCTGTTCTCTCAGGCAAATCGAGGTACCTATTCCAAATTGCTCGTTTTAGAACGCATTGTCAGAAAATCTGGTTTGAGAAGAAAAGCATTGTATTTTCAATCGACTGGTTGAAACAATATTTTATTTTAAACCGTGTGTACAGCCTGTTGTGCAGGTAAAGGCTAGTTTGTTAATAAAAGGAAAAACATATTAATTAATAAATCGTAATAATCCATATGTAAAAATCGTAACATTATGATGATATAAAAACTATAACAAAGCTAATTTATCTTCATAAAATGCAATTCATAGGTGTATAAGTCAGAAAACTTAGTAGGTACTGAAAGGATGTCAGAGAAATTTTTAATACAACTTGAATTACAATTTACGAAATAGCCGGTTTTGAAAAACGTTTTTTTGTTCGATTCTTCTGAAGCCTAGTTATGCCTGACGGCACCCGCTTTTTGAAGCAAATTTAAAAAAACAACGGTATTTTTTGCTTATAACTTGTTCAGTTAAAGTCAGATCGGTTCGAAATCTGCCTTAAGTGAAAGAGAAAGAATTTTTACGTAGATTAGTGTTGGGTTGCAGAAAGGATTGTCAAGTAATTTGATTTGACGATGATCTTAGATTATGAACAAACATATTTCTCCATAAGAAAAACATTGTACAATTTTAATTCGATTCTGTTCGAAAAACAATTGATCGATTGAAATGATATTTTTTTAAACTCTGTATACGTGTATTTAACATAGTTTTTTGCATAATTTTTACTTCGGAACGACATTTTTCTACGCATTTTAATCAAAATTGACTTGAAAAACGACCTTTTTCTGTGTAGATCAAGCATTTGTTTTTCTGTGAATACAATTTAATGTTATACATGACAGGGAGTTTGAATACGACATTAGACTGTTTTTGCATGTTTGAAAACTGTAATTTATTATATTATCACAGTCTAAGGTCATTGTCAAATCCAATTTTTTGACAATGTTTTGTGCAACCCAGCATTAGTATATTATAATTATTAGTATATTATAATTATTAGTATATTATAATTATTAGTATATTATAATGCGTTAAACAGTTTTTTTATACAGATTTATTAGCAACTTATTTCGGCTGTCCTTGTCTGTTACACAGTAATATATTTATTATAATAATAATTTATTATTTAGTCTGTTGAGGTATTCACAAAATATGTCAAGCACTTTCAGACAAGTTATAATATTACAATCTTGGGAAAACTCAGCACATAAAAATATTCAAAATTTTAACATGATACATAAAATAGATAGTAAAAAGATTAACAGACCAGCAGTAAATTATAAGATACAAGCACAAATATATTAAAAGTTATGTAAAGTCTTCTATAATAACTAAAGAATTATAGAATGTATATTTATATTCTATTTATCTTAATATAAATTTATATTAACTCGCTAAAGGTATTCACAAATGCATTAATGTTTAATGAAGACGAAATTAAACTATTAAAGGTGCATTCATATACAATGCCAAAAGAATCGGAATTGCCGCTCGATTGGAATCAGTGTTGCCGCTACACCGGAATTGGTATTGCCGCTACACCAGAATTGGTATTGCCGCTCAGCAGGAATCGACGTTGCCGCTCGGCAGAAGTCGGCATTGCCAATTCACTTTGTTGAAAATACTTTCTACAATTCACCGATAGATAGGTATGACGAGGAAGGCGTCGACATGTTTTCATCATAATATTCGCTTCGGAGACCGACAACGGTCGGTTTCTATTCGACATGTCAATCGGAACAGCCCGATAGACTGTCCACACCTTCCCAAGCGGCAATGTCTATTGGAATAGTATGGATGCGCCTTTTTGCTGTTAAAAATGGAATTCTGCAAACAGAACGGCGATTAGTGATAGCTTTGCGAAGTAGTTACAAATTTCAGTTCGTGTTAAAAATCACAATAGCAGTTAGAAATAATTTTTTTAGGTTACTTGCGTGTTTCCATTAAAAAAAATCTTTCAATCGTGGTACTGGCAATAGCCTATCTTTTAATTCGAAATTTATACGCAATGCATATATGCATATATTTGTATCAATTGTTTTATTTCTTTGTTTTTACTGAATGGACTCGTACACTGCACAAAAGGTCCTGTGAGTGACTTTTTGAGACACTGTGTATAAATTTTAATTATTTAAATCTAATCAGTAGTATCCGCACCGATATGACGTATCCATTTAACATTGAAATAGGTTAGGTATCTAGTGCGTGAATTATTATTGTATGACGCAGTGTAACATTATGGTAAAACGAGCGCTGTAGTGAGTTTCAACAGTCATACAAGTTATAGAATAATCACCCACGGGATATATAATATTTTTTGCACGTACATTCTATAAAATAGCTGATTTTCACGTAATTTTCAAAATTTTGGATAGTTCAACTTTGAGCAAGATTTTTAGATTGCATTCAATCATCATGCCGTTAGACTATGATTTACTATGGAAATGGTAGCACGATTATGTTTACGCAAATTTACGGTACTAGTGTGAAATGTATCATTTCACGACCGCTATACTATATACAGGCATGAAAAGCTACTATTTTATGGGGAAGGGGGTGAAAAACATTTGTTTTTGCGTAAAGTAAACAAATAGACAATTTTTAAAATAGATAATTTTAATAAATTATCTTAAACAATATATGCTTGAGCGATGTGCAACAGATATTGTCTGTGTATATGTGATTAAAACAAACTTTGGAAAAAAAACAGCAATTAATAATTATAAATAATAGTTTGTGCATTTCACACTTATGTATTTGTTTGTATCTACACATTCAAAAAACATCAACACCCAGAAGCTATTTATCTAACAATTTAAGGAAAAAGACAATGTCTTTAGTATATAGTAGTGTTGATCCAATAGAATGTCACGGTGAAGGAAAGTTTGGTTGAGGATCAAGAAATAAGCTTTACCAATATTATCTACGCTACTGGCCAACGTTTCGAAAAATTTATTTTCATCTTTCGGACAACAAGCATCGCACATGTTGAAATGCTGAGCAAGCCCTGAAGATGAAAATACAATTTTTGAAACGTTGTCCACTAGCGTAATATTGGTAAAGCTTATTTCTTGATCCTCAACCAAACTTTCCTTCACCGTGAAAAACACAATCTCTCTCTTACATTCATTTTGAGATTTTTTTCTTTGTTCAGTCACTTCAGATTTTTATAAATAATTTAGATCTTTTAAAAATTATTTTAAATATGCCGGTTCTGATCATATCACGCTATATGGCTGTGGCAAAAAATATTTAGACCTTTTTCGGTAAAACGGTAAATTTGTAAACAAAAGAATCAACGGTATTGGTTTATTTAATTTCTTATTAATATTTTTAGTGATTCTTTGTTCTGTGACTGTTTTGAGGGCAACCCAAAACATATATCTTTGCGAACCCTCGGACCGTTTATTAAGAAGGAGTGCTATATTTTACTGTGTAAAATATGTAGGTAGGTAACTATATCATGAAAAAATTTTAAGCATGAACAAATTTTCATTTTTTTACAATTGTTTCTAAACGTAGATCATTCATAATAATTATGTACAAGTTTGTTAATTTTTTTTTTGAAAATTCTGATAAACAAATAAGTAATGGTTTCAAGCGATAAAATTTCAACATTTACGATTTGTATGATAAGCGATACGTAACTAATTTCTTGTAATACATTTATATATATATTTCTTACATAACTTAGTGACTATAGTATTGTTAACTATATTATGAAATACATAGATAACTAAATATAAGCATTAAAAACATAACGATATTGGAAAATTTAAATACATATTTGATTTTTTTTGAGATACTTTATCTCTTATTTTGCTAAAATTTTATCAAAAAATGATTTTAATCTTGGATTTGAAAATACAGAGGTCCGTAGGTATGTAATAAAATTATGAGGTATTGTTATTAAATTTAATATATTCCAGTCAGAGGTTCATTTAAGCATTTAAGCGACCATTGTCATTATATTAGTTGAAAGCAATTGTTTTTAAGACCACCAACATCCAGAGTTATTCGGTCTTAATAATAAATTGAAAATCCAACTTATACTTGTACCAATTACCAGATTAGAACCTTATAGTACCCGAATAAGTCCGGGAGTTTTGAAATTTTGAAAATGCCCTCAATGAAATGAGAAAAAAAATGCAAAATATTATGATAGAAACCGCCAGGGTCGTTATATCGCAAAACAACAATTTCTTGGATATCTTTCGCTTCGGGTGTTTCATAGGTAAGCAAAAAATTTTTGCATGAAATTAAAATTAAATTAAATTTCTTACAAAATATGTTGTACACATTTTTTCTTTAAGCTGAATACTTTCGGTGCAGCAGACGTGTGAAGTCAAGTATTATTGAAAAAAATATGTTTTTTTGCAATTTACTAATAATAATGATTCAATCTTGACTAAATTCGTAAACATTGTAATAGCTATCGTTGCTATAATTGTTAAGAGACATTTTTCAAATACGTCACCGTCGGGGCTTAAACCCGAATCTTTCCACTTTCGCGGCGGAATGAGTTATCAATTACTCTACGGTGCACACATAGAGTAATTGTACCGTGGAGTAATTGATAACTCATTCCGCCGCGAAAGTGGAAAGATTCGGGTTTAAGTCCCGACGGTGATGTGTTTGAAAAATATTTTTTTCTAATATAGCATTGCAACAATGGATGTCTCTTAACAATTATAGCAGACGATAGCTATTATAATGTTTCCAAATTTTGTATGTTTATTTGAGACATATTGCTCTAACGATTCTGAAGTTTATAGGCTTCCAAGTTTAATATCTTCAATTCTGTTTTTGCGCTATTTTGTTTATACGGCAACCCCGGCGGTTGCGATCACATTTTGCATTTTTTCTTATTTCATTCAGGGCTTCGAACGTTAGTATAATGTCAATATCGAGCCGCTAAAAGCAGATGTAAGTTGCACATAACATTTATGGAACGTGTATTATATTATTAATATAATTATTTAATAAAACATATACATACCTAAACCGATGGCAATATTATAATTATGCGGTTTGTAAAAAATATTCATGTTTTGTACCTAATTTAAAAATTGTTATTGATCCAAATTTTTTTAAAAATATTTGTCAATGATGGATAAAAGCAACTAAAAATATTCTGTCAATTTCCTTGAATACTAATGTACAATAAAAAACATTACAATTTTCAAAATCATTAATAAAAGTCTTAACATTTCAACTGTGAACATATATAACTATCTTTCTCATTTTTCTTCTTCCTTCTTGATTGCTGATGCCAGCCAACAAGCCAATACTATTCCTATAACCTGAAAAATAAAAACACAAAATTAGCGAATCAATCGTTTGCGTAGTGCTATTTTTTTATCTAAATAATTTCTAGAAAAGGTTGGTGTATCTTTGACTTTACGTCGGTTGCATTCGGTTCGTTTTCAACTCGAATTCGTTGCGTTACTATGCTATTAATAAAAGATCGAGTTGAACTTACGGTTTAGATCACAGAAGGCTTAAGAAATTAGAAAAACAGTATGAAAGAATAATTTATTATACATTCACAACCAAACAGACAAAATTTTTCTGTTTAGCTTTTGTTTCCATATATATTTGGTAGCCAATCAACGGAGTTGTATTATAATTAGGCTCTTACGTTACCGTTCTAGTGTTCATTTTGCATTTCAATTCCGCACTCGATTCTTTAATTTACAAGTTACGTTGTTACGACAAATTTTATAGAAGACGGTTGACATACCTCAATAAATGCAATACCAATTCCAACACCGATTAACACATTTGCAGCGCTCTTGACTTTCATTTGTAATTTGTTAAAGCAGCCGACTTGATAAACGTAAGCGTCTGAAGCAACCGCTTGTCGACACTGTGCTTCGGTTGGGGGTTCGTCGCCATCTTTTAGGGCATGGCAGCAGGAGTGTGGCAGTTGACGTGAAGGGCCGTCAGTAATCCAATCAAATGGGCCTTCTGTACCGCAGCACATCATCTGAATTAAAATAAAAATATTTTAATGATGTCAGTGGATAGAACAAAACGCTAATTGGAAGAAAATTGTAAAATCTGAGATGTAATTTATTAATGTTGTTGTACTATTTAAACGTTGAGTGTCTTATTCAGCTCCATTGACGTTGACATTGCTTTGTTGACTGCGCTACGTCTACACAAAAAACTCGGGTCGCAGTGCCATACCCTGCCGACAATTAATGTATTTGCTAATACAGGCAGTGTGACTTTACTATGTAAATTTATATTTGTTTTTGAACAAAATAAAAAATGTGACCCCTTGATACACTCAATATTACGTCTCTGTTTATTAATTCATCGTCTGCTCAAAATTATATACAGCCTTCAGCAAGTAAAATTCTCTATCCGCCAGCAAGTGATTTCATAAAATATAAATCCGGCCCTGTCGAGCCGATTTTATTAAAATTTTAGGAGCACCTTTTAATTGATACTAAATGGTTAAATTTCAATTTTGAATGATTTCTGATAATGGGCCCCAAAACACATTTTAATCCGTAAATACACTCTTTAAATTGTTCCGATTAGGCCCATTTTAAATAGACTTCGCGCGGTGATGAATTACAACATGTAGGCTAAATTTCGTTAAAATCAATTAACTATTTACGTAATTATTTTCAAAAATGATGCCAAGTTGGTTAGAATGATGAGAAATGTCGAGAAATTTTTTCCGACCTCTAGGTCCCGTCATCCGACCGACGCCAACAGTCTATATGCCAAATGGCAAATACACTAAAACTGTATCTACATAGTTGCTGTCTAATATGTCTATGCTCAGGAGAGTTGCTTTGCTTACGTTCCAATTTTTCCAAATAAAATTAGACATAATCAGTAAAGGTCATTTAACTACGTATGTATGAAAGAAATGATATTAAAGACACTAAACGGTCGGTTCGTCACGCAAAAACCTTGAGAATTATTTCATTCAAAAAAAGACCATTGTTGCTGTAAAGGGGTCAATAAACACTAGTGACAAAGTAGACAGTTCGTGACATCGAGTCGTTAAACTGTTCGATGCCTTCTAAAAATCGTGCCATTTGAAATAGTATTCAAAATTTTACTATTCACAACAAACATTACATTCCGTAAAATATACATTAATAATGATTCAATTCACTAACTTAAAACTGGGTAAAGCCACTTTCGGAAATCGTATCTTAACACTTTATCAAATCCATTAGATCTATTACGAACTGAGTATCTTCTCAAGAGGGTCCAGAACTTTTTGAGACCTAATTAGTTGTCGCGGAAGCCCAGTAAATCCTTCCAAAGGAAAATATTTTTTCATGTCTCCAATCTTCATATTGAAATATCGAATAACACTAGTATCTTGGTAATAAATTTTATGTACATATTAATCTTAGAAATTACCATTTTCTGCATATTGTCCCATGCTTCCTTATCACCTGTGCCTTCTTTGTTGTAATTCTTCAAAGATTCAGACATAGATTTCTTCATTCCGTCCTGGAAATCGCTCTTGAAGCAGGCCGCTGCAATACCGACGGCCAGTTCTATAATGAAGATCACCAGCAACAATCCGGCGAACTGTCAACAAATAACAATTTTGAAAATATGGTGGAAGATACGGGTCTCTTTTACAAAAATCTCTACCTAACCACATTACTTAGACATTAAAATAATCTAATTGAAACACCTTTGGACTCGACTTTTGGGAGCCACTTATATCTAAATTAAAAATGCTTTTGGCATCTTTTATACAGGGTGTACCACAGAACATAGAACATAGAAAATTAATGAGTGCAGCAAGGATGACAAAATAAATTAGTAGTACGTCAAAGATATAATGCAGATGACTAACTAAATTAAATTAATTATCATGGTTATTAAGCACGAAAAGTGGGCAAAACAATTAATGTTTGATACGCCATTTTGGAGATAATTTTTGCCTCTAATGACGAAAAATAAGTTATTATCTTAAAATTAATGTTTTCATAAAAAATGACAGTTTAAAATTTTTAACAATTTCATTACAGAACAGAACTTTCAAAAAAAGCAAATGTCGCCATTTGTTTATTTTAACAGCTGTCGGTAATATGGCGTGTACTGGCGCTGAAGTCACTGAATAGAATATACCTACAATAAAATTTATTTCCACCTATTATATTACGTAACTGACCACTAACGGTGCGAAGTATTCGCACGAGTCTGCTGGTATATCGTTATTGTCGTACTTGTTTTTAATATTAAAATGTCAAACCATTTAAGTATATATTACTTATTTTGTTTTAGATGGAGAAACCTGACTTAACATTATTTGGAGTATGTCGTATTTTGGATATCTTCATTCAAGATAGTTGGTAAGTGCAATATTTTCTTTCTGAAAACTGTCGTATTAATTTTGTGTTATATTCGCAGTACGTTACATACCAGTAAATGAACTCGAGTTTGAACTTAATATTGAACTACAAGTAGATTTTTCGTGCTGACAAATTTTAAATGACACGTTAAATCAAAAAGCAAACCATTTATCCCAGGAATGAATGATTCGTGGTAGTGACAGTTTTTAATGTTGAAGTATTGCATGGCATAATTTTTTAATGTAATGTGTTTTTTTTTTATTTTACACTGTTTAATTAAAGTTTCTAGGAACTTTTGAGAAATCCCCTGTATAACACGATTAGTACCGTTGCGGTAAAAGGTTGTAGATATTTAAATGTAGAGACACGTCATTAAACCTTGCGTTTATCATAATTTTAGATCGTAAATGACTATAAAATTTCACATTATTGTAATAGAAATATTACATGATAAGTTGATAACATCGTGGTCTATTACATCGATTCAGTTTAGCAATTAATTCTTTCATGACCAAAATAATATACGAATTAAACGGTGACACATTGTTTGAAATATATAAATGCGTAATTAAAATATTATTTTTTTGTTAAACGTATACTATAAAAGCCGCATGTCGTCTATAAAAAATAATAAATTGAAAAAATGCTTTGTTGCTGGGTTAAAAAAATTGATTTTTGTTTTGATACGCTCTGAAATAATATGAGAGTTTTTGAAAGTCCACCAACAGTAAGGTGGATTTGAAAAAAACTGTCATAATATTTCAAACGTACCAAAACAAAAATCAAATTATGTAATATTGGAGACATTTCCACAGAGCGTTGACCTATTCAAATAGACAGCTGTTTTTTTTTAATATTGATAAGTGAATGTCAATTTATGAACGAGGATCGCGTGACTTATTGATCACACTTAATACTAAGGTGTCCGTTTTAGTATAATAATATGTTAAACTGTAAATAATATAGATATTCAAGAAGGCATTGAACCCGGAAAAACTGACCGTTGGGTAGTATAGGCAGGAAAATATTTCTAACACTTTATAACCTTTATTCGGGGTCGAACAGACGTAGGTTACGTGCTACAGTATTATATGAGTATACATTAAGCAGTTCGTTTACAGGTTGTTCGGAAAGCTTGTATCGTAGGATGATTAAAAAAAAAACGGATTTTTGCGAAAATCCTAGGATGTTTGCAAAAAAACGGATTCCAATTACCTGGTTTTTTGCAATCTTCCTATAGGATCTGATTTTTTCAATTATCCTACGACATATATACAGGCTGATTTCTAACTTGTAAAAGTTACGGGCACAAGTCGTTGTTGTTATGCACTTTTGACTAATTCAATTCATAAAAAAATCTAGGGTCGTTGAGTCAAAATAGTTTATTATTTCGCATGCGTTTGATCAATCCGAGGCATTAATAAATTTTTTTAGAGTCGGTAAATTATTCCTAAATTAAGTTAATTTTGATGTCAGTAAACATTTTTAATGCTTCCCCTTCCAATTTCTGCTTGAGTGACAGTCAAAATCTCCGTTAAAAACCAATGAATTTGGGACAAAAATCCACCTTCAAACAAGTGATATTGCCAACAAAATCTAATAAGGAACAAATATTTTTAAAGGGCGGCTCAAGAAACTGTACTGCAAAGCGGGAATACTCCTTGGAGCGGCTCTGGTTTCTTGTGTCATAAATAAGTTTTTAAAGACGGAAACCTTATTGAATGTCTTGAATTCTGAACTGTAATTATTTTTTAATTACAGGAAATAAATGATGAACGACATAATTTCGTTTTTAAAAATATTTTCACTTTTTTTACATATTATTTACTTAAAGGAATATTAGTCACATACATTTTTCTCAGAAACTATTGACGTGTTATATTAAGTATATAAAAAATAATCTACATCAAAAACAAACCTAACTATTTACAATATATAAGCAGGGGTGCAAATCGAAAAATTTTCATAGTGTCTAACAGCCGACAAAATAGTAACATGCATTTCTTTACACAAAATAAAAAATGGAAATTTTCCTAGTTCTGATTTAGATATTGAGACATTTTGGAGAATTTTTTGAGTGTTTTTGGATCAAATAATACTTTTCAACTACTAAATGCAATGTTTGCTTTAACCCAGAGAATTTAGCCATTGCTCTTCAGAAAAAATCCCGTAAAGCTAAATTTTGGTATGAACCTTGATATTGTGGTTCTTACCAAAATGTCAAAAATTCCTATCGATCTGAGTGCCGGTAAAAATTTCACGCAGGGACAAAGGCCACTAAAAACCAAGTTTTTTTTATATCTATTTAATATTGCTTATATTTGACAAAACGATATTTAAAACTTATAATGAATATTCTTAGCGACGAATAATGACAGGCCGACTTATAAAAGCTCCAGGACGACGTGTTGGTGCGTCCTGATCTGACTACATCCCTGATTATGAGTCATGTATATTTTGTATGATCACACGTAGGTAATAATTATTGTTATGAACTAGTTACTAGAATATTGATTTTATAAAAATGCGTATAAATAATAGATGAGTAACTTAATTATATTATATACTTTTTTTTGTTGTTGTCCGCAGATATTAGTACTACGTCGCACTCAGTGTGACCAAATTATGACTAAAAAAAATGTAGTCATAAAGTTATATTGCGTTTGTTTGTCACGTCATATTAATTAATGTAAATGTACCTACATCATTTAAAGTTACTATTATTGATAAATAAATAATTGTTTCGAACGATTTTTGAGACTAAAGTTCGGTGTAAAGTTTTTTATTGAGACACGAAATACATTACGGTCTTCATTAGCCGTTGGTTTAAATTAACTGAAACTTGTTTTTCAGTTACAGTGTTTGTTGACCAAGTCCTAGCAGTGGCGTAGATAGGGGGGGGGGTCAGGGGGATCAATCCCGCTCCTTGGGTCTGAGAATTATAAGATGATAAAATCGAATTTTTTCTAGTCATGTGTTTTAATGTAAGCATAAAATTTTTGAAGCGCCAATATTTATTTTGTCTCAATGTGCAATACCGCAATTGTTGGTAAAACTCTCAAAATTGAAAAAAAACACACATTTTTACGTGATGACTGATGATGTGGAAGAAGTATTTGATCCGTAAAGGCGACATCAAGCCTAACAATTCGTTGAAAGCGCTGGATGATTGTCCAGAAGAGAATTTCCCGAATATCAATATGTTGCTAAGAATATTAGCTACATTGCCAGTATCTACGTCTACTGCGGAACGAACATTCTCAAGTTTGAAACGGATAAAAACAATTCAAAGGAACACGATAAAAGAAGTGCGTTCATCATGTTCCATCTAAATGTTTGGAAACTATCGAATATGCATCAATAATAACTCGAATTATTGTCTGATTTATCTATTATAGGACCGCTTGAATGGTTTGGCTGCTCTGGCAATGCATCGTGACATTGGAATCACAGCAGACGAAGTCATTAATGAATTAGCAAAAAATCTCAAAAACTTGAATTTCTTCTTCGATAATAAGAGAATTTTTCTAATAATGCAACTTATCAATATAAAAAATGTGACCAATTTCTGTACATGACTATGCAACGAGGATTATTATCGCAGTGTAAAATATAACTTACAAAAAAACAGGATATTATGCTGAGTCATATCCCCCCCCATGACAAAAAGCTATCTACGCCACTGAGTCCTAGACCTATTTCAAAGCTTTTCAGAATTGTTTTTCCGATTATAAAGTCTGAGAGAATAAACACATAACTCACATAACTCGGAGACGGTGCCTTTTATGTGGCTACCAACGGATTAGTGACTTTGGTACCATGTAAAAGGAGATTTTTTTTTGTCTTTTGATAGGTGTATCTAATTAACGTGTATATTTACGGTTTTGTTCAAAAAAATATGTTTTACTCTCATAGCAAGAACAATTTTAAATCAAATTAAACAAGTTCCTAGGTAAAGTACCTCGATAAAATGTATTATTAAATACGACGCGTGAGAAACAATTCGCTGTAAACCTTCCAACATTCGAGACAGTACAATACTGGCTGTTTCAGGATAGAATTTCAGTTTAACCGAGCGAAGAAATAATGCGCGTAATACAGGGTTATACTTCTGATTATTTATTAATTTTTGTGATACTAGCTTTAGATCTGAATTTACTAGAACCAAGTTTAAACAGCTCAAAGAGCTTCCGAAAATTTGTTCAACAGACACGCCGTTATAACAGTTCGCAGAACTACGTAGTGCCGACAAACGCGTCAGAATTTATAGAACCAGTTCGGAACTGCACCAACAAACACACTTAATATTCGATACAAGAAAAAAATCTTGTGTATTCGTTATCTTTCTACAATCGATAAAAGTATTCACAATATCAACATGGTAGCGTGCTGTTATTGAAAGAATATTTCCATCATTAGTACATTAGTAGATATAGACGTAATTGCATGCAACGGTTACAACTGCATAATTACAAAAAAATATATGAAATATCAGAATTTATTACAATAAAGTCGTCCACCTTCGTGCAATATGGTTAGTTCGCACATAAATATGAACTGTTAATTTGTTACAATGTGGTCGTCTCACATTTTTTTTGTTGCATTACAAATTATATATAATGAAACTATTTTTTTGAGAAATTTTGGAAGCTTTTTCTATAACAAAAATATCCCAAGCTTGTATTTTTCAATGAAATTTTGAACGTAGAGTTATGCAGCTACACAAATGGCGTGGACAACATTCAGCTTGTGATTGGCCGACTAGATCTTCTGTTTTACGCCCACTGAACTATCAAATTGAAAGCAAACCACGAGGAAGATAATTTATTTACATTTATTTCTGTAGATAAAGAAGTGCGACTGCTTTTTGTCACCATATGCTCAGCGTTTAAATTTTTTTAAACGTCAGCATAAGGCAGTCACACTTCTTTATCTATAGAAAGAAATGCATATACATTTGTTTAGTTCTTGTTTGCAATTAAACGGAAGGATATAAGAACAAAAAAGTTGGTTCACATTATTTGTTTATGTATTAAAGGAACGATATGCACTGTTCAAAATTATTAGGTTTTGATACGTGGGACAACCTCATTGTGGAGCTGTAAATAGGAAATTTAAATAGAGTACTTTCTTTTTATACTGTCGTTCGATTATCTGACGAACGTTGTAATCTGTAATTTTTAAATCCGTAGTTACATAAAAAAATTCTTTATCGTCTATACTCTATACTATAATCCATCTCTTATACTAATCCAACACTAGCTTGGTTTTAGTGGTGGTTGTTTAAGAGGAGAGTATTGTATTTAACGCATTTTGTCTATAAACAGTGAAAGTGAGAAAGGAGAAAAGTGTAAATACCTATTGAAAAATGTTAAAAACCTTCTTCACTATGTAAAGTTTATTCACCATACTACTTAATTTAAAAAGGGAAAATAAACTACTCTAACACCCCTAATTTTTTTAGATAGCGCTAATGTTGTTGATTTCTAACCAACATGCATTCAGTTCGAAGAAAACTTAAAATTATGCTTGTAATGTTATAAATTACTTTTCAAATATACACCAACTCTCGCATATCGTTGCATAGATCTAAAGTTTTTTTGTAATGTTTTAAGTGAAGTTTCATAGTACAAAGTTATGAAGAAAAGTTGAGTGTCACGCTATAAAATAAGTTAAATGACTATAATTGAAAAATATCAACCGTTTTTTCAGAGAAGCTAACTTTTTGACTTGTAAACCTCTTTACCAGCGTCTCTCCTCAAATTTCTACTAGAATAATTTGGTGGAAAGGCATAAAGTTCCATTATCTTATCTCTTTAATCGACAGTCAAAACTTCGAGAAGTTTATTGTTTGCAAAAATAACAAAATTTCAATGGCTCGGAATCAAAAGTGAGTGTCACATTTTGTTTTAGAGATGACGATTGATATATGAGGAAAATGCCATGCACTTTATGATTAAAGATTTACGTAAAAAAATTCAATTATTTTTCGGAGAACATTCTTGACTGTCACGCAATCAAAAATGAGTTATATTTGTGAAAATATACTATACTCTTCCCGACCACCAGATATAATAATTGCTATATTCCCTTGAACAAGGATAGATGATCCATTTACTCAATTTTTCTCCAAGAATATAACTATAACCATATCTATTAGTAGGAAAATTATAAATCCATGTGAAGACGTACGTAGAATTTTGTTCAGGGAGAGGCAGGAGTTACGAGAGTAAATGGTTGTCATACTTCAATTAGATTATAAATGATAGCTTCCAAACGATTTCGGGAAATTCAAGTTCAATAGCAAGAAATAAAAAGGATTAGTATGAAATATAACCTTAATGATTTACTCAACTATTCCAGTTCCCAGGGGGCATAGCTTTTCTTCCCTGACTCTCCTCATGCCCATGGATTCATGTGAGATTTCAGTGTATTAGTAAATGACAATACTTACGGCCATTAACATAGAGCGAGATTCTCGGTAAGCTCCGAAACAGCCCAAAAACGCAATGATGAAGACAATCGAGCCGGCTACAATAAGTACGATCGAAGGCGCTAGGATTCCGCTGTCCATGAAATGACTGTGCTGGCTGACATCTGCTAGCACCAGAGCGCCGGCAACTATGATGCCGACGCCCGAAAGCTGTTCATAAAATAAAAGATTTATTAAATATGGAATTTTAGTAATTCGTGGATCAATGCTATAGTCAATGTTTATATCCTGTCTACATTTCATTTACGGAATCACAGTCTTCTGAGAACGATGTTTCGTAATTAGTTTTGTTCCAATAAAATATTAACGTTGAGAGAAAGTTTGGTAGAAGAACAATTAAAAATAAGCTTTACCGATGTTTGACTTATGACCGACGTTTCATTTTCAGGGCTTCAGAAATTTAGTGAATAGTAGTAACCCAAAGAAAGATGTTCATGTATTTGAAATCACCACCCTTCAACTAGTCTGAGGCCCTGAAGATGAAAATAAATTTTTCGAAATGTCGGCTTCAAGGGAAATATAGGTAAAGCTTCTTTGTCTCTTTACCAAACTTTCCTTCAGCGTTAACTATGTTACCAATATAATGCTGCAAGATTTATATAAGAAAAAAACTAAAAGTTACAATCTAAATTCGAATCCGAAACTTCCACATTCCTGCTGGTTGAGTTTAGAGCACACAACCAGCGCGAGTATGGGAGTTTTGAATTCGAGTACCGCCAGTGGTATTTATTTTCTTTTTTTATATATACTGAACAACTTCTTTTGTTATAGATAGAGTATTGGAAATTTTGTTATTCGAATGATTTTTATAATCGAATGATTCATTCGAAATTATTCCTTCGCATGATGTTTCATAATATGTAATAGGTGTATTTTCGGTGTTGTGTGTGAATGAATGAATATTTAAATTCTCGAATTAATTTTGTTCCAAGTTTCGATTGTCAGTCTTGAGAGAGTCACCTGCTCTATATGCTCTATATAACACATGTAGTTAAAAGACTTAAGTAATCGTGTTCAATACTGTGCAATGAATTAATATTATCTCGAGTGATTAGGTACTATGCGAGTGAAAATAGAATTTATTCTATGTGTCTATATGTATCCGATATGACATTATTATTAACGAATGGATTTAGCTCTCGTTTTCGATTCTGAGACTTGATAGTCACTTGTATGCAGTGCTTCATAGAACAGAGACAGATAAAAAACTAAGTAATCATATTCGGTACTGTGAAATGCAATCTGAGAGCGACGATTACGTGCAGTGTTTTAAAGAGTAAAGAAAGAGCGTGCAGGTATAATAATTTATTAGTGGAGATTGCATTATAAATAGTAACTCGTAGGTATAAAAATCATTCGAATGATTTTTAATAGTCTCTCGAAGAATCTCGACATATTTTTATAATTTTAATCGAAGTATCGCATCTCTAGTTATAGAATATTTTCGTTATAAGGAGTGAGTTTCTCGTTATAGAAAGTTTTGCTATTGGGTTTTCACTGTGTTATAGACTAGCCGCTACTCGCGGCTTCGCACGCGATTGAAACGAAACTCAGCAGCGACATCAGTAGTGGAGTCTTCGGCTCCACCGTATTATTATCGAAACTCGTAGGGCTGCGTCCCACTCGGTATCAACAACGGATAGCTGTTGCCCTTATAACAAATAAAATAAAATTTTTGTTAACGCGCGCAGTGACGCGGGTAACGGCTAGTAATAAAAATGATATTTGCTGTTGTTTTCATGGCAACATATTAATGAAACAACAAAAGAAAAGTAACATATTATTTCAAGTGGATACGTCCTGTAGTTCGTTTTTTGATAATCCCGTAGGAACCCAACATTTTTCTGGGATAATACGTATTAATCTAGGTAATAAACTATCTGTGTGCGAAATTTCATCCAAATCCGTTCAGCCGTTTTTGCGTGATTCAAATAAACTCACAATCTCATTTATAATATTAGTATAGATTGTAGATTACAGGCGCTCGACAGCTGAAATCATTAGCGTTTTGATTGTATTATAAACAAGCATTTAAAATTATTGCTCATTGTATTTTTTCAAATCATTTAGATTAGTAGGTATAAAAAGTGCCAAGAAATAATAAATTTTTCTTCAATATGATATAGTTATTGTATTGGACAATAATTACCGAATTTCTAACAAAGAGAGTGCATATAAGTACTTCAACTATGCGGAGGTCGCGTCTAAAAACCAGACTTTGGTCAGTTGACATAAGAAAAGAAAATTGTACGGCAATTACTCTTTTTTACTCATTCGTGCAGCAATAAAAATCTTTCAACGTCATTATTTCTTTGTTCTACAGCATAACGGGGCAACAGGAAACTAACGCAGAAAAATGTACCTGCACCCTTACAGCATGTAGGCGGTATGCAAAGTGTTTGAAGGTCAAGGTCAAGCGTCAATTGAACGTAACATTAATCAGTTCATTCAAATCGCTGAAAGTTAATTTCGTTTTGTCACACAACCTTTGCTTTCATATATTTACCTTTATAAACAAAATAAACCAACGAAATTATTATTCTATTATGTTTACATCAAAATCATATTATATTTGTTTGTTTTTTTAAAGTCAATAGAAAGCAATTAATGTTTTAAGATTCTGTATAGATATAAAAAAATCACTATTACAAGTAAATAAAATTGTAACTTTGTGGGTAACTGAAAGTTTTTAATATTTACAGACTTACAGTTTTGTCTGTTTATTTGTAATTTCGTTTATTTTGGGTTAACTCAAAAACAGCTGAATCGATTTTGATCGGCATTTCACTACTGAGATTGCTGTATTAGGGATTTGGATAGACGAAAATTTTCTATTACTATACGTTGTAAATGGAACTACTATAATAATTCTACACTGAACTTTCTAAAATACATTTTTTTCTCAAAAATGTGTATAAAAAATTTTAATTTATGCAAAAATAAAAAAAAATGTCTATAAATATTGATACTTGGCTCATGCTCCGTTATAGAAAGCATCGCCAGAAAACCTGATTTGACAATGACCTTAGATTGTGACCATGCATATTTCTCCATAAGAAAAGAATAGTAGAATTTTAAATCGATCCTGGTCGAAAAATAATTAATTAATTGATAGATGATCAATCGAAACGATATTTTTTTTAAATGTATTTAAAATCTGTTTTCACTTTGAAACAACTTTATCTACGCATTTTAATCAAAAATCAGATTGAAAAACGATATTTTTCTATGTAGTTCAATATTTTTTTTTGTATGAGTACAATCTAATGCTCTGCATGACAGACAGTTTCACAACGAAATTAGACTACTTTTGCATGCATAGGACACTGTAATTATATGATCACAATCTAAGGTTGTTGTCAATTGAAATTTTTTGACAATGCTTTCTGCAGCCCAGCACCAGAATCTAAAATTAGAACTGATTTGAAATCTGTTCCATTTAAAAAAATTTAGATTATCAAATATCGCAAGAATTAATCTGCAATTATTATTTTATGATTTTTGAACACATTTTTCCTTCAATTAAAATTACATACAATTTTTAATATCTTATTTTTTTTATTAATTAAATTAAAGATTAAAAAAATGTAATGGTTCAAGCTGTAGAGAATAATAAATGAAAAGTTAATATGTTGAAATCTTCAGTCATCTTTTTGAAATAAAAATTTAACGCTTATAACTCTATTAAGAAAAAAAAACTCACCGCAAATACCAAATTAAAAATAAACAAAAGATATTTAATAAAATTCATTCCGCACGACTCCATTTTTATAAATTAAAAAATATTTTATTATGTGAGAATAAATAACAATTAGACAATTTAAAATTGCTAATTAGTAAGTTACAATCCTTTATTATTATTTATCAAATCAACCAACGATAAAACGAAACATTTTCAATTTTAAACTGCACACTTTAAATTTCAGCATTCAGCAGTTTCCCGCACTAAAAATAATTCAACAATACTCGCAACAGAAAATTTTCAAGCTCTGAAAAACTAACATAAGAATACTCGTATCTGATTGGACGATACATAACTCGTATTAAGTATACAATTGGTCAGTAATGAGCACAACACACGTTGCTATGACGACATGTTGAACACACTAATGCAAACATAATTTTAATAGTGATGCTATACGGGTGTATCGAAATTATTTTATTAATTAAATAAAGAATGGACAATTAATATTGTTGTATATATTATTATCGCCAAAGTTCGCTGTAGTATTTAAACTTAAGTTCGCTTCAGGCGTTAACTGTTTTCGAGAAAAATAGCTATGAGAAAAATTGTAGCTTATAAAATCTACACAAAAAAAGCCCCTAGACATTTTCTCTTAATTCAATCGTTTCAAAGATTTTTATTTTACTGGTTTTTCTCCGAGTTTTATTATACACTCGCATCCCATATACGTGTTTGCAGTTTTACAAACAATAGTTCAACCTTGACTACATTCTGTATGCTTATTTGAGATGTATTGACCTAACGATTCTGTAATTTGTAGCCTTCTAACTTTAATATTTTCATTTCTAGAGCAGTTTTCTCCGGACGTTTCGCGCATCAGGTGCAGGGTGGTACGTTCGTCGCAAAGATTGTTTGCTGTTTTGAAAATATTTATTAATGAAATTTTGCATAATTGTTCGAAATACATGCCAAAAAGTTTGAGTTCGTTATTTAAATTATTTTCTGTTTTACCGCAAGTTATCTGTAATAATTAATTATAAAATATACTTGAAAACATATTACAATATAAAATTTCAAACATACACAACCTGTATAAAATTATCGTAATTGTTAACCCAATCCGAAGTAAAGAAGTGATATGACGTATAAAATCTATACAAAATACATAATATCTGTGGCCAAAAGATAAAATCATTTAAGTCGAATTTTTCGTATTTTTATACTACATCAAAAAAAGTTGTATAATATAGGGTCATCTAAAAAGGCCTACAGTCCTTTTTTTTAAACAAAATATATATTTTCATCATGCTTTTTTTAAAAACTTTATTATAAAATGATAGTTTAATGCATTACAATTAAACACGAAAAATAATATCGCTTAAATTTCCACCATGACTTTTATGACAAGCGGTGACCCGTCCGTCGTAATTTTCAATAACTCGCTGCAGCGTTAGCTCTTCAGTTCCACGTGTTTCATCTCGAATGTTGATTTTAAGGTCTTAGATTGTTTGTGGATTATTTCTATACACTCTACTTTTTAAATAACCCCAAAGGAAGAAATCTAATGAAGTTAAATTGCACGATCTCGCTGGTCAGTTGCTGTCTCCATTTCTTGAAATTTAACGTCCATTTAACTTTGTTCGTACCAGTGCAATGTTTACACAAATTGTATGGCACGTAGCGCTGTCTTGTTGTAAATAAAGATTAGAGGTATCGATTTCTCCAAATTCAAGCCATAAAATATCATTTATCATTCAATTATAACGTTCCTATTCACAGTAACTGCTTGACTATGGTCATTTTCAAAGAAGTAGATGATTCCTTAGCTCCAAAGAGCACACCAAACAGTAATTTTTTTCACTATGTAATGGTTGTTCGTGAACTATTCGAGGATTTTCTTCACCCCAAATGCAACAATTCTGTTTATTTACTTGTCCATTCAATCGAAAATGTGCTTCGTCACTAGTGATGACTTTGTTTTTACGAAATCTATTTTTTTAGAACGTTGATTTTCATAATAAGTTTGCACTATAAAAATGCGTTGTTGAAGTGTAATTCCCTCCATGGTAAAAATTGTACTACCTTCTACTTGTCAAATCAAGGGACAGATAGAAAAAAAATGGCTCGTTTACAATATATTAAAATTCAACATCCTACAGTCCCTTTTGGATAACCCAGTATATTATGAGTTTGGCAAGTTTATTTCTTACTTATCTCTTATAGAATGACACAACAGGTATGTACCAACATTTCAAACTACCCCTAAAGAATGTTTTAGTGGGTCTGATTTTGGTTCACTATTTCATAAACCAGCCCGACCGACTTAAGCCAGTTGAGCTTCACTACATTGGACTACATGCATTTTGTTTCTGCGCCACTAATGCAACATCGAAGCTTTTGTCTTTTGACCGCAGATATGTCACGCATGATTAACACTGTATTTGTATTATAAACTGGGTGAACAATAATTTCTTTACTACGCCCTAAACCTTGGTTTGTAAAATGTAAATCATCCCTGTGTTAAGTAATTTAGATTATCCAATGCGATAAAAAAATATTACATCATTCCTTTAAATACGTCTGCAAACTTTTAGTGTTATTTTAGAATTCATGATTGCTTATACACGATGCTTTGTTTTCTTTTATATTTTTTTAGACCACCGACACTAATATAAAATTAAAAATTACATTAATACTTTTACCAGCTGTTTCAGATTAGAAAAATGAGATGTTCCTATAATGATTGATTTATAATAGCTAACAAGCTAACAAGATAATGCAGTTGTCAATTTTGTGTACTACTTAGTACACAGTATTACAATAATGAATAAACTTTTCAAATTAATATTAAATGAATGTAGGTATATCGTAGTGTTGTGAAAGTACATTGACTTGATTTGAATGCAGAGGAGGCGGCAAAATTGGAGAGGTAACTGGAATTTTAATAGCGACTAAAATTTGTAGGGTGACAAAAATTTGGAAGTCGTTAAAAATTCAAAATTGAATGAGTTTTCCGTCGATTGTGAGAATGATTTGTATCGCTTTCTTTCTCACTGTTACGACACAGAAATATTAATATTTCAAAACTATCATTACTATAATAGAAAGAATCACTAAAATTCAAAATATCAAACAAAAAGTAACAATTTAGAAGATAAATGAAGATAAGTCAAAATGGATTCGCTACAGGGGTAGTTTTTCATCCACCTATAATGCAACTCTGTTTCCTGAACGAAAAACTACAAGAAAGGCGGCATATTCGTATCAGAGCGGGCCTATGATGGCATCACAACCAAGTCCGCCCCTGCTTGAATGAATTAGTAATTCAGTATATCTTACATTATCCCTTTTGTAAGTAGTTTTCATATTTGGAGATTTAATTATTATTTTTAGAATTTATACTGTTTGTAAAGCAATATGAATAGAAAGAAATTGCTATGTTGTTTTACTATATCATTTATTGAAATGCCACAAATGCGGATACAAACGTCAAATACATATATAATATTATTTATTATTTATTATTTATTATTTATTACATATATAATAATTTAAAATAGATCTTTCAAATCATAAGGCACGGTGTTACAATAATATTTTTTTAATTTATTTTTAAAATGTTCTGTTTTCCTACAATTTTTTATTTCATCATGAAGTGTGTTGAAAATTTTAATTCCCAAATACTTAGGACTTTTCTCAAAAAAAGTGGTTTTATGTTTTAACACAATATCATTCCTGCGGGTGTTATATGTTTTGGATGCGTTGTTCTTTTCAATGAAATATCCATTAGAATGCATAACTGTGAGCAGCTCAAGAGCAAAAATCCCGTAAAAAGTTAGTAGCTTGTTTTCTTTGAATATGTTTCGACACGAGTCTCTACATTTTAAATTATAAATTAGCCTCAAGATTTTCTTTTGAGTTTTAAAAACTCTGTGTCTATCTCCTGATATTCCCCAAATGGGGATTGCATATTTAATAGTGTTTATTACGAATGCATGGTAAAATGTTAGTAAGGTCTCTTTATTGTATATAGATTTCATCTGCCTAATTAGATAGTAATAATAATTTAGCCTTTTACATACATTATTAACCTGAGATACCCATTTTAACGTATCATCAATATGCAATCCCAAGAACTTCACAGTTTCGTTTAGAGCTATATCAGCATTGCAATTTGTTAGAGACAAGCTATCAACAGTCACGGGACCCCTGATCCTGAACTGCACACAGTTCGTTTTTTCAAGATTGATAATTAATTGATTTTTATGACAATAATAATTAGCTAATTGATCAGTAACAGTATTTATTTTAACTGCAGCTTCCTTGATCGAATTTGCCGCTATCAACACGGCAATATCATTCGCATACATTATCACAGATCCTGCTGTTAAATAAACCGGCAAATCATTAATATAGCATAAAAGAAACACGAAAACAAAACACGAAATAAGATTAAGAAAATCAATTTTAGATCACGTATGTCTTACAACTTTCTTTCAACTCATATACCTGCATAATATTATACAGTGTATTTGCAATGTTGTTGAGATTTTTCATGGTTTTCCTCAATAATTCAAATAGACCATAGCCGATTGCCTAGTTCTCTACCTTATCTTAATTTTGCATAATTTCTCCACTCGCACATTATTATTCTAAAATTTGATTAAGAATTATAGAAAACAACGGGAAAGTCGTATTTAGAAGATAGTAATTATGTGAGTAGCATCTGCTATAATATAATGTCGAGAAATGGACGCGAATAACCCGAATACGTGATGTACGCGCCGAAGTCAAATTTTAGCATTGGGTCAATGTTTATTTTTTGGGTGTAGGTTGTGTAAATCGACGCGCTGTTTCATCAGCGACCATATTGTGCGTTAGCTATTAATATTGTTTTCAAAATTCAAAGCTGGCCAATATCGACGACCCACCAGCTGTCATGTACCATTTAAAGTCCGACTGAAAATATTGTATAATGCTAAAAAAATCGTGTGAGCCACACTCACATTTCAGGGGGGAAGTGAAACTTCTTTAGAGTTATGAACTCGTTTCATTGATGTGTTATTCATTTTGCGTTAAAAAGGTTTCTCTTATATTTTTCCGGCGTTGAATCATTTCCCTCTTAATGAAATTTCAAACAGATAGATCGCTAAAGAATTTCAGTTCAAAAATCCTTATTATTTATTGCAAACCGCACGAAACTGCGAACTATTAATTTCATTTCTTGTTTGAAGAGTTGTGTTTGTGATTTACATAATATAACTAAATTCAATATTCGGCTTCGGCAAAACTTTCGACCTGATTTTGACCGAAGTTGAATATTAAGCTGAAAATAGAACTTTTTGGTCTATGCGATTGAAACTAAAGTTTCGGTTGGATTCTAGTTCCGTTCTTAGCTGTCATTAGAAAAAAAAACATATCACGGTCTGTTGTTGCAGTGTATTTATGGAAAAAAAGGGTAAACAATGTCTTGTATTGCGTACATAGTATGATGATTATGTATATTTAATGAACTTTAGTTTTACCGTCGCAAGATCGATATTGTTTTTATTGGAGTTACGTTATTTTTCCATGTGCGGAGTGCGCGGCGTGTATTTGAGCGTGACACCTTTAACAAGAGGTAATGTAAGCAAATGTTGCGTGAAAAGAACTTTGAACGTTCATCGGCCATCGTTTTATTGATCTCGTATTACATTATAAGTACTTCCATGCGTATGCATCAGCAGTCCACAAACGGTTAATTTTTATCGTTAAGGATAATAATTAGTAGCATTTTTGTTCTCATATGTGAGAAACTTATGACCCCGGTAGATGGAGATAAGACCATAAAAATGGTTCCGATTTTATCGAGTATGAAACTTTCAGAAAAGATAGTACATATACTCGTATAGTGACTTCAATCACTCGCCTAGGTAACCCTGCAAAAACTTAATCCGACAGCGGGAAACACCATTTCCGGTTTTCATTTTGATGTAATTAGTTTGAAGTTTAAATTTTTATCCATTTGGTGGTCGATAAGAGCTATTTAGGAATATTTATATGGTTGCCGTCTTAAATAATGATCAGTTTTTTCTAGTTTAGTATTAAAATATTAAGAAACTTGGCGTTCTTTCCTTTTTAGCTTTTTTCTAAAATTTTCGGCTCCTAGTTAGCCTAAATGACAAATTCATCGCTACTTAAAGTGATATCAGACGTTTCATTCGAATGAATGTTCATTTGACTGAATGTTCATTTTTGTTTCATTCCGCGTTCACACGGCATAGACAAAATGACATAGAAGTGAACGTTCATCCAGTCTTTTCCTCGATTTGACTTGTGATTATTTGATTGAAGAATTAACAAAAAAGAAGCAAAGTCTAAGTTTAAACCCTTAACTAGAGATTTTCTGGAATGTGTCCGTATTGTTCTGTCTTTGTATTCGTCGAGTTTGTGGTTCCAAAGACATTGATAATTTTTGAAATTCTCCAAAAATAGCAGCGTGTTTTGGTCATTCCACTCTTACACAGACATAATATATATTCACTATGCGGTGTTGTAGTTCCAAGTCCGTTCGCTACAAGACACGACACAAAATGATCGAATCCGAATGAATGTTCTTTCTTGTGTTCAGACGTTTTTTTTTTCGTTCATTGGGAGTGCGAATGAATCACGCCGAATGCCGATATCTATCGTTGTTGGATCGGTTTATTAATTAATTCATTTTTTATTATTGTTTCATTTTGTGTTCAGACGTTTCACTTCGAATGAAAGATGCTGAGTGAAAGACAGAAATGAACAAAAATGGACCGTCTGATATCGCCTTTATCATTATGAGCTATTCGTTTCTTTTTATCAGCAATATCAAAAATTTCGTACATCTTTGTGTCAGTCGTCCACTGCAATGATTGAATAATTTATTAGAGGCTTCTGTGACATCGATTTATTTATTGTTCTACTTTTCTCTTTAATGATATCGAAAATAGCTACAAATAATTGTTTAATGTCGTACATTGATCATTTATTAATGAGCTGGTGTTCACTTAGTAGCAAAATAGGTTAATAAATAAAACTTTTTGTTTCAATTCTAGATTTTTTGTTGTTTTCTAATTTTTTAAAACACTTTTAGGAGCTTCATCTGTATGTATGTTTGTAACTTTATATGTAATGGAATCTTTGAACGTGAAATTCACCTACTTTAAAACATCAGATTAGGCTGAAACTTTGCACACTTATCTAGGACCGAAGACAATACAATGATTTAATAAGTTTGTTCAGTTATCCTGACCAGGACCGTCAGGATAAAAAAACTTATCTACTTCAAAACGTCAGATTCAACTGAAACTTTGCATACTTATCAAGGACCGACGACAATACAATAATTTAATAAGTTTGTCCCATTATCCTGACCAGGATAAAAACTTGAAAAATTACAGCAAGCAAGCTAACAAGCTGTATAGTGACGTACGTTGAGTTGCCTGCCTCACAATTACATGCAATTTGTTTTTAGTGTATTTGCCATATGGCAACATACACTATTGGCGTCGGTCGGATGCCGGAACCTAGGGGTTCGAACCAAAATTTCTCGACGTTTCATAACCTCCTAAACACTTTGGCACCATTTTTAAAAATGTTTATATATATATGTGTGTGTGTATATATATATATATATATATATATTTGCGATCCGGGTTTTTTAATCTTATAATTAAAATTAGAGTTTAAAAAAACTAAAACAACACGCTTTTATGAACTAAAAAATGCAAAATAATTTGATAACAAAATTATATTTACTGTAAAAAGCGTGGAGTGTTATTTACTTAAATTTTCATGATAGCTCTATGTTCACAATTAGCTAGTAAATGAAAAATTTATTGCCGATATTAAGCACTCCACGCTTTTTACGGTAATATAATTTTGTTATCAAATTATTTTTCATTTTTTACTTCATAAAAGTGTGTTGTTTTAGTTTTGTTATTTTTAATGCCATTTCGTGACTTTCGGACTCATTCAGATATCAAATTTTCAGATTGAGTAAAATTCTCATTCTACACCATATTCATATCTATGTTTATATTGTAAATTGTAATAACTCTCTCTCCCTCTCTCTCTCTCTCTCTCTCTGGAGATTAAATACATCTTTCCGATTAACACGGCACACACAACAACGAAATTAAAATATCTCTAGTAAAGCGTACCTTACAGGATTTAACTGAAACCGATAAAAAAAACAATAATAAAACAGACGTTCATTCTTAGTAGCATGACTTAATTATCATAGTATTCAGAAGGCCGTGATATGGATCACACTTAAACAATTTGAAATTTAGTTATTATCATCGTAAAAGAGAACCATTAGCTTTAATTTGACGTAAAAAATCTTTCAGAAGCGTATAATTAAGTTACATGCGGGATGGAAAGTGCTAGATTTTTCATAATGACCTTTTTATGTTTAAAATGGTTAGTTGAAAGGGCGAATGTATGAATCAACCTTTTATTTTCATTATTTACCGTAAGTGACCTGTAGTAGAGTCACATAGTGCAATGATAAATTTAGAGAAGTTAAATGTATTACATGGGTACGAGTACAACAAACCCGGCCACTGGCCTTAGTGGTGTAGGCGGCGTGGTTTGGTGGTGGAAGCGACGGTGCTCTATGCGTGGTCACGCGATGTTACATCAAACAGTGGTAGTGCGGTAGTTCTTTTCCATTCAGGGAACATTTTCTATGAATTATTAGGTTGTCATAGCTGTTAGCTAATTTTTGGATGTGTAAACATCTTTTTTTTTCAATGGTTTTCTTAAGTTTGATATCCTGTCTGTATGGGTCAAATTTAAATTTTCTTTTTGAAATTTGACCCACTTCCCGTTAACCGATTGAGCTGAAATTTTGTACATATATGTGTTCACAAAGACGAAACATGAACAAATTTGTTTTTAGAAATAAAAAAAACCCGAGTCGCAGTGCCAAAACCCTGCCGACAATATAGTGTATTTGCTAATATAGGCAGTGTGGATTTATTATGCGAACTTAAGTTGGTTTTTTGGGCAAAATAAAAAATTTGACTCCTTAATACACCCCTTAAAAGAACATTTTTTTCTCAGTTGCAATATTATTATCAATCGAGCCTCTATACTAAATTATATACACCTTTCAGCATATAATTCACTATTTGCAAACTAGAGTTTTCATAAAATTTGTAAATACGGTCCTATCAAGCCGATTTTATTAAAATTTTAGGAGCACTTTTTTATTGCTATTAAAGGGTTAAATTTCAATTTTGAAACGATTCTGAGAGTTTTTTAGGTATTTTTGGGCCTAAAAACTTTTTTCAACCCCTAAAAACTACCCTTAAAATGGTCTGATTGGGCCCATTTTAAATAGGGTTCTTGCGGTTGTGGATTCCAACATGTGGGCAAAATTTCGTAAAAATCAATTAACTCTTTCGGAAGTTATAGCGCACACACACATTTATATATATATATATATATATATATATATATATATATATAAACATTTTTTAAAATGGTGCCAAAGTGTTTAGAAGGCTATGAAACGTCGAGACATTTTGGTCCGACCCCTAGGTCCCGCCATCCGACCAACGCCAATAGTATATGTTGCCATATGGCAAATACACTAAAAAACCCGGGTCGCAGTGCCAAAACCCTGCCGACAATATAGTGTATTTGCTTATACAGGCAGTGTGGCTTTATTATGCGAACTTAAGTTGGTTTTTGGACAAAATAAAAAATTTGACTCCTTAATATACCCCTTAAAATAACATTTTTTTTCTTGATTGCAATATTATTATCAACCGAACTTTTATACCAAATTATATACAACTTTCAGTAAATAATTCACTATCTGCAAACTAGTGTTTACATAAAATTTGTAAGTTCGGTCCTGTCGGGACGATTTTATTAAAAGTTTAGGGGCACTTTTTAATTATTACCAGAGGGTTAAATTTCAATTTTGAAACGATTCGGAGAATTTTTTCCGTATTTTGGGGCCCAAAAACATTTTTCAACCCCTAAAAACTACTCTTAAAATGGCCCGACTGGGCCCATTATAAATAGGGTTCGTGCGGTGGTGGATTCCAACATGCGGACCAAATTTAGTTAAAATCAATTAACTCTTTCGAAAGTTATTGCCCGCACA
Source organism: Venustoraphidia nigricollis (assembly GCA_034508555.1). Lineage (NCBI taxonomy): Eukaryota > Metazoa > Arthropoda > Insecta > Raphidioptera > Raphidiidae > Venustoraphidia > Venustoraphidia nigricollis. The sequence continues at coordinate 2,757,337 of JAVRKA010000049.1, read as the reverse complement.
CACACACACACACACATATATATATATATATATATATATATATATATATATATATATAAACATTTTTAAAAATGATGCCAAAGTGTTTAGGGGGTTATGAAACGTCGAGAAATTTTGGTCCGACCCCTAGGTCCCGCCATCCGACCGATGCCAATAGTGTATGTTGCCATATGGCAAATACACTAATTATTAATAAATGATCAATGTTTTTTTTAATTAATTAGAGCAAAAGTAAACTATTGTTTTGAAAATGTTAAAATAAAATAACAAATACATAAAAACAGTTAGATACTACAAAACAATTTTTTTTAATTATTTCTCAACGATCGTTTCGGACAATAATTAAAAAAAGTGTTTTTGTTGAATTTTCAAGTATTTTTATGTATTTGTTATTATTAATCATGTTCTACCAAGTGACGAGTGAAAATTCAGTGCAAATTATATGAAAAATAAAAGTCGCGCATGCGTAGATCACAAGTTAAGCTTTTTCGCCTCTTGAAAATTATTTTCGGGCCGAAAGTAAACGAAAATGACACTATCCTACGCGACGCTTGTATGCTATAATATAATAATTGTTTCCATACTGACTTATGAATTTTCTTGAATTTATTGATAATTGATTTTTTAAGTTGCGTTCTCATAATAAATAATATACCTAATGCAATTTTACTACCATTTATTACTAACAATGGACATGAAGGTCATATGTCAGTTAAACAAAGAAATAATTCTTTTTGTATCAATCTTTCCTTTCTATTGTATTTGTGTTTGAAATAAATGAATCAACGAGTGACCACTTGTCAGAAATGTAACAGACATATGCATTGTTGGTCATATAGTAGAACCTCGATTAATCGTCAGTACATTATTCGTCGTCTTCTTTTATCCGCGTACCTATAATCTTGCGCAAATATTTACAGTGTAAATAATTTTATGTAAAAGAAACTATATAGACGGACGACCCATCGAGTCAAATTATATACACCCGACACCAATAAAACAAGATAAGAAACAAAGAAAACAAAAACTTTTTATAAAAAAAAAATTGAACCCCTTTCAAGAAAATCTTTAAAGAAAATAATTTGAGTTCGACCACAATTTAAGACATTTTGTATACTTATGTACTTTTATTAAATTGTTACCGAATTCACATTTTTTTATTTTTCTCTTTTTAAGACTGTCGGAACGCTCTGAATTTTGTTTGTGCTGAGACCCAGCAGTAAGGGGCGAGGTAGGCAAAAAACATATTGTGGGTGTGACCTTTTTTAGCTCTGTCCCGCTCAAATCATCCGCACGTTTCAATTTTTGGCTGGTGCCAACTATACGAGGCTAAAAAATGTTGTTGCAAGGGTGCCGCTGTCAATTGATTACTCTAATTTTTGGAAATATTTTGAAGATTTAAAAAACTTTTCCGAAAAAGGAAGAGTCACTTTAGGTTTGTGATGGAACAGTTTTGTGAAATAAGTACGAATAAGGTCGTAGTGTGACATTGAAAACGTGTGCTTTTTTGGCACAATTAATGCCAACTTTTTTTTAGTAAATCGTACATAAATTACAAAAGTAGTCCATTAGAGACCTAGATTTGTCCTTTATCTTCCTTATAGAGAAAGAATTTTTGTAGAATGTTGACGAATAAGTCTACAATCAGTTGACAGCCGAAGCTTTATTTTTGGCTTAAATTCAGAGCGTTCCGACAGCCTTTGTTTTAAAGGAGGTTCGATTTTTTTGACTACTAAACCGATTTAAGTAACAATTATATGGGACCATTTCATCATCTTCTTGAACACAACGGCGTCAAAATGATTCAAATCGGTTTACCTCTCGAGAAGTTAAGGTTGAACAAATAAACAAAAAATATAAATATACGTGTCGAATTGACAACCTCCTTTTTACATTTAAGAAGATTGTAGATTATAGACGTCCAGCAGCTGAGGTCAACAGCATTTTTAAGTTTAAAAAGAAATGTTAAAATGGATACTTAATACCTACATATTATATAATAATATGTGTAGCATATACGCAGAACATGCATATTTATCTGTCGAATTCTATATTAGATAATCTTTCCATTCCCCCGGTTGAGGTTCTACTGTTCTTAGAATATTACTCGGTGTACCTACTTGGAAATTTTAACATGAACATAAATCATAGAGAGTAACAATAATAAGTAATAAAAAACCCGGGTCGCAGTGCCAAAACCCTGCCGACAATATAGTGTATTTGATAATACAGGCAGTGTGGCTTTATTATGCGAACTTATGTTGGTTTTTGGGCAAAATAAAAAATTTGACTCCTTAATACACCCCTTAAAATAACAATTATTTTCTTAATTGCAATATTATTATCAATCGAACTTCTATACCAAATTATATACAACTTTCAGTAAATAATTCACTATCTGCAAAGTAGTGTTTTCATAAAATTTGTAAGTCCGGTCCTGTCGGGCCGATTTTATTAAAATTTTAGGGACACTTTTTAATTACTACTGGAGGGTTAAATGTCAATTTTGAAACGATTCTGAGAATTTTTTCGGTATTTTGGGGCCCAAAAACGTTCTTCAACCCCTAAAAACTACCCTTAAAATGGCCCGATTACGCCCATTTTAAATAGGCTTCTTGCGGTGATGGATTTCAACACGTGGGCCAAATTTCGTTAAAATCAATTAACTCTTTCGAAAGTTATTGCCCGCACACATATATATATATATATATATATATACGCTTATATATATATATATATATATATATAAATATATATATACATATATATATAAACATTTTTAAAAATGGTGCCAAAGTGTTTAGGAGGTTATGAAACGTCGAGAAATTTTGGTCCGACCCCTAGGTCCCGCCATCCGACCGACGCCAATAGTGTATGTTGCCATATGGCAAATACACTAATAATGGAAATACCTTTGGAATATAGAGGGCTTCCTAAAATGTTCGAATTTCCATTTAATATTAACATGAAAAGTGCTTTAGGCAAACTATTTTTTCTGAACTTATACTAATCAAACGTGCCATATTTTTATGAACATTTGCTATAAGAACTCTAGAAACACAATTTTAAGTGATTAAATAGAATTTTTTGGTTGTAAAAAAATGCAATTCTTTGGAATAAAATGTGAGTTTTACAAAATCGACAATTCGTGATAGGACTCCTTTTCATTCGGGGCTGATGATTTCTAGGAAAGTTTCGTAATTCATTTACTTATCCCGTGTTCAGGAATTTAAATCTTCTGAAGTTCTGTCTCGGAAATGCATAATTTTAACAGACTCCCATAAATTACGACGAGTCGTATTCAGACATTTTATTTCTTTTTATTAACTTGAAGCTTGATGATGATAAATTAGCAAAGTTAACATATAAAAAAAATAGTTAAGAAAACGTTAAAATTGATTTACTTTTATTTTATTTTTTCTTTTGAAATAAATTATTTAGGCTAGGTTAAATATAAGATTTAACTCAGATTTTATCATTTTTGATAATCGATTTTTGAACCATCAACTTGAAATTGTCCCGCAAATCTTAGTTTTTGATCTGACAATCGTGGATCCATCTTCGTCCCCTGTCTATAACCATCTAGTCATAAACCTATACATGAACAGGACATTCGGCCACAAAATGTGTCCGCTTCAAAAAAAGAAACAGCGAGAACGTGCGGCCTCTCTCTCTCGGCACAGTAACTCAGGGCTGACAAGGATAGATATTGGCCGCACTCACGTTTTGTCTATCTCACTGTGTAACCACTTTCAGCACGCTCGCACTATGAAACTACGGATGATTCAGTCCTGGAATAGGTCTATGCATCTAGTAAACATACTATGATGTATGTATTGTATAAACTGTAATATGTTTTCTTGACATTCGTAGATGACCTTGACGATAACGTCACTCAGTGAAGAGAAAGTGCGTGACTATGATTGATTGAACTGTTATTCCTTAATATTCATAGAAATCTTTAGACGTTTAAAAAAGTATATTACGTAAAATTTTGAATTCACGGTTGTAATAATTGCCTCGACTAGGAGGATGGGCGAAGGTCATGGGGGGACCTCTGTTAATAGCGATTGTGTATCTATGGCGTAATGGAGTGTATTTTAGACGGGCGTCAACAAGTTTAACAGTCACATAAGTCAAAATAACATTGTGCTCTCGATTAACTCTGTAATTTTTGTCCTACATCATAAGAAATACGACTTTTGTCTTACTTTGCAGCACTGTCAATTGTCAACATTTTTGGCATTTCACGTGTGTAACAAACTTGACTTCAATGAATACTAGCGTTCTGGTTTCTTGACCGAACTGTCGTGGGTTCGAATCCTGCCTCTGCTCATGAATGTTTTGTGATGTCGTTTAGTTTCGACGTGATTATGTTATTTGATGTAATTGAGACGCCAATTACCTAAGCTGTCGAGTGTCTATAATAAACAATATACAATAAAAATAGATACGCTATGTATACGTAGCCTCTCTAAACCATCAAATGTGCACATCGCCTGTGGCTATGTGAGTAGCGCATCGTACTATTTGTTTTGTATACTGTTCACAAGATCGCAAGTTCGCCTCCAGCCTCTGTAATCTCCAATTTTCTTCTTCGAAGTGCTCTCTGTTAGCCGTGAGGAAAAATACCGGTATATTTCCTTTTTTGTGATTTATTGACCTTGAACTTGAAAGCATGAAAAGACTTGTCGTGGAATAGGCTACTTCTATGCATTTTTTCATTGCATGTTTATTATGTAAAACGAAAATATACGGCAATTTGAATAAATTTCTAAAATTTGAGAAAAATGAACGATTCGTTGAAACAATAATTTATCAAAGTTGCTGTGCTATTTAAACGACGTGTGACGTCTCTCAACACCGCTGACGTCAAAAGCACTTTGATGATAATAATTATATGTAATTATCCAAACGACGACAGTGAAGTTGAATGATGTCACACGTCCTTTAGGTAAACAGCACAATAACTTTAATAAAATATTGCGTATTTTAACGAATTGTTCAGTGTTTCTAAGCTTTTTCAAATTGACTTGTAATTATTTTTTTTTCATTTTGGATAATAGAAAAAAATCCTATTTTACATTGTCATTAATTTTTGTTCTACTGATTAAAAAAAATTACGCAAGTACTGTACTGTACATACGCATTACAAAAATTTGAAATCAGTTCGCTAAAAATCGTTAAAATATCAAAGTGAGTTCATGAGAAATGAAACACACTGTAGATAAATTAACGTTTGTGCTGTCGGCCTCACCACTTGATTTCCACCTCTTGTGCTTATTGGGTAAGCTTTGTTTTTGTTGTTACTTTATACATAAAATATTATCGTGCAAATTAGGTTTATAGGCTAACGACTGAGATTGTAATTTAACATACATACAGACTGACTAAAAAAAAAATTCGAAAAATCATCAGATTTACTCTATAAATCGAAAATTAACGTTCTGATTTTTTTCATAAAAACTATAACGTAGATGCATATACCCATTTTTTTTTGTTTTAGCTGTATATACTTAGAACGACCCGTTACCTGTCGCTTCGCTCGCGTGAATGTCGGTTCTGTTATATAGTCTATTATATTCTTTGACGTATAACGAACATCAGCGAAATATCGGTCGAAATCGGTTCAATAGTTTTTAAGTTAACTCGGAACGAACAGTTGGCGGACAGAAAGACAAACTAAAAGAAAAATTGTGAAAATTATTGATAGTTCTGTCTATCGGATAGACAGAACTATCAATAATTTCCACAATGTTTTTTAGAATGAGGTGTGCAACTTATATAGGATTGACTCTATCCTATATAAGTTGCACATCTCATTCTAAATATCGTTAAAAAGCTTACATTTACGGGTAAATGTATTATTTTATTTATTAGTATTATAGAGATTATGAAAAAAGAACATCACTTTTATCGACTTTGCTGAATTCGGGTGAATATAATAGTTCTCACTTTTTGGTATATTTATCATTTTACTCTGGTTTCTAGATATAGTTCTCAGCGATGTTGCGTATAATATTTTTTAAGGAAAAAGTATAAGCACGGTTGAAGTAAAATATGTAAAAAGTACATGTTATATTGTTAACGGCAAGGAGTACTCATAAGCTGAGATAGATACCTAAAAGATTTACTTCGGTTATTTTCGGTTTTTAGTCCGGCTCTCAGACTGAAAATACTATACTTAGCTTATACACGAAGTTGTCCCTTCGCGTAATTCACAAAATGCGTCTAAAAAAGTTTTACTTCAAAAGTTTTTGAAACAAGATTACTGTTTTTCAATAGTGAAGTGATGTCAGTATTACAGGTATCCGTTACCCAGTAGTCATTACTCGAGAAGATACGATTACACATAGTGAAAAGTACTTGTTATCCCGAATACTCTTAACTATTAGTTCAGAAAATTCCCAGGCGAATACTTACAGCCGAGTAGTATCTATTTTTTCTTTCGATACTACTATCGGCATGGTCTTGATATCGTAGTGGAACTGTTCTTGGCATACAGCCTCGTACGCTCCCTAGGCTGTCAAATCACAGCTATCTAGTCGCCGAAATATCGAATTTGAGTATTGATAATAGTTAATTAATTAATCGGTAACGATTATTCAAAGCAAAAGTACTGCTTACAACTAATACTCAAACCCAATCGTGTTTCACTTATACTCAAGTATCCAAATTCATTTTTGTATTAACTGTAAAATCTGATTAGCAATGTTTTATATATTATAACGAAGATAATTGTCGCCCTGTATAATAAAAAGGTCAGAGGTAGAGTTCACCCCTATAATATGTTTAAAAGGAGTTGCCAACATAACAAAAACTAAATTACATTATATGTATTACCACTCTAGCACTATAAAATACTTCCGTTCTTGTGTTAAAAATATACACTGAATTCATGTCTATGTTTAAGTTGCTGGTTTTAAGTAATTTATTGTGTGGAGCTTTTAAGATGAAAAACCAATAACACTAGAATGTTTTTATTTCTCAAAAAAGTCAACGTTTTTATGTTAATGTAGAATATTTTTTTTAAATAAATATTTATTACGCTGCATTTAAAAATGAATTATATCTGGCTGAATAGATCTATTCCGCTTTTGAATAAGACCATAGAAGTGAAGAAAAAGGGCTTGTACTGGCAAAAAAAGATCCCTGCATACAGAAAAAAACTCATTTTAAATGACCTCTCGTAGGCCATAGCTGGCATACAGAAACTTTAAGCTGACTAGGTTTGAGAAGAATCCTCTTTTATTATCCCCAAGCGCCTCCAACGATTTTATTGATATTTCACAAAATCGATGTCCCCGGTTATTATTTTGTTTCGGAAAAAGTCAGAAAGTGTGGTTTCTGATGAAAGAAAATCCTCGGTCGATTTTTCTAGTTGAGCAAGAACGTAAGCGAGGTGAAGTCATATGAACTATGAACCCTACTTTCAGCAAATTTGTAAAATGTAAAGTGAAAGATTGAAGATAGCTTACAAAAGAGGTATAACAAAAAATTGACTAAGTCAAATCCCATGGAAACGTGACTTAAATTCTTTATTAATTATAATGTTTGCTTTTTGTGAAAAACGGAAGATAACTAAGAAACTTTTCATCCTTCGTATTAATATATTAGAAGCAAAAATACTGTCAATAGGAAATGCAAATTCGACAGTCCGTATTCAAGTCGCAGGTCAGAAGCGTTATACATCTGTAAAACACAATACCGATTGTCCATATTTCAATGAAACATTCGTATTTGATTTGACAGCATCGCTAGAAGAATTACTGGATACTCATATTATTTTGACCTTGATTCAACCACGATCCATGTGTAAAATGCGAAAAATTATCGGTGAAGTCCTATTAGATTTATCATCGGTATGGATACAACCATATCATCAATTCTACCATAAATGGGCAGTTCTGACATCGCCGGACGTAAAAAAACCTGGTCCTAAAGGCTACTTAAAACTCGACCTATTTATTACGACTAAAGGAGAGATTCATAAAATTCCAAATCCTGCTGAGGAATACGAGAATAGTGACGATATCGAAGGAAATTTATTACTTCCTCTTGGATCAACTGGTGATCGGCAAAGGGTAATATTCACAATAAATATCTACAGAGCCGAAAATTTACGAATATATGATACAAAATGCAATTGTAAATCAAAAATATCTAACTGTTTCGTGAAAATTTGCATAGCTGGTCGATGTATGAAAACGAGTGAACAGAAAAATACGGATCATCCTGTTTGGAATCAGAAACTGGTGTTTTATGAAATGTTTCCAACTCTAAGTCAGAGTATACGTATCGATGTTAAACATAGTAAATTTGAAATAATTGCAAAACACTATTTAGATTTCAATTCGATTTCACTTTCGAGTGAAATTAATGGTTTTCTGCCCACATTTGGACCAACGTTCATACATTTATATAACCAGTTAGGGTTGTACAGTGGGAAATTACTTTTATCCATTCAAACCAAAACTACAGACGTACAACCTGGAATAAACTTTCTAGACGAGGCTGATAAAATAAGCGAAGAAACATATTGGGATACTGAGAAGTGTTTATTGTTTTGTATGATACCAGAAGCGACACTGATCGATAAGGTTTATGCAAACAAACCAATAGCTTTTGAATTATCTTTTGGGTGTCCACAAACCAGTGGTGACAATGCTGTCACGGAAACAGTTCCAAAATCAGCATCAACACACGGAAACAATTATTATTATCATTTAAAATACGAAGATGACAAACCGTGCTTGTACATTAAAAGTACCGAACAAGATTTGAGATACAGAATGTACAATTCGAATTTGTTATTTAAAATAGGACAGTCTTTTGAAAATTATCTTCATATATTAGAACAATACTTACAAGATGAAGCATCAATTGGTAAGATAAATAAAAGTTTTTCAAAAATGTTGTCTTGGTTAGAAGTGGTTTGTTCACATTATTTGGATGTAAAAAAGCATAGCGATAGTTTTAAGACTACGCCGCTTGATAAATGTCGATATCGCTTGTGCATGGAGCACGTGAATGATATAAAAAATTTCGCTAAATCTATTTCACTAAAAAAATTCAAGAAAAAACATTTTAAATATCTGAAAATTATGCATGAAAAGTTAGAGAAGATGATTGAAATTCCAGAAGATGGTTGGCCAGATGTAACTGTTTGGATGACGAGTGGTAGAAAAAAAGTTGGTTTTTGTAAAATCCAAGCACGTAATATATGTTATTCGCTTATTGATGAAGAGTCTGGAGCGTTTTGTAATAAATTAAATGATCTTTTTATTTTACCTACCGTATGTTCTAAAGAATTCGGTTTTCGTAGTGAATGCAAAATAGCTTGCAAATTGACGGTTTATTTCTGGTTGGGCTTAGAGAGACACAAATCCCACTGTGTAGAATCTGTAAAAAAAATTCATCAAGCCAAATCAAAAAAGTCAAAGGAAAATCTAGCGTTAAAAATTCCAAACTTTATTCATATTACTGAAAAACATTTGTTTGAATGTCGAGCACATATTTTTCAGGGAAGATTCAGACCAGGAATGGATATTTCAGGATTGACTGATTCATTTGTTCGAATTAGTGTTGGAGCTTACAGTTTGGAAACTGAAGTAATGTGCCAAATATTAGACCCCAAATTTGATCAAACTCTAATTTTCGAAAACATTGCAGTATATGGAACCATAGAGTTTATAAAAAAAAATCCGCCATCGATAATTGTCGAAGTATTTGATTTGGATAAAAATAGTTTTCAAAGTAAAATTGAACTTATTGGACGGGCATTAATATGGCCAATTGTAAAATCCTTAAAGGATAATTATGTAACTCCCAAATTAGAATGGATAGCTATATATAAAAATAATTTATTTTGCGGAGAATTGCTAGCAAGCTTTGAGTGTATAGAACATGGAGGTGATTTATCGAAAATTCAAACGAATAATTATATCCCGCCCGGTGTAAGACCAATTTTAGTGTCTTATAGAGTAGAAATACTATTTTGGGGAATTCGAAACCACGAGAATAGTAACTTAGATAAACCGAAACTAAGTATCAATTTCGGGGAAGCTACTGTAGAATCAGATGTTCTTGTAAACTTTAAAAGGAATTACAATTTTGTAAATACATTAAAAACAGCAGACTTGGAGCTTCCTGAAGATGAGGCATATTTTCCATATTTAGGAATTAAGTTATTGGATTGTGGATGTTTTGGATGCTTTACATATAAAGGAATACATGTTAGAGCTCTGAACTTTTTTACTTATAAACTGTTTTCAGAATTAGAACTAAATGTCAAAAAAATTCCTATAAACGAAAAACATATGACTGTGATAAATGTTGAATCTGTCACGAGTAACAGTATAAAAAGTTACAATAAAGAATTTGTGTATAAACATCACACATTCTGGGAGAAAATAAGACATAGTTGTTTACTATCATTTGTAAAGACTCTGCATTTCAAAAGAAAAACTAAACGGAAGAAACACATAACCAGTGAAATTGACACCGAAGCATTTGATTGGTGGACAAAATATTTGGCGTCTACAGAAAAGGAATATTATATTCCAACTGGAAAATTCAAAGTATATCAAAGCGAATTAGAACGCCAACCTGAGTTTGGAAACTTTAATGATTACGTAAGGTCTTTCAAAATTCATTCTGGAAAACGTACAGGTGATGAATGCTTGGATGAAGAAAATGTTTCTGGGTTATTCAAAGGAGCTATAAGAATCTATCGCTGGCCGCATAATGGACACAGTAATTTTACTGAAACTGGATGGAATGCAAATCAAGGTACTTTTACTGGATTTGCAAATAATAGTCCCGTTCATTTTGCAGTACGAATTTATATTATTAAAGGATTGTGTTTTCGCCCCAAAGATTCCAGTGGAACATCTGACATTTATTTTACAGTTACACTTGGATCTAAAACAATAAATGATAAGAAGAAAGGTCTACTAAAACAAGTTGATCCAGTTTGTCCAATCTTTGGAAAACTCTACGAATTGCAAGGATTTTTTCCGAAAGATTATTTATTAAAAATATCGGTTTGGGATTGGGATTTAATTGGTAGAAATGATTTTATTGGTGAAACTAAGATTGATTTGGAGCAACGTTTTTATTCGAAACACAGAGGCCAGTGTGGTATTGCTAATCATTATCATGCATCTGGTTTCAATAAATGGCGTGATTCTAAAAAACCATCGCAAATACTAAAAAGTATCTGTCAAGAAAATCAAGTCGAAGGTCCTATATTTAAAAATAATTCCGTAACTGTTGGACCTTTAAAATTCAAGTTGAAAAATTTAGTACCAATTGAACACGAAGCTGAAGAAGTGCTCAGTGTGACTGCTTTGAGACATTGGCAAAAAATACCGTTGGTGGGTTGTAAGCTCGTTCCAGAGCACGTAGAAACGCGCTCATTGTTTGATCCTACACAACCTGGAATTGAACAAGGAAAACTCCAAATGTGGGTTGATATATTTCCAAACTTGGACGATTTGTCACTTCCTCCTGCTGTTGATATTGCTCCGAGGAAACCAACTGACTATGAACTTCGTGTTACAATATGGAACACGGAGGATGTTGTGCTCAACGATGATTTATTCTTTATTGGTGATAAAATGTCGGATATTTTTATAAAAGGCTGGTTGACTGATCCAAAAGAATGTCAGTCGACTGATATACATTATCGTTCAATTACTGGCGAAGGAAATTTCAATTGGCGTTTCATTTTCAAATTTAAGTATCTCTCAGCTGAAAATAAAATTGTTATTCACAAAACTGATTCATTGTTTTCATCTAAAGCTGACGTTGAGATTAAAATACCTTGTAAATTGACTTTACAAGTTTGGGATAATGATTTACTTTCATCAGATGATTTTTTAGGAAATTTAGTGATTGATTTATTATATTTTCCACGAGGTTCTAAAGATTCTTCAAATTGTACACTTGATATAGTTAAAGACGATGTACCTACGGTCAATTTATTTAAGTTAAAACGTGCGAAAGGCTGGTGGCCTTTTAAAATGTATAATACAGAAACACAACAATATGATCTTACCGGAAAGGTCGAAGCGGAATTTGAATTATTAACTGAAGAAGACGCTAAAAAATATCCTGCCGGAATTGGACGGTCGGCTCCAAACCCATTGCCAGACCCCAAAAGGCCTGATTCGTCCTTTTCATGGTTTAAACATCCATTGAAAGCTATACGATTTATAATTTGTCGTTATTATAAATGGAGGATTATTACATGCATTTGTTGCACAATGTTTATTATATTTCTACTCTTGTTTATTTATAACATGCCTGCTATTTTAGAAAGTGAGATTTTTGCCAAGCTGTTTAATATCGAACATTGAAATATTTTAAATACCTATATTATAACTTTGAATTATTTTTTATTTTTGAAACATACAGATGAATTATATCTGTCTATTATTATATTATTTGTTTTTATTGAAGTATCCTTATTTTTAGTAACATATGCGGGCATTTAAAAAGAGAAGATAGACTGTAGATTATAGATGTTCAACATCTGAGGTCATCAGCGTCTATATTAAAAAGAGAAAGTTGAGTGTCGTTTTACATTAAAATTGATGTTAAGAAAATTAAGATTACGACCTTTTTGTTTAGTTTTTTGTTTGTTGTAATTCAACACTAATTGTGTTTGTATGGTCAATGTTAAAATTAACAGCGCTGTTATATTTTTATCTTAATTTAAACTATGTGATGTCGAATTTGTTAGAAAGTAACAAAAAATTAACAACACTGTAATTTCTTACATTGAATATCTCCACAAAAACGCAGCTATTGCTTGAGGTGTTTTTTAGGAAACACCTCTGTAACCGTATTCGATTCAAAACATTTACACACCGTGTACTAGGGATGCATTGTTTTTTCGGCATTGTTTTTAACACACACTTTTTTCACATAGGCGCGCAGTTCTTAAGTTCTGAAATGATTGAAAATAAATTGGTACTAAACCCAGAGAGCGTTGGTGACTTTAAAATATTTAAAGCTACTAGATTAACATGTACCGCAATCCATTGTATTCATGTGCTAGAGAGAGATAACAATGAAATCGATCCAAGATGCCTGATTGGCAGAAAATAAATTTTGAGTCTTACATGTTTTCAGTAACATTCACTTTAGGCTGCAATTCAAAAAAATCACAACTTAATTGACAATACAATAACATTTTCACAATTTTAAATTTGTGTACAAATTAATTAGTATGGATAATTTATGTATGTTTGAATAATTATTTGTCATCGAATTTTATTTTTGAACTTGTTATAATTTTTTTTCCTAAGTTACGAAAACTTTTATATGTTTTAATTGAATTGTATGCTACAAAATGGTGGACGATTGCGGCACTTTGTCAAATCCGAAGACCTTGAAAATTAGTTGCTAATAAAAATCGAAGAAACTCATAGTTATCTAGTGATCCACTATTCAAATGGATCTATTTATTAAACAATCGAAATCGTTATATGAAAGGGATATTTAAATTAATAGTTCCGAACACAATATATTAAAAAATCCATCATTTTAAATATTTAATCATGGCCGAATTTGAACGTGCCGAAGAGGTAAAACTTTAAAATAATATTTTATATTACAAAAATTTTGACATAATTTCTGTTTTCCAGATAAAGCGTTTTAAAGATAATCTGACCAAGAATGCAGAAGATTTAATATTCAGTGTGATTCCAAACAAAATTATCGAATTGAATAGTTTATTGGAAACGCCACAGTTTTCCAATGTGAATGTGCCAAATTGTCATCGAGACTTGAACATAGCCACACATGTTTTAAATTCTTTTGACACTAAAGAACGGGCAGTTGGAGAAAAATCCAAAGAACTCATCAAGTGTGCAGTTAATCAGGGACCTGTACCAATTAATGATACTGTTAGTGACTTAGTTGATATCGTGAAACCTTATGTCAGAGAACTAATAAAATATGTCAAAGAGGTTTGTACCATAGAAAAGTAACATCCTTCAAATATCATAAGAAATGCCATTCGAGCTTACGAATAGCCGACCGTGTGGCCCTCAGTTTCAAGGCTTTTTAAGAACTAAACAAAACCCTGCGACAATATCTAGCGTATTTGCTAATAAAGGTACTGTGGCTCTATTACGTGAACTTAATTACGCTTTTGAACAAAATAAGAAAAAAATTAACTTCTCAATAGGAACAGAAAGATGAAAACATGAAATACAAAAGGACTTATAGTTGCTCAGTCTCTAACGAAAAAAGATAGAATAGGAAAGTAAACAAAAATATGTGGTTTTTTATTTCGCTTATGAATTGAATTTTATTTTAACTATGAAATTATGTAAATATTTTATGGAAAGGTCTTTTGTTCTTATTGTTACACAGGCCTATGAATTTTTTTAAATAAATAAATAAATAAAACCTCTTAATACACGCCTTAAAATAACAATTCTCAGTTGAAGTATTATTAATCCAACATATTATATGTACCAAGTTAAACACATCCCTTGGTAAGTAAATTCTTTTCACAAAATTTGTAAATCTGGTCTTGTCGGGCTGATTTTATTAAAACTATAAGAGTATATTTTAATTGATACTAAAGGATCAAATTTCAATTATGAAACGTTTCTGATTTTTATTTTGGTATTTTTGGGCCTAAAATATTTTTCAACCCCTTTCATGAAAACACTAGTTTGCAGAGAGTCAGTTATTAAACAAAAAAAAAAATGTATAAGAACACATTTCAAAGAAATTATTATAAATATTATTGTATCTATCTAATTTTGAATTTAATGTACCCGTATTGTTAACAAGTTTCTTCAACTACTTATTCAATATTTACTTATTGAGTATTTACAATAAATAAATAATATTTACTGAAGGGTGTATTTAATTTGGCGCAAATGTTCGATTAATAATAATATTACAGTTAAGAGAAAAACATCAATTTAAGGGATGTGCTAAGGGGTTACATTTTTTATTTTGCTCAAAAACAAATCTAAATTTACATATAATGAAACCATACGGCCTGTATTAGCAAATACATTATATTGTCGGCAGGGTTTTGCTACTGCGACCTGAGTTTTTTTTTGTTTTTGACATTTTCAGAACTTAAGAACATCTGATTTTTTTATTTTCAAAATATTTCCAAAACTATAAAACTTAGAAATTTTTTTATACGAAACTTTCTTGGAGAAATAAATAGATTAAGAAACCGCTGTACAAAGTATATCATCATTATACAAAAAACAACATTAAAGCGTATAATATCTCTCCTACGCATGCGTGGATTTTCCCCAAAAAGAATAGAACTCTTCATGTTTGCGTATTAAATATTCTCCCAAAATTTGGTTTAAATCCGCTCATCGATTTATCCTGTATCGTGTTCACAGACAAACCGATCAGCAAACAGACTTTTTCCAAAAATATGTTTTTTGGATTCAGGAGACCTCAAAACGACAAAATATTGTAAAATTTTGAAAAATTTATTTTGACCTAAATTAGTACCATTTCCCCACTAGTGGGTTGGAACGGTAAAACAACACAATAAAAAAAACCTGATGTATCATGCTTAGGACACCCGATGAGAATTTTAGAATAAAAAAACGAAAAGCAATTATTACTCCTCGTCCTCGGGTAGTTTTAAAAAATATAATAACAAAAAGGCTAAAATGAATTTTTACCTTTTTTTTCATACTTTTTACCATTATTCGGAATCGTATTGCAGTGTCATTTAAAATTTTTGGTCTTTATATTTAAACAGTAATCTGAATTTTTTCAATCGGTTCAAAACTTTGTGAAAATAACGCAGACTAACAAGTATAAAAACTTTACCTCTTTATTAAATGTCAGTCTAGATAACAATAGTGATTCTTTAATAGATTGAATTGTGGATAGCGCTGTTAGTTCCGAAAATTGAGGACGGAAACAATTTCGGCGTTGAGGTTCAACAGAATGCACTAATCGATGTCCATCTTGTGGGAATTCAGTCGTTAAAAAAATTGCTTCAAATTCCGGAATATTTTACGACACGAGCGAAGACTCTTCAGAAAGTATTTGAATTTCCATTCATAAAAGATTACCAACAGGCCATACAAGAATGCGACGAGTTAGCTTTTTTTCGGTTAAAACGTGTATTATCAGATACACGAAATAATTATTGTATCCTGCACGATATTATAACTAAGAATTTAGAAAAAATTAAAAAACCCAGATCTACAGCTTTTTTTGAGGACTTATATTAATTTTATATTGTTTTATTATTGCTGTAGTCATGTTGTAACAATTAATATTTTTTGTTGATATATATTTTAATGATTTCAATAAATACGAGTAAAAATCGATAAATTTAAAATTTATTTCAGCGGTTTTAATATATTTTTTTGCACTATCAACAACAAAAAAAAGGTAATTGTGACAAAGTTACAATTTTATTTATTTGTATTAATGTTGAACTTAAAGTTCGATTATTATGCTAAAGAATACGCCCGTAACTTGTTATAAATAGGTTTCATTTATAAGATAATTGGTTAAAGTAAGTTCTTAAATTAGCAGAATTGATTGCTATCTTAAATTGAATAATAAACAGTAATCATATTATTTATGATATCCGAAGTGCAGCGCCCATTTTAGTAATAGTATTGTTACAAAGACGTCGCTGGCAAGACACATAGATTAGGAAGAATGTTTAGTTATTTTTTGTGCATTTTCTTAGTTATTCATGCGCATTTATATGAATGTTCGGGATCAAGTAAGTAATACTTAAGTCATTTTCTCGATAAGTTTATAGTTCCAAAGCCGATCGTCGAATTTCTTATAGAGCAGAGAAATAGCCATAATTTTTTTTTTTTTTGAAAATTGCAAAATTAAGGCTGCTAAGGGTTGCGGCAAGATGAGCTCTGACACCTCATGTACCGATATTTTGATGTCAATTTTATTTATGTAGTCGATGGTATCAGAAGACAATCCAAAAGAGGACCGGAAGTGACCTCAGTATCCCATGATTAGGCAGAATAAAAATAATAATAATTGTGACTTCTTATTTGGCTGTCTTAATGCCAACTTACTCAGTAAAGTCTATTCTATTCGATACGTAGGAAATTTGACGGTGGGTTCTCCGGCTATTACGCTTTGAGTCTTTCTCCTTCTGTACTTTGCTATTTTTAACGTTACAACTGTCCACTCCTGCAAGCTATGATAAGATCGGTATTTTAAATCTTGCAGAAGCTTTAGATTAAAAAATACATTAAGAGAGGCATTTTTTCCCCAGCAGCCCCGTAGACGCTAACATAATAAATGTCTTTTATGCTAACAAAGAAACTTATTTTCGAAAGAGATATACAATCCTACAAATTGAAACTTTTGTAGACTCTCGATCATATTCGGTGACGCTCTTTAATGAAATTATTTGCTCTTGGAGGTATTTTTCTTAAGTAAATTAACAATTTTATTGCAGAGTTGACTATGACTGACATCAGTCCTCAGCCACTCGCGAATTCCACTTATACCGACAAGTTGAGGCACGACTTGCTTCAAGGCTACGACAAATTTGCGAGACCAATGTCGCATCACAATGTGACGTTGGTAGAATTGGGATTATCGGTTTTATTTGTCGACATTGACGCATTTAAGTCGACTTTGATGTTGTCTTCCTGGATACAGATGGTACAGAAAATAATTGATATAAACCAGCGTTAGTGTCTGTTTCCGAAAGTTGAAAAAATTCTGGACTGAGATGAGATCAAAAATGGCGATTTTTCAAGATAAGATGAAACGGCTGCAACGTAATGATAGATGAATTTGGGACCAAGAAAAGATTCTCACAAGGGCTCAGCATGCTTTATCTATATATCTAAACCAGGTCTCCGACAGTTCTGGGCTTTCATGGGAAGACGGAAGTCTGTTAGTGACGAACCGTTATATCTTTTGATAACCAAATACTTACGAAACAATAGTTAGGTTATCGTACTGATCTTTAGAGAGTAAGCTCGAATCCCCCTCTGATATAGGTGTTTTTAATTTTGTTTAATGTAATGTAATTTGATGCAATTACACTTAGACTTATTTGTCAAACGTCTATAATCTAAAATAAAAATACATAATTAAATACATAAAATATAAATGTTCTGTTTCAGACTTGGTACGATGACAAATTACAATGGAACAAGGAAGATTATGGCGGCTTGGATGTTCTTCATGTAGGTTCCCACGAGTTGTGGCAACCGGATATCACTTTATTCAACAGTGCAACGGGAAACGTTTTGGATCGTCCGTCAATAGCTCAAATGTTGGTGTACCCGAATGGTGCAGTACTTTGGGTTCCTCCGGTTCGCCTCAGTTCGTTTTGCACTCTTGACTTCACTTACTGGCCATTTGAAAACCAAATGTGTTCGTTGACGTTTGGTTCGTGGACGTATGATATCAACAAAATTAATTTGTCAATTTCTAGTCCATATAATGAAGTTGAGGTATGGAATAGCATGACCTATATTGTACTTTCTTGTTCGAACTGTCGTTAATTGCAGACTTTTTGAATATTTTGATTTGATGGGTAAACGAATATTTATCTCTCTGTCTGGCTGTTCATACCAGCATCACTCAAGAATGGCTAGACCAATTTTTTTAAAACTTGATCTTTTGTCTTTTTTTCATGAATTATATAGATGAATGACTGGTATGAGAATATGAGTGAATGGGAAGTTACGCATTCGAAAGTAGTCCGTCAGGAATCTTTATATCCCTGCTGTGAGGAGCCATATGTAGATATTACTTTCAACATGACACTCAAAAGAAAATCGCCCATGTTTCAATCCATAGTCGTCACTCCAGCCATCGGTAAGCTTTTGTATCTTTTTTTAGTTTTTTTTTTTTTTAGTATCAGTTAGAATTTTGTGTCGTATAGACGATGTTTGAGCATAATTTTAGAAATTATGTACAGTGTCATTAAATACTAATAAAACAAGCCGTAAGGTGGGTCTACAAAGGTGACCCCTGCAGGTCACGCGACTTAGTGATCAACTAAATACACTTTTTGGAGTCTTTGCGTTTAAACAAAATTTTGTTAACATTTCTTTCGAATCATATTGACGTTAATGCGCTTCGATTGGTACCCTATTAAAATCAATACATTTTTTATTCGCGAGATTTCGTCTAAACTCCACTTTTTGCAGTATTTTTGTTTAAACAAAAAAAAAAAAAAAACGACTGAACGATTTAATAAAAAAAATGTTGGATTATACGAGTCGGTTAACGTAGCCGAAATCAGTTGTAATTCTTGAGATTTTGTACTGTTTGAAAGATATTAGATATTAGAAATTTTCTGGTTTGCCGTTGTTACAATTAAGAACTATTGAAGCGAAATTTTTAACTGTACAATTTTTATTTTTCAGTTATTTTGATTTTGACTCTTATCAGTTTTTGGTTTCCTCCCCAAGCCGGAGAAAAAATAGTTTTAAATGGCTGCACAGCGATAGTTATATGTATTTCGCTGATTTATTTTTCATCTAAAGTTCCACCTCTTAAAGATCATACTCCGCTAATTTGTAAGTATTAAAACTCGAATCTAATGTAGATTTATGATCATCATTCATCATGAGAAAAAAATTAAAAATATGTAGTAGGTATTCATAAAAAAAAAACACTTTAAAATATAACTTTTTAAAATTTGCGCCAAAACATCAAGTCACGTACTGTGACGTCACTGTATCAAAGTCGGTGGCGTCGCTATTTTGGGTGCAAAAAGTAAAAACATTAATGTATTGAATAATCTGTCCATTACTTTTAATATGTAAAAATTGATTCTTGGGAACAATAGACAAAATAATTGTAGTGTATAAAATGGAATAAAAAAATTATACACTACAATTATTTTGTCTATTGTTCCCAAGAATCAATTTTTACATAAAAACATTAATGTTTCTATGGAAGCATATTACACGAACGTATTTGAAATAGGCAGCTCTTTAACAATTTCGATGGAGTGACGTCACTTTTCGATGATTGATGTTTTAAATTACGCTTTTATAAGTAAGTTTTTTCGTAAAAAAGTGACATATTTTAAACAAATCTTTCAGTTTTGTACTTTTCACATCTTTTGCAATTTAAATATTATCATAATACCGTAAGTTATACTTATAAGTTTTCCATTGTTTTTCATCGTAACAATGAAATCGGTTTTTATTAAAACTAGCTCTCACCACTCAATGAATTATTCACATATACCGTGCATTTGTTTCTGTGAGCATTAAATGATGGAATATTTCTTCCAAAGTGCTTTCTTTATGAATGAGAAAAGTGGATTTTATTGCAAGGAATTATAATTCAAAACAATATCTTTTTTTCGCAGTATTTTTCTACAGCAGCAGTTTATATCTTGTATGTTTTTCAATAATAATATCTGTCGTTGTCATATATTTATCAAGAATTCAAAGATCACGACATTTGCCATGGTGCATTAAAAATCAACTGACTGGTTTGCTAGGAATGCTTCTTGGTCTTGAAGGTTTTTTCACTCAGGTGCGTTCAGCCAAAGAACAATAACATATTATACCTTATACTATAAATTCAAAATTTAAGGAGTGAGTCATATACCTACACTTAAACGGCATAGTTTTTTAGCATGCGACGAGTATGCTTTACTTTGGTTGTGTTTCATTGCTTTGCCGCTCCTTTAAGCGAACCAGGGCCGTAGACAGACTGTGTATTCAGGGCAGGTTCAAAAAAATTCTGAGCAGGTTGAAATCCTAATTTTTCCACATTTATATCTGAATATTTCGCAATACTTTCGTTAATTTTGTTTGTAGTAGATATTACAAAAAACTGACCACAATGACATAGTAACTTTTTATTTACCCATTTAGTTTTAAGTTTGAACAAAACACAGTTCCTTTATTTACTATTTACTGTACAACTCAGATTAAAATACACGTACAACTTTCGAAATCCTTAGCAAGCTCAGGATAGCGGCTAGAGCGGACTCAGCATGCTCTGATGTACTCCTGATTACGGTCCTGAAACGAACAGTATTATAACGATGACTCACTCCTACTATTTTGGTACCTTACTTATATTTGTTCTCTGGTTTAGTTTTATGTAGTTTTAAGCACTATTATTATTATTAGTACAATTTAAAATTTCAAAACAAACAGAATTAACAAAAGACCGTAATTAATAGGGGCGGAGAGACAAGGTAAAAAAATTAGATGCATGTAAAGTGTCCCATTACGCAATAATGCGGTAAAGTTAAACACATCTGGTCGCGATGTACCAATTTCATTCTTAATCAGTTTGTCAGTTGTTTTTTTATTGCCTACTATTGTGATTTTTTTTCAAAAGTGAAATGTCCAAAATTTTGAAAACAATGTGAACTGCAGTTATTTTATAGGAGGTACGTGAAAAAATATCACACATATTTCGAGCGTAATGGGATTACGACTCGCGTGACTGTTAAAACTCGCTAGCTCTCGTTTTAAATATAATATCAAACTTGTAGTACTTAATTTAACACATTACAGAATACAAGAGTAGCTAGCGTAATACTTATGGAATTGCATAATAAAGGTAGAGGGATCTAAAAACAAAACAATTTCTTTACTAAAAGTATTTTTTTGGCTGTTATTATAGTTCGGAATTCCTATATTTATTTGGTACACGTTTTAAAGCAGTTGATAATTGAGAACAATTATGCAATTTCAGTAAAAAATGCTGAAGATGATTTTGTTTACAGACGTTAGTAACGCCTCAAACAAATTCCGATCAAACAGCTGCTGTTGTCGCTGAAGATCGAACAGCTGAAGGCAATCAACAAATTTTCACGAAAACTAGCGTCGTGCAACAAGACTGGATTGTTTTCGCGTACGCCATCAATAGAATTTCATTTGTATTCTATAGTTTACTATTTTCTATATTTGCAGTAATGTATTCCATTTAAATATTCATCGTAATATGTACACAAATAAACATAGTTTTCGTTGTTTTTATTTTAAGCGTTTTAATAACTTTTAAGCTAGGAACTGATCTCATAATTCAATTTTAATCCACTTCCGAATATCCAATGACACTACAGTATACAATCTTTTTTTATAAAGATCCTTAGTTATTAAAAAATACGTAGCTATATCCCTCCATTTACACCATTACATTACGTAAAGAAGATTGTTTTAAAAAACTTTTAAAGTAAATAGCTTGGTACAGCGTTTTGGCGTTTTGCGCGATGATGTTCTTTGATATAGGTACAGCGTTTTTCAAATGCTCCCGTCTGAATATGATTCTGTTCGATGCATTGGTAAATCACGCCTAAGTCGATGTCCTTGTTTAATCAGTGTTCGTTCAGTGCTGCGTAAAACCGTAAGAAAATTGGTCCGACAGGACTGAATTTAAAAAAAATACTAAAACACATGCTGCGGATAGCTAAGTTCTTCCTGTACTAATATATTTGCTATAGACGTTAACAATTGGAAATTGTTGGAATGACGAAAATTTAAATATTTTTAATAGAAATATTAATGCACTTTGATAAAATGTTATAATACAATATTGATTGTATTAGCAATCGTTTGTTTTTTAGTAGATGCAACTCACAGTGTAATTGGTTAAAACGAGTTCTTAAATTAGATAACAGATTTTATTGCTGTCTTAAATTGAATAATAAACAGTAATCATATTATTTATGCTTTCCGAAGTGAAGCGCCCATTTTAGCAACAGTATTGTCACAAAGACGTCGCTGGTAAGACATATAGATCAGAAAGGATGTTTAGTTATTTTTTAAGCATCGTTTTAGTTATTTATGCGCATTTATATGAATGCTCGGGATCAAGTAAGTAATGGTATCTTTTTTGATATTCTTTAAAATAACTACACTTTTTGTCGGGAATCTACGGTAAAGTAGTTTTAAAACGATTCATTTTGCAGAACTTACAATAACAGACATTAGTCCTCAGCCATTGTGGAACTCAACTTATACCGACAAGCTGAAGCATGACTTGCTTCAAGGTTACGACAAATTTGCGAGACCAATGTCACATCACAATGCGACATCGGTGAAGCTGGGAGTGGCGCCTATATATGTCGACATTGATGAATTTAAATCAACTATGACGTTGGATTGCTGGTTAAGAATGGTATGGATAATCAAAGAACTAGACCTATGTACTTGCGACTTGGATAAGGTCCTAGTAATTAAATTACTACTACGCCTAGCATAAAAGTACCAAACAAGCTTCGAAATTATCAAAAGTAGTAAAAAGGTACTTAAGTTTTAGTGTCGTAGTATTAATAATATCTTTTTAGATGATTACTCTTCATATTGAAAGTCTTTTTTGTACTTTTGTGCTGATTAAATTAGTATATAATAATTTGTATAAGTATATGTAATAGCTGGTATACGTACACACTTTAGTGTATAATATTTATTTCCCGTACTATTCGTTTTTTTAACATAGTTACTCAGATAGTTAAATTTTATAGATACTTACTTAAAAATCGAAAATAGGTATCGTAGTTCCAATAGCTTTGGTAGTTGATGAAACATAATCTTGAATCTAAAATAGCTATGTGATTCCCAAATTTAGTTTACCTACAGAAAACATTTTTGTAACATTTTGAAAATTCTCGCTATAAAAGCAAGAAAGCTATCGAGGAAATTTTCGTCAGACGAGACAAGACGTAATGCTAACATTGATGTAACCCGTTGATTATAAAGGACATTGCCCGTTTTACTAGGGGACTTGGTTCAATGTTGTCCATAAGTGAATTCTATTTCAATGCGTTTGTAGTCTTGTCTGGTTGTTTGGTCCCGCGGTTTGATTTTCATATTTCGATAATAGTAATATCATAATAACGGAACTATAATTATTATCAATTATATTGTCATCTCTTTTCCTCATTAAATTTAAATTAACACAGGACTTGAGGCAAAAGATAACAATTTTTTACTTGCTTACTTTATTGATCAAAGTTTCGGCTGCAAATTTGCGTCTTCTTCAGGATCTATAATATAGATCCTGAGGAAGGCGCAAATTTGTAGCCAAAACGTTGATCAATAAAGTAAGCAAGTAAAAAATTGTTATCTTTTGCCTCAAGTCCTGTGTTAATAAAAATATAACTATTATATTAATTTAAAAAGTATATATTACAATGCGGTTTCGATATTCGGACATTTGTTTTGCGTACTGGTGTTCAATAATCGAAGTTGCCTGATTATAGAGTACTATGGGTAAAGCCCTTGTAATTGGGCAATAATTTGTGTAGCATAGTATTCAATAATCGGACTTATGAGCAAAAATAAAAAGAAAAAGTTGACATTTTAAGTTTCTCGTCGTTTTTGTGGAATTGAACATGTACACAGTTGCCGTGAGAATAATAAACCAAGTCATCAATATTGATTATAGTTTTAACATCTTTTTACTATCGGAACGGTACCTGCGCTGGCATTCGGCAATGGCCGATTGCACGACGAGACCTCGATTATCGCGACATTACATTTTATAACGTTTCTTTATTATATTAGGTCTGGCAAGATGACAAGTTACAGTGGAATGAAGAAGACTATGGTGGCTTGAACATTCTTCGACTTGGTTACCACGAGCTTTGGCAGCCGGATATCGCTTTATATAATAGCGCAACGGGAAATGTGTTGGATCGCCCGTCAGTTGCTCAAATGCTGGTATACCCGAATGGCGAAGTACTTTGGGTTCCTCCGATTCACTTTAATTCATTTTGCACTCTTGATTTTACTTACTGGCCGTTCGAAAACCAAACTTGCTCGATGATGTTTAGTTCATGGACGTACGATGTCACCAAGATTAATATGGAGCTTTACAACAACGTTGATTCGTTTGATGTACGGTATATTATGATGAAGTGGATCTCTAATCGATTGACGTATGTTACGAGTATCTGTATTGTGCTCTCTTGTTCGATTGTTCGAAATATTTTTTGTGAGTTCTGTCTGCTTATGCCAGTGTAACCTTAGGGCGACTAGAGCGATTTTAATGAAACAAAACAAAATATTAAAAACAGTTACTAAAATTTTTTATAAAAATTATATAATCTATGGTAATGAAATGCCATATATTAAAACAATGAGTGACACAAAAAACCTAAAACAAAGAACAATTATTGCAATAATTTATGGATATAATCCTTAAATATCAATTTTAGATTCTTTGTATCACTCATCCTATTCACAGAATCATATTTTTCAATATATAACATTTCACTAACCAATCGCTTATAATAATTTTGTTCATTATCTAAAATTTTAACAGAATTATAATTAAAATCGAAACAATGATTCAAATAATATTGATTTTATTGTTTTATCATTTATAAAACACCTTGAACATAAATTTAAATCAACAATAAAAAAATATAATATTAATTCAATATTTAGATCATATAATAAATTAAAATTAGGTACTTAATATTTTGGGCAAAGACAAATTAGAAAATTTCGATAAATCAAATATTGTATATAAAATTCCTTGTAAAGATTGCAAAAAGTTTATGTAGGTCAATCAGGAAGAACACTTAGTACTAGAATAAAGGAACATATTAATGATGTTAATAAAAGCAAGGTGACATCTGCTTTATATTCACACACTGTCGATTTGAATCATTGTTTTGATTTTAATTATAATTCTGTTAAAATTTTAGATAATGAACAAAATTATTATAAGCGATTGGTTAGTGAAATGTTATATATTGAAAAATATGATTCTGTGAATAGGATGAGTGATACAAAGAATCTAAAATTGATATTTAAGGATTATATCCATAAATTATTGCAATAATTGTTCTTTGTTTTAGGTTTTTTGTGTCACTCATTGTTTTAATATATGGCATTTCATTACCATAGATTATATAATTTTTATAAAAAATTTTAGTAACTGTTTTTAATATTTTGTTTTGTTTTTATATAAACAATTATAATTTATTTTATATTTAAAAAATTGAAAAGGACCAAAATGGTTGGTCGAAACGTTTTGTAAATAAAAAATTGGTTTGAACAGTAATTGCAAGTGGTTTCGTTTTGTTTAATATTCTATTACTGTTGGTAGAGTCAATATTATTAATATAAATGATACTTTAATATGGAGCTACTTTATTATGTTTCTGAGTTAATTTTTAACTTCAGTATATATACATAGTAGTGTTGATCCAACAGAATGTCACAGTGAAGGAAGGTTTGGTTGATGATCAAGAAATAGGCTTTACCACTATTACGCTACCACTATTTGACCAGCTTAAGGCCCTGAAGATAAAAATAAATTTTTCGAAACGTTGACCACTAGCGTAACATTGGTAAAGCTTATTTCTTGATCCTCAGCCAAACCTTCCTTCACTGTTAATTTTTAACACAAGACATCTTCGTGGTCTCTAAATGTCGACGCTTATCAGTATGGTATTTGCTGTCACGATTATTGACAATCCACAATTATCCACTAAAAGAAAAACGGAAAACAATGTTTCCCAACTATGCAAATTCGAATTTGTGTCAATCGATTATAGACAATACTTTACTAGTTTTTTTGCCCTTTTTTTAAACAACAAATTATTTAGCTGGATGATTGGTATGATATATCAGAATGGAAATTATCGTTTTCGAAAGCGGTTCGTCAGGAAACTGAATATCCCTGCTGTAAAGACCAATATGTAGATATTACTTTTAACGTAACACTCACGAGAAAATCGCCAATGTATCAAGCCATAGTCATCACTCCAGCCATTGGTAAGCTTTTATTTATTTATTCTTTTTCTTTTTTTTTCGTTACCATGGCAATGAAAAACAAATTACAATAGATATACGTTTCTGTATAATTTATAGCTTTATTGGCGGGTTATCCGAAAACCCGGAAAATGTAGATTTCCACTAGTTGCAAATGACATTTTTAAGTATATGATTCAAAACTGAAAAACGTATCAAAAAGATTTTGCATGAGATTCACTTAATTCTGTAGTGTATACTGTAAACAACATAATACAATTGTTTGCTGGACGTCACCATTTAACACAATTATATTTTTTTAGTTATAATGATATTGACACTCATCAGCTTTTGGTTTCCACCTCAAGCCGGAGAAAAAATAATTTTAAATGGCTGCACAGCAATAATTATCTGTATTTCGCTGATATATTTTTCATCTAAAGTCCCTCCTCTTAGAGATCACACTCCGCTCATTCGTAAGTAACAATACCTAATTTACAAGGACAATATTAAAAATAATATTTATGGCATGCACTCTATAAAATAGCATTTTTTCAAGTATGTGTATCTGGTGCGAAATAGTCGATTTCAGGTCGAGGACAACTTTTTCTTTCGCTGAAACGGGCGTACAAAATATTTAAAAAAATGTGGGAACCTGTGGGCCAACCCTGAAACATGTCGCTAAGTGTTAAATACGTAATACTTTACAATAAATTGATACTGTTGTGTTTATTATACATTAAAGAAGGTTATAAAAAAACAACTCGGTTCGTTGCGCCAAACTCTGCTGACAATATAGTGTATTTCCTAATACAGACATTGTGGCTTTGTTATGTTTACTGGTTTTTAGACAAAATAAAAAAAATTAACCCCTTAATAAACCTCTTAAAATAATATTTTTTTCTCACCCTGTAAGTAAATCCGTACCCGCAAATCGGTATGTTCATAAAATTTGCAAGTCCAGTCTTGATGGGCTGATTTTGTTAAAATTTTAGCAGCAAACTTCGATTTTTATTAAATGCTTAAATTTCAATTTTTTAAAGATTCTGAAATTTGTTCGATATTTTTAAACCCAAAAATCTTTTCTAACTCCTAAAAAGACCCCTTCAAACTGTCTGATTGTTTCCAAAATCTAATCAGATATAAGTCTCAATCGGTTGGTTTGTTGTAAAGAAATCGTACGACAAGAAGAGTTTACACACACACACACACATACACGGACGTTCATCCAAAAATAATTATAATAACTTCGTAGGACCCCAAAAGGTCGAGAACTGATGAAAACTTGATTTTAAAAAATCGAACCGAAAACAGTAGCTTTCCGTTTTTTGAAAACTTCTAATAGCGAGAAGAACTGGAAACTAAGCCATGCTCACAAAAACCGTTCTTTATAGGGTATAGGACAAAAAATATAATGTGTACGATTTCGACTCTTCTTCAATCCGTCTTTTATATACAGTCTAGTTTTTTCTTTCAGTATTTTTCTACAGCAGCAGTTTATATCTTGTATGTTTTTCAATAATAATATCTGTCGTTGTCATGTATTTATCACGAATTCAAAGATCGCTACGTTTGCCTTGGTTCATTAAGAGTCATCTGACGGGCACGTTAGGAACGCTGCTTGGTCTTGGCGGCTTTGCCACTCAGGTGCGAAGTTCTATTATTATTAATACGATTTAAAGACCGTGCATACTTGTCCAGCACAGCACGAAACCTGCAACATTCACGGACCAGCAACGCTTAATGCAGGCTCCGTGAGACATTTTTCAGTTTTCAAGTAGTGGACCATCCATAAATTACGTCACACGTTAAGGGGGGGGGGGCGACGAAGAGTGATATCGTGTGACAAGGAGCTGCTGTATTTATTTATTTAGTTCTAGGTGTAAAACTGCAAAATATGTGACGTCACTCCAGGGTGGGCGGGTCTCACAAGGACGGAGAGGGGGTCAAAAATCATGAAATACGTGTGACGTAATTTATGAATGGCCCCTAGTAAGTGTGCTACATAGACGCGCGTAGTTCGATGGAAGAATTTTTTATTTTGACGACGTTGCGTGGAGAAGAGGATCTCAGATAAAATGAAGGTTTTGGGTTCATCCTATATTAATGAAAAATAATTAATGAAGACGACATCCCTAGCACACTAGACAGAAATTGCAGGTGGCTGTTTGACGGGCGTTGCTGGTTGCAGGTGCTGGTTTAATATACGCTTCTCCGTTAAATGACATGAGTACCTTCTCATCAAGCTTTTCTGGATCGTGCTGTACTGGTTGTGCTGATCCTTGCTAGTAAAGTGTGCGTGGTCTTTTAAAATTCCGAAACTCAAACAGATTAAATATAAAGTCTTGGAGAGTGCAAGACTCCAGATAATTAACGGGGGAGCCTAAGGTGAAAGAATTGTTTTAAGAATTCCCAGTATAGCTAGCGAAAAAATTAGAGACTTTGTAATGATTATGAGTAAGTAAATAATATGCTATCTACAAACACGATACCCCCAGCACTCTTCATCTCAAATTCTTTTTCCTCGCCTAAAAACAGTTACAGCTCTCCCGACCCAATTTTTAAAGTCAGAGGTTTGGGTGAACGTCAAATGAAGGACCAAGAATCACATTACAGTTCACACAGTCGATTTTTTTTAAATAAAAGTTTCGGATTTGTGCGAAAGATTACGTATTTTATAATTATTTTTTTTATGTGTAAGTTTTTTCAGAAATGTTCAATTTCTCGCTTATAGAATCTGTAGTGTGATTCTTGGTCCATCATTTGACATTTGCCCAAACCCTTTACCTTTCAAAATAGCACCAGGAGATCTGTCTGTCTGTCTCTCAAAGGATTCTAGCTTACAAACGGAATAAGATAGAAAGTTGACTTTTTCACAGATTTTATTTTTATTAAGTTTTTAACTTCTTGAGAATAGTGAACAATTATAATTATAAATTGTAAAATTTCAGTAAAAAATCGTAAACTTGGTTTTGTTTACAGACATTAGCAACGCCTCAAACAAACCCAGATCAAACAGCTGTTGTTGCTGAAGATCAAACAGTTGAAGGTAATCAACAGATTTTCACGAAAACTAGCGTTGTGCAACAGGACTGGGTTCTTTTTGCATACGCCATCAATAGAATTTCATTTTTATTCTACAGTTTACTGTTTTCTATGTTTGTAATGATTTATTCTATTTAAAATTAGTGCTGTATCTGGGAGTTCCATGGCGAAAAGATGATTTAACAAACGACTTTAAAATGCTTAAGCGCTATCTGGAATTTGCATTTTCAATCATATTAATTTTATTGTGGCACTCGGTGCCCCTTTGATTCGAACGCATCTGACGCGGGCTATTCCCACTAACCTCTAGAGTCTACACTCTAGAGTCTAGATACTGCGCTGCACAAATACGAAAATAAATATAGTTTTTTTTTAACCATTTTTAAAGACCAAAAATACATATTTAGACCACGGTAACTTGTAAACATAATCTTCGTTATTGTTGTACAATTTTGTTATTAAATCAAATAAATTACATCGTCAAACTCGACACGGACGGAGAAAGGGAAAATCGTTTCTGTTGTTGTTCTGAAGGTAAGAGATGCTAAGACTAGTACAACGTTATGGTGTTTTGTTCGATGATTGAAAAATTAGCTGTACAATGTTTTTCAAATTTTTATAACTGAATTTGATTTTGCTTATTGGACTGGGAAATAAATGTGTGATTATGAACATTTTTGCTTTCATAATTTAATCAATATTTGCTCATTCCTAATCAGTGTGTACCTATGTAAAAGTTAGTAAAATGAAACTCATGTATAAAAAATTTTTAATTAAATGCTTTGCAAATTACATCGTGTTTTTTACTTAGATGCGGTTTTTTTTACTACTTACAGTGTGTTTGGAAATGTTTAGTAGTCCATTCTGGCGTTCAAATAATATACAGGATGTATCACAGGCTTGAGAACATAGAAAATTAATGAATGCAACAGTGAAGGCAAACAAAATGAATAGCGCGACAAAGATGGAATTTGATAATGGCTATTTTTAAGCATGAAATGATTTTTACTACAATGTGTTCTTATGTTCTGAATTCTGCACTGATCAACTCAGTTGTTGAGCGTCTATAATTATAGACGTTCAACAACTGTTAGCCATTTTAAATATCTGATTTTAACATAGGGCGATCTATGGGTGTATAATAGGATTGTTAGATTATAATCTACAATCTTCTTCTCAATCCTGTTATACGAGTACTCCCATAAATTGCCCTATGTTAAAATCAGATAAAATGTCTGACATGAAAGTTGTGTCACTGATTTTTTACTTCTTCAGTAAATTGATAAAACTGTAACAATACGGAAGGTAGCGTTATATTTTTCGTATTGTTTTCATACCGACCAATTTTTAGTTCTAGTAATTGGTTAGGTATGAACAATAAGGAAAGTATAAACAATACTCGCCACGATTCTTAAAGGTTCTGAAGTTAGTCACAAACAGCGTCGCAAATGCATATTTTAGAGCCGTCCTGGTTGTTTTGTGGGAAAGGAAGACTCTCACCACCTCCCAGTTACCGGCACAGAACGTGCGCTCGTCGGTGATTGGTTATCGCTGGTTGTCGTGTCACTTGTCGCCTTCCTGCTATAAAGTACAGTTCAGTACGCTATTGTTAAGTTGTTTCTTTGATTGTTAATTGATAAAGATGCCTAATACAGTTTTACATAGACAAGCACGAAAAATAATTTTTTGGATGACTTTATGCAAGGAATTAGATCTTTTGATTAAAGAAAAATTAAAAATAATAATATAGCGTGAGTTTGTAGTTTTTCAACCGACTGTACCTGCGCAAGCCTCCATTTGCATCTAACTGTATAACCTTTTAGAACCATGGCGCGTATTATAAGAATCAGTCAGTATCCTCGGTGAGGGTGGTAGTGAGAAGATGTTAAATTTGTAAAAAAAAGATTGTCTTTTGTTCTGAAGATTTGTCAAAAAGGAATTAGTTAGGTACCCTACCGAAAAAAAAGTGTTAAGATTCCAACATTTAAAAAGAAAGTGAAATAAAA
Source organism: Venustoraphidia nigricollis (assembly GCA_034508555.1). Lineage (NCBI taxonomy): Eukaryota > Metazoa > Arthropoda > Insecta > Raphidioptera > Raphidiidae > Venustoraphidia > Venustoraphidia nigricollis. Next base: position 2,725,578 of record JAVRKA010000049.1, on the reverse strand, counting down.
TTCTTGACATACAACGCGAGATCATATTAGACGCTAAATTATTTTCTGAACACACTGTGTCGATAAGTGGAATAGCTTTCGTGTCTACAAAATGCCAGTTTGGTTCGTCGACCCATGGTCTGCAACGCCCGCGCCGGTGACTAGCGGCCGTCGTCGTTTTGACGCGGTTAATGCCACCGCGTCTCGCTTGTCAGACACTAGACGGTGTGTATTGGCGAGCGTCTATAATTTACAATTTCTGCATGGACGGTGTACTTGTTTGTCAATAACATTTCGATAAGTTAGTATCCAGTTTTATTTATATAAAGCTGTAACGAGACCTCAGTCTTGTGAGTTCGTTTTCTTGCGATTTTTCCGTGATCTTGAGATATTTTGTATGATAACTAAACAAGAAAACTTCTAGTATTTGTGTCTGTACGCATCACTAGTAAACGACTGGGTCGATTTTGTCAGATACGATCAAATTCTGGTTGCACTTCTCACAATTCTGAAAACGTACCTGAAAGTTTTCTCGTTTACAATAACTTTGGCCTAAATTTTAGGTTAGGAACAAGATATCGAGATGCGGTTTTCGCGAGTTTGTTAAGGCATCATTTAGCTACTTTTCCATGAAAAAAACATTATACCAATGCATTTAATTTTTTCGAAAAAATTAACCATTTCTGTCGGAATGTCGCAAAAAACCCTCTAGCGGCGACATATAAAACCAACAAAACTTCAAATATTATAACATTTGTAGCCCAAGAATAACTCTTTTCAACTAGCCCAAGTTTGTTAAAATCGGTTGAGCCGTTTCGAAGATACAGGATGTTGTTTACGGAAACCTTTGAATACCCCCCACCACTTCTTCTTTAGAGATACAGCAAAACTTTTCAAACAAAAAAGGTTCCGATTATCCTCGACTTTAAAGATCAGGTATTTTTTTGTTAGCTTAATATAGCGGAATTCACAGAAACATCACTTTTTTAGATTCAAGATTGCAGTTACGCCCCCTAGCGGCCATTTCAGAAACTTGAAAATATTTTCCAGGTTTTTCTCTTGATCGTTTTAGTAATAAATTTTTTTGCCGCAAGTCTCTACGATGGATAGTTTCCCAGATACAGTATCTCGAATTCTTAGTTGGCCACCCTGTACAAAAAAGGCACTTATTTTTATTTATTATTATTATTACCTGTCTATAATTTATTGTAAACATGTATTTTGTTTTACTTCATATAAAATCTTAATAAACCCAAAAAAATTTCAGAAATACAGACAGCGTATGTTTTATGAATGTTACCCCCCCCCCCCTCACCTAACCAACAGTTTGAATAAAATCCACTGAAAAGGGGTATTGGGGGACAAAAAATGGATCTAGCTAGGTCTTATTTTTGGAAAAATTAATTACTTGAACGAGACTTTGCCTTTCCCTTCACTTTGCCTCCTTTGCCACGACCTGACAAAAATTACACGACTGACATTGAGCGACAGAATTTTGAAGGAAGGTTTCATTAGGATAGCTTGTACTGAATACCAAGAATAGTAAATTCATAATGTTATGTACAGAAAACGTTAAATTCCATTAAATATGTGGCGTTTCAAGACGGCCCGCCCGACAAAGCAAGTTCAAGGCCCAAGCAGCGCCTCATCCCGCGTCAAGACTTCTAGCCGCAGAGCGGCGCCTCCGTCTGACATAGAGCATCTCGCACGCCCGCCACTTTAACTATCGGCTGTCAAAAAAAGTTTTGTAGATCTAAATCTGAAAAACCCTGGTCGCAGTGCCAAAACCCTGCCGACAATATAGTGTATTTGCTTATACAGGCAGTGTAGCTTTATTACGCGAACTTAAGTTGGTTTTTGGGCAAAATTAAAAATTTGACTCCTTAATACACCCCTTAAAATAACATTTTTTTTCTTAACTGCAATATTATTATCAATCTAACGTCTACACCGAATTAAATACACCCTTCAATAAATAAGTCACTATCTATAAATTAGTGTTTTCAAAAAATTTGTAAGTCCGGTCCTGTTGGACCGATTTTATTAAAATTTTAGGGACACTTTTTAATTGCTACTAACGAGTTAAGTGTCAATTTTGAAACGATTCTGAGAATTTTTTCGGTATTTTGGGGCCCAAAAACATTTTTCTACCCCTAAAAACTACCCTTAAAATGACCCGACTACGCCCATTTTAAATAGGCTTCTGGCGGTGATGGATTTCAATACGTGGCCCAAATTTCGTTAAAATCAATTAACTCTTTCGAAAGTTATTGCCCGTACACATATAAATATATATATATATATATATATATATATATATATATATATATATATATATATATATATATATATATATATATATATATATAGATATATATACTATTTTAATGTGTTTACTATTTCAATGTGTGTACTATCTTTATGCTCAATGCAAATTGTTTTTATACTGTTCTGCCTATGTTTTTAATATTTTTCAATTGTTATGACGCTGTTTACGCTATAATTGGCATAATGAATAAAGAAATTTATTATTATTATTATTATATATATATATATATATATATATATATACATATATATATATATAAACATTTTTAAAAATGGTGCCAAAGTGTTTAGGAGGTTATGAAACGTCGAGAAATTTTGGTCCGACCCCTAGGTCCCGCCATCCGACCGACGCCAATAGTGTATGTTGCCATATGGCAAATACACTATAATATACAGTAAGAGAAATATTGTCTGTAGTAACGAACGAGCAACCTCAAATTAATAGAGAAGACACAATTGTAACTATGTGCATTTCACTCACGAGCATTATTTGCTGATCATGCATCTCTTTTTAAGATAATGCTCGGCCGGTGTTGCTACTGAAATCAACGGCCAAAATATGGTCTATGCATGGTTGGGTCAGAGCTTTGGTGCAGACTAAAAATATATTTGAACCTCCTTTGAATAACGCCTGCATTCACTTTAATAACTGAATATTAAATGTCATATAATAATCAAAATGTAAAAAATCTGAAGAGAGCAAAATTTGTTAAAATTGACGGAATTGTATAGGTTTATTATATTTTTTTAGCTGCATTTTAAAATATATGCTATAATTAAATATTTTATAGCGGTCTGATTTGTTGAATATTAATTTTGAAGAAATGTATTATCAGCTAATCTACATTACATTTTTTATAAATCTTTTTGTGCGTGTGTATTATATTCATATCATTGTTTTTTTTAAATATAGTTTTATTTCATTAATTTATATATTACGAATCTTCATAGTAAAAAGAAGAGTAATTATTTAAAAAAAATAACAAATAATTATCGCAGCTCTTTTTTGCGACACTTCAGTGAACAATTGATTGTGTTATTATTGGAACGAAGTTCCTTATCGCGGGTTAGCGAGGGGACCTAGCCGAGAAAAAATGAAACACGTCACGAAAAATGTCACAAAAATGTATACTGGTATACGGTGATACCGGGTGTTTTTAGATTATACCGGGTGTTTTTAGATTATACCGGGTGTTTTTAGATTATGCCGGGTGTTTTTAGATTATATAAAACGCGTTACGAAAAACGTCCTATACGAAAGGGACTTCGTTCCAAACTCGTGTCCCGCGACACGTTCCAAGTTTTTTGTTATTACTATTAGTGCATAATATAAAAAATACATAATTTCAAAAAGTAATTTTCCCTTTTCATTGAACAGTTATGAAGGAATGAAGATTTTTTAAAATAAATTGACATAACAGTACATGTTTGATGTCATAATTACTGTATTAATTTGATTAATTTTTACGTTAAATCATATTATGTAACCATGGAAACAAATACTGTTCAAGATGCATCTCATTATTTATTTATGTTAATAATGAATTATTACTATTGTACTATGGTTTACAGCACAACTGGCTAGTCCGTTTAAAATTGACTTTCAACATAAATTGCATAATTTACTGCTCTTTTTATGTAACTAGTCAATTGTACTGCATTCTTTTCTATTTAAAAATTTACTTTTTGCAGCATTCAAAATCATCATTCACTAATTCAATTTCTAAGATAATACATCGCATCGCATAAAATACATTCTTTAGTTATTTCTTTATTGTGCAATTTACATTATTTTCGTTTTTTCTAAATTATTTTTGTTTAAATAAAAGTTATAAAAATCACCGTATTGTTCTTTCCTGAACAAATACCATATATCATATTTGTTACTAGCCGTCACCCGCGTTACTGGGCGCGTTAACAGAAAATTTTTAATTTAACAGAAAATTTTTATTATAATATTTCAAATGTAAGACGTGGAAATTTTTTTTTTTCTTTTACTCATATATTATAAATATAAATAAATACAATATAGGTATAATAAATATAATATCGTATCGTGAACGATGACATACAACATCGCATATATACATACTGTATTGAGTCTTACGGTCAATACAGTATAATAGTAGTTATATAATTGTTGTCAGGATAACCACATACCATACGTAAACACATATTATTGTCAGGACTTGTCAGGATCCTTGCGATTGCCGAGACGTGAGGTCAGATTCCCAGCGGTCATCAACATGTTCCTGTCATAAAACGCATATGAGTATTCATAGATTCAAGCTACACATCATATCATCATAATTTATAGTTAGTCATTCAACCCTTCTCATCATTCCGTTCTCAAACACAACAATCATACTCATCATTCCATTCTCAAACACAATACAATCATAATCATCATTCCATTCTCAATCACAATACAATCATACTCATCATTCACAACCGTGGTCACTTTAACTATGATGAGTATCCTTTTCAATTCCGGGACAGCCAGTCTCTGTCGGCAGAATTGGGGTCTCTTACAACCTCGAATAATAAGCCTTTTCAATTCCGGGACAGCCAGTCTCTGTCGGCAGAATTGGGATCTCTTACAACCTCGAATAATAACCTTTTCAATTCCGGGACAGCCAGTCTCTGTCGGCAGAATTGTGGTCTCATTTCAACCTATAACGGATAGCCTTTCCAATTCTGGGACAGCCATCCTCTGCCGGCAGAATTGGGGTCTCTTTTCAACCCTAAAAGGTGATTTCTTTCAATCACAAAAAGGTAGTCTCTTTCAACTACAAAATGGGTATCACACAACCCTAATAAGGTGATCTCTTTCAATCACAAAAGGGTAGTTTCTTTCAACTACAAAATGGGTATCATAAACCCCAATAGTACGGCCACGCCATAATCTTCGCCTTTAGTACACGACCTAAAGCGGAACCACGTTCATAGACACACCATAAATATTACTGACTGTATGAAACATTAAGTTGCACTTCGAGGTCATAACACATTTATAGACAACCTGTATAAATAAGCTATTTATAGCGACTGCCTCCAAATCTCAACATCATTTCAAATGAATCTCTAATTATAAATTCTTTAAACTTTTCACATCCCTGACCCTCGAAAGCCACCTGGTATAGAAATCTATCTATAACAGTTGTCTGACCAGCACCAGGCCCTAAACTAAGCAATTCCACTGAAGTACTTTACATTTCAGTCAGTAACCACATTCATACAGCATTCAGTTAGTATTTCATTATTTCCATTACTTATAGCTCTCAAACTATTCAACAGCATTCCAATCAGAATCTCATAAACCTCACATTCATCCAACAATACGTTATTCATCTCTAATCGTTATATCTCATAGGCCCATGGTAAACATATGTCTACACACAAAATATTCTATAAAGTTTCACTCGCAAATACTCTTAAATCTATTATATACTCAGTAGGGTTTTCCTACCTTAATTTCTGGAAATACTGGCACAATATCACAATACAATTTACACAGATTAATTACAATTATTATTGAAATATAACACATTCTGAATAGAATAATATGCAAAGACAAGCACAACTGTTCACTTCCAAATCTCATCAGTAACTGTTAAGCGTCTCCGAGCTGCCCCTTCGTCTTTCTGCCCTTTTCAAGTACGTCGTTACATTTTTAACTAATACTTTATTATTTCTGAGAACTTTATCCATATACGACCCCACGCATTCAGGACAGACCATCCCTGTGTAACGTCTGTCAACGTGTTCTTTATTATCTAACGTTTGCTAATTTTACATCTTAAGTGCTGGGAACAACTATATTTAGGGAAAACATTACTTTTACCAACATCAAAAATAATATTATCTTACATTCGGCCATCCTGCATTGACCTTCGCCCCGAAGGTCGCCCGTTTTCATCCTTAATTAAAACGAAAATGTTGCTCTCCTATTATTCCATATCGTTAATTAATCGAAATATCTACAACTGAACTATGTTACTCATCAAATGGCACTCCTCAAGTCGAAAACATTTTACGTGTCACCGTTTTATGCGTCGTTGCAAATATAATACTATAAATGGGTCAGGCGTAAACTACCCTAAAAGTGCATCTGTTATTCTAAGCCGCAGGGGGTGAATCCTTTTTCTTAAGAGACAGTGCACTGTTTTACATTCGCTTATAATTATTGAGTCAATTCTTAACTTTCGCTATATTTGTGTCAATCGAACTTTAACTCTTTATACTTTTTCGATAACGCGTCACCAAACTTTCTCAAACCTCAAAGATTATGTGATGAAACATATTTTTTTTTTTAACGAATTTCGTTAACTTCAACCTGTTGTTTGTCCACAGTCGCAACCCTTACAGCATGGTTTTTACTTTCCGTGATCACTATTTCATTATCTGTTACAATTTTTCTAATATTGTTCTTGTAAAAAGTTACTAATTTTTATCAAACCTCACAAATTATGTGGCGAAACATAATTTTCCATCAATTTCCGATGGTTTCCGCTAATGCATTACCAATGTTCGTAACAATTAACGCATGACTTTTAATTATCATAATTATTAATCGATTTCTTATTATGATTTTACTAACTCTAACCCTACTAAACGTCATGAAGTCTACTCAAACTCAAAAATTATGTAGTGAAACATAAATTCTCATTACAATCTTACGTCTTCAACCAAATGATTGTCAGCATTTGTAGTAGATCAGACTCAACTTACTGTAAAATACTTGGCGCCACACCCTCTGTTGTGCCTGCGGAAGCTTAAGGCAGGTACTAATTCTTGTGTGAACCTCTTTAACTTTGTTTATAGTTTCCTTTCGTAGACAGGAAGGTCAGAGAACCTTCGCTTTTACAATTATTACTGACCTATTTTACACATCTGGTGCCATTCATTTCTAACTACCATCATAAAAAAACATATAAACGGGTATTTTCATATTTATATTTATTGAATCATAATAAATCGATTGTAATCCAATCGCAATAATAAAAGCAAAACGCAAAAAAAATGTGTTAATGAAGTTGCATATGTACGTGCATACTATAGTTATACATAAAAATACAAAAATTAAACATATAAAAGAAACGCATAATAACCAATTAAGTACTATACTAGACACTAACGATAAACCTGTAGTAAGATGTAAGAAACCTTATTCGAATTAAATATTAAAAAAAATATATACTACGTGAAACATCTAGGAAAATTTCAAATCAGTACGTCTAATCACTCTACATTTCCGTCTTGGGATACTTCGTTGTCAGTATCACTTGACGAACTACTTGGTAGTACGACACCATCGTCGCCATCGTCACTGTTTGTGGAATCGGAGACGCCGCCAGGCGATATCCATGGTTTCATGCGATCGACCGCAAATACCTTTTCGTAGTTTGCTGTTTTGTTTGTTCGTCGCGTCCCCGTCATATCTGTTACGAGGTACCGATCATTAGGTAACACCGCCTTTACTACCATTGGTCCGCTATACGGTGGAACCAATTTACGGCTGGTGCTGGCCGCGTTTTCGTACTTTTCGATCAGCACCAAGTCTCCCACTTTGTATATCTTCGCACTTTTTCTTCGCCTATCGTATCTTTCTTTTTGTTGTCGTTGTTGGGCGGCTAACTGTTCAGCGATTTCGTGTCGAAGTTGAATGAGATCTTCGATCACCTTAGGTATCGCGGCTATTTCATCAATTATTGCGGTGTTGACGTTTCTCCCATCCCTCGGTTTGTAACCGTAGAACAACTCGCTTGGTGTTTTCATAGTCGTTTTTGATACTGTGTTGTTTATGGCGAATTGTACATCCCTTATTTTATCGTCCCATTTGTGTTCTTCGGTGGTCAGTGTCAATATTGCGCTTTTTATCGTTCTGTTCATCCTTTCCACTTGTCCGTTCGCTCTAGGAGTAGCAACCGCGTTTAACACGTGTCTTATATGGTTTTGTTCACAGTATATTTTGAACTTTTTCGATGTAAATGCACTACCCTGATCTGATATCAGCACTTTTGGTTCACCGTATAATCCAAATATGTCATCCAGGAATTTTAACACCCAGTTGGTTTTAGTGGATTTAACAGGTTTCAGGAACACGGACTTAGTAAATGCGTCCACTAACACTATCAAAGTTGTGTTGCCCTTTAAACTTTTCGGGTACGGTCCCACATGGTCTACATGCACCATGTTGAATGGCACTGGCACTTTTTCAATTGGATGCAAGAATCCTTCCTTTTTCCCTGCAGGTTTCTTGTTGTACAGACAAGGTACGCAGGTATTTCTCTACATAAGCCCTCATCCGAGGAAACCAAAAGTGTTCGCAGAGTCGTTGCAGAGTCTTTTCGGTGGCAAAGTGTCCCGCGTCGTCGTGTGCGGCCCTGACCACCCGCTGCCTCATCCCTTTCGGCACTACCCACTGAAGGCCTCGCGCTGTAATTCTATAAATACGGCCATCTCTCAGGGCGTAATTTTTATAAACTTGGCGTTCATCCGCTGTGACGGGTGGTTTCTTCAACATCTCAGATATTTCCTTAATTTTCTCGTCAGTAAGTTGTCCCGATAAGACCCAGTCAGCTGGCTCAATGTGCATGACAGTTTCTTCTATCGGTGTTTCTGTGAACGACGGATTTCGGCTCAAGGCGTCCACATGTCTCATGCGCATTCCCGGTCTGTATTGTACGCTGAAAGTGTATTCTTGCAGCTGTAACCACCATCTGGCGATGCGAGGTAAGATCTTCTTTTTCGTACTCGTTGCCTTCAACGCGTTGCAATCCGTGACAACTGTAAATTCGATGCCCACCAGGTAGACGCGGAATTTCTTTAGACTTTCTACTACCGCTAAAGTTTCCAGCTCATAGGAATGGTACTTTTGTTCCCCGCTTTTCGTTTGCCTGCTGTAGTATGATACGGGATGTAGTTTCCGATCGGCCTGTATTTGTAGTAGTATACCGGCAAGTCCGTGCATACTGGCGTCGGTGTGAACTTCTGTTGTCGCTTCCGGATCATACAGTGCAAGTGTCGGTCTTTGCGCTAGTTGCAACTTTAATTCCTGGAATGCATTTTCTTCGTTGTTCGTCCACTGCCAGGTCGCTTCTTTTTTTGTTAAGGTTGTTAGTGGTTTCGCCAAAATTGCGTAATTTTTGATAAACTGACGAAAATATCCTGTCAAACCTATAAACTGGCGGATGTGATGAACGGATTTCGGTGTCGGGAACTCGTCTATAGCTCTTGTCTTTATCACTCCAGGTTTCACCTTTCTTGACTTATTTCGAACCCCAGATATGTCACTGACGTCATCAGGAATGTACATTTACTCAGATTAAGTGTCAATCCCTCATTTCGTAAAAGTTTAAATATTTTCTCTAAGTTCGCTAAGCCGTCCAGTACATTTTTCGTATGAATCAGTACATCGTCGAGGTAGACTGTTGCTATTTCTTTAGTTGGGGCCAGAACCTTATTCATCAGTCTTTGAAAAACACTTGGCGCGTTCGTTAATCCAAATGGCATTCTATTAAATTCGTATTGTCCTTGAAACGTGACAAACGATGTGAACTTTTTCGAATCTTCGGCTACAGGGATTTGATAGTAACCAGATCTCAAATCTAAGCTTGAAAAATATACGCTACCGTGTAGTCGGTCAAGTTGATCATCAATCCTTGGAAATGGATATCGGTCCTTCACGGTTAGGGAATTCAGCTTTCTGTAATCGATACATAACCTGCTTTCTCCATTTTTCTTCTTTACCAACAGAACCGGTGAAGAATAAGTCGATTCAGATTCCCTAATAATACCGCTGTTTAAAAGTTCATCCACCATGGTTTTTACAAGTAGTTGCTCACTGGCCGCCATTCGGTATGGTCGGTATGTAAACGGTATGTCCTCATTCAGCCGTATATTCATTTCGGCGGATTTTGCACATCCAAGTTCACTTACACTTTGCGCGAAACAGTCCCGATATGTTTGTATAAGATCTTCTAAAGCTGCGCGTTGTTCCGAATTCAGTTCTCCTGTTTTCAAATCCTTTAAAGATAGTTTTGGTAGACTGGTTTGTATTACGTTTAATATGACTTTGCCGGAAATTTCATTTTCGGGGACGCAGGGCCACGCTCTAACCACAATTTGTTTGTTTGTTATGGTTATAGAAGTATCGGCCAAATTAATGATGGGTAGAACTGCGTCGCCACTTTTCCGTAATGTTAGTATGGTTCGTGGTATACAGTATTCGTTACCACTTTGTAGTCTCAAACTAGCTTCGATGTAGATATCGCCTTCATATCCGTCTCTAGTCGTAACCGCCAAATTTGCCATATGGTTGGTTGGTATTACAGTACTATTCTTTGCCCATACTGTAATTTTGCGATTCAGGGTGATGTCCTCGATGCAGTTAACATGTGGCTTCTGTTTTTTGTGGAGTCGCAGAGTCTGGTGGTCCTTTGTAATAATGACGTCAGGTAATTCCGTAAACGGGTGTCCGACTAAAATTGGTATGTTTTGCATCGCATTTGTGACTACGCTTGCCTCTACTGTAGCCGTTACGTCATCAATCTTCAAGTCGAATTTCGTTGTGCCCAATGTATCAGTTGTGTAGTTTCCGTAGCCTCGGATTAAAGTACGTTTAGTTGTATCGTAATTTAACCCAAGTCGTTCTACTTCACTTTTCCTTATTGTCACACACGAACTTCCCAAATCAATATAAACTTTTGTCGATACTCCGTTGACGTAGGCTTCTTTGTAAAACTTAGAATTCGAGTCGGCTTTGTCGTTTTCTAGTCATGCAACAGTAGTTGTATTAGTCGGTTGTGCATTATTTCTAGGACACTCCGTATAATAATGGTCAACAGATGAGCACTTCGTACATTTCTTCACTGCGGGTATCTGGCAGCGCGTGGCAATGTGCCCTTTTTGACCGCATCTGTAGCATCGTATGTCACTTTGTTTAGGTTTGAATTGCGGAAAAGTTTGTTGCGGCATTCTTTTATCATTCGATCTCCGCGCGGAATTTTGTCCATGTTCACGATAACGGGGATTCCAGACAGGAGCTCGCTTCTCTTCCTTGTTTGCCGAATCACGTAACGTCCTCAGGTAACCATATAGTGATTCTGGATTTTTGTGGTTCCCTGCTCTCGCGCCCGATTGCGTATGTACGTCCGCTATTCCGCCTATCACACAAGACACGGCGTTTTCTCCCTTAATGTTGCAGGCGTTGATCAGTACCATCTTTTCAAAATAATACTTGGTGTAAGTTTCGTCCGATAATTTCCTCCGCCTCATCATTATTTCGAGGCTTTCGTAGTAGTCCCGTTTTGCCGGGAAGGCCCTTCGTAGTTCTTTCTTCCATTGATGCCAGCTTGACATCATACTAGGTAGTCCACGATACCAGGTTTCAGCGAAGCCTTTCAATTTTCCCAAGGCGTAGTAAATTGTATCGTTCTCCGTCCAATGGAAAACTTTGCGCATCTCGTCAATCTTCTTGCACCATGTTTCGACATTTTGCAGCTTGTCATCTGGATCGAGTATTGGCACCGCGTCACCTCTGTATCTCGATGGGCGAACACTTTGATGGTAACGGTGTCTTTTTGCGGTACGCTTGCGTTCGCATGCTGAATCCGATCCAGACCCGGATGTAGATGAACGGGTTGAAATGGTAGTAGCGACTGAGCTAGCCGAGGATGAAGACGAATCCCGTCTCATTTTCTTTGCGGTCTTTGCGGTTTTTGCACGACGTCGCGAATCCATAGTGTAAAGTTTACTGTGTACGAGCCGATGTTTCAAACCTGTTATATACCCTTGATTGAGCAGCTCTTCAAAAGCAAACACTTAAAAGATGAACATGTGGAGTTATAATTGCGACATGCTGAGAGATTTGTTCGTTTCGACCCTTGAGAACCCATTAGCGATATTATGTGTGGCCAGGCATCCTTCTCGACCAGCCAAAATCTTATCAAAGTACGTCGCCAACATTCCTACATCTTATTTCGTGGAACCCATGCACAAACTATAGTTTATCTCCCTAAAAATCCGACACAGTGACGTAGAGTTGAATTTTAAATATTTCATAATAATTATTTTATACGTGGTGTTAATGTATAGGTTGAACTCAATACTATGGTGGTGTTCTTCTCATGTTGATTATCTTGACTCGTTATTTTCTTGTTTTAATTTACGAATTTCATACAACACTGACTAACTGAATAATTGATCACCCACACGTACTTACACCCATATATATTTGCACTCCCTATTTCATAGCACACTCACTAACACTCGCCAACAATTAATAACACTCACTAACGAGTAATAACACTAGGTAATCATAATTAACACTCACTAACGATCACCAACACCCACTAACACTCGGTATCAATCACTAAAACTCACTTAATACTTCATCACTTTAAATTTAGCATTTTACATTATATTGCCCTTTGCTGTCTATTCCAAAAATAATATCAGGATTGCATTGTGAACTTTCATTCTACAAGCTGTCACTTTCTTTCCTAGTCATTGTGTAGTACTAAATACTGATATACATTTTTCAGACTTGATCTGAAATCTTCCTTAACGAATTGTATATTGTCGCATTTCTAAGACTCTAGCACCGCGAAGTGGATTTAACTTTATATACTTCCTGTATTAAATTTAATTCTACAAACTATTACCTTCCTATTCATGGTGCCACATTAAATACTGTTATAAATATTTCGGGATCGAACCGAAATAATTGCTATCAAACAAATTGTATCAAATCGTATCAATTTTTATTCTGTAAACTGTTACATCTCTTATCATGATGCAACATTAAATTCTGATAAAAATATTCCAGACTCGAACTGGAATAATTGTATTTCTGACTTAAGCACTGTAACGTGAAAACAACTTTAACTTTTATCTATTCCCTTTGCTTCAAATTTTTCAGAACTTGCATTGCGAGACTTCAACTATCAACTCATAAACCGAACATTTGACTGTTCGTATGTACGGCTTTATATAATTACTCATTCCAAATATTTCATCGTATCAAACGATTTAAGAAATAAAACATCGCGTATGACGTCCGATGATTCTTCCAAAAGCATTCAATCGCATTACAATCTAACCACTCAAGTAACCGTAACTGATACTAAAAATCCATAAACTTCAATAAACGTCACAACTCCCATTGCTACACAAAGCTGCAAATGCATAATCGATAACCAATCTAATTATTTATCAAATCTCATTACTGCTCCATATGATCGCTTTCCATCTTAATATTCCAGCAAAACAACCATTAACTTGTATCATTCAAAATTATGTCCCCATATTAATTACGTAAACAAACTTAATTTTTGTTGTACAACTGTAAAACTTAATTCTCAGTATTCAAACTCCTTGAAAATTAAATAGTCGATATTGCAAACCAACATGTGTTAAATATCTATGAAGGGTAAGTCAAAAAAAAAAAACCTTTACATGTTCTTTTCATTTCAAGTGCTGTCATAAATTTTCAAATCTGTGTAAAATTGTGCATATTATCTCTGTGTGCATTTAAAAACATTTCAAAAACAAAATATCAAATAACCTTTTTAGCCATTTCCAACACATGTGAAAAAATGCTCTCCAGACATTACATAATTCGAACTTACACGTCTTGACCTGACCATCACGTCTGACAAATTATATCTAATATTCAAACTCACAAAAGTTAGGGCTGTGTTAAACCACAAATTCAAAATAGAACAATTATACAACACCACAACTGATTAAAGTTATAATTGTTACAATTATTATTATGCATTTTGGAAACACATCACGAGGGGTGTGTTCCATCCCACTTCTGATATTGTAAGACGTGGAAATTTTTTTTTTCTTTTACTCATATATTATAAATATAAATAAATACAATATATAATAAATATAATATCGTATCGTGAACGATGACATACAACATCGCATATATACATACTGTATTGAGTCTTACGGTCAATACAGTATAATAGTAGTTATATAATTGTTGTCAGGATAACCACATACCATACATAAACACATATTATTGTCAGGACTTGTCAGGATCCTTGCGATTGCCGAGACGTGAGGTCAGATTCCCAGCGGTCATCAACATGTTCCTGTCATAAAACGCATATGAGTATTCATAGATTCAAGCTACACATCATATCATCATAATTTATAGTTAGTCATTCAACCCTTCTCATCATTCCGTTCTCAAACACAACAATCATACTCATCATTCCATTCTCAAACACAATACAATCATAATCATCATTCCATTCTCAATCACAATACAATCATACTCATCATTCACAACCGTGGTCACTTTAACTATGATGAGTATCCTTTTCAATTCCGGGACAGCCAGTCTCTGTCGGCAGAATTGGGGTCTCTTACAACCTCGAATAATAAGCCTTTTCAATTCCGGGACAGCCAGTCTCTGTCGGCAGAATTGGGATCTCTTACAACCTCGAATAATAACCTTTTCAATTCCGGGACAGCCAGTCTCTGTCGGCAGAATTGTGGTCTCATTTCAACCTATAACGGATAGCCTTTCCAATTCTGGGACAGCCATCCTCTGCCGGCAGAATTGGGGTCTCTTTTCAACCCTAAAAGGTGATTTCTTTCAATCACAAAAAGGTAGTCTCTTTCAACTACAAAATGGGTATCACACAACCCTAATAAGGTGATCTCTTTCAATCACAAAAGGGTAGTTTCTTTCAACTACAAAATGGGTATCATAAACCCCAATAGTACGGCCACGCCATAATCTTCGCCTTTAGTACACGACCTAAAGCGGAACCACGTTCATAGACACACCATAAATATTACTGACTGTATGAAACATTAAGTTGCACTTCGAGGTCATAACACATTTATAGACAACCTGTATAAATAAGCTATTTATAGCGACTGCCTCCAAATCTCAACATCATTTCAAATGAATCTCTAATTATAAATTCTTTAAACTTTTCACATCCCTGACCCTCGAAAGCCACCTGGTATAGAAATCTATCTATAACAGTTGTCTGACCAGCACCAGGCCCTAAACTAAGCAATTCCACTGAAGTACTTTACATTTCAGTCAGTAACCACATTCATACAGCATTCAGTTAGTATTTCATTATTTCCATTACTTATAGCTCTCAAACTATTCAACAGTATTCCAATCAGAATCTCATAAACCTCACATTCATCCAACAATACGTTATTCATCTCTAATCGTTATATCTCATAGGCCCATGGTAAACATATGTCTACACACAAAATATTCTATAAAGTTTCACTCGCAAATACTCTTAAATCTATTATATACTCAGTAGGGTTTTCCTACCTTAATTTCTGGAAATGCCGGCACAATATCATAATACAATTTACACAGATTAATTACAATTATTATTGAAATATAACACATTCTGAATAGAATAATATGCAAAGACAAGCACAACTGTTCACTTCCAAATCTCATCAGTAACTGTTAAGCGTCTCCGAACTGCCCCTTCGTCTTTCTGCCCTTTTCAAGTACGTCGTTACATTTTTAACTAATACTTTATTATTTCTGAGAACTTTATCCATATACGACCCCACGCATTCAGGACAGACCATCCCTGTGTAACGTCTGTCAACGTGTTCTTTATTATCTAACGTTTGCTAATTTTACATCTTAAGTGCTGGGAACAACTATATTTAGGGAAAACATTACTTTTACCAACATCAAAAATAATATTATCTTACACAAATGTCAATATTTATGAAAGTTGGAAAGATCCTGTCGCCCAATTAGCTGGAATTTTTTAAAATAACTTTTAACAAACACCGTAGGGGTAAGCCACATCTCAATAGATTGGAAACAGCGGGAAGTTCCAGGGATAGCCTGCAGGGTCAACCATTTTTCAGATTTTTTATATAAAACTGTAAAAAAACGTTCGTGAATAATATAGAAAACTTGGGTCACAGTGCCAAACCTTGCCGACTAATGTATTTGTTAATACAGGCCGTTGTGACTTTATTATAAGAATTTGATTGTTTTTGGACAAAATAGAAGTTAAATTCCTTAATTCATCCCTTTAAATAATAATAATTTGCTTAATTCCAATATTATTATCAATTCAAGAAATATTGAGGATTTTTATTTTTAAATGTTTTGGTAACCAATAATTTGACAAATAAATAGCAAATGTTTAGGCGGTTATCGTGGTAACGAAATGGAAATCAAGACGAGACAATTTAATGATTACAACATTGATATAATATAATTCACTAATGTGAAGTTTTTGTCAATTTAATAGTTTATTATAAGGTAAAATGAAACAAGATATATTATATTAAACAATGATTATTAGAAAAACATAAAAATCAAACGTTTCAAGTATTTAATTTTCATATAACTGTCACTTTGCGATTTGAAAGTGATGGAGTCCAAACACAATGGGTGCGGCAAGGACAAGTGATATGAAACCACTCGTGAAACGATTTTTTGTTTTCAAGTTGTCAACCCTGGGTTCTATTTGTACTTTAAACGATTTTTAAATTCACAATTGCTATAGAAACATCGTTAAACAAAAAAACTGTCAGAAAATTATTATATCATAATATAAGACGTGTAATAATAATAATAATTTATTTATACAGGAAAATGTCTGGAAAAAGAAATTATTTAACCCGGAAAGAAAAACTGGCAGTGGTTGATTGTTGCGACGAGTGAAGAAAAAATAAATACTCTGAAATACATGTGATCAGAAACGACGTTAAAATATTTCCTGTATGCTTGAATTCTATTTAAAAAAGAAAATAGAATAAATCAATATTTTGACTAAAGTATTATTTTTGTAGATAAATGTAAGGCAAGCATCTATATATAATTAAAAAAAAACAGAAAATTTGGCGAAACTTGAAACCCTAGTTTACCAACAATAATTGAAATATTATATTTCAGTCAGTTTTTCTTTATGATAAAATAAATATTTTCTTTTATTAATTTGTGATGATTTATTACGATTTTAGGTTAATATTTATGATTAAGGAATTGTTGATATATGATTTTCAAAATTTCCAATAAAAAATTTAAACGGATTTTAAAATAAGTGATACTATTTATCTTTTAAAATGTTTTTATGAATGTTAAATGATTTTCCTATAAAAAAAATTGTTATATATATATCGTATATTTAACTGTGGAAAAAATGTTCAAGTGTCAGTTTTTGGCACAAATATTTTTATATTTCGTAGTCTACGGGTGCGACTTCCGGTTATAAGTTGTTATCGCGACTTATAAACTATGGAGTTCGAGTAGTTTATGTGTAGGAATAAGTGTCGCTATGGTACACCATAGATCAAATAATTACAAAGATCAACAAGCTTATGGAGCTATCCATACCCAGTAGAGCTCTATAGATATAGGTATTCTCATCCGCCATATTGTGTCCTTGCTTGTCACGCGTAGTACGACAACATATGACTAAAGTTAACAGATAAATTATATTTCATAAAAGAAAAATGATTTGAATGTTTGTCAAGATTTTTTAAAGGTCCTGCTGTTGTTTGTACGCGTTTACCCGTACGCAAAAGTGCTTTAAAGTGGGAATATCAATGTGACAACTGTACAGAAGTTGACAGAAAAAATTGCGGTAATTATTTATTTTTCATCACTGTACTATGCAGAATAGAAGAATTATTTGTTAATTGTAATGACTATTGTTTTTTTTGCGGGCTATTAAAAAAAATGCGGAAATGTCAGAAAAGAAATCTGCCTTTGGCAACGACACTACAATTTTATCAGCTGAAATACGAAACAAATTAAATAAAAAATATTGGATACAAGTTGATTTAATTATTATAAAAAAAAGATATACATTAAATAAAATACATTTTGGAGAAGCATTTCAATTTTTTTTTTCTTTGCTGACGCCGTTCTATAAACTATTTTGCGAAATTTGCTATTTTCAATGAAGTTTTTCAAACAGAACGGACGTTAAAAAAATGCCGGATAATTCTCCCTTTCACATTGTAACATTCCGGAAAAAATATATCAATATTGTCCACTAAACATTTTCCCAATTCGAATTTTCCCTGTCTCCGCACTTACAACCGCTTTTTTTCTTTTTGAGAATACAGTTAAACATATTTTTCTTACAGACACATTTTGAAGAATCACAATTTGAAAATCGTCGACAGGATGGATGGAAGAAATTAAAACGGAAATTCTAATTGGGAAAATGTTTAGTGGACAATATTGATATATTTTTTCCGGAATGTTACAACGTGAAAGGGACAATTATCCGGCATTTTTTTAACGTCCGTTCTTACTGTTTGAAAAACTTCATTGAAAATAGCAATTTTCGCAAAATAGTTTATAGAACGGCGTCAGCAAAGAAAAAAAAATTGAAATGCTTCTCCAAAATGTATTTTATTTAATGTATATCTTTTTTTTATAATAAATAATTCAACTTGTATCCAATATTTTTTATTTAATTTGTTTCGTATTTCAGCTGATAAAATTGTAATGTCGTTGCCAAAGGCAGATTTCTTTTCTGACATTTCCGCATTTTTTTTTAATAGCCCGCAAAAAAAAACAATAGTCATTACAATTAACAAATAATTCTTCTATTCTGCATAGTACAGTGATGAAAAATAAATAATTACCGCAATTTTTTCTGTCAACTTCTGTACAGTTGTCACATTGATATTCCCACTTTAAAGCACTTTTGCGTACGGGTAAACGCGTACAAACAACAGCAGGACCTTTAAAAAATCTTGACAAACATTCAAATCATTTTTCTTTTATGAAATATAATTTATCTGTTAACTTTAGTCATATGTTGTCGTAATACGCGTGATAAGCAAGGACACAATATGGCGGATGAGAATACTCACATCTATAGTGCCTTAATACCCAGTAAATGTATTCACCACTGGGGGTTCACCCTTTGGTGAATACCTGAACTAAGCTGTTGAATCGCGACCAACCCATAGACTTAGAAAATTTTCAAGTGGTTTTAAGTGTACTATAGCGACACTCTCATTCCTACACGATAACTAAATTGTTATTACTCCATAGTTTTTAAACCACGATGACAATTTAATAACCGGATGTCACATCCGTAGACTACTAGAAATAAAACAATGTGTGTTAAAAACAGCCTTCAAAATATTTTTTTTCAGATTGTAATACCTATATACGATATATGTATATGTAAGAAATTTTTATAGTGAAATCATTTGACATTGATTTAAACATTTTGAAAAAAAAATTCTTTCACTTTTTTTAAAATGCGTTCATATTTTTAATAAAAATTTTGAAAATTGATCATAAATATTAACATAAAGTCGTAATAAATTAGCACAAATTAATAAGAGAAAAGTATGTAAAAATATAAATTTACATTAACAAAATGAAACACTGACAGTTTTAAATAAAATATTATAATTATTGTTTATTGCCTATTGGTAATAACAAAAGTTTTAAGTCTTTCCCAATCATCTGCTTTTTAAAATTATATATTAAATGCTTGCCTTACACTTATTTACAAAAATAATGCTTTAGTCAAAATATAGAAATAAATTTGTATATCTACATTCTATAAACATTATTTTTGAAATATAATTCAAGCATACAGGAAATATTTTAGCGTCTTTTCTGATGACATGTATTTCTGTGTCGCAACAGTCGACCACTGCCAGTTTTTCTTTCCGAATTAAATAATTTCTTTTTCCAGACATTTTCTTATTACCCGTCTTATATTACGACAATATAATAATTTTCTGACACAGTACTTTTGTTTTCCGATGTTTCTATAGCGATTGTGAACTTAAAAATCTTTTAAAGTGCAAATAGATTCCAGGGTTGACAACTTGAAAACAAAAAATTGTTTCACGAGTGGTTTCATATCACTTGTCCTTGTCGCACCCACTGTGTTTGGACTCCCTTTCTTTCAAATCGTAAAGTGACAGTTATAAAAAAATTAAATATTTGAAACATTTCATTTCTATTTTTTTCATAAATTTTTGTTTGATATATATCTTGTTTTATTTTATTTTCACATGAAATAAAAATTAAATTGTTTTAAAAATAACTAAATTTGTACCTGCTGCTAACTTAACAATAAAAAAATTGTTCGTTTACGTTGTTACATAGCAATAAATGCGACAAAATTTTATCAAATACAAGAAAAATGATTTATATTTCTAAATTTGTGGTCGTTTACTTTTTCCAATTTGATTTTAATTAAATAACCTTGGTAACGCTTTTTTTTTGTTTCCATATGATTGATATAGAGAAAGAACGATCAGTATTTAATTTCTAAAATATTATCAGCCATTTTGTGTAATTAGTTGAACGTAAAAATAAAATATTTTTGTTATACTGAAGTTTGGAACAGAGACGACTGTTATAGGCAGTAGATCATCTATTGATATAGGTGCTAATTAAAAACAAACTATTAAATTGACACAAGTGTTGCCACATTAGTGAATAACCGCTTAAACTTTGCTATTTATTTTTCAAATTGCAGGTTATCAAAACATCGTCACGTATTATAACCTACGATCTATTTTAAAATAAACGCATTATTTATATTGCTGCCAGTAATGTCACTGCGTAACCACATTAATGAAAAAGAATATATTTCAACTAAATAGTCATGGAGACGATTATTTTCATTTGAATTTTTAAAAATTAAATACTATAAAGAAATCGTGCTCAATTCTTCAAAAAAAATTGTACCAGCCAAATTATTCCTTATGTAGACGTATTATCACTATGGAATTGATCGTTCTGTGGTTATCAGAGTCAACTGTTCTGTAAAATTACCTCTATAACCTAACCATTACGCCTAATACATATATTAATAGATGACCTACTGTCTAAAACAACCAATCTCTACTCCAAACTTCAGTATAACAAAAATATTTAATTTTTACGTTCAACGGATAACACAAAATGGCTGATAATAATTTAGAAATTAAATACTGATACTTTTTTCTCTATATCAATCATATGGAAACATAAAAAGCGTTACCAGGGTTATTCAATTAAAATCAAATTTGAAAAAGTAAACAAATATTTATTAATTTCGAAATCTATAATTTTTTCTGGAATTTGGTAAAATTTCGTCGTATTTATTGCTGTCTAACCATGTCAACGAAAAATATTGTTCTAATGTTAAAATAAATAGAAAAAAATTAGAAATACAAATAAATTTTATGAAAGCTAAAATAACACAACTGAAGAAAAGATTGAATTATTCAAAATGTGGTTTAATAAAAATGGATTTAAACGGTGAAAAAAATATGACCAATGTCCAAATATAATGATAATCACATTACACCTCTCACTGTTATGTCAAAGTATTTAACAAAAAATTTCATTTCTTCATAACTGTTCAATGGAAGGGGAAAAGTCCTTTTTTAAATTATGTATTTTTTATATTATCCACTAATAGTAATAACATTAATAACGCAATGAATTGTTCGCTGAAGTGACGCAAAAAAGATCTTCTTTTTACTGTGAAGTTTCGTAATATATAATTCAATATTTTGAAATAAAACTATATATTTTTAAAAATACAATGATACGAATATAATACACACGCACAAAAAGATTTATAAAAAATGTGTAATGTCGATTAGCTGATAATTCATTTCTTTAAAATTAATATTCAACAAATCAGACAGCTACAAAATATTTAATTATAGCACATATTTTAAAATGCAGCTAAAAAAATATAATAAACCAATACAATTCCGTCAATTTTAACAAATTTTGCTCTCTTCAGATTTTTTACATTTTGAATATTACATGACATTTAATATTCAGTTATTAAAGTGAATGCAGGCGTTGTTCAAAGGAGGTTCAAATATATTTTTAGTCTGCACCAAAGCTCTGACCCAACCATGCATAGATCATATTTTGGCCGTTGATTTCAGTAGCAGCACAGGCCGAGCATTATCTTAAAAAGAGATGCATGATCGGCAAATAATGCTCGTGAGTGAAATGCACATAGTTACAATTGTGTCTTCTCTATTAATTTGACGTTGCTCGTTCGTTACTACAGACAATATTTCTCTTACTGTATATTACATACTCACTGGGTACACTTAATTTTTTTCTATATCTATGAGCTGGCCGCGAATCCAACGCTTAGTTCATGTGCCCGTTTAGTGGTGTCGCCCTTTAAAGACCTCTAAGAACGGGCACATTTCTTGACTTGGATACCTCCATAATTTTGTGAATCTTGGTAATTATTTCATCTATGATCTGAACTAATGTGTATTCTATATGCATCTGTTTAATTAAAGTCAAACGCAGGGACATCAAATTAATGATTATAACAACCATCTAGCTAACTCTATGTGTCCAAAAAAATAATTACACAATATACATTCTTCGATTACAGACAGCATATTATATGCGATTAAATTTCAGAAACATAAAGTCAAAGATTTCAAGAGTATCGAAATGAAACAAAACTAGGACAGAAAAAAGTAGATATGCATTTCCACAGACAACCTTAAATTACGAAAACAGATCTCATTATAATTAACAGGTTTAATTGTATAAGCATATTATGGTTTCAAACAAATGAATTAGGACTGCGTTATTTTAACCATATTAATTTTCTGGGTTGTTAAAATTAAATTATGCATAATATTTAGATAATATTTGTATTTTTGGTCACGTGAAGCTTCTTAGATATAGCGAGATCCGATTCCGTTATATTATTTATTTCAGATTTCTACTTATTTATTAAGAGCTCTGTGGAGACCGGTGTCAAGGATAGTTATATAAGAGTATGATGTAATATTATTTTATACATTTCTATTGAATAAATAGTTAATTATTATTAGACCGTGATCGAGTGCGTTTCATTAAAATCGTAAGGTACCACAAATTGGCGACGAGGATTATTTCGAACCTCTCAAACAGTATCAAAGGTAAGAAGAAATAGTTACTATAATAAATAATTAACAGAAAAATATTCACTTATTTTTCATAATTGTTGTTGCATTGTCAAATGTACAGTATATACCGATACTCCAAAGGGATATCGAGGAACGGCTGGGAGCCAGAAATAAAAGAGTAGGCAGTGACCTATCGAATACCGATACTCCAAAGGGATATCGAGGAACGGCTGGGAGCCAGAAATAAAAGAGTAGGCAGTGACCTATCGAATACCGATACTCCAAAGGGATATCGAGGAGAGGCTGGGAGCCAGAAATAAAAGAGTAGGCTGTGACCTATCGAATACCGATACTCCAAAGGGATATCGAATAACGGCTGGGAGCCAGTAATAAAAGAGTAGGCTGTGACCTATCGAATACCGATACTCCAAAGGGATATCGAGGAACGGCTGGGAGCCAGAAATAAAAGAGTAGGCTGTGACCTATCGAATACCGATATCCTATGTCTATAGGTATCGAGTAATGGCTGGGAGCCACAAATAACAAAAACAAAATACATATATGTTATACGTCATATCACATATGCACGTCCCCAATTAATTACAAATATGTTTTAAAATACAATCACGGCAGTGATTTCATTAAGCCTAAATAAACCTAAAATATAACACAGCGATTACATAATTGTATAGCATGATATACATTAACGTATCTTTTTGCTTGTTTGTTTTTTTTTTAACGTGAACATTAAATTAAATCACATAATAACTTTGAACATTGCTAGTACTGCCTTTAAATATCTTATTTGTTAACATACAACAAAAAAAAAAGAAAAAAAGGAGGAATGGTATCAGATGCTTACTACGTAACGTCAACGTTAATATGGCACTGATTAGATGAGATTGGGAATAATGCCTTGCACCTTTAAAACAATGGATACCTCGGATGTCTTAAAGAAAAGGAGCCTAGCCGGTGCATAGTTACGCAAAGTAATCTATAATTTACTTGAAGCAATATGTTCATTTAATGATGAAGAAAAGAACGGTATTTCCAAAACGCTTATATCGACAAGTTGTCTGAATAGTTCTCCCCTAAACAGAATTTCGCTGTTTAGGCCTTCATGAACTTAAATCATCAATCAGAATTAATTCACCGGATTTTTCATACGGAATGCAGCTTAGCGCCTGCACTAAAAGTCGGAAACGTTATTGTGAGATTGTCCAATCCTATAGATCCTTACGTAAAGATAGTAAAACAACCTCTGAGAAGAGTTCCAGTATCTGTAGAATCACAAGTCGAAAAAAAATTGATTAAAGCATTGTCAATACGAAACATTAAAATTCTTAGCATTTTGTTTCAGCACTGTCTCAAATTCAATTAACATTTTGAGTTAAATAAACAAATAAATAGAGTGACTCTGAGTTCTAGTATTTAATTACTAATAACTGATATAATACGCACTGACTCAGTGAAACATACATTTAGTATAGAAATTAACAGTTAATATGGAACGAAAAAAAAAGTACTTAATATTCTAATTCAGTTAACAGGGTTGATAATATTATTTTTGTACACAGGAGTCTCTACAACAGATCTGTGACCCTAATATTAGTTATCGAAATACCTCTCATGTCCTTATCTGTAAAGCCAAATTTTCTATTCTAAATTGTAAGTATATAACGACATTAAAAATAAATATTTATTTTTGTTGAAATATTTAATTGCAATTGGTATTTTTCGAACAGTATTATTTTTGTACTATGTATTTTTGATCATGCAATATTATGAAATTACGCAACATCTAGATATTATAAAAGTCGATGCAAAGAAAAAAATAGTTTTTGTTCAATTCTTGTCAAGTATTTTAAGTATTCTTTTTAATAAATATAAAAAAAAAAGAAATAAATCAGAAATAAGTGGTTCTTTATTAACAGAACAGTAAACATCTGTAGAAGATTTAAATGTTATTTTTATCAAATTAATTATATCATTCAATTAAGATACTTATGAACATAGCTCGCGATCAATTCTAGAACTACCTCTTGTTTCCTCTACCTAATAAAAACAGACAAAAATATACATATTTTTTCCTTTTAGAGCGGAACTGTCTGCTATGGGTCCAGTGCTACTCAGAGTTAATTGAATTGTCATACCTCCGTCTGTAACAAAACGTGTTATACGTAATGATTACAGTTAATAAGTCGCGTTCAAGATCCTATTTTACGTGGCGTTCTAGATTGCGTGTTGTCGCCCATACACAAACCCTAGGCTGCAAGTAATTTGATTTGAAAAATAGAACAAATACTATATATGAGTATCACTAACAAAAAGAATACTATCACATTTGATTACAAAATAAATAACATACTTCTTAATCGTGTCTTAAAAAAATAAAAGACCTTGGTGTTACTTTCGGCGCTGATCTATCTTTTAACTTGCATATTGAAAATATAATTAAATCTACATATTCTATGTTAGGATTTATATTTAGGAGTTGTCAATACTTTACAAATCCCAATACCCTAATAATAGACTTTTCAATATGTACGGCAGATCTAAGATAGAATATGCCAGCCTGATTTGGGATCCCCATTACAATGTCACCATACACAATATTGAACGTGTACAGAGTAAGTTTCTTAGATTTTTAACATTTAAAATGACTGGTATTTATCCTAAATATACGAGTTATAATGACCTGCTACAAATTCACACTTGTACATCGCTTAAAGGTCGCAGAAATTTTGCTCTCTGTCTATTCTTATTCAAATTATTACATAATCAAATTGGTAACCAAGATTTTCTTAACATATTGTCTTTCCATATCCCTAAATTTAATAGCCGGAAGCACCAATCGTTTTATTTACCTGCACCGAGAACGTATCAGTTCACAAATTCACCTGTTTATAGAATGTGTAAATTTATAAATGAAAATTGCAGTAATACTGACATTTTTAACTGCACATACAGTGAATTTAGAAACGTATCAGAAATTTAGCAACACATTTTCTATAATTGGGCTATGCCTGTAGAAACTTATTTGAATAAATAAATAAATATTACCAAGTGTTCTCAATTACTACATACAAATGAAGTTAACGTCAAAAAGTAGATCAACAAATAAATTAAAATTCTATTTATTTATAACAAATGAATAAAGATTGTATTCACATATTCAGGTTATAATTTGATTTACTGTTTCATGCATGTTTGGATTGAAAAAAAATAATAATACAATTTAATTTGTTAAATCGTTACAAGAAAATCATGAGGTAACGAGACTCAACATTCGTTACTAGTATAATATGAATTTTACAAATGTTTTTAACAACAAAGCCCCTTTTATAGGATGCCTACAATAACTTATTTAAATTTTAAAGATAGAAAAAAAAATATATTAAGACGTAAATAGGACTTTTACATTGTACTAATAGAACTTAATATAACCTACTATCACTTTAAGTACAAAAAAAAAATAAAATAATAATAATATAATCACAACCAAATAATCGCTGGAAATGAGCCGATCACTTCGGTCGGTAATGCCACGTATCGCGTAAACACAACTCGAATTAGTAATATAGTCTCGAGTCAATTCGAATTACTCCCGACTTTCGAGTTAACCCGGTTTGGAATATCGAGTTATCCATCTTTAATAAAATAACAAAAAAAAAAAAAATTTTTACTCTAGCAAACACATTTGAATCTTTATCCAAGTAGATATTTTGTGGTTACCTTAATTATCCAATATGACATTAAAACAAATAATTTAGTAGTTAGATAGAATGTCAACTAAGCTCTCGATATTAAATAACACAAAACATAGTTGTGCATAGATTGAATAAATTAGATTTCAAACATAAATATGAATAACATGAGGATTATTATAAACCATCAACTTTAAAATAAATTTTAAAATATCGAAAACGATTTATGGTACACTCCAATTTCCACCTCAATGAAACATCTTAACAAATAAACCTAAATAGCTATATCATTTTTATTTCGTCTTTGATTATACCGTATTTTGGTTTAATTTAATTTGCTTGGGTCAGTCCACTTGAATTATCGTCGAAGTGAATTTAGATAAACAAAAAAAAAAGGAAAAGATAGAGAAGACAGGGTAAGAGGGTCTAGAGACAGTAACATAAAGCAGGGAGCAGATAGTCATAACACAAAACATAAATACTTCAAATAAGTTAGAAAACAGATTTTGAAATGAAGTTAACATTAGAAAGGACGGAAAAATATTCAAGCGAAAGACTGCCCACGTCAAGAAACGACCGGAGGAATCAGATCTCTCGCCATCAACCCCAGTTTCTGCCAAGCCAACAGAAGACGTCATTCTGAACCAAACCCCACTGGAAGAACGGATTCCTGACAAAGAAGAAAACGCCTCATCAAGAAAAAAGAAGCTTCACCACTCAAGTTGAAAAAGAAGAAGGGATTGTGGAGACCGGTGTCAAGGATAGTTATATAAGAGTATGATGTAATATTATTTTATACATTTCTATTGAATAAATAGTTAATTATTATTAGACCGTGATCGAGTGCGTTTCATTAAAATCGTAAGGTACCACAAGCTCTAAAAAGTGTTTTCAATTAGGAAAATTATGCATTTAAAATTAATATTAAATGTGAAATATCAATTCATATTTACAATTTTATCAAAACATCAATTTTTTCTTAAAAACGCAAATCTAAGGGAAAAATGACAACGTTAAAAACAAGAAATTTACATAATTTAAAATATGAGACTAATATTAAATATGTAAATATGCACATTCTAAAACTTATATAAAATGTGTATTTATTCTTATTCTTTAACTTTTTAAATTGTCATAATGTTCATTTGATAATTAAATATTAAATACGTAAAATTCTTTGCTAAAAACCATCTGTATACAATGTAATTGAGGCGTTCTCTGCTCGGTCGTAGCGATTGTACGACTACAATTCCGTCTACTTTGTAGTCTAAACACTTCAACCCCAGCTGGCATTACTGTGATTGGTCAGGTTGTCAAGGATTATCGGGAATTAATTAGTAATTTGCATTCGTTTCTTCTAGACATAGATTTTCGGGGTTTGTAAAAATGTCAAAATATAATAATGTACTTATATAATATATTGTATTTTTTCCTGATTCGCCGTTTCTGTCTGCTGTCAAGCATCTATAATCTACAATTATATTATTCGCTCGCTTTTATTAAAAAACATTTAACATGAATATTGTATATAACAGAATTAATTACAAAACGCATTTTCGTGTCTCAGCTATAGTTCAAAAAGGGCAATAAATTCAATAATTAAGATTTTTTATAAAATTACAGCTGAAACCGGTGTGAGCGCCAATACTGGGTAGTGCTTTAAAGCGAGAAGTCAAATGTCGAATGGTCCGACACTAGATGTTTCAACGCTTATATACATTGAGAATCCCTAACGCAGCGACCAATCACAGTCTACGCAGCCGCCGCTAGAATGCCTGTGTAGATTATAAATACAGTCCACAGTATGTGTACGCTTTCCAGAAGCGCTTCAACTATTGGGTCATAAGCGCGTATCTTTTGTATTCAGATCGTACTGATTTATATTTCATTAAGGAAATGCCGGCTAAAACAAGTGGCAAAACTACAAAAAAAAACTGCCAAAGCGCAAAAGAAAGGAAAATTACGCCATTTACATTCACAAAGTTTTGACTTTTGAAAGAAGTTCATCCCGACACCGGTATTTCAAGCAAAGCAATGAGCAATCATGAACAGTTTTGTCGACGATATTTTCGAACGAATTGCCGCCGAAGCATCGCGATTGGCGCATTACAATAAACGTTTAACAATCACCAGCCGGGAAATTCAAACTGCCATTCGTTTGCTTTTACCGAGTGAACCTGTCGAGCAAGCCGTCAGCGAAGGCACAAAAGTCGTCACCAAATAGACCGGTTCAAAATAGAAGATCAATTAATAACCTATTTGTGTCAGAAAAAGCAACCTGCAATACTATTAGTATTGCCTAAACAAAACCGGTTATTTTCAGAACCATCAATTATTTTCAAAAATCAGTTCAAAGGCGTTGTGACAAAATTTCCATCAATATATTATTTTGATCTCTGCGTTTCTTTTATTTTTTAAATATAATATGACGTATTCGATTTCAAACAAAAACCGTATAATAATAGGATAAGCAAATTATGCATTTAAAATTGATATTAAATGTCAATTCACATTTACTTACAATTTTATCAAAACTACATTTTTTTTCTAAAAACGCTATTCTAAGGGAAAATCCGCAATGTGTTCGTTAATGACACGTACACACTTAAACGTTAAAAACAAGAAATTTGCATAATTCAAATTATGAGACTTATATTAAATATGCACATTCTAAAACTTATATAAAATGTGTATTTATGCTTATTCTTTATTAAATATTAAATACATAGAATTCTGTAGGAAAAAGCACGTGCATACAATGTAATTGAGGTTGTTCTCTGCTCGGTCGTACATTTCGCACGGCTATGAATTCCGGCTACTCTGTAGAAACACTTCAATCCCAGCTGCCTTTACTGTGATTCGTCAGGGTGTTAAGGATTATCGGGTATTAATTAGCAATTTGCATTCCGTTCTTTTAAGCTCATAGATTTTCCGGATTTGCAAAAATGTCAAAATATAATAACGTACCTACTTATATTTAGATAACGATAGTCATTTTTCCGGATTTTTACCCGATCAGCCTCAATGGAGAATCAATTTCAGGCGTCTCTTTGTCTGCTGTCGAGCGCCTATAATCTACAATTACATTATTTGCTTGCTTTTATTAAATAACATTTAACATGAATATTAAATATAACAATTAATTAGAAAACGCATTTTCGTGTCTCAACCGTAGTTCAAAAAAGGGTAATTAATTCGATAATTAAGATTTTTAATAAAATTACAGCAAAAACCGCTGTCAGCGCCAATATCGGGTCGTCAGGATGATTTGTAACCTCCCCCCCCTCTTCAGCTATCCGATTTTTCAGTTCCTAATGCAGGTGCTGCACATTTTCAATTTATTACTTACAATAATTAATGGAAAATGCATTTCAACAGTTCATTTGAACCTTCAGAGCTTATATTATATATATCAACGTTGTGATAGCTGGCGTTGGAAATTGGAATGCTTCTACAGGTTTATAAAACATAATGCGGGATCCGCGTTCTCTGCAGGGTCGTTGCATTTGAACAATTACAAATCGCATTTATAGTTTAAGCATAATCTTCATGCATTCATTACAAATCAACACGGGGCGTGCATTACACATCGAGCTTGAACTTTTTGAAATTACGATATTAAATGTAGATTGAAAATAGCCGCGTTTGTAGGGGGCGGCGCCATTATATGATTTTTCCACGATTCGTTTATTTAAACCTTTATGTTTTAATGTATTTTATTATGAACGTTCAAATGAGCTGCTGGAATGCATTTTCCATTTATTATTGTAAATAATAAATTAAAAACTCGTAATATCTACATCTTGAATTAAAAAATAGTATAGCTGGAGAGTTGGAAGGGGGTGGGGGACGATCACAAATCGCCCTGACGACTCGACATTTGCGCATACAGCGGTTTCGGCTGTAATTATAAATCTTATTTATTGAATTTATTACCCCTTTTTGAACTACAGTTGGCACACGAAAATGCGTTTTCGAATTAATTCTGTTATATTTAATTTAAACTCAAGCGAACCTTAGTGTGTCGACAAGTTATCAGCTAAGTCGAGAAATTTCAATAAGCAATCACCGTACAAACCTAAAATTTCTTAAGCAAATCAATAGTTGAATTGTTTTAAAACACTTCGACATTTCCGCGAGGGTTCCACCTTGCATATGGTTATTAACTTCTGTGTGGCGCATACTAGAATGTTAACAGATGTCTGTGAACTTCACTGTTCAGTTTGATTGTTAGAACAATCGAGTTTCGTGTGTAGGTAAAATGGATTGACAATAGACGTATCTGTCTTTTAAGTGAATCAGATAAGTTATTTATGAATTGTTACGATTGACAATAAAATCATGTCAACATTATAAAAAAAAATTTTTGTAACATATTTTTGCAGACAAAGAAGCAATTGAGAATAAAAAAATTGCCTAAATAAAACAGTTTGTAAATTATAGGTAACTGGAGTAGATGTCTTTAGGTTCTTATTCCACGAAAATCCTTGAAGAACAGAGAAAGAGTTGTGAAACTTATCCTTATTTTTATAATCACATAAAGGACCTAGGATCACCCCTTTCTTGTACGTTTTTGGGAATTCAGAACTCGATTCTAGAATTTGTATTTGCCTGTTTGTAGCGACATTATTCGAAACCAGGCGATTGATTGCGATGAAAATTGGTACAATATCGATTAGTAAACTTATTTATTATATAGGAAACTTTTTCTATTAAGAATCAAGCTGGAAATTTGAACTTGACATAATCCTAATCAAAGATGACCTTGAATTAAAACAAAATCAAGTTTGCCTGTGTTAAATCTTAAATTTTGTTCTTAAAATTTTACAAGAATATTGTTCGTCAATAAAATACGACAGTACGCGAAACTAATCTATTTATAGATATCACAAGAAATGCAACAATAAGTCCCCAATCCAAATGAATAATTCAACAATTGCTAAGTTCGCCTACACGTCAACAAATAGATTGTTTTTTTTTGTTATAAAGATGATCTTGTCTCATGAAAATAGCGTTTCGCTATTAATTGTTAATGATTTCTGACGGACAAATAACGATCATTAACTTGTAAATTAATTATCACGCGCCTTCAATTGGTTAAATTGCATTTTTGTCTTGATTGTTGCGCAAGTAATTATTGCTTTATTCAGCGGTGGCTTCAACTGAATTCTAGAATGGTACGTATGATGTTCTAAAAAAGATAGTTTATAGGTTACTTGCACCGAATTAGTCATTTTCAGAATTTTTACGTGTCAATTTAGTTTATTCCGGGTTAGCTCGACAATTACGAAAACGATTTTAATTGAATTTTTACTAGAGAATATGACAGGCTGTATTATATAACCTCACTTCTACTAAAGGGAACTGAAATCGACATTTACGCAAGTACCGCAGACAAGGATTAGTAATTTTAATTTTAAATGTGTATGTATTTTAACATGTAAACTTTGTATCTTATTGACGATATTATACCAGATATGGTCATACAAATGAATAAAGTATTATTATTAGTATATAAAACTGTTTCGCCGTTGTCAAAAAGATTCAAACTTTCGTCTTTTGGTTGCAAAATAGTCAAAAAATGCGAGAAAATTGGGAATTCAATATCTAGTAATGGATATTATTATATAATTTGACAAAATTAGCACATATAACACCATTATTCACAGCCCATATAGAAAACTAGACAGAAAAAAGTAGATTTGCATTTCTAGAGACAACCTTGAATTACGAAAACATATCAAATTATAATTAACATATGTATTTTTATAACCATATGGTTTTAAACAAACGAATTAGCGTTACGTTATTTTAAACAAATCGATTTTCCGGGTTGTTAGAATGTTAAAATTAAATTATTCATAATATTTAAATAATAATTGTATTTTTGGTCAGTAGGGCTTTTTACGTATAGTTAAGCGGGATAGGATATCGTTCATTAAAATCTCTAAAAAACGTTTTTTTGATTGTGAAATAGATCAAACAAATTATGTTTGAAATTAATATTAAATGTGAATTATCAATTCATAAAAGTGTCGATTTTATCGAATCATATCAAAATCTTTCTTAAGAACGCAAATCTTAAACATATAATTCTGTACGTTCTTAATACGACGAATAATAAATTAATAATACGTTCTTACGCGTCCGGCGTCAAAACACGAATGTGTCGAAATTTGTACTCAGCTAGCTATTATAGTTTTTACAATTATTGGTACGGCACCTGTCACGACTGTGATTGGTCGATGAGGAAACGGCGTTAGGTATTGTCGGGCATATAATATAAGTTCTGAAACAGCATGAGCTCTTGATTTTATTTTTCGGTTTTGACTGCTTCATATCTAATTATTCAGCAATTACCATTGCGATCTTTTAAACAGATCGATATTCGATTTCCCGGCGTTGTAAAAATGTCAAAATATAATAACGTACTTATATTTAGATAGAGATAGTATTTTTTCCTAATTTTTACCTGATCAACCTCAACGGAGAACCAACTTCAGGTGTCTCTCTGTCTGCCGTCGAGCGTCTATAATCTGCAATTACATTATTCACTCGCTTTTATTAAATAACATTTAACATGAATGTTAAATATAACAGAATTTATTAAAAACGCATTTTCGTGTCAACTGTAGTTCAAAAAAGATAATAAATTCATTAATTAGATTTTTAATAAAATTACAACAGAAACCGTTGAACGCCAATATCAGGTCGTCAGGGTGATTTGTGGCCCCACTCCCCTGTGCAGCTATCTTTTTTTTTCAGTTCAAAATGTAGGTACTGCACATTTTCAATTTATTATTTACAACAATGTATGAAAAATGCATTTCATCAGTTCATTTGAACCTTAAAGACACATTAGCGTATGAAGGGTTTAACAAATAAGTCATAGAAAATCATATAAGCACCACCTCCTTCAAACTTGGCTATTTTCAAACTGCATTTAATACCATAATTTCAAAAAGCTCAATGTTCATGTTTCTGCACACATAGCGTCGACCCATAATGATTGTATTTAGAGTTTAGACTCAAGTCAAGACTGCATGCGATTTGTAGCTGTTCAAACGCTACGACCGTGCAGAGGTTGTAACTTGCATGTGTGTTTTTTGATTTACGAAAAAGCTCTTTTTTTTAATATTTAATTATCAAATGGGCATTATGACAATTTTAGAAGCTAGAGAATGTGCATATTTACATATTTAATATAAGTTTCATAATTGGAATTATGTATATTTCTTGTAATTAATGTTAAAACACATATCACCAAACTATTGGTGTGCTATATGTCTATTACATTTACGTTTTTAAGGAAAATTCCAATATATTTTGATAAAGTCGAAAATTATATAAATTGGCGATTCATATGTCATATTGATTTCATAAATACGATTTGTTTATTCTATTTCCCAATTGGAAAAAAAAATATTTTTGGCGATTTCAACGCAAACAACGTACTGTTGAGATAGGATAAAAATTAATGAGTCGGTCAAAATTATAACTCCATATAGGTACATATTTCTATTGCAGACAGAGTGGTCATCGTAGGTATCTGTCTAACAATAAAACGAAAATCTAAGGTAAAGCAATATTGCATGTGTTTATTTTGAATATTAATCAATCATAACATATAATTCGTACTTGTATATTGGTAATTTATTATAAACTAATCACTTAAGATATTTTTTAATGACTCGCAAATTGCAAAAAGAGTCGGTTAAGTCAATAAATCGAATCATTATTTAGATTCGTATCTCGCGATTGCTATGCTGTGATTGGTCAATAAATTTTTAGATGTGAGGGTATAAATATAAGTAGCTTTTTTCACAGGAAATCAGTTCAGTTCGGTTGTTTAAGGTGTCTGCAGCGTTCGTCGAAATCTAAATTGAACAAAGGAAAATCAGAGGAAAACTGTTGGAAATCGAAGGAACACTATCAACTAACTGAATTAAATGGAAATAACAAGATTTTTTATATGGTAAGCTTGAAATTATGCGTATATTTAACTTTGGCGGGAATGGAAGTTTTTACGACGTCATATCGTAATTTGCAAATGGCAGCTTGCTTCCTTTGTTTGAAATTTGCAAGGATAGTTTTTTGTTTTCAGATATTGTGGAAAATTTAATATTTGACAAGAAAACGAAAAAATTTGTTTTTCTACAGCTGATGTTGAATTTTTATGTGTATAAAATATTAATTGTTTTTGCAATTTCAGATTAAATACAATGGTTGGGAATAATAGCTGGCTGTTCTAATTTAAACTCAAACATGGGACGACAGAAGTATGCAGTGCGCTTACAGCAGTTCGACTTCAGGCTGTCTCAGTTCAACTTGTTTGGCGGTTTCGCGGTGTTGTTTAAAGAATAGAACTTCGGAAGGTCAGATTTTTTGTAAATATTTAGTGTGGTATTTTTAGTATATTTTCTTGTACCTTGTGTCGCCCCCCGCCCGCCGCCCCCAATACACAAATTTATCTTGATTACAATGCTGATATTATAGTTCATATAGTTGCAAATATTCATATACATAATGTGCTGTGACATAGACAACTCATTGTGTTTATTAGGGTGTGCCCCTCCCCCCCCCAATACACAGAAATTTAATTTAATTACAATACTCGTATTAGAGTTCATAGGAAACCAGTGTTTAAATATTATCACTCAAGAAAAAGTTTGTCGGTGAACTTCTACCGAAAGAGAAAATCGATCAAATTTATATATTTTACTTGAAAATGCAAGTATGGTGGTAAATGGTTTTTAAAAAATATATATTTGTATATATCTAATACCTAAGTAAACTGACATATTTACTCTTTACAAAAGAAGCCAACACATTTATATTTTAACAAACCTATGAGAATCTCGAATATTGTATCCCACTCTCAATGATTTTAAGCTAATTTCTCAGAAAAAAACAAATTGCCTCGATTAACAATTTCTTTCAACAATACTTTCTTGGAAAAACAAATGTAATAATATTCCGTTATAAAAATAACTCTTTATAAATATCTTTTCTGCGCTTGCGTCGATTTATCTCAAAAACAATAGGACTTTTCATATTTGAATATCAAGACCAACGCATCTGTGCTACTTTTGTGTCGCACAATTTCATAAATAAGTCGTTTAAAAAGCTACCATATACATACACTCCGTTGAAATATACCACTGACGCATCTCAGATGTTCGACTGTCGAAAACACGTCGAACTTACTCGTGGGCTTCTGCTACTGCACGTCATGGATTCCGATGTGACTACACTCTTCACGCGCAGGCGCCTGGCTACTACTGTTTGTAGCTGGTTTTTATGAATACGTTCGGTTAACGAGCATCATCGGATCTACCAACATTGAAAAGGTCGTAAGTTCTTCGTTACAATCTACCTCCGATGGAGCAAGAGCACTCGAATGTCGAGAACCGTTCCGATGTGGCCAGCTCTCTTCCCACACAGCGCTAGAGCCAACGAAATTGGAACTGTTGCCAAATTGAACAAGAAAGTTCCATTATCTCAGTAATCGTCAAGTTGTTACGTACTTGCGATGCAATTACTGAACAAAGCGTTTTCAATAAAAAAAAGTAGCATATATGCGTTGGCCCCAATACAGATCATTGCGAATTACGATTTTTTATAAAATGGTCCAAACCGGGTCCTGCATTTGCTAAGATCGACCTTAAATGTATTTTTTTTTGTTGAGGTTTACAAGTTTTTGGAATTAATAATGATCTGACTTTTGCTATCAAAAATTATTCATAAGTAAAAAAATTACAAACGTAATCTCGCCAAAAAATTATCCGCGATTCGATATAGTTAAAATGAACGGAGTTGATTACAGAGAACCAGGCCCGATGAAAGGTGGCATGTGTGGAGGTGATTTCCACCACCGAAGACCCATTGTTTTCGCAATTTTTTTTTTTTTTTGTAAAACGATTCAAATCGATAAACTACATAAATTCGGATTTCGTTTCCACAGTCCAACCAAGAACTTAATTTCAATAATTATTATTCAATTTGAATCGGATACATTCCGAGCTTATCACTTCATTAAATTGTTAACAAAAAAAAAATATTAATAAAGTTTAAAAAAAAATCGAGCCACTTGGGCGATAGAGCCATTCCAACTTTAAAAATATTCACATTTGACATATAACAAATAAAATAAAATTTCTGTTAACGCACGTGGTGACGCGGGTAACGGCTGGTAACAAGTATGATATTTGCCACTCGTTTCCATGCTTACAAAATAAGATTTCACATGTAAAAAAAAAAAAACCCGGGTCGCAGTGCCAAAACCCTGCCGACAATATAGTGTATTTGCTTGTATAGGACCGTGTGGTTTTATACTTTTATTATGTGAAATTAAATTTGTTTTTGGGCAAAATAAAAAATTTAACCCCTTAATACACCCCTTAAAGTAACATTTTTTTCTTAATTGTAATATTATTATCAATTTAACGTCAACACCGAATTAAATACACCCTTCAATAAATAAGTTACTATCTGCAAATTAGTGTTTTCAAAAAATTTGTAAGTCCGGTCCTGTTGGGCCGATTTTATTAAAATTTTAGGGGCACTTTTTAATTGCCATTAAAGGGTTAAATTTCAATTTTGAAACGATTCTGAATTTTTTTTCGGTATTTTGGGGCCCAAAAACTTTTTTCAACCCCTAAAATTCACCCTTAAAATGATCCGATTGGGCCCATTTTAAATAGGCTTCGTGCGGTAATGGATTCCAACATGTGTGCCAAATTTCGTCAAAATTAATTAACTCCTTCGAAAGTTATAGCCCGCACACATATATATATACCTATATATATATATATATATATATATATATATATATATATATATATATATATATATATATATATATATATATATATATATATATATATATATATATATATACATATATATATAAACATTTTTAAAAATGGTGCCAAAGTGTTTAGGAGGTTATGAAACGTCGAGAAATTTTGGTCCGACCCCTAGGTCCCGCCATCCGACCGATGCCAATAGTGTATGTTGCCATATGGCAAATACACTAATAATCAAAGCATGCTTGTCAGCTACCTAATTTCTTTTTGACATCTTTACAGCAAAGAACAGCTGTTTTTTTTATTTTCAAAATATTTTTGAAACCAAAAAGCTAAGAACAATTTTTTTAACAATACTTTCCTGGAAAAACAAGTAGAATAATAATCCGTTATAAAAATAACAGTATAGCTACAATTTTAAATGTAAATCAATAAAATGCATTTCATAATCGTATCAGTTTTTGTGGGATATCAAATTTTAGTTGAATTCTTTAATAAAATCTGATTGCATAATGCATAAGTTGACCGTATTTAAAATACAAATATAAATACTAGAAAAGTATTTGTATTTTGGAATACTTTTACTCAAATACTTCACAAGTCTGCTCTTCATGTACTTTGAGGCTGCAATAGGGATGTCGGAAGTTCCAAATAGCATCGATATATAATATATATATTCACAACATGGATTTCGAAGGCCAACGTTTTTTAATCCATAATCACGTCAAGTCACATCCCTAGTATTTCAAATTTTTGGGAAATTGATTTTTTTTTACTAATAAAGAAGATATTTTGGTTTTTATATCTAATAGTGTTTTTGAGGGCGCACCCCGGAAACAACCACTTTCTGTTTTACCGACATTCTACTGACCTTCAAGTCCTTCAAACAGACGTTGTGACCACGTAAATTGTCTAATTTTATTTTTGTTAATGAGAACAGGCCTTAATCTCAAAATTAGCCAATAACTGTTTATGTAATAGTTGCCTGCATAATTTGTAGGCATGAGAATTCATAAATATATTTAAAATAAATGCGTCTTTATACAGAAATTTTGAAAATGTAAATGAACTACTTTACAGTTTTGAAGCATTCTAGTAAATTTGTATTTAGGTTCTTAGTTAAAGTGGGTTATAGCATTTTTTTCTCTAATATAAATAAACTAGCGGTACCCGTGCGAATAATTCGCACTAAAATTCGTTTCTAATTTCTCACACTCTTTATAACTTTCCTCTTTTTGTTGTACTACATTACGAACAGCGTTGCCAGACGTCCCGATTTTTAAATCAAAATTAAATGTCCCGCGCGGGACAGGTTCAGTCCCGCTTTTCGGGGATAACTCGACCGTGCGTAAATATTTATTCCCTTATTGTAAGTTGATTTTTGAAACACTCATTGCTCAGATTATTGTTTGAAACGCCATATTTTTCTAATGATTAAAACTTTTGATTTTGATATTTGTTTTTTTTTATTTTTTTTATTCAGAAGACGAATAAGGCTCAACTATTTAATGATCTGATTTAAAATATCATATTTTTATTAAAGTATATTTCCTATGGCTTTTTTTGTCACGTAAACGTAATTTGAACTCTAATAAGAAAATAAATATTAAAAACTTCTGATTATATACGTTTTTTTACTATGTCCCGCTTTCGACGAAAGAATCCAGCTTTTTTCACTCAAAAAGTTTCAAAATCCCGACTTGGCAAAAAACAAATCTGGCAACGCTGATCTATATATATATATATATATATATATATATATATATATATATATATATATATAAAAGTATGTGTAGCATACATATTGGGAGCTCCGATAATCATTTAATATATCATATATATATAATCATTTAATATATCGGAGCTCCCAATATGTATGCTACACATTCTTATATATAAGTGTGTGTAGCATACATATTGGGAGCTCCGATAATCATTTAATATATCGTTTGGGGTCTTTTGCCGTCTTAAGGAGGCGGCCCCCAATGAACAAGTTCGTTTGATTGTCAACTTTGGGGCTTCACTCTGAGACGTCTATTGATAAAAATTAAAACTACATAGAACCATTTTGTGAAATGAGAGGTCGCTGCGAGTATTATTTCAGCGGTTTTTTATGACAAAAAGTATGCAACCTTTGCAGGAATCTATTGGAGTATGGGGTATTTCATAATAAAATAATATTTTTTACTGTCAAAAACCGTAAAAATTTCTAAATGAAGTATGGTTAGGTTTCACACACACACACACACACACACACATATATATATATATATATATAATTATATATAATTATAATTAATTATTTTCCAAAAACAAAAGCAGTATTGGTTTTTTTAATTATTGATTATGTAGATTAAATCATTCAATTTAAGCGCCACTATATAAAAAGTATTTGAAAAGAGTTACCGACCAACACTTAGTCTGTGGTCCAACATATTGACATTGTTTTAAAATCAAAACCGTCAGATGGCAGCATTGTTGTATTGTCCATAGACCCATATAAGGAATAGACTGAGCATTGCCTATCTTTCAGTATAACCGAAAGTGGTCCCAACGTAGGAGGCGGCCATATTGGATAAGTTTTGATTTAAGGTTCATAAGTGCTGTACAGCGTACCCTAAGGCATCTTATGCGTAAAACAGGGACGTATGTAGATAGGGTGCAAAACTTTTTTTGTATATTTTGAAACGTTATATATCGAGCAATGTATTAAGTGGAAATAATGAAAATATGATAAAATGCATGAAATAAAATGTATACAGCTTTGCGTTTTGAACATTAAGTACTTTCATTGTACAGAGTAGGAAAAAAGATACCAAGTATTTTATGTCATTTCCATAATTAAATTTCATTAAAGCAAAGAACACTAACTGAATGCAAACAAATCCATCTACTCACCTATGACATGAAACCAACGCTGTATTGTCCTTAATGACTCCACATATTAAACAATATAATTCCTTCGTAAGGAATTCACTCATTTTTATAAAATTGTAAAATAATTCATAAAAATAAAACTCCTTTCTTTTTCTGTAATATAACATGCAGGACACTTGTTTACACCTGTTAACAACCTTGCCAACATATTGAAATAGACCTTATTAAAAACTTAACCAACTCCTATGTTGGGACCACGAACGCAATATTGAATGCTTAGTCCATTCCTTATATGGTCTATGATTGTCTTAATGTATATCTATATATATATAATTTTAATAATTAATAAATTTACAAAAACAAAAGCAATAATAAATTTTTTAGTTGTTGACGTCAGTAGAGCAAACAATTATCTATAAAATGATACAAAATTTATGTGGAGCAATTGTGTGGTTTTTTCGAAAAAGGGACCCAAACATCTTAACCTTAACGTATTAATATATATGATGATTTTAAACTGAGTTTAGCTGAGATTTTAATCTAATTTTTATACGCATCACAACATTGTTTTAAAATTAGTTTATATGAATTTAGTACAACTGTTGTATATGAATAAAAGGTTGACAAGTCACCCAAAAATTTGTTTAATTATTTCACAACACGTTACTACTTAAAACTCATTTTACAAAAAAATGTAAAATCAAATTATTAATTAAGAATAGTTACAAATTAAAAAGTTTTCTAAAATAGGAGGAAGCACATGTTGAAAAAAACACTATTTCCTTTTGTTCCGAAGATCTGTCAAAAATAAATTAGGTAGCTGACAAGCATGCTTTGATTAATTTTTACGTTAAATCATATTATGTAACCATGGAAACAAATACCATAACCGTTAACAGAAATTTTATTTTATTGACTTTATTTTTTTTTTTGTCCTTGGTAATTAATATAAAAATGATTTTTCGGGAAAAAGGACTTTTTTTTTAACGAAACGTCGCTGGAAATAAAAAATTAAGTGTTTACTTATAAAAAAAAGTCCTTTTTCCCGAAAAATCATTTTTATATTTTATTTTATTATAATATTTCAAATGTCAATATTTATGAAGTTGGAATGATCCTGTCGCCCATTTGCCTGGAATTTTTTAAAATAGCTTTTAACAAACACCGTAGGGGTAAGCCACATCTTAATAGATCGGAAACAGCGGGAAGTTCCAGGGATGGCCTGCAGGGTCAACCGTTTTTCAGATTTTTTCTTTTAAATACATTTCAATAAAAGGTACGCTTTAAAAAAATTTAATATTTTTTTTCCTTGTCTTAAAATTTTTCTTTGTTATATTGTTAACTAAGTAGTGATTTTTTCAATTATTATATTTTCATAAATTGAGTAAATTTCGACTAGATCTAATTAAGCTAGAAAAATTTCATCTCTATTATTAATATTTTTCATTTAATGTTGAAAACACTGCTTCACACCGTAGGTAAATACTTCATAAAAATAAAATCAGAAATCTCTTTGTCCACTTTCCTCTACTATATTATACAAAAGTGTTTGTAGTAAATGAAGTAGGCGGAGCAAAATATTGTTTGAACTTGTCGCCACCAGCTAGTGCCATACTACGAGGCTAAAAGATGTTATTGCAAGGGTGCCGCTGTCGACAGATTACTCTCATTTTTGGGAATATTTTGAAGATTTAAAAAACTTTTCCGAAAAAGGAAGAGTCACTTTAGGTTTGTGATGGAACAGTTTTGTGAAATAAGTACGAATAAGGTCGTAGTGTGACATTGAAAACGTGTGTTTTTTTGGCACAATTAATGCCAACTTTTTTCTAGTAAATCGTACATAAATTACAAAAGTAGTCCATTAGAGACCTAGATTTGTCCTTTATCTTCCTTATAAAGAAAGAATTTTTGCAAAATGTTGACCAATAAGTCAACAATCATGATGACAGCCGAAACTCTATTTTTGGCTTAAATTCAGAGCGTTCCGACAGCCTTAAGGCTGTCGGAACGCTCTGAAAAA
This sequence comes from Venustoraphidia nigricollis, assembly GCA_034508555.1. NCBI lineage: Eukaryota > Metazoa > Arthropoda > Insecta > Raphidioptera > Raphidiidae > Venustoraphidia > Venustoraphidia nigricollis. The sequence continues at coordinate 2,682,964 of JAVRKA010000049.1, read as the reverse complement.
AAGACATATTGTGGGTGTGACCTTCTTTAGCTGTCTCGCTCAAATCATCCGCACGTTTCAATTTTTGGCTGGTGCCAACTACGAGGCTAAAAAAAATTTTTGCAAGGGTGCCGCTGTCAATTGATTACTATAATTTTTGGAAATATTTTGAAGATTTAAAAAACATTTCCGAAACAGGAAGAGTCACTTTAGGTTTGTGATGGAACAGTTTTGTGAAATAAGTACGAATAAGGTCATAGTGTGCATTGGAAACGTGTGTTTTTTTTAGCACAATTAATGCCAAATTTTTTCTAGTAAATCGTACATAAATTACAAAAGTAGTCCATTAGAGACCTAGATTTGTCCTTTATCTTCCCTATAGAGAAAGAATTTTTGCAGAATGTTGACGAATAAGTACAATCAGTTGACAGCCGAAGCTCTATTTTTCGCTTAAACTCAGAGCGTTCCGACAGCCTTAAAACAGCAATAATATTGACTTGTATTTTCACGAGGTAGATACCTTCCTACCGAACAAACTTTGTATAGGCCTATTCGAATGAAATAATATATACAACACATATTTTCAATAATTAATAAGGAAACCTGAAACGCCTCGACCTTCAGACAAGACCGCTAAATTAACGATATAATAATTAAATCGTCACTTTTTTAATTTTATCTAAAATATTGCATAGCTCACTTTGATTTATAGCCCCACGCTACCTAATGCCTGTATGAAGGATTGCCAGACAAACGGTGTAAGCCCTCAAAAAAGATAATAGGTACATAAAATCAATGACGGTTTTTTAAAAACTCAAACGTTAAATTCACTTTTATGAAACTTTAAAGTCAAAAAAATCAATTTTATATACTTATACATACCTGCAGGGAAATTATTGTAGAATAACATTGAGCTAATTAGCTTGCATATTTTACATTTTCTATTAAATTTTATGAATTTTGCGTGTTTTGTAAATACAGAATAAAATCTAGCTGACGTTCATTTGAGAACTGATTCTCAATAATTTTAAATTTTTAAGATAATAAAATAACGTAAAGACGTATATATTAAATCCGGAAGTTTTCTTTTTTTTAAATTCTATTTAAATCTTATAATATAATATAACTATTGTATTTTTAAAGAAATATACATAATATTTAGACATTTATTTAAATTGATTAGAAAATTAATAATAATTTAATAAAAAAAAATGATTCTACTGGCCTGTAATTACCAGATCATACAAGAGAGTCATAATTACTAATGATAAAATCTTTAATGCAAGAATTAAAGTGAATTTTGCAAGTCACCAAAATTTGTTTTGGTTATTTAAGAATTTTTGGAAAAAGCCCAGTCATAACAATGTTCCTTCTCAAATTATACGTGTGATAACATTAGACTGTGAAGGATGTTCAACTGAAATAATTTTGTTTTCCTTATATTAAGGAAGTTACGAACGATGTTAACAAGATATCATTTTTTATTGATTATCTTTTGGCTATTTTAACTCAGTTAACTATTAAAAATGCAAAAAAAAAATATGAAATTATAAAAAAGGTCAGTCATATTATGTCCTTCACTATTTCAAAATCTCTTTTCTGGGACGCTTAGACTTAGATTTTTGCCGCGTTCTATGTTTATATTATAGCCCTCATAAAAGGTTATACAATCATAAATTTTACGGCGGTTTTTTAAATTTAATTTAATTTCAAATTTTTAAGACAATAAATAATTTAAAAATTGCGACGTTTAGTTAATTGTTGTACCTAAACTTCGCCAGGCACAACTTTTTTTTTATTTTAGAGAAAAAATTATTTCATAATTTCAATTTGTTTGAATAATTTACTATTTGTGGTAGTTATATACAGGTGTCTCAGTCGACGTTGACTAACATGGGTAACTTTGTTATTAGTGGAGATAGAAAGTCGGATAAATTGGCAAAGAGTAATGCAGAAAATTTTGCTTATTAACGTCCCGTCGAAAAAACAATTGAATTTTGACACCCTATGAATTTATTCAGAAAATCGTGAAAATTGCCGTTTATGAAAACTGGCTATAACTTTTTTATTTATGAAGATATCTGCAAATTTTGTTAACCCTCCGGCGGGCGCGCTATCTGCACTGTATGCCGCTTTTTCACTAATTTAAAGATTTCGCAAATATTATTGGTTAAATCTCTTTGTTCGTCTCGTTATGCTCAAATGAGTATATTAGGCACATTACTACGCACAATTCACGGCAGTTTATGATTTGTTTAGTTGCCAGTGAGGCGCTAAACTTGTAGGTGTTGAGTTGACGGCATTCCGTGCCGCAGCGCGCCCGATCATGTAAGTAAAATTAGTTTTGGTTTTTATCGAGTTGCAATTTTTTTTATACAGTACGATAAATATAAAATTTAATTTTTCATTTTAGGGATAAGAGATATTCAAAAAAATATTTAACGGCCGCAGAATTACAAGAACTAGTAGACCATTTGTCAGATATCGAGGACGTAGTAGACTTTAGCGATGAAGAGGAAGGCGATGCTGAAAAAATTGACCTAGATGACTATGACAGTGAATCAGAACAATCCGGAGACGAAGATTTCCAAAATCAGGAGTTCATGGAAATACAAGAGTGTGATTACCAGTTTTACCTTGCCAAAGACGAAGAAAATATTTGGAAGAGTACTCCAGCAACATCAGGTAAAACCAAAGCCAAAAATATAATAAAAGTGTTGCCTGGATCCAAAGGTTCAGCGAAAAATATCTCGACCAAATTGGAATCATTTTTTGCTTTTATAACTACGGATATGATTGACCATATAGTTTCCTGTACCAATATCTATATTGAAAACAGAAAAGCTAAATTTCCATACCAGAGAGAAAGGGACTGTAAATTAACGTCCCGTAGTGAAATTCAGGCTTTATTTGGAGCCCTTTTTTTAATTGCAGTAAAAAAAGGAAACCATGTGAACGCTTTGGAATTGTGGTCCAATGATGGGACCGGAATGCTAATATTGAGAGTTCTTTTTAGTTACAAGAGATTTCTTTTTCTTCTTCGTGCTCTTCGCTTTGACAGTATTCTAACTAGGAAAGATCGTGAGAAGACTGACAAATTAGCTGCCATAAGGTCGATTTACACGCTTTTTGTTACTAATTGCAAGGATAATTATAGTTTGGGAGAATTTGTCACTATAGATGAAATGCTTCATCCGTTACGAGGTCGATGCGGCTTTGTTCAGTACATGCCACAAAAACCAGCTAAATATGGTATAAAAATATATGCGCTTTGCGACAGCAGGACGTATTATACCTGGAACTTCGAAATATACTGTGGAGCACAATTTGATGGCCCTTACAAGACGTCTAATAAGCCATTCGATATTGTACAGAGATTGGTAGACCCTATCAAAAAGTCCAATAGAAATCTAACCACCGATAACTATTATACTAGCTATCCATTAGCCGAATATCTCCTTCAAAATGGACTAACGCTAATTGGTACAATGAAAAAAAACAAAAAAGAAATTCCACCCGATTTTTTACCAAATAAGTCACGCCAAGTAGGATCCACTCTATTCGGGTTTCAAGATAACATGACTCTAGTCTCATATGTGAGCAAAAAGAATAAGGCTGTAATTTTATTGTCAACTATGCACGATGCAGGTGAAATTGACGAGACCACTGAAAAGCCACAAATCATTTTGGATTATAATAGAACACAATGTGGCGTTGATACAGTTGACCAGAAATGTGCATCATACACAACACAAAGAATAACTAGAAGATGGCCTCTTGCAATTTTTTTTCGGATGCTTGATATTGCCGGAATCAATTCTGAAATTATATACAATAATACTAAGCCTTTAGCTGATCCTCCTAGAAGACGTATTTTCCTAACTGAATTAGCTTTTGAGCTGTTTGAGGATCATCTTAAAGATCGAGCTAAAATATCAACGCTTCCCAAGGATATAACAGCCTTTCTTTCAAAATATCGTCTAGTGCCTGAGGAAGCAGTTATTCGAAATCCTAATGGACGTTGCCATGTTTGCAGTTCTAAAAAGAACAATAGAACCACAGTAACATGTAGTTTATGCAAAAATTTTGTTTGTAGGGGACACAGCACTAAGTCTGTTACCTGCCAAAATTGTTTGCCTACTCAAGTGGAGGAGGAGGAAGAAGATTAGAAATCAATATTATTTTTTTGATTTTGTTAAAAATAAGATTTATTTTGTTAGAATTACGTTTTATTTACATTTCATTTTTTTACTTTTGAGAAATTAGCATTAAGGATTTCATTTAAGTTTGTTAGAATTACGATTATTTTTATAAATTTTATTAGAAAATAAATTTGGCTGTTTTGAATGATTAATCCGTACCTTTTTCTGCTTGCGGCATGCAGTGCCGCCGCGCGCCCGCTGTTGTAATTTTGAAAAGCGCGCCCGCCCTAGGGTTAACCATTTTTTCATGATTTTTTTCAGTAGCGTAGGCTTAAGGTAGTTGTCGTGGTACAATATTGTGTAAAAACTTTGTGCTGGTTTATACAGTACATGTAGTTATAAGGATTTGACTGAGCATTCAATATGACGTTCGTGGTCCCAACATAGGACTTGGTTAAGTTTCTAATAAGGTCTATTTCAATATGTTGGCAAGCTTATTGACAGGTGTAAACAAGTGTCCTGCGTGTTATATTATAGAGAAAGAAAGTAGTTTATTTTTATGAATTATTTTACAATTTTATAAAAATGAGTGAATTCCTTACGAAGGAATTATATTGTTTAATATGTGGAGACAATACAGCGTTGGTTTCATGTCATAGGTGGATAGATGGGTTTGTTTACATTCATAATTAATAGAAAAAACAGAATAATACATGAAATTAAAAGAAATTGTGGAAACAGTCAAAATTGAAGTTGAAATTGAATCTGTTTTAGTAGATTTTCTATATTTTTCATATTCAAATGGTCACTTTGTGATATCGACATTCTGTAGACATTGTTAATATATTTTTTAAAGCGTTCTCTATATTATATACAAACTATTATGGAAATGACATAAAATACTTAGCAATGTACCTACTTAGTATCTTTTTTCCTACTCTGTACAATGGAAGTACTTAATGTTCAAAGCGCAAAGCTGTACATATTTTATTTCATGCATTTTATCATATTTTCATTATTTCCACTTAATACATTGCTCGCTATATAACGTTTCAAAATATACAAAAAAGTTTTGCACCCTATCTACATACGTCCCTGTTTTACGCATAAGATGCCTTAGGGTACGCTGTACAGCACTTGTGAACCTTAAATCAAAACTTATCCAATATGGCCGCCTCCTATGTTGGGACCACTCTAGGTTATACTGAGATAGCCGATGCTTAGTCTATTCCTTATATGATCTATGGTTGTTACACACTCGGGAGCGTTTGATCGTCGGGTTAAAACAGAACTATCTTAAGTCCAAAAACAGCGTTTTTGAGTTATATACACCATTAGACTAGATTTTCATCAATATTTTTACTGCAGAAATAACATAAATCTACAAAAATTGTGGTACCTAGGCATGGCATAAGTACGAAATAGCTTATGTTCATGCTTGTATCCATATGTAAAACAGAACTATTTTAAGTGCATTTAAAACTACATAAGATACTTCTACATTGACATCATTTGCTTAGAATCAAATTAAGTTAGGACATAAGATATTACGTCATTGTTTGTTTACCGGTGTGCTTTTAAGTTTGGTGCTTAAATTTTTGTTTTTATGTGTGCTATCGTATAAAAAACAATAATTTTTAATAAAATGGCATCTAGAGGCAAACATCTCGTAAAACTAGCTCTTGAACAGAGAAAAAAACAGCAAAAAAAATGTAACGAGAATGGGTTCACACCTACCAAGGAATGCATTTATCGACAAATTTTTAGAATTGAATTTAATATAGTATTCCATATTCCCAAAAAGGATCAATGTGACGTGTGTGAAAAATATAAAAATTCGGATCAACAGGAGAAGGAAAATATGACAGATTTGATGGAAGAGCACGAAAGAAACAAAATAAGAGCACGGGAAAAAATATTGTTCTTTTTTCAAGACACACTAAGAATTAAACTTTTTTTTTTAAATACAAACAATTATAAAATTTTGTTTTTACTTGTTATTTGTTATGAATAAGGAGACTTATTATATCTTATGTCCAATTTAAAAAAATACAATGTAGGTATGCAACTATTGTATGTCCATTAATTTTTTTTTCTGAAAGAAATACATAAAATACTAAATCTACATGAAAACTAATTGCTATATACTAACAAATAATTTTGCAACTACAAAAAAAATTGTAAAGACATTAAATAATCGTAAAAATAACCTTCTTTTGCGTTTTCTGTAAAACAGTAAATCTGGATATAAGCTAGTTCTGTTTTAACCCGACGATGATATTTTATAGTACACTGTAAAAATTGAGGTCGATTACATGTCAAATCCCTGGTCCATATAATGTAAGCGATTATTCTGGTAATCGTACACACCATAATATGGAATGCTACACGTTTTCCTGGTAAAATTTCCTAACCGATACCCTACAATTTTACATATGTTTATGTAATATTTGTGTAAAATAATACATATTTTAATGTAAAATTGCATACAAGAAGATTTTTGAATATAATTTTTATACTCAGTACTATAGACAGGTTCAAGTGTATGTTGTATGCACTCATCGAAGTTGGCCGATAGTACATGTATCTTGAACCGCTAGACGCTTGTCACATGACCGTATACCGTGGGATTCACATACAATCACGTGATTATACTAAACTGGAATATTGCACAATATTACATATTTTGTTATGAAATTTTTACACTAATTTAATAGAAAATCACATAAAATACATTAAAACTACATAAACTACTTTATGTATAAATACCAAATTTGTTTAATTTCACAGCAAAAGTCTAAGTTTTTATACAGTTCTTGTAAAAATAAATAATAATGAACAATTACCTAGAAAATTGAGGAAATTTTACTTTAACTTTCAATGTAATTTTACACACATTTTGTACAGTGTATGTATGCATAAACATCTGAACATCTGTCTCGGCTGCATAAGTATACGTTGTTGCCAGATAGTTTCTGTCCGACTCCGTGAATGTACATTTTTCTATAAATTGTTGAACTTTAAACCGTTATTTATAAATAATTAGACGGTCAAAATTTTTTATTATTTTTTTTTAAACTCATAACAAATGCATTGAAAGACTGTCAATTTTTGGAAAGTTTCTGACTGTTAGTTCTTTTTTTATAAAAAAGAAACTGATTCAGAACTACAGAGATCGTATACAATCAATGTTAATTATCCAATTTTTAACTGAATTTATCTCGGATTATATACGGCCGATCGATTTAAAATTTTCAGGGTAATTGTATTATCATGTCTGTTCGAATCTCCCGCGTTTATTTTCAATTGCAATAACAATAACATTTCGTAACCTAGTGATAATTTGCTTTTGAAAAACAATCAGTGAAATCGTAAAAAACCGAGTGTGTGATATGTCAAAAAAGCAGCAAAAACGTTATTATAAGTGCGATAAATAAAGATAGTTAGGTCTCCCGGTTCCAGTATAAATCATTATCAGTTATCAGTTTCACAAACTTCAAACATTTTTGGTCCTTCGGCCGGATTTCGGGTGACTTAATCTATTTTTTTAAAATAATTTTTAACTGTGAATAGTGCTAAAATTGTGCGTGTGGCAACATCGACGCAAAGATGGCTGCAGCCAAGTACCTGCTATCTCAGGAATGCCACGTAACGTATATAAATTCATTACTCACAGATCAACAAAGCGGTGCGCTAGCCGCTTATAACGTTTTCGAGGCGGACACGACCTTAAACGCGCTCGAGTCCGCATGGTCGAAATTCACTGAATCACACGACAAGCTGATGAACTGCAAGGACGTTGACGCTGAACACATATACTTTAAAGATCACCGTCACACGAAAACTCATCAGCGCTACGTTCTTATCAAGGCTGCACTTAAAACGAGGATGAATGAACTGGAGCCTCGCACAGCTCCTCCATCGCCTCACAACGTGACCGCGGCAGAGCCTACACAACAATATCGCACTCAACTGCCGACCATCCAGCCTCCCAAATTTTATGGAGACATCCTGGAGTGGCAGTCTTTCAAACATCTCTTCCTCTCCGTGGTCAACAAACAAGGCGTAAGTAACGTAGACAAAATGCACTTTCTACGACAGAGCCTTCAAGGCAACGCCGCATCTCTCATAGCTAATGTGCAGATCAACGACACCTCTTTTGAGGTCGCTTGGGCCACATTGATCACTCGCTACGAAAATAAGCGTGTTCTCATTACGGCGCAACTCAACAAGCTGTTCGGCATGCCCAAGATGACCACTCGGTCGGCGAAAGAGCTGAACGCCATCATCAACACTTCCACGGAAGCTGTAAACTCTCTCAAAGCTCTCAAATCGCCAGTTGAACACTGGGATCAATTCCTCGTGCATCTACTCGTTCAGCGGCTGGACTCTCAGACTCGAGAGGACTGGGAAATAAACCTTGGATCAGCTACAGAGTATCCAACGCATGAGAGGCTCACGGCCTTCCTACTTGGCCGTGCGCGTGCGCTCGAGTGTCTCGAAGAGAGGCTCCCAGCGAAGCCTCGAGACAACAGGCAACCCGCAAGTGGCAACAAAACCACCACACGCGGTATCAAAGCTACCTCGGCTCACGTCCACACGGCTAGTACAGCGTCACCATCAAACGCTTTCGCCTCTGGACAAAACACTAAGTCGCCTAAGCTCACGCCAGCTTCTCACTCGCCCACACAAGCTCCAGGATCATCTGTAAGCCCCTCGCTACTCTGTTCTTGCTGTGGAGATGCTCATTTCATTGTTCGCTGCCCAAAGTTCGCAGGATTATCGCCGGACGAACGCTTCAGCACAGTTACGTCCAGAGCACTGTGCTTGGACTGCCTGGGACCTCACGCGGCTATAAATTGTCGCAGCCAGAAGCGTTGTCGTCGTTGCCAAGCCGCGCATCATTCCATGCTTCATGACGCAACGCAAATCAGCTCAGCTCGCAACTCGATCAACTCAAATCAACATGCTCAGTCTGCTTCAACCTCATCGACAGGTGGCGGTACAGTAGCATGACTAGATGGCATGAAAATTTCTCAATCTCAGCTCTCATCATCATCACCTTCTGTTTCGTTCATCTCTACGACTCAGTCGCTCGCATCAAGCCACTCAGCTACGTCATCTAGACCTACAGTGCTGCTGGCTACAGCTCAAGCTCTTCTCGTATCGCCTACTCTCATCTCTCATCCAGTGCGTCTACTCATCGATCCTGGATCAGAACTCACGCTCGTCTCGCATCGCTTCACTCGCCAACTACGCCTCAAACTTACAAACTCCTACGTTCCCATCATCGGCGTAGGAAACGTGTCCTCTGGACGCACCCAGGGTGTCGTCGACCTTACTCTTCGGTCCAGACACTCCGCTGAGCACGTGAACCTCCACGCTCACGTGTTGGCAAATCTCACCGTCGAGCTGCCTGTCTCTGACATCAAGCAGCAATCCTGGCCGCACATCAACGACCTGCAGCTCGCCGATCCTGATTACCTCTCATCAGGCAGGATTGACATTCTTATCGGAGCCGACGCCTACGGCTTGCTCATGAAGCCCGGAGTAAAAACCGGCAATTCAAATCAACCGGTCGCCATCCAAACCATCTTTGGATGGGCCGTAATTGGACCAGTTGGTGAGTCCTCTCACTCTGCTCCATCTCATCTGGGACATCTTGTCTCAAACGCTCAACTTCACGAGCTAGTTTCTAACTTCTGGGAGCTCGAAGAAGTGCCATCATCTCAACAAGAGTCTCTCGGCGCCGAGGAGGCAGCTTGTGAAGCTCATTTCATCGCAACGCATACTCGCGACAGCTCAGGTCGCTATATCGTCCGACTGCCATTCAAGGAGAACGCTCCGAAGCTGGGCAACTCCAAAGGCATCGCTCAAAAGGCTCTCACTCGTCTACGCAAACGACTTGACGATCAGCCAAAACTAAACAAGCTTTACAAGGAGTTTCTCGCTGAGTACGAATCCATGGGACACATGAAGAGAGTAGCAGAGTCATCTCACGACGGCTACTACTTGCCACACCATGGCGTACTCAGAAACAACAAAATCCGTGTTGTTTTTAACGGATCCAGCAAGACCACCTCTGGTCTCTCTCTCAACGACCTACTTCATACAGGTCCCAAGACACAGAACGACATATTTGACGTACTGCTCTACATCAGAAAACATTGCTATCTTTTCACGACTGACGGTGTCAAAATGTTCCGTCAAGTCCTGGTCCATCCTGATGACCGAAGATATCAACGCATTCTGTGGACTGACGACCATTCAAACATAATCGAGTTTGAACTCGCCACAGTCACATATGGCACCACGCATGCTCCATACCTCTCAAGTCGCGCTCTCAAGCAACTTCAGCTCGACGAGGGTCATCAGTACCCCCTAGCAGCAGAACCGCTGAAAGATGGAAGTTACGTCGACGACATTAGTGGCGGCGCTGACGACATCACTACTCTCAACGCAATCGCTGCGCAAGTTGAAAAGCTGTGCAACAAGGGATGTTTCCCACTGTCAAAGTGGAAAAGTAATCATCCTGATTTCATCAAACTTAACTCATCTTCAGCACCCAGTACCGAGTCTCACGAATTCAACGAATCCATGTCCAAGATTCTTGGGCTTGCCTGGCAATGCTCCACGGATATGTTGAAATTTGCGAGCCATGCCCATCACCGAGTTACCATCACGAAGCGCTCAATACTGTCCGAAACCGCGCAATTATTCGACCCACTCGATCTCATCTCGCCAGTCATCGTTCGCGCCAAGATCCTGATGCAGGACCTGTGGCTAGAAAAAGTTGGCTGGGATGACACACTATCACCTCAGATTATTCACCGCTGGTCAACTTTCCGCGAAGAATTATCGGGACTATCTCAACTCTCAATTCCTCGTTGGCTAAATCTATGCGCTGACGGCTCTCAAGTAGAAATACATGGCTTCTCAGATGCATCACAAGCTGCGATGGCCGCACTTCATCCAGAGTAACCTTGGTTTGCTCCAAAACCAGAGTTGCTCCTCTCAAACGCCTCACGATACCTCGCCTGGAGCTATCTGCAGCTCTACTTCTCGCCAAGCTAGTCTCAAAAGTCCAGAAAGTGATAAAACTTACGGAAGCACCAGTTACGCTCTGGACTGATTCATCAGTTTCCCTCGCCTGGATCAACAGTGACCCTATGCGGTGGAAGGAGTTCGTCAAGAACCGAGTCCAGGAGATTCAACAAACTTCTCCTCAAGCAACGTGGAGATTCATCTCCGGAAAGCAAAATCCCGCAGACTGCGCATCTCGAGGCCTAACACCCTCGCAGTTGCGCTCTCACGCACCTGGTGGTCTGGTCCAGACTGGCTAGCCGAAGACACTCATTTCTGGCCATCATTCACCGTCACAGATGATCACGTTCCTGAAGCTGAAATACGACCCAGCGCGGTTAATGTATCCTCAGCTGCACCTCAACTACCTTTTGAGAGTTTACTCAAACACAGTTCTCTCACTAAGTTACTTCGCAGAACAGCGACAATCATGCGAGCAGCAGCCGTTTTTAAGCGAGTGCCTGCGTCTTCTCTTCGAGCATCACCACTCACTCCCGTGGATCTGCAATCAGCGCTCAGCTTCTGGATCCGAGTATTTCAACATGCCTATTTCGCAAGAGAGATACGCGGCATCTTACAAGGCAAGAGCCTCCCAAAATCTCACCCGCTCTCAAGACTAACTGCTCGACTCGATCCCGCCGGCGTACTCCGAGTTGGTGGTCGCCTGCAAAACTCAAAACTTGACGAGGATGCAAAACATCCGCCGATTCTACCGAAGGATTGCATTCTCTCAAACTTGATCATCGCAAACGCTCACACTCGAACCCTCCACGGTGGTACACAACTGACACTCAACTACATCAGGAAGTACTGCTGGATTTTAGGAGGACGAGCACCTATCAAGTCATATATCCACAGATGCATTACCTGCACCCGGCTACGTGGCATTCGAGCTCAGCAACTAATGGCACAGCTTCCAGCAACTCGCGTGACTCCTTCCCTTGTTTTCGAACACTCAGGTGTGGATTACACAGGTCCAGTGACGCTCAAGTTTTTCCAAGGTCGTGGCACTCGAACCTACAAGGCCTGGATCGCAATATTTGTATGCTTCTCGACCTCTGCCACCCACCTCGAAGTTGTCACTGACTATAGCACGCAAGGATTCCTCAAGGCCTTCAGGCGCTTCACTGCTCGACGCGGAATCTGCAAAACTCTCACTAGTGACTGCGGTACCAATTTTCAAGGCGCTGACGTTGCTCTCAAACAGCTGCTATCCGGCAGTATCAAAGAATCTCAGCATCTGCAACAACTCATCACCAACGACGGCACGCAATGGAGATTCAATCTTCCCGGAGCGCCTCACATGGGCGGCAAATGGGAAGCGGCCGTGAAATCCGTCAAATATCATTTACAGCGTACAATTGCTGATCTCCTGCTCACCTACGAAGACTTCTCGACTTTTTTAACTCAAGTTGAGGCTGTCTTGAACTCTCGTCCGCTCAGCGCTCTCACCGAAGATCCTGACGACCTCTCTGCACTCACTCCAGGACACTTCATCCGTGGCGCACCACTCTCGACGATCCCAGAACCGTCTCTCACTAATGTGAACGTCAACCGACTCTCACACCTTCAGCACATTCAAGAACGACTTCAACATTTTTGGTCAAGATGGTCCGCCGACTGTCTCCAATCTCACCAAACGATCTCCAAATGGAGAACGAGATACAACGATATAGTCGTCGGATCGTTGGTGCTCCTCACAGACGAGCGATATCCGCCGTCCAAATGGCCACTCGCTCGAGTGACTCAAGTCCATCCTGGCCGCGACGGACTCACCCGCGTAGTTACCCTGAAGACAGCCACCTCAACACTTACTCGTCCAATCACGAAGCTGGTACTGCTGCCCTTTGCCAGCCAAGAGGGAGATCATCCTGACGACGATGCCTCGCCATCTTAATCACTTCTCCAACGAGCGGAGAAGGGGGGAGAATGTTCGAATCTCCCGCGTTTATTTTCAATTGCAATAACAATAACATTTAGTAACCTAGTGATAATTTGCTTTTGAAAAACAATGAGTGAAATCGAAAAATATTGAGTGTGTGATATGTCAAAAAGTAGCAAAAGTGATTCTAAGTGCGAAATATAAAATTAGTTAAGTCTCCCGGTTCCAGTATATACATTTTCAATTATCAGTTTTACAAACTTCAAACAATGTCCTTAATAAGTATATAAAAATTAAGAATTTTCTGACGGTTTGCTTTAACCACGACAACTACCTTAATTTTTTTATTTCCACTACATAATGAGATATTGACATGAACTTCGGTTTTTCTTATGGACGCCATTTTGGATTTTTTGATATTCGAATTCTGCTTATTCAAAAGCTACAAAACTGACCAAAATAGCTTTTTGGCGTTACCCATACTGATCAGAGTGTGCCGCGTAAAACAAAATTTGTTGAAACAAATACATACCGACAGGTTAACAATCTGTCAAGCGATCGCTACAGTTTTGCTAATTCATTGTATTTGATTTTCTCTGTAAAATGGCTCAAGCATTTTTTTGCGAAATTACAAAAATTCTCTTTTCACTTCAAACTCATTTTTTTTAAAAACTAAGCCCTTTAAGTCGATCAAACTTCTAGAGCATGTTACAAGTACATAAATAAAGTGAATTGTGAAGCGGTAACGATTATTTTTAATTTGGGTGGTAATAAGGGGGTGACTTTCACATTTTTTGACGCCGAAGAAAATAGGGACTAACATTATTTTCGTCAGAACTCAGTTAGTTTTGATTCTAGGGACTTTTATAAAAAATAAAAATAAAGGTTCTTTCAAGCACTTTAAAAAATGTTCCATGAGTTTCCCTCGAAAAATGCATTGTTTTTTAGTAACTTCACGTTGAAACTTTTAATTTTTTGGTTTTGGCGAATAAGAACCAACCTTCAACAAGCTAGTACTCCGTTTGTATGGGGTCTACAGACACTATAAACCCCCCATTAGTTTTGTTTTTTTATAAGCTACATTTTTACTAAGAGCGATATATATATATATAACGGTCTTATTTAATTATTGCACTTTTTTATGCAAAGAACGGCGTGCTATTGTCAAGCAAAAACCTGCATGACCAGCACATCATGGAGCAGAAAAAAAACCTATTCATGAAGGTACCGATGTTACTTTACGGAATAGTGCATATTAGACCAACGCCTGCAACCTGCAACGACCGTCAGTCAGTCGCCTACAATTTCTATCTGTGCTGGACCGATGTAGTGTCGTTTTCATTTATTAATTAATTTATTAATTTGCATTAAAATTTGTTGGTTCGTGCTGATCGTGCAGGTTTTTGCTTGACAAGTGTGCGGGGCGTTGCCCATAATGTTTTATTATAACGGTCAAAAAAAGTGTCTCGAGGAGTAAACTAGGCCATTTCTTATTATAAAATGCTACAAAAAACAGCAAAGTAAAGCAAGGTATGGTTGAACATTGAAATTGGTTTATGTTTTGTATGATTTAGTATCAATAAATCACTCATTTTTTTATATATTTTAATTTGACTATCCTGAAATATAACTTGGCGAAATTAAAATTTACCAATTAAATATAATTACATAGCATTATTTAAAGAATTCTTCCTAACTTATTGATTTTGACGTTTTATGAATATTTAAGAAAAAAAATTTAAACGGAAATTGATAAGCAATAACAAAATAAAATAATTTATATAAAAACTAGCGGTCCAGTCCAGCTTCGCCCGGGTGTAAATGTAATATATAGGATATAAAAGATGAGGATCATTATCATTAAATTCTCAACGTGTATTGAATTTGCGCGAATTCAATCGCTTTTATTTGTGAATGTTCAAAAATCGAAGAAAAATCTTATTTCCCAATAAGAAATTAAAAAAAAAACTTGGAACGTGTCGCGGGACACGCGTTTCGACCGAAGTCCCTTTCGTATAAGACGTTTTTCGTAACGCGTTTTATATAATCTAAAATCACCCGGTATAATCTAAAAACATCCGGTATAATCTCAAAACACCCGGTATAATCTAAAAATATCCGGTATCATCTCAAAACACCCGGTATAATCTAAAAACACCCGGTATAATCTAAAACACCCGGTATAATCTAAAAACACCCAATATTTTCTAGCAATAAATATAGCCTGTGTTACTCAGGGTGAATGTAGCTTTCTAATGGAGAACGAATTTTTTAAATCGGCACAGTAGTTTTTGAGTTTATTCATTATATACACACAAAAATACAAATCTTTCCTCTTTATAATATTAGTAGAGATAACTTGATAGGGCAGTGATGCAACACGCAAATATGTGACAAATTCATTATAATTGTAATATTTTTGAAATAAAACCTACAAGACTTTAATACTGTTGACTAATTATGTCCCGTACTTCCTAAATTCTTCATTTTCAAATTTCTGTTATTTTTTCAAAATTGAATGGACCCGGTGATACGTTTTCCTTGTAAAATTGTGCTAGATTTAAATCGTAATAACTTTTTATCGAATAAAAAAAGTTTGTATCGGAATCCACAGGACTTGCCCTAAATAATGTTTTTTATCTGATCTCGATAATTAGAGAAACTTCTAAGTTCTTAAAACGTGTTTTTTCACAGACCATAAGAGCACCTAAAACCGATCAAATTTTGGATAGGTATTAGTGTATTTGCCATATGGCAACATACACTATTGGCGTCGGTCGGATGGCTGGACCTAGGGGTCGGACCAAAATTTCTCGACGTTTCATAACCTCCTAAACACTTTAGCACCATTTTTAAAAATATTTATATATATATATGTATATATATATAATATTTGGCTCACGTGTTGAAATCCATCACCGCAAGAAGCCTATTTAAAATGGGCGTAATCGGGGCATTTTAATGGTAGTTTTTAGGGGTTAAAAATGTTTTTGGGCCCCAAAATACCGAAAAAATTCTCAGAATCGTTTAAAAATTGACATTTAACCCGTTAGTAGCAATTAAAAAGTGCCCCTAAAATTTTAATAAAATCGGATCAACAGGACCGGACTTACAAATTTTTTTGAAAACACTAATTTGCAGATAGTGACTTATTTATTGAAGGGTGTAATTAATTCGGTGCAGACGTTAGATTGATAATAATATAACAATTAAGAAAAAAAATGTTATTTTAAGGGGTGTATTAAGGGGTTAAATTTTTTATTTTGCCCAAAAACAAGCTTTATTTCACATAATAAAAGTATAAAACCACACGGCCCTATACAAGCAAATACACTATATTGTCGGCAGGGTTTTGGCACTGCGACCCGGGTTTTTAGTGTATTTGCCATATGGCAACATACACTATTGGCGTCGGTCGGATGGCGGGACCTAGGGGCCGGACCAAAATTTCTCGACGTTTCATAACCTCCTAAACACTTTGGCACCATTTTTAAAAATGTTTACATATATATGTATATATATATATATATATATATATTTATATATATATATATATATATATATGTGTGCGGGCAATAACTTTCGAAAGAGTTAATTGATTTTAACGAAATTTTGTCCGCATGTTGGAATCCACCACCGCAAGAACCCTATTTAAAATGGGTCCAATCGGGCCATTTTAAGGGTAGTTTTTAGGGGTTGAAAAAAGTTTTTGGGCCCCAAAATACCGAAAAAATTCTCCGAATCGTTTCAAAATTGAAATTTAACCCTCTGGTAGTAATTAAAAAGTGTCCCCAAAATAATAATAAAATCGGCCCGACAGGACCGGATTTACAAATTTTATGAAAACACTAGTTTGCAGATAGTGACTTATTTATTGAACGGTGTATTTAATTCGGTGTAGACGTTAGATTGATAATAATATTACAATTAAGAAAAAAATGTTATTTTAAGGGGTGTATTAAGGGGTTAAATTTTTTATTTTGCCCAAAAACAAACTTAATTTCACATAATAAAAGTATAAAACCACACGGCCCTAATATATACAAGCAAATACATTATATTGTCGGCAGGGTTTTGGCACTGCGACCCGGGTTTTTATTTTATTATGACAAGATTTTTCTTCACTCCGAAGGTCGCTTGAAAGTAAGTTTGATGTATGAAAAAAATATCGATGTTTTGGCTCTATTAAAAAAAAGTAATTAAAATAGGTCAGTCCAGAAATGAGTACTCAGTTTTTTTTTATATTAAGTGTATTAAAAAAATCAAATGAAAAATTTTCACACAATGCAAGTGCTTTTTGCACTATCAAGGTTGTTAGTATATTAATCTGTTAAATCATTCATTGTTATAATGCTAAATTAGAAAAATTTATTTTTTATCCACCAACACCGTTGGGACTCAAACCCAAATCTTTCCACATTCGCGGCGGAATGAGTTATCAGTTACTCTACGGTGCGATATCTAAACAATCAATTCATCATAATAAAGCAAATTTGCTTTATTATGATGAATTGATTGTTTAGATATCGCATGTTCAGCATATGTTCAGCATATATATATATATATATATATTTTTTTTTTTTTTTTTTTTGTGATATTTTTTTCAAATATCGATATCAGTATACTGATTACTGATATATTTTTTTCAAAATATCGATATATTGGTACAATTTGAAAGAGAATATTGGAACTCGAAGAAATTTAGTATACATATTGACTAGCTTAATATAATCTCAAATAGCAGTTAACGGACATTATTTCTAAATAAATCAAGTAATAAATAATTATCTGAAACAAAAAAAAAACAAGATTTTTTTTTAATTTATTAATCAGACGTCTAATCGAACAATTACTTAATAAAACCAAAGATAGCGAATCTATGGCATGCGTGCCACAGGTGACATTCGACAGATAATTGTTGGTGCAACATGAATTGAGGTTTAACTCGAAATAATTAAAAATATTCTAGATGTAGAAATGAAGTGAAATATTGCATGAATAGCTATTTTGATTGCTCATTATTCCGAAAATGTCGTAAAATCCAGTGAAAAAGAAACGTGTTTTACATGTGCTTTATTCAATGTCTTTTTTGGAATGTACTTAAAAGTATTTTCCAAAAACACTTTTTCTTTTTCAGTGGAGTTTTCGATATTTTGGGAATAATTAACGTCAAACGGTCATAGTCAGTCGCAGGAGTACAAGTGTTACTACTAGAAAAAAATATCTCTTTTCAGTACTCGGAATTTTATATCGGTACATCGATATTTTCTCAACATCCCTAGGCAGCAATAAGCAATAATGTAATGGCAGACTACAGCCATCGTACCAACTCGGCATTGTTAGCACCGACGAATTTTTGCAATAAAAAAATCTAAAAAACGGTTGACCCTGCAGGCCATCCCTGGAACTTCCCACTATTTCCGATCTGTTGAGATGTGGCTTACCACTACGGTGTTTGTTAAAAGTTATTTTAAAAAATTCCAGCCAATTGGGTGATAGGACCATTCCAACTTCATAAATATTGACATTTGAAATATAATAAATAAAATAAAATTTCTGTTAACGCGCGCAGTGACGCGGGTAATGGCTAGTAACAAATATGATATTTGGTATTTGTTTCCATGGTTACATAATGTGGTTTAACGTAAAAATTAATCTAAGCATGCTTGTCAGCTACCTAATTTCTTTTTTGCAGATCTTAGGAACAAAAGAACATCTGATTTTTTTTTATTTTCACAATATTTCCGCAATTATGCAACTTAGGAAAAAAAATTTTCTACTAAGCTTTCTTAAAAAATGTATAGAATATTAAACCGTTATAAAAACTATACCACCATTATACAAAAAACAACATAGAAAATATCTCATCTGCGCATGCGTCGATTTCCCCCCAAAACAATAGGGTTTGTCATATTTGCATACCAAACATCCTCCCAATATTTGGTTCCAATCTGTTCATCCGTTTTTTTTTTGGAAATTTTTCGTCAACAATATCTCTCGAACGAATCACTCGATCGAGATGATAGTCTAACAAGGAAAGGTTCCCAACTCGCCGCCCCCGATTTGATTGATTCTGAGATATATTATAGCACAGTAAAAACTAAGTGACACGTATTTTTTTTATTGGCGGAAAAACACTTTTAGAGGGTGAAACTACCCTTCAAAAGTACAGGTGCCAATGATAATACAAAAGAAAATCGACAGGTTTTTGCATTCTTCAAAAAAAAAAAATTCTAAGCAGGGTAACTACCCCTCAAAGTGTCACATATAACAATATAATATTTTCCAACGGGACCGATTGGAAAAGTTTTCTTGTGATAAGAAATGAGAAACGTAATTTTTTTAATAAAAAAAAAAAGATGGGGGTGAACCACCCCCAAACATGATTTTATTTACGAAAAAATTTTAAGTATAAAAATTTAAAAAATGTATATTGCATGTAGATACAGAAAGAAAATGCTGTGTTTCTGCATTTTTTCAAAAAAAATTCTGAGCACGGTAACTATTCATGAATGTATTTCGTCTTTTGTCTCTGGTCCATAATCAGTTATCCTCGCCGCGATATATTAATCTTTTTAAATATTCTTGGTATAAAAGTGGATACATTGACGAAAAACCGGAAGAATTTGAAAATCCTGTTGAATTTAGTTTCGGAGATTCATGTAAAACACATTTGGAAAATATATTTTTGAAATTAAAAAATTACGTTTCTCATTTCTTATCACAAGGAAACTTTTTCAATTGGTCCCGTTGGAAAATATTATATTATTACATGTGAAGCTTTTAGGGGTAGTTACCCTGCTTATAATTTTTTTTGGAAAAATGCAAAAATCTGTCGATTTTCTTTTGTATCATTATGCAACATACGTACCTACATTTTTTCAAATTTTTTATTTAATTTAATCATTTTTTTTCGTAAATATATTATATAATCATGTTTGGGGGTGGTTCACCATCATGAACTTTTTTTTTAAATGAAAAAAATACGTTTTTCCTTTCTCATCACAAGGAAACTTTTCCAAGTGATCCCATTGGAAAATATATTGTTAGATGTGACGCTTTTAGGGGTAGTTACCCTGCTTAGAATTTTTTTTTTGAAAAATGCAAAAACCCGTCGATTTTCTTTAGTATTGTAACAAAATTGTATGAAAGGTTTAACAAAATAAGTTTTATTATGTAGAGCCGAAAGAACAAGGTTCAAAATTTGATAAATAATGTACAGAAAATGCCTGATGTATATATAAAACTGTCTATCTTTACACTTCTATTTAATTTTGTAACTGTCAAGTTTGTTTTTTACTTTTTCACTCCCCTCTCACTACCTAGGCAACACTTTGAAACACTTACGTCCAAGAATGCGCGATCGAATTCGTTACAGTATTATCATGCAACATATATTTTATTCAAATTTTTATACTTAAATTTAATCATTTTTTTCATAAATATAATCATGTTTAGGGGTGGTTCCCCCCCAATGAACTTTTTTTTTTAAATTAAAAAATTACGTTTCTCATTTCTTATCACAAGGAAACTTTTCCAATTGGTCCCGTTGGAAAATATTATATTATTATATGTGAAGCTTTTAGGAGTAGTTACCCTGCTTAGAATTTTTTTTTGGAAAAATGCAAAAATCAGTCGATTTTCTTTTGTATTTATCATGCAACGTAAGTACCTATATTTTTTTCAAATTTTTTACTTAAATTTAACCATTTTTTTCGTAAATATAATCATGTTTGGGGGTGGTTCACCCCCATAAGCTTTTTTTTTTAAATTAAAAAACTACGTTTTTCATTTCTCATCACAAGGAGACTTTTCCAAGTGGTTCTGTTAAAAAAGATTATATTGTTATATATGAAACAGTAAAATTGACCCTTGGTACCTGTACTTTTGGAGGGTAGTTTCACCCCCTAAAAGTGTTTTTCCGACAATAAAAAAAATACGTGTAACTTAGTTTTTACCGTGCTATAATATATCTCAGAACCAATCAAACCAATAAAATGGGGGGCGGCGAGTTGGGAACCTTTCCTTGTAAGATATGTAATTGATGTCGACCTACACCGATCAAGTAACCGAATGAAATGTATTTTTTATAAAATAAAATATGTTAACAAAAGTAACGTTAATAGGTTGAAAGAAATCTATTCAAGGTTATGTTTAATTAAAAATTCAATAATTATTTTTTTCCATACCTTCACCGAACTTGTAACCAAAAAAACTTAACACTAATCGAAAATATAAAGCCTATAGAATATGCAAACATAAGGTTGCTTACATTTTTCTGTTCAAGACTTCACGGTTGCCAGGTTTAAAAAGGTGAATCGAAAGTGGTACCGTCACCGATCGAGTATCCAATTAAATTAAACATCAAAATAAAGCTTATATTTTTTGCGAGACGATAGTATACGGTTACTTGGTCGGTGGAGGTCGACATCAATTATGTATCCTGTACTATGGTGTTTACGGCAATCGAGGCAGTTTTTCAAGCACAAAAAATAATCTACCGCAAAAAATCAATCTAACGAAAATTTGAGAAGATATTTCGAAAAAACTTTTTTTTCAAAATTTTTCTCCTGCGATAGCTCTCGAACACATGAACCGATTTTGATGAGGTTTGCGGCGATCGACGTTGTTTCATGAGGAATAGAGCTGATTGGATTTTGGTATTAATCGGTACAGTAGTTTCGAGGATATTTAAAAAAACTGTTTCTCAAAAAGCTTTATTTTTGAGATTTCTCAAAATGTACGTGGCCTAATCAGTTCCAATTTTCAGAAAATCTAATAGTCTAAGATCGGGCTGCAAAATTACTACATGAATAATGTAAACAATCAAAATCAAATCTTTAAGTATTTTTACAAGTGAGGGAATTCATTTTTCATAGGGTGCCAATTAAAAATTGCCCGCCAGTATTATTAATTAAAATATTATTAATTGAATTTTGGAGAAAAATTTCTTTCATATCGTATATAAATAAAACTTACACCACTTCACAACAGTGTATTTAAAAGATCTGAAAAGTCACGGGTGCCGCCGATTGCTTAGCCGCAACCTCTACGCAGCCAGGTGTAAACAGGTATAATTTCGTAGAAAAATTTCGTTCATGACGTACATTTATTTCATCTATACCACATTAAAGCTAATTTTTTTCTGAATTTAATGGTATAAGGTTGCCTGCAAAAAAATGCCCGCAAATCGAGGTTGCCTGCCCTTAAAGACGCTAGGTATTGAAAATAAAGTGACATAGAGCGAACGGGCGACGCTACTTGTTAGACAAGGATGCTAAATGCTAGCTGTACGCGTTTTTGCCTCGATAAATAGGGTTCTCAATCAACGGTTAAAGTAGTAGTAAGAACAACTCTATTCTCTAAACGCTCCAAAAAATTATACAGATTATATAATATCAATAATACTCGAAAAAATAAGATTAATTTTATAAATAATATTAAATATTATTTCTAAAATAAAATTAATATCAAATATAAAAATAATAATAATAACAAACTTAGATACATACTTTGCAAAAAAGGTCTCCATGAATTTTCGTTTAGTTGTATTCAGAACCACATAACATTACAAAACTTTTATGTGGTTCTGAATACAACTAAACGAAAATTCATGGAGACCTTTTTTGCAAAGTATGTATCTAAGTTTATTATTATTATTTTTATATTTGATATTAATTTTATTTTAGAAATAATATTTAATATTATTTATAAAATTAATCTTATTTTTTCGAGTATTATTGATATTATATCTGTTTAATTTTTTGGAGCGTTTAGAGAATAGAGTTGTTCTTACTACTACTTTAACCGTTGATTGAGAACCCTATTTATCGAGGCAAAAACGCGTACAGCTAGCATTTAGCATCCTTGTCTAACAAGTAGCGTCGCCCGTTCGCTCTGTCACTTTATTTTCAATACCTAGCGTCTTTAAGGGCAGGCAACCTCGATTTGCGGGCATTTTTTTGCAGGCAACCTTATACCATTAAATTCAGAAAAAAATTAGCTTTAATGTGGTATAGATGAAATAAATGTACGTCATGAACGAAATTTTTCTACGAAATTATACCTGTTTACACCTGGCTGCGTAGAGGTTGCGGCTAAGCAATCGGCGGCACCCGTGACTTTTCAGATCTTTTAAATACACTGTTGTGAAGTGGTGTAAGTTTTATTTATATACGATATGAAAGAAATTTTTCCCCAAAATTCAATTAATAATATTTTAATTAATAATACTAGCGGGCAATTTTTAATTGGCACCCTATGAAAAATGAATTCCCCCACTTGTAAAAATACTTTAAAATTTGATTTTGATTGTCTACATTATTCATGTAGTAGTTTTGCAGCCGGATCCCGGTCTATAAGTTCAACAAGACCCTTTCAGATGCCGCAATCCGCATTTCGATCGGTCCACCCGTTCAAAAGTTATGAGAGGTTTACACACATACAGGCATACGGACACAATATGGAAATGTTCAGAATAGCTTCCTAGGACCTCAATTCGTCGAGATCGGACGAAAACCAATAACTTCCCAGTTTTTTTTTTAAATTTTAAATTTTCTTAGCGGGAAGTTAATTATCCCGGGCAAATTTTAATTGACTATAACAGTATACCAAACATAATATACCTATTAAAAATACAAAAATCGCTACTCTAAATTATTTTTTATCTTAATGAATGTTTATTTTGTGCTCTTAATTCAATTTTGTCACATAAGGTAATGCTATCAAGTCATTACTAATATTTGATTTTTGAAATAAAAATATCAAAATAAATGAAAATTTGATTAGTGTTTCTACATTAAATTCTTTGGTTCATTATTATTTTAAGAAACAAATCACGTAATGCCTAAGTACAAAATATGTGAAGTTTTGAGATATGAGACTCAATATTCATTGCTGTACTGACATCTAAATTTTAAAATTATTTAGCAAATTTTCAAGAGCAGTGCCATAGGTTTCAATTTGTAATTATATTTACTTCAATATTTTCTTCCGCGTGTGAAAAAATCATTAACCAAATATAATTCTTCGTCTGTCTGTAATCTAAATCTTTTAATAGTAAAAATATTCTTTGAATCAATACCAAGAATAGGTATATTATTTACTCAAAAAAATTGTATTCTAAATTTAATGACAGGTAATAATTATTCTGAAGATATTAGCATTGTATTAAATAGTTACCAAGTTCGAAAACCTTATCGAGCTATCCATGTCTAATAAATGTGGTGGTTAATAGAGGGCTTTAAAGGGCGACACCCCTATTTCAACACATGAACTAAGCTGTTGAATCGCGACCAACCCATAGACCTAGAAAATTTTTAAGTCGTTTTAAGTGTATCATAGCGACACTCATTCCTACACATGAATTAAATTGTTACTACTCCATAGTTTATAAATCACGATAACATCCGTAGGCTACTAAAAAAAAACTATTTCAAAACAGTTTTGATATATATGTAACAAATTTTTATAGTAAAATCATTTGACATAAAATCTTTCACTTTTTTTAAAATGCGTTCATATTTTTTAATAAAAATTTTGAAAAGCAATTATTGTTTATTGCCTATTGATAATAAAAGTTTCAAGTCTTGCCCAATCTTCTGCTTTTTTAAAATTATATATTAGATGCTTGCCTTACATATTTACAAAAAAATACAAAAATAAATTTATATATATCTACATTCTATAAACATTATTTTTTGAAATATAATTCAGGCATACAGGGAATATTTTAGCGTCTTTTCTGATGGCTTGTATTTCAGTTAATTTATTTATTCTCCACTCGTCGCAATAATCGACCACTGCCAGTTTTTCTTTACGGGTTAAACAATTTCTTTTTCCAGACATTTTCTTATTACACGTCTTATATTATAATAATATAATAAACTGACACAGTATTTTTGTTTTACGATGTTTCTATATACCGATTGTGAACTTAAAAATCTTTTAAAGTGCAAATAGAACTCAGGATTGACAACTTGAAAACAAAAAAATCGTTTCACGAGTGGTTTCATATCACTTGACCTTGTCGCACCCACTCTGTTTGGACCCATCTCTTTCAAATTGCAAAGTAACAGTTATATAAAAATTAAATATTTACAACATTTGATTTCTATGTTTTTCATATAATTATTGTTTAATATACCTATATCTTGTTTTATTTTATTTTCACATGAAATAGCTATATTAAATTATTTTAAAAATAACTAAATTTGTACCTGTTGTTAACTTAACAATAAAAAAAATTGTTCGTTTATATGGTTACATAGCAATAAATGTGATAAAATGTTATCAAATACAAGAAAGATGATTATAATTATTATTAGAGGATTTAGGATCAATGAATTATTTAAGACGAATTATTAATCACGTTTCGTAATATTACTTTTCCAGGTGTTCGTAATTCAGATTAAATTTAATTATCTTGTTAAATTATTGTCTAATGTTATTAAACAAATCAAATATTCATTTTTGGTAATTAAATAATATACCACAAATTCATACAAAATAAAAATTGACAGAAATAAACAAACAGTTCTAAATTATTTGTTTATTTTAGTCTATTTTTATTTTTATGAATTTGTGGTATATTATTTAATTACTAAAAATGCATATTTGATTTGCTATAATAACAGACAATAATTTAACAAGATAATTCAATTTAATCTGAATGTGAAGACATTTAATTGCGAACACCTGAAGAAGCATTAATAAAAAATACGAAACGTTGTGAATAATAGGTAATTCGTCTTAAATAATTCATTGATCCTAAATCCTCTAATAATATTTATAATTATTTATCATCAAGGATCTGATCTACATTTATACAAGAAAAACGATTCATATTTCTAAATTTGTGTTCGTTCACTTTTTCAAATTTAATTAAATAGCCTTGTTTCCATATGATTGATATAGAGAAAGTCAGTATTTAATTTATAAAATATTATCAGCCATTTTGTGTAATCCGTTGAACGTAAAAATAAAATATTTTTGTTTACAGGATATACTGAAGCAGAGACTGACTGTTATAGGCAGTAGATCATCTAGTAACATAGGTGTTAATTAATAACAAACTATTGAATTGACACAAGCTTTGCCACATTAGTGAATAATCGCTTAAACGTTTGCTATTTATTTTTCTAATTGTTGGTTACCAAAACATCGTCACGTATTTTAACCTACGATCTATTTAAAAATAAACGCATTATTAAATTGCTGCCAGTAATGCCTTGTGTAACCACATTAATGAAAAAAATTATATTTCAACTGAATAGTCATGAAGACGATTAATTATTTTCATTTGAATTTTTAAAAATTAAATACTATAAAGAAATTGTGCTCAATTCTTTGAAGAAAAATTCTGTCAGCCAAATTATTCCTTATGTAGACATATTATCACCATGGAATTGATTGTTCTGTGGTTATCATAGTCAACTGTTCTGTGTAATTAGCACAATAACCTATCCATTACACTCAGAGCCGTCTTTAACCTATTGGAGGCCCTGGGCACTTTTGGATAATGGGGCCCCTATGACTATATTTTCTTAAAAAAAGAGCGTAATTACTAAGCAATTCAATAATTAACGAATACATTATTAAAAAAGATATCGATATATTTGTCGGAAGTATCGGTTATCGGATGCTGATCTGGAACTAGGGGACCTCATTGATCGCGGGGCCCTGGGTACGTGCCCAGAGTGCCTAATGGAAGAGATGGCCCTGATTACACTTAATACCTATATTAATAGATGGCCTACTGTCTACAACAACCAGTTTCTGCTCCAAGCTTCAGTATAACAAACATTTTCAATTTTCTTAGCAGGAAGTGAAAAATATTTAATTTGCACTGATTTTTTACTCGGCACGTGGTAGAACATGATTAATAATAACAAGTAATTAAAAAACACTTGAAAATTCTACAAATAATTCTTTATTTCTCGACGATCGTCCTGACTAAAATTATGATTATTATCGATGCAATGAGTCATTGCATCGATAATAATCATAATTTTAATCTGGACAATTTTAAATCTCTACATATCTGTAAAAAGGGCAAGAAATTTACACTATTAGAAAATGTAGAGATTCAAAAAGCTATTAGGAAAAATAAAAATATAATAAATGACCAACTAGACTTTAAACTATCATCCCTCCTTCAACTACCTTACAGATAGACCTATGGTTGACCCATATCAAATCAGGTCAATTTTTTAGTGTATAAAGTAGGTATAATGAAAATATGTAATTTAGTATAAGTTTTTGTACTCCTGAGGATGGACTTATTGTCCGAAATGATCGTCGAGAAATACAGAACTATTTGTAAAATTTTCAAGTGTTTTTTAATTACTTGTTATTAAAAATATTTAATTTTTACGTTCAACGGATAACACAAAATGGCTGATAATAATTTAGAAATTAAAATATATATATGTGTGTGTGTGTGTGTGTGCGCGCTATAACTTTCGAAAGAGTTAATTGATTTTAACGAAATGTTGCCCACATGCCGGAATCTACCACCGCAAGAACCCTATTTAAAATGGGCCCAGTCGGGCCATTTTACGGGTAGTTTTTAGGGGTTGAAACATGTTTTTGTGCCCCAAAATACCGAAAAAATTCTCCAAATCGTTTCAAAATTGAAATTTAACCCTCTAATAGTAATTAAAATGTGTCCCTAAAATTTTAATAAAATCAGCCCGACAGGACCGGACCGGATTTACCAATTTTATGAAAACACTAGTTTGCAGATTGTGAATTATTTACTGAAAGGTGTATATAATTTGGTTTAGAGGTTCGATTGATAATAAAATTGCAACTAAGAAAAAAATGTTATTTTAAGGGGTGTAATAAGGAGTCAAATTTTTTAGTTTGCCCAAAAACCAACTTAAGTTCGCATAATAAAGCCACACTGCCTGTATTAGCAAATACCCTATATTGTCGGCAGGGTTTTGACACTGCGACCCGGGGTTTTTCTCTATATCAATAATATGGAAACAAAAAACGTTACCATAGTTATTTAATTAAAATCAAATTTGAAAAAGTAAACCAATACTAATTTAGAAATTTGAAATTTTTTCTGGTATTTGGTAAAATTTCGTCGTAATTATTGCTGTGTAATCATGTAAACGAAAAATATTGTTTTAATGTTAAAATAAATAAAAAATTCTTAGAAATGCTAATAAATTTTATAAAATCTAAAATAACTACGAGACCTTGAAAAAATACACAGAAAATTTATTTTATCTCGCAGCGCAGTGTTAATGAATTCCATAATTACACGCACTACTAATGCAACTATTACAATTAAAATTAATTTCTTATAACAACAAATATAGTTCATGTTTTATGAAGCTAACTCTTTGACAAACGTCCAAACGTAATGATAATCACATTACACCTCTCATAGTTATGTCAAAGTATTTTACAAAAATTTTCATTCCTTCATAACTTTTCATTGAAAAAGGAAAAGTCCTTTTTTAATTTATGTATATTTTATATTAGACACTTAATAGTAATAACACTAATAACGCAATGTATTGCCCGCATTAAAGTGACGCAAAAAAGACCTACGATAATTATTTGCTATTTTTTTAAATAATTGTTCAACTTTGTACTGTGACGTTTCGTAATATACAATTCAATATTTTGAAATAAAACTATATTTTTAAAAATACAATGATACGAAAAGATTTATAAAAAATGTAATGTCGATTAGCTGATTTCTTCAAAATTAATGTTCAATAAATCAGACATCTATAAAATATTTTATTATACTGCAGATTTTAAAATACAGTTAAAAATATTAATATTCAGTAAGTTATTAAAGTGATATCAGTCGTTATTCAATGGAGGTTCAAATATATTTTTACTCTGCACTATAGTTCCAACCATGCAAAGATCATATTGTGGCCGTTGATTTCAATGGCAGCACCGGCCGAGCATTATTTTAATAAAAGATGCACGATTGGTAAATAATGCTCGTGAGAGAAATGCACATAGAGTTACAATTGTCTTTTCTATGAATTGGACGTTCCTCGTTCGTAACTACAGACAATAGACCTTTTAGTGTATATTACATACTCAATAACATTAGTAAGTAGTGACATGTCATAGACTTTTTATAAATAACATTTTCTATTTTTGTGGTATTTGCGGACTCAGTTGCTTGCTAATGAAGCTGTCTACGTATCAGGCATATTTATTTTACAGCGAAACTCATCTCTAAGGCGAAATCTATCGTAAAAGTAAGTTACCTGTTTTATATTATACATTACTGTTTACTATAGCTTAAATTTTTTATATATTCCAGTTAATAAATGGTTTTATATAAGAAAAACAATGCCACTTTCTCATATACATTAATAACAATCATGACTATCATTATTCTCTGGCAACAGAAATTAATAAATAATATAATCATCGATTATTATTATAAACCATTTGCCATTGTTATGTCCAAGTTATTCAAGTATCGAGCGTCTATAATTTGGAATTTATCTATATCAAGTGCCTCTGATCTAAACATTTTACCCTACTGCCAGACTATGCTCCTCGCTCTGCTCATCGCGCTGTCACGATGTTGCCCTAAGCGACCAGACACTGCTGTACTCGCGACGCTCCGCACTCGGCTTTCGCCTTTCGGCAATGGAGGTCGATACTGTGGCAGCGTGCGCACTATGCCTTTACACATAAACCGATTGATGCGTACTGAGTGGCGCACTCAGTACGCATCAATCGCTTTATTATAGGCATTTATTATAAGAGCACACATACTCCCGCGCCACATACTCCCGCGCCGGGAGTATGTGGCCGACTTACTCGTGCTCTTATTGCCGGTCCTTTGAGTCGCGCACAAAAAACCGACAATTGAGTGAGCACTGGGCATGACGAGTAACGCGGCCACACAACGTCTCTGCCTCCTTTCCTCGCTACTTCCCATGCCACTCGTCGAGTGTGTGGCTGAGGCATTACATTAAACATTGAAAGTAGACACGGGAACACAACACAATTTGAGTGTTACAGAAACAAGTTATTAATTTAGATTATGACCTATGACGCAATATTTAAATGTTTAATATTAGGTACACGTTAAGCTTATAATGTTATTAGGAATTCGACGTCTGGACCCCATTATCTTAAGATTAGAATATCACACATTATTTGTACGTTTCAGAATTTTCAGGTTACCATAAAATTATACCCATTTTTTTAAATATAGCAAAAAGATAAAGTTTCTGATAACACTAAATACAATAACACATATCTTTTTACAATTCTAAATCTTAAACAGTCCCAAAATATTATTTTTTTTTATACATACGTTCCCACATAAATTTAATTAGAATGGCAGAATTTGAGCCCGTAAATCTCTCGTAATGCTTTGGATTACGAGAGATTTACGGGCTCAATTTCTGCCATTCTAATTAAATTTGTTTTCTTAAACGTTCTACCACAATTCATCTCACTAAAAATGATATTTAATTTTTTTATGCATTAATTCTCACACAAACGACGACTCTTTAGTGACGAATCGATACATTTAAAGTTGTTTTCGTAGTCCAATGACATTGTAGGTGTTTCCGGGTTTTCGTGATATTCGAACTTACTTTATAATTTTAAAAACGCTTGCTATACGATAGCTTCGCCAGTTGTAAACCGATTTGAAAAATGTCGACGCTATTTTGTTCAGAATATATAGGATTAGTACCGTATACTTTTTCCTAAAATCAGTTCATCCGTTTTGAAATTACTCCAAAAAAACATATTTTTTATATGTATGCTTTCTCATACCTTCAGCATTTGTTCAATGATTATTTTCCTATTTTATAGGGCAAACCTTCAGAGTGATACCTTACAAATTTTAACTCTAAACAGTACTAGAACAATAATTTTCTAATTCGAATCTATTAAAATTTGTTTTGTAAGCAGCCGGTTGAGCGGTAATTGTACAATTTTGGCTAATAAGACACGTTTTTGGTGGGGACAGGTCTGATACAAGGGGTGGTCCCCCCATGCGATAGTATCAGAATGGGGGTCAACCAAAACGGTGGTCGGTGTCAGAGGTTCACTTTACTTCGAAGTGAATCTACATATATTCAATAAAAATGAAAGTTGTCTTTATAAAGCCAGTAATGACAAAAGACATTAATATACTTTTTTAATTTTGTACAATCAATTAAATATTCCAATGTAATAATTTCGAAACCACTATTTTTGGTGTACTTCGATTTTCAGTTCGCTCTAAAATTGCAATGAAAGACAATACGGAATCCATGTCTGTGAACTAATTTATTTTAAAACAAAATCGCATTTGTACACTTTCGGGTTTTCAGGTCTCCCTAAAATTGTAATGTATGTCAATGATAAAATCAATGTCCAAACTCATTATCTAAACAGAATTATCACACATTATTTGTACACTTTAGGGTTTTTAGATTGCTCTAAAATTGTATTGCAAGACTAAAACGGAGTCCACGCGAGTGAACCCATATATTATGATAACACACATTACTTTCACACAATAGGGATTTTCAGGTTGTACTAAAATAATTGTATTGCAAGACTAAAACGGAATCCGTGCGAGTGAACCTATATATAATGATGACAAACATTACTTTCACAGAATAGGGATTTTCAGCTTGCCCGAAAAATGTACTGTGAACACTTTATTAGCCATTCTATAGGGACTTTCAGGTTGCACGAAAAATATACTGCAAACACATTAGCACCCTGTAGGAATTTTCAGGTTGCTCGAAAAATACACTACAAACATCTTTTAGCACATTATAGGAAACATATAAATATGCTTTTTAATTTTGTGCAACAGATTAAATATTACAATGATGCAAACCCTTCATTTACACAACATAGGGATTTTCAGGTTGCCTTAAAATTGCATTGCAAAACTACAACGGATTCGACAAATAAACCCATATTAAAATACATACATTACTTTCACACTATAGGGGAATTCAGGTTGCCCCAAAGTCTCATTGCAAAATAACAACGGAATCGACCAGTGAACCCATATGGAAAAACACATTACCTTCACAATATACTAAATTTCAGGTTGCCTCAAAAATGCATTGCAAAACCAACGGATTCCACGAATGAACCCATATAAAAAAACATAACTTTAACACTATACTGAATTTCAGGTTGCCCTAAAATTTCATTCCAAAACTACGACGGATTCCACGAGTGGACCCATACAGTAATACACACATTCAAATGATAAAAAAGTAATCAAATGGCGGAAAATTCTCTTGATCACCCTGATAAATAAAAATATCTCTCCAAAACGGACGACATGGAAGCAAGAATGTAAGTTTTTGCTGAGAGCAGGAAGAAATAAAAAAATTATAGTTGCTTTATATCTAAACACAATTGGAAAAGAAGAGGGACAAGTTTTTTAAACTCACTGAAGCTGAATGCAGATAACATTGAACTGTACACGCTATTAAAAGAAATCGATGACTACTGCTCGCCTCGCAAAAATATTGTGATTCAACGACTTAAATTCTTAGTAGTCATCAGAAAAAAGAGCAAACATTCCATAAATACTTGACAGAAATGAGACTAGCAGCCAGAAACTGCGACTACGAACCACTTGAGTGAACCCATATAAAAAACATTACTTTCACACTAAACTGAATTTTAGGTTGCCCCAAAATTGCAATGCCAAACCAACAGATTCCAGGAGGGAACCCATATAAAAAACATTACCTTCACACTATACTGAATTTTAGATTGCCCCAAAATTGCATTGCGAAACAAACGGATTCCAGGAGGGAACCCATATAAAAAAAACATTACCTTCACACTATACTGAATTTTAGGTTGCCCCAAAATTGCATTGCGAAACCAACGGATTCCAGGAGGGAACCCATATAAAAAAAAAACATTACCGTCACACTATACTGAATCTTAGGTTGCCCCAAAATGGCATTGAAAACCAACGGATTCCAGGAATGAACCCAAATAAAAAAAAAAAAAAAACATTACTTTCACACTATACTGAATTTTAGGTTACCCCAAAACGGTATGGAAAAGCCAACGGATTCCAGGAGTGAACCCATATAAAAAAACACTACTTTCACACTATACAGAATTTTAGGTTGCCCCAAAATGGCATTGAAAACCAACGGAATCCAGGAGTGAACCCAAATCAAAAAAAAAAAAAAACACTACTATCACACTACTGAATTTTAGGTTGCCCCAAAATTGCATTGCAAAACCAACGGTTTCCAGGAATGAACCCATATAAAATAAAAAACATTACTTTCACACTATACTGAATTTTAGGTTGCCCCAAAATTGCATTGCAAAACCAACGGATTCCAGGAATGAACCCATATAAAATAAAAACCATTACTTTCACACTATACTGAATTTTAGGTTGCCCCAAAATTGCAATGCCAAACCAACAGATTCCAGGAGGGAACCCATATAAAAAACATTACCTTCACACTATACTGAATTTTAGATTGCCCCAAAATTGCATTGCGAAACAAACGGATTCCAGGAGGGAACCCATATAAAAAAAACATTACCTTCACACTATACTGAATTTTAGGTTGCCCCAAAATTGCATTGCGAAACCAACGGATTCCAGGAGGGAACCCATATAAAAAAAACATTACCGTCACACTATACTGAATCTTAGGTTGCCCCAAAATGGCATTGAAAACCAACGGATTCCAGGAATGAACCCAAATAAAAAAAAAAAATTACTTTCACACTATACTGAATTTTAGGTTACCCCAAAACGGTATGGAAAAACCAACGGATTCCAGGAGTGAACCCATATAAAAAAATATTACTTTCACACTATACAGAATTTTAGGTTGCCCCAAAATGGCATTGAAAACCAACGGA
This sequence comes from Venustoraphidia nigricollis, assembly GCA_034508555.1. Classification (NCBI taxonomy): domain Eukaryota; kingdom Metazoa; phylum Arthropoda; class Insecta; order Raphidioptera; family Raphidiidae; genus Venustoraphidia; species Venustoraphidia nigricollis. Next base: position 2,649,004 of record JAVRKA010000049.1, on the reverse strand, counting down.
ATCCAGGAGTGAACCCAAATCAAAAAAAAAAAAAAACACTACTATCACACTACTGAATTTTAGGTTGCCCCAAAATTGCATTGCAAAACCAACGGATTCCAAGAATGAACCCATATAAAATAAAAAACATTACTTTCACACTATACTGAATTTTAGGTTGCCCCAAAATTGCATTGCAAAACCAACGGATTCCAGGAATGAACCCATATAAAATAAAAAACATTACTTTCACACTATACTGTATTTTAGGTTGCCCCAAAATTGCAATGCCAAACCAACAGATTCCAGGAGGGAACCCATATAAAAAACATTACCTTCACACTATACTGAATTTTAGATTGCCCCAAAATTGCATTGCGAAACAAACGGATTCCAGGAGGGAACCCATATAAAAAAACATTACCTTCACACTATACTGAATTTTAGGTTGCCCCAAAATTGCATTGCGAAACCAACGGATTCCAGGAGGGAACCCATATAAAAAAAAAACAATACCGTCACACTATACTGAATCTTAGGTTGCCCCAAAATGGCATTGAAAACCAACGGATTCCAGGAATGAACCCAAATAAAAAAAAAACATTACTTTCACACTATACTGAATTTTAGGTTACCCCAAAACGGTATGGAAAAACCAACGGATTCCAGGAGTTAACCCATATAAAAAAACATTACTTTCACACTATACAGAATTTTAGGTTGCCCCAAAATGGCATTAAAAACCAACGGAATCCAGGAGTGAACCCAAATCAAAAAAAAAAAAAACACTACTATCACACTACTGAATTTTAGGTTGCCCCAAAATTGCATTGCAAAACCAACGGATTCCAGGAATGAACCCATATAAAATAAAAAACATTACTTTCACACTATACTGAATTTTAGGTTGCCCCAAAATTGCATTGCAAAACCAACGGATTCCAGGAATGAACCCATATAAAATAAAAAACATTACTTTCACACTATACTGAATTTTAGGTTGCCCCAAAATTGCATTGCAAAACCAACGGATTCCAGGAGTGACCCTTATAAAAAAAACATATTATTTTCACACTATACTGAATTTTTGGTTGCCCCAAAATTGCATTGCAAAACCAACGGATTCCAGGAGTGAACCCATATAATAAAACACATTACTTTCACACTATACTGAATTTTTGGTTGCCCCAAAATTGCATTGCAAAACCAACGGATTCCAGGAATGAACCCATATAAAAAAAAACATTACTTTTACACTATACTTAATTTTAGACTACCCCAAAATGGCATTGTATAACCAACGGATTCCAGGAGTGAACCCATATCAAAAAAAAACATTACTTTCACACTATACTGAATTTTAGGTTGCCCCAAAATGGCATTGGAAACCAACGGATTCCAGGAGGGAACCTATATCAAAAAAAAAGAAAACATTACTTTCACACTATACTGAATTTTAGGTTGCCCCAAAATTGCAATGCAAAACCAACGGATTCCAGGAGTGAATCCATATAAAAAAAAACATTACTTTCACACTATACTGAATTTTAGAAGGGCAAACATTCAATCAATACTTAACAGAAATGAGACTAGCATCCAGAAACTGCGACTACCAAACACTTGAGTGAAACCATATAAAAACATTACTTTCACACTATACTAAATTATAGGTTCCCCCAAAATTGCATTGCAAAACCAACGGATACCAGGAGTGGAACCCATATAAAAAAACGCATTACTTTCACACTACACTGAATTTTAGGTTGCCACAAAATGGCTTCGTAGAAATCCAACGGATTCCAGGAGTGAACCCATATAAAAAAAACACACATTACTTTCACACTATACTGAATTACAGGTTGCCCTAAAATCTCAATGCAAAACTTCAACGGATTCCACGAATGGACCCATACAGTAATACGCACATTCAATTAATAAAAATGCAAAAAATGGTGAAAAATTCTCTTGATCACCCTAATAAATTGACTTTTGATGACACTATCACTCCAAAACGGACGGCATGGAAGCAAGAATTTAAGATATTTCTCAGAGCAGGAGGAAATGAAAAAATTATAGTTTTATATCTAAACACAATTGAAAAGAGGAACAAGTTTTCAACTCACTGAAGCTGAATGAAGATCACATTGAACTGTACACACTATTAAAAGAAATATTGTGATTCAACGACTTAAATTTCTTTGTATTAATCAGAAAGAAGGGCAAACATTCGATCAATAATTAACAGAAATGAGACTAGCATCCAGAAACTGCGACTACGAAACACTTGAGTGAACCCATATAAAAAACATTACTTTCACACTATACTAAATTTTAGAGTCCCCTAAAATTGCATTGCAAGACCAACGGATACTAGGAGTGGAACGCATATCAAAAAAAAAAAAAAAACATTACTTTCACACTATACTGAATTTTAGGTTGCCCCAAAATGGCATTGAAAACCAACGAATTCCAGGAGTGAACCCAAATAAAAAAAAAAAAAAAACTACTTTCACACTACACTGAATTTTAGGTTGCCCCAAAATGGCATTGAAAACCAACGAATTCCAGGAGTGAACCCATATAAAAAAACACATATTACTTTCACACTATACTGAATTTTAGGTTCCCCAAAATGGCATTGAAAACCATCGGATTCCAGGAGAAAACCCATATAAAAAAACACACTACTTTCACACTAAACTGAATTTTAGGTTCCCCAAAATGGCATTGAAAACCAACGGATTCCAGGAGAAAACCCATATACAAAAAAACACATTACTTTTACACTGTACTGAATTTTAGGTTGCCCCAAAATGACATTGTAAAAATCCAACGGATACCAGGAGTGAACCAATATAAAAAAAAAAAAAAAACTACTTTCACACTATACTGAATTTTAGGTTACCCAAAATTGCAATGCAAAACCAACGGATTCCAGGAGTGAATCCATATCAAAAAACAACACACATTACTTTCACACTATACTAAATTTTAGGTTGCCCCAAAATGGCATTGAAAACCAACGGATTCCAGGAGACAACCCATATCAAAAAAAAAAAAAAACACATTACTTTCACACTATACTGCATTTAGGTTGCCCCAAAATGGCATTGTTAAAAACCAACGGATTCCAGGAGTGAACCAATATCAAAAAAAAAAAATTACTTTCACACTATACTGAATTACAGGTTGCCCTAAAATCTCAATGCAAAACTTCAACGGATTCCACGAATGGACCCATACAGTAATTCGCACACTCAATTAATAAAAATGCAAAAAATGGTGAAAAATTCTCTTGATCACCCTAATAAATTGACTTTTGATGACAATATCACTCGAAAACGGACGGCATGGAAGCAAGAATTTAAGATATTTCTCAGAGCAGGAGGAAATGAAAAAATTATAGTTGTTTTATATCTAAACACAATTGGAAAGAGGAACAAGTTTTCAACTCACTGAAGCTGAATGAAGATCACATTGGACTGTACACACTATTAAAAGAAATCAATGACTAATGCTCGCCTCGCAAAAATATTGTGATTCAACGACTTAAATTTCTTTGTATTCATCAGAAAGAAGGGCAAACATTCGATCAATACTTAACAGAAATGAGACTAGCATCCAGAAACTGCGACTACGAAACCCATATAAAAAACATTACTTTCACACTATACTGAATTTTAGGTTGCCCCAAAATGGCATTGAAAACCAACGAATTCCAAGAGTGAACCCATATCATACAAAAAAAAAAAAACTACTTTCACACTACACTGAATTTTAGGTTGCCCCAAAATGGCATTGAAAACCAACGGATTCCAGGAGTGAACCCATATAAAAAAAAACACATATTACTTTCACACTATACTGAATTTTAGGTTCCCCAAAATGGCATTGAAAACCAACAAATTCCAGGAGAAAACCCATATAAAAAAAACATTACTCTCACACTATACTGAATTTTAGGTTACCCCAAAATGGCATTGAAAACCAACGGATTCCAGGAGTGAACCCATATAAAAAAAAAACATTACTTTCACACTATACTTAATTTTAGGCTACCCCAAAATGGCATTGTATAACCAACGGATTCCAGGAGTTAACCCATATCAAAAAAAAAAACACATTACTTTCACACTACACTGAATTTTAGGTTGCCCCAAAATGGCATTGAAAACCAACGAATTCCAGGAGTGAACCCATATCAAAAAAAACACACATTACTTTCACACTACTGAATTATAGGTTCCCCAAAATGGCATTGTAAAAATCCAACGGATTCCAGGAGTGAACCAATATCAAAAAAAAAAAAAAACATTACTTTCACACTATACTGAATTTTAGGTTGCCCCAAAATGGCATTGAAAACCAACGGATTCCAGGAGAGAACCCATATCAAAACAAAAAAAAAATTACTTTCACACTATACTGAATTACAGGTTGCCCTAAAATCTCAATGCAAAACTTCAACGGATTCCACGAATGGACCCATACAGTAATACACATATTCAATTAATAAAAATGTAAAAAATGGTGAAAAATTCTCTTGATCACCCTAATAAATTGACTTTTGATGACAATATCACTCCAAAACGGACGGCATGGAAGCAAGAATTTAAGATATTTCTCAGAGCAGGTGGAAATGAAAAAATTATAGTTGTTTTATATCTAAACACAATTGAAAAGAGGAACAAGTTTTCAACTCACTCAAGCTGAATGAAGATCACATTGAACTGTACACACTATTAAAAGAAATCGATGACTAATGCTCGCCTCGCAAAAATATTGTGATTTAACGACTTAAATTTCTTTGTATTCATCAGAAAGAGGGGCAAACATTCGATCAATACTTAACAGAAATGAGACTAGCATCCAGAAACTGCGACTACGAAACACTTGAGTGAACCCATATATAAAACATTCCTTTCACACTATACTAAATTTTAGGTTCCCCTAAAATTGCATTGCAAAACCAACGGATAGTAGGAGTGGAACTCATATAAAAAAAAAAAAACATTACTTTCACACTATACTGAATTTTAGGTTGCCCCAAAATGGCATTGAAAACCAACGAATACCAGGAGTGAACCCATATCAAAAAAAAAAACAAACATTACTTTCATACTACACTGAATTTTAGGTTGCCCCAAAATGGCATTGTATAACCAACGGATTCCAGGAGTGAACCCAATCAAAAAAAAAAAAAAATAAACACATTACTTTCACACTACACTGAATTTTAGGTTGCCCCAAAATGGCATTGAAAACCAAAGGATTCCAGGAGTGAACCCATATAAAAAAAAACACACATTACTTTCACACTACTGAATTATAGGTTCCCCAAAATGGCATTGAAAACCATCGGATTCCAGGAGAAAACCCATATAAAAAAACACATTACTTGCACACTATACTGAATTTTAGGATGCTCCAAAATGACATTGTAAAAATTCAACGGATTCCAGGAGTGAACCAATATAAAAAAAAAAAACATAACTTTCACACTATACTTAATTATAGGCTACCCAAAATTGCATTGCGAAATCAACGGATTCCAGGAATGAACTTATATAAAAAAAAATAAACACATTACTTTCACACTATACTGAATTTTAGGTTATCCCAAAATGGCATTGAAAACCAACGGATTCCAGGAGTGAACCCATATTAAAAAAAAAAAAAAAAACATTACTTTCACACTACACTGAATTTTAGGTTGCCCCAAAATGGCATTGGAAACCAACGGATTCCAGGAGGGAACCTATATCAAAAAAAAAAAAAGGAAACATTACTTTCACACTATACTGAATTTTAGGTTGCCCCAAAATTGCAATGCAAAACCAACGGATTCCAGGAGTGAATCCATATAAAAAAAAACATTACTTTCACACTATACTGAATTTTAGAAGGGCAAACATTCAATCAATACTTAACAGAAATGAGACTAGCATCCAGAATCTGCGACTACCAAACACTTGAGTGAAACCATATAAAAACATTACTTTCACACTATACTAAATTTTAGGTTCCCCCAAAATTGCATTGCAAAACCAACGGATACCAGGAGTGAACCCATATCAAAAAAAAACATTACTTTCACACTATACTGAATTTTAGGTTCCCCAAAATGGCATTGAAAACCAACGGATTCCAGGAGAAAACCCATATAAAAAAACACATTACTTTCACACTGTACTAAATTTTAGGTTGCCCCAAAATGATATTGTAAAAATCCAACGGATACCAGGAGTGAACTAATATCAAAAAAAAAAAAAAACTACTTTCACACTATACTGAATTTTAGGTTACACAAAATTGCATTGCAAAACCAACGGATTCCAGGAGTGAACCCATATCAAAAAAAAAACATTACTTTCACACTATACTGAATTTTAGGTCCCCAAAATGGCATTGAAAACCAACGGATTCCAGGAGAAAACCCATATAAAAAAACACATTACTTTCACACTGTACTGAATTTTAGGTTGCCCCAAAATGATATTGTAAAAATCCAACGGATACCAGGAGTGAAGCAATATAAAAAAAAAAAAAACTACTTTCACACTACTGAATTTTAGGTTACACAAAATTGCATTGCAAAACCAACGGATTCCAGGAGTGAACCCATATAAAAAAAAAAAAAACATTACTTTCACACTATACTGAATTTTAGGTTGCCCCAAAATGGCATTGGAAACCAACGGATTCCAGGAGGGAACCTATGTCAAAAAAAGAAAACATTACTTTCACACTATACTGAATTTTAGGTTGCCCCAAAATTGCAATGCAAAACCAACGGATTCCAGGAGTGAATCCATATAAAAAAAAACATTACTTTCACACTATACTGAATTTTAGAAGGGCAAACATTCAATCAATACTTAACAGAAATGAGACTAGCATCCAGAAACTGCGACTACCAAACACTTGAGTGAAACCATATAAAAACATTAGTTTCACACTATACTAAATTTTAGGTTCCCCCAAAATTGCATTGCAAAACCAACGGATACCAGGAGTGGAATCCATATAAAAAAAACGCATTACTTTCACACTACACTGAATTTTAGGTTGCCACAAAATGGCTTTGTAAAAATCCAACGGATTCCAGGAGTGAACCCATATCAAAAAAAAAATAAACATTACTTTCACACTATACTGAATTTTAGGTTACCCCAAAATGGCATTGAAAACCAACGGATTCCAGGAGTGAACCCATATAAAAAAAACAGATTACTTTGACACTGTACTGAATTTTTGGTTGCCCCAAAATGGCATTGAAAACCAACGGATTCCAGGAGTGAACCCATATCAAAAAGCAACACACATTACTTTCACACTATACTAAATTTTAGGTTGCCACAAAATTGCATTGCAAAACCAACGGATACCAGGAGTGGAACCCATATGAAAAAACGCATTACTTTCACACTACACTGAATTTTAGGTTGCCACAAAATGGCTTTGTAAAAATCCAACGGATTCCAGGAGGGAACCCATATCAAAAAAAAAAATAAACTACTTTCACACTATACTGAATTTTAGGTTACCCCAAAATGGCATTGAAAACCAACGGATTCCAGGAGTGAACCCATATAAAAAAAAAACATTACTTTCACACTATACTTAATTTTAGGCTACCCCAAAATGGCATTGTATAACCAACGGATTCCAGGAGTGAACCCATATCAAAAAAAAAAAAAAAACATTACTTTCACACTACACTGAATTTTAGGTTGCCCCAAAATGGCATTGGATACCAACGGATTCCAGGAGGGAACCTATATCAAAAAAAAAGAAAACATTACTTTCACACTATACTGAATTTTAGGTTGCCCCAAAATTGCAATGCAAAACCAACGGATTCCAGGAGTGAATCCATATAAAAAAAAACATTACTTTCACACTATACTGAATTTTAGAAGGGCAAACATTCAATCAATACTTAACAGAAATGAGACTAGCATCCAGAAACTGCGACTACCAAACACTTGAGTGAAACCATATAAAAACATTACTTTCACACTATACTAAATTTTAGGTTCCCCCAAAATTGCATTGCAAAACCAACGGATACCAGGAGTGGAACCCATATAAAAAAAACGCATTACTTTCACACTACACTGAATTTTAGGTTGCCACAAAATGGCTTTGTAGAAATCCAACGGATTCCAGGAGTGAACCCATATAAAAAAAAAACACACATTACTTTCACACTATACTGAATTTTAGGTTCCCCAAAATGGCATTGAAAACCAACGGATTCCAGGAGAAAACCCATATAAAAAAACATTACTTTCACACTGTACTGAATTTTAGGTTGTCCCAAAATGATATTGTAAAAATCCAACGGATACCAGGAGTGAACCAATATCAAAAAAAAAAAAAAACTACTTTCACACTATACTGAATTTTAGGTTACACAAAATTGCATTGCAAAACCAACGGATTCCAGGAGTGAACCCATATCAAAAAAAAAAACATTACTTTCACACTATACTGAATTTTAGGTTCCCCAAAATGGCATTGAAAACCAACGGATTCCAGGAGAAAACCCATATAAAAAAACACATTACTTTCACACTGTACTGAATTTTAGGTTGCCCCAAAATGATATTGTAAAAATCCAACGGATACCAGGAGTGAACCCATATCAAAAAAAAAAACATTACTTTCACACTATACTGAATTTTAGGTTGCCCCAAAATGACATTGGAAACCAACGGATTCTAGGAGGGAACCTATGTCAAAAAAAAGAAAACATTACTTTCACACTATACTGAATTTTAGGTTGCCCCAAAATTGCAATGCAAAACCAACGGATTCCAGGAGTGCATCAATATAAAAAAAAAACATTACTTTCACACTATACTGAATTTTAGAAGGGCAAACATTCAATCAATACTTAACAGAAATGAGACTAGCATCCAGAAACTGCGACTACCAAACACTTGAGTGAAACCATATAAAAACATTAGTTTCACACTATACTAAATTTTAGGTTCCCCCAAAATTGCATTGCAAAACCAACGGATACCAGGAGTGGAATCCATATAAAAAAAACGCATTACTTTCACACTACACTGAATTTTAGGTTGCCACAAAATGGCTTTGTAAAAATCCAACGGATTGCAGGAGTGAACCCATATCAAAAAAAAAAAAAACATTACTTTCACACTATACTGAATTTTAGGTTACCCCAAAATGGCATTGAAAACCAACGGATTCCAGGAGTGAACCCATATCAAAAAACAACACATTACTTTCACACTATACTAAATTTTAGGTTGCCCCAAAATTGCATTGCAAAACCAACGGATACCAGGAGTGGAACCCATATAAAAAAACGCATTACTTTCACACTACACTGAATTTTAGGTTGCCACAAAATGGCTTTGTAAAAATCCAACGGATTCCAGGAGGGAACCCATATCAAAAAAAAAAATAAACAGTACTTTCACACTATACTGAATTTTAGGTTACCCCAAAATGGCATTGAAAACCAACGGATTCCAGGAGTGAACCCATATAAAAAAAAACATTACTTTCACACTATACTAAATTTTAGGTTGCCCCAAAATTGCATTGCAAAACCAACGGATACCAGGAGTGGAACCCATATAAAAAGACGCATTACTTTCACACTACACTGAATTTTAGGTTGCCACAAAATGGCTTTGTAAAAATCCAACGGATTCCAGGAGGGAACCCATATCAAAAAAAAATAAACACAGTACTTTCACACTATACTGAATTTTAGGTTACCCCAAAATGGCATTGAAAACCAACGGATTCCAGGAGTGAACCCATATAAAAAAAAACATTACTTTCACACTATACTTAATTTTAGGCTACCCCAAAATGGCATTGTATAACCAACGGATTCCAGGAGTGAACCCATATCAAAAAAAAAAAAAAACATTACTTTCACACTACACTGAATTTTAGGTTGCCCCAAAATGGCATTGGAAACCAACGGATTCCAGGAGGGAACCTATATCAAAAAAAAAAAGAAAACATTACTTTCACACTATACTGAATTTTAGGTTGCTCCAAAATTGCAATGCAAAACCAACGGATTCCAGGAGTGAATCCATATAAAAAAAACATTACTTTCACACTATACTGAATTTTAGAAGGGCAAACATTCAATCAATACTTAACAGAAATGAGACTAGCATCCAGAAACTGCGACTACCAAACACTTGAGTGAAACCATATAAAAACATTACTTTCACACTATACTAAATTTTAGGTTCCCCCAAAATTGCATTGCAAAACCAACGGATACCAGGAGTGGAACCCATATAAAAAAAACGCATTACTTTCACACTACACTGAATTTTAGGTTGCCACAAAATGGCTTTGTAAAAATCCAACGGATTCCAGGAGTGAACCCATATCAAAAAAAAAAATAAACATTACTTTCACACTATACTGAATTTTAGGTTACCCCAAAATGGCATTGAAAACCAACGGATTCCAGGAGTGAACCCATATAAAAAAACACATTACTTTGACACTGTATTGAATTTTAGGTTGCCCCAAAATGGCATTGTTAAAAACCAACGGATTCCAGGAGTGAACCAATATCAAAAAAAAAAATTACTTTCACACTATACTGAATTACAGGTTGCCCTAAAATCTCAATGCAAAACTTCAACGGATTCCACGAATGGACCCATACAGTAATACGCACATTCAATTAATAAAAATGCAAAAAATGGTGAAAAATTCTCTTGATCACCCTAATAAATTGACTTTTGATGACACTATCACTCCAAAACGGATGGCATGGAAGCAAGAATTTAAGATATTTCTCAGAGCAGGAGGAAATGAAAAAATTATAGTTGTTTTATATCTAAACACAATTGAAAAGAGGAACAAGTTTTCAACTCACTGAAGCTGAATGAAGATCACATTGAACTGTACACACTATTAAAAGAAATCGACGACTAATGCTCGCCTCGCAAAAATATTGTGATTCAACGACTTAAATTTCTTTGTATTCATCAGAAAGAAGGGCAAACATTCGATCAATACTTAACAGAAATGAGACTAGCATCCAGAAACTGCGACTACGAAACACTTGAGTGAACCCATATAAAAAACATTACTTTCACACTATACTAAATTTTAGTTTCCCCTAAAATTGCATTGCAAAACCAACGGATACTAGGAGTGGAACTCATATCAAAAAAAAAAAAAAACATTACTTTCACACTATACTGAATTTTAGGTTGCCCCAAAATGGCATTGAAAACCAACGAATTCCAGGAGTGAACCCATATCAAAAAAAAAAAACATTTCTTTCACACTACACTGAATTTTAGGTTGCCCCAAAATGGCATTGAAAACCAACGGATTCCAGGAGTGAACCCATATAAAAAAAAACACATATTACTTTCACACTATACTGAATTTTACGTTCCCCAATATGGCATTGAAAACCAACGGATTCCAGGAGAAAACCCATATAAAAAAACACATTACTTTCACACTAAACTGAATTTTAGGTTCCCTAAAATGGCATTGAAAACCAACGGATTCAAGGAGAAAACCCATATAAAAAAGAAAACATATTACTTTCACACTGTACTGAATTTTAGGTTGCCCCAAAATGACATTGTAAAAATCCAACGGATACCAGGAGAGAACTAATATCACAAAAAAAAAAAAAAAACTACTTTCACACTATACTGAATTTTAGTTTACCGAAAATTGCATTGCAAAACCAACGGATTCCAGGAGTGAATCCATATCAAAAAACAACACACATTACTTTCACACTATACTAAATTTTAGGTTGCCCCAAAATGGCATTGAAAACCAACGGATTCCAGGAGACAACCCATATCAAAAAAAAAACACATTACTTTCACACTATACTGAATTTAGGTTGCCCCAAAATGGCATTGTTAAAAACCAACGGATTCCAGAAGTGAACCAATATCAAAAAAAAAAAAAATTACTTTCACACTATACTGAATTACAGGTTGCCCTAAAATCTCAATGCAAAACTTCAACGGATTCCACGAATGGACCCATACAGTAATACACACATTCAATTAATAAAAATGTAAAAAATGGTGAAAAATTCTCTTGATCACCCTGATAAATTGACTTTTGATGACAATATCACTCGAAAACGGACAGCATGGAAGCAAGAATTTAAGATATTTCTCAGAGCAGGAGGAAATGAAAAAATTATAGTTGTTTTATATCTAAACACAATTGGAAAGAGGATCAAGTTGTCAACTCACTGAAGCTGAATGAAGATCACATTGAACTGTACACACTATTAAAAGAAATCGATGACTAATGCTCGCCTCGCAAGAATATTGTGATTCAACGACTTAAATTTCTTTGTATTCATCAGAAAGAAGGGCAAACATTCGATCAATACTTAACAGAAATGAGACTAGCATCCAGAAACTGCGACTACGAAACACTTGAGTGAACCCATATAAAAAACATTCCTTTCACACTATACTAAATTTTAGGTTCCCCTAAAATTGCATTGCAAAACCAACGAATTCCAGGAGTGAACCCATATCAAAAAAAAAAAAAAAAACATTACTTTCACACTACACTGAATTTTAGGTTGCCCCAAAATGGCATTGAAAACCAACGGATTCCAGGAGGGAACCCATATAAAAAAACATTACTTTCACACTATACTTAATTTTAGGCTACCCCAAAATGGCATTGTATAACCAACGGATTCCAGGAGTGAACCCATATCAAGAAAAAAAAACACATTACTTTCACACTACACTGAATTTTAGGTGGCCCCAAAATGGCATTGAAAACCAACGGATTCCAGGAGAAAACCCATATAAAAAAAACACATTACTTTCACACTATACTGAATTTTAGGATGCCCCAAAATGACATTGTAAAAATTCAACGGATTTCAGGAGTGAACCAATATAAAAAAAAAAAAACATTACTTTCACACTATACTGAATTTTAGGCTACCCAAAATTGCATTGCGACATCAACGGATTCCAGGAATGAACTTATATAAAAAAAAATAAACACATTACTTTCACACTATACTGAATTTTAGGTTACCCCAAAATGGCATTGAAAACCAACGGATTCCAGGAGTGAACCCGTATAAAAAAAACATTACTTTCACACTATACTGAATTTTAGGTTACCCCAAAATTGCATTGAAAAACCAACGGATTAAGGAGTGAACCCATATCAAAAAAAAAAAACACATTACTTTCATACTATACTGAATTTTAGGTTGCCCCAAAATGGCATTGAAAACCAACGGATTCCAGGAGGGAACCTATATCAAAAAAAAAGAAAACATTACTTTCACACTATACTGAATTTTATGTTGCCTCAAAATTGCAATGCAAAACCAACGGATTCCAGGAGTAAACCCATATCAAAAAAAAAATACTTTTACTCTATACTGAATTTTAGGTTGCCCCAAAATGGCATTGAAAACAACGAATTCCAGGAGTAAACCCATATCAAAAAAAAAAAAAAACATTACTTTCACACTAAACTGAATTTTAGGTTGCCCCAAAATGGCATTGAAAACCAACGGATTCCAGGAGTCAACCCATATAAAAAAACACATTACTTTTACACTATACTGAATTTTAGGTTGCCCCAAAATGGCATTGTAAAAATCCAACGGATTCCAGGAGTGAACCAATATAAAAAAAAAAAAAAAAAAAAAAAACATTACTTTCGCACTATACTGAATTTTAGGTTACCCAAAATTGCATTTGCGAAACCAACGGGTTCCAGGAGTGAATCCATATAAAAAAAAACACATCACTTTTACACTATACTGAATGTTAGGTTGCCCCAAAATGGCATTGAAAACTAACGGATTCCAGGAGAGAACCCATATAAAAAATAACACATTACTTTCACACTATACTGAATTTTAGGTTGCCCCAAAATGGCATTGTAAAAAACCAACAGATTCCAGGAGTGAACCAATAACAAAAAAAAAAAACATTACTTTCATACTATATAGAATTACAGGTTGCCCTAAAATCTCAATGCAAAACTTCAACGGATTCCACGAGCGAACCCATACAGTAATACACACATTCAAATAATAAAAAAGTAAAAAATGGTGAAAAATTCTCTTGATCACCCTAATAAATTGACTTTTGATGACAATATCATTCCAAAACGGACGGCATGGAAGCAAGAATTTATGATTTTTCTCAGAGCAGGAGGAAATAAAATTATAGTTTTATATCTAAACACAATTGGAAAGAGGAACAAGTTTTCAACTCACTGAAGCTGAATGAAGATCACAATGAGCTATACACACTATTAAAAGAAATCGATGACTACTGCTCGCCTCGCAAAAATATTGTGATTCAACGACTTAAATATCTTTGTATTCATCAGAAAGAAGGGCAAACATTCGATCAATACTTTACAGAAACTGCGACTACGAAACACTTGAGTGAACCCATATATAAAACATTACTTACACACTATACTAAATTTTAGTTTCCCCCAAAATTGCATTGCAAAACCAACGGATACCAGGAGTGGAACCCATAAAAAAAACACATTACTTTCACACTATACTGAATTTTAGGTTGCCCCAAAATTGCAATGCAAAACCAACGGATTCCAGGAATGAACCCATATAAAAAAAAACATTACTTTCACACTATACTGAATTTTAGGTTACCCCAAAATGGAATGGAAAAACCAACGGATTCCAGGAGTGAACCCATATAAAAAAAACCCGGGTCGCAGTGCCAAAACCCTGCCGACAATATAGTGTATTTGATTGTATAGGGCCGTGTGGTTTTATACTTTTATTATGTGAAATTAAGTTTGTTTTTGGGCAAAATAAAAAATTTAACCCCTTAATTCACCCCCTAAAATAACATTTTTTTCTTAATTGTAATATTATTATCAATCTAACGTCTACACCGAATTAAATACACCCTTCAATAAATAAGTCACTATCTGCAAACTAGTGTTTTCATAAAATTTGTAAATCCGGTCCTGTCGGGCCGATTTTATTAAAATTGTGGGGACACTTTTTAATCATTACCAGAGGGTTAAATTTCAATTTTGAAACGATTCGGAGAAATTTTTCGGTATTTTGGGGCCCAAAAACAGTTTTCAACCCCTAAAAACTACCCTTAAAATAGCCCGATTAGGCCCATTTTAAATAGGCTTCTTGCGGTGATGGGTTTCAACACGTGGCCCAAATTTCGTTGAAATCAATTAACTCTTTCGAAAGTTATCGCGCGTACACACACATATATATATATATATATATAAACATTTTTAAAAATGGTGCCAAAGTGTTTAGGAGGTTATGAAACGTCGAGAAATTTTGGTCAGACCCCTAGGTCCCGCCATCCGACTGACGCCAATAGTGTATGTTGCCATATGGCAAATACACTAAAAAACTCTACTTTCACACTACTGAATTTTAGGTTGCTCCAAAATGACATTGAAAACCAACGGAATGCAGGAGTGAACCCATATAAAAAAAACACTACTTTCACACTATACTGAATTTTAGGTTGCCCCAAAATTGCATTACAAAACCAACGGATTCCAGGAATGAACTTATATAAAAAAAAATAAACACATTACTTTCACACTATAGTGAATTTTAGGTTGCCCCAAAATGGCATTGAAAACCAACGGATTCCAGGAGTGAACCGATATCAAAAAAAACACATTACTTTCACACTATACTTAATATTAGGTTGCCCCAAAATGGCATTGTAAAAAACCAACGGATTCCAGGAGTGAACCAATATAAAAAAAAACATTACTTTTACATTATACTGAATTACAGGTTGCCCTAAAATCTCATTACAAAACTTCAACGGATTCCACGAGTGGACCCATACAGTAATACACACATTCAATTAATAAAAAAGTAAAAAATGGTGAAAAATTCTCTTGATCACCCTGATAAATTGACTTTTGATGACAATATCACTCCAAAACGGACGGCATGGAAGCAAGAATTTAAGATTTTTCTCAGAGCAGGAGGAAATGGAAAAATTATAGTTGTTTTATATCTAAACACAATTGGAAAGAGGGACAAGTTTTCAACTTACTGAAGCTGAATGAAGATCACATGGGACTGTACACACTATTAAAAGAAATCGATGACTACTCCTCGCCTCGCAAAAATATTGTGATTCAACGACTTAAATTTCTTTGTATTCATCAGAAAGAAGGACAAACATTCGATCAATACTTAACAGAAATGAGACTAGCATCCAGAGACTGCGACTACGAAACACTTGAGTGAACCCATATATAAAACATTACTTTCACACTATACTAAATTTTAGGTTCCCCCAAAATTGCATTGCAAAACCAACGGATACCAGGAGTGGAACCCATATAAAAAAAACTCATTACTTTCACACTATACTGAATTTTAGGTTGCCCCAAAATTTCATTGCAAAACCAACGGATTCCAGGAGTGAACCCATATCAAAAAAAAAACACTACTTTCACACTATACTGAATTTTAGGTTGCCCCAAAATTGCATTACAAAACCAACGTATTCCAGTTGTGAACCCATATCAAAAAAAGAAATATTACTTTCACACTATACTGAATTTTAGGTTGCCCCAAAATTGCATTGCAAAACCAATGGATTCCAGGAGTGAACCCATATAAAAAAAACATTACTTTCACACTATACTGAATTTTAGGTTACCCCAAAATGGCATTGAAAACCCAACGGATTTCAGGAGTAAACCCATATAAAAAAACACACATTACTTTCACACTATACTAAATTTCAGGTGCCCCAAAATCACATTGCAAAACTACAACGGATTTGACGAGTGAACCCATATAATAAGACACATTACTTTCACACTATAATGAATTTCTAGTCGCTAAAATTCTAAAGAATACAATCACGGCTTCTATATTTATTTTATTAACTCTAAAAAATAGAGCATTAATTTTGCATTATCAGTAATTCGAGTCTATTATAATTTGTAAGCAAACGTTTGAGCGGTAATTTTACAATGTTGGCTAATAAGACACTTTTTTGGTGTGGAGAGGTCTGGTACGAGGGGTGGTTCCCCCATGCGATAGTATCAGAATGGGGGTCAGCCAAAACGGTGGTCGGTATCAGAGGTCCACTTTACTTTGAAGTGAATCTACATAAATTCAATAAAAATGAAAGTTGTCCTAATAATGCCAATGAAGACAAAAAACATATCAATATGCTTTTTAATTTTCTGCAACCGATTAAATATTACAATGATGCAAACACTTTATTTACACAACATAGGGATTTTCAGGTTGCCCCAAAATTGCATTGCAAAACTACCACGGATTCCACGAGTGAGCCCATATAGAAAAACACATTACTTTCACACTATAGGGAATTTCAAGATATCATATTTTACCGGTAACATATATAAGTGCATACATACGCAGAAACAAGTAGATACTTATAAAGGTAGTTATTTTACGTAATTATGCGTAATCTAAAATTTTATATTTGGTAGCAAAGATGATGACAAAAACGTAGTTTTTACATATTTTATTGTTATTCAAAGTCTCTTACAGTTAACAGTGATTTTTAACTTAAACTACAATAAAATAGCAGCGGTCGACAAACTTTTCTTATGCTCAATTTCCGATACAACTTTCAAATTTAGATTTAAGAATGTCATTGGTTTTCAGTTCAATTGTGCTAATCATTTGGTTAAAAACAAATCTAGATTTCAAGCTGAAAGTCGCATGAGAAATGTAGCATAAATCTATGTCTCCATACAAATTAGTAGTTTATGTATCTCGTTCATAAATGAAGGTATTATTATACGAGGAGGTGACATTATGTTAAAACGGAATCAGCGAATTTGAACAGTCACCCGAGTCATTAACCCATAATATAATGCACAAGATATGTAGAACGTACTGCACTGATAAATAGGTAGCAAAATTTTTCCACAAAAAAAAAAATTAATTAATATTGCAAATTATTGAAAATACTTCTATAAAAATTGTTAACATCAGCCGACAATAAACTATTATAAAATAGAATTGTTTGGATAAAGCAGGTAATTATATTTTTTTTTACGTAATACTTGAACGGCCCCTAAACCGCTGAACAGATTTCGATAAAATTTGACAAGGAGATAGACTGCATCCTAAAGAAGGCCATAGGCTACCTTTTGTCTCAAAATAAAAACTTAAAGGGGGTGAAATAGGGGATGAATGTCACCGACATTTGTAAAACTGACCTGTCGCGACAGGTCAGTTTTACAAATTATTTCTAAAGCATTTTGTAACTGAAAAAGTTTTTAAGTGAACCAGTATATTTGGAGTTAATAATTTTGTATTTAAAAATAACAAGGAATGCGTAGAGCTATTTATTTTGTTTTTAGTCCGGTCATCAATATTTAACAGAATTAGTCCAGCAATAGTAAGTTTTTTTGACGAAATAACAATAATAGAGTTCTTGGACCTGTTACCGAAAAAGTCCTGTTAAAAATAACATACATTGAGTGCCAGTTGCCACCTAGCCTATATGTTATACTTTTAAAATTTAAGAAGTGTCATGCACATGAGTACTTCACAATTTAATATAAAAATTTACCCCCACCCCCTTCGGGTAGTGTTCAAAAGACAGTCGAACAAGTATTTCTTTATTTTCTAAGAGTATTCTCACGTTTTTAGTTTAAATAATTTCAGAAATACAGACAGCGTATCGTTGCCACAGTACATTGCGCACTCGACAAACGCGTTTCGACCGCTGAGCCGTAAGCACGTGTCATTTGTATTCAGATCGTACAGATATGTATATTTCATCAATAGAAATGCCGTCTAAAACTAGTGACAAAGCCGCCAAAGAAGCAGGCAAAGCGCAAAAGAAGATCTCAAAAAGCGACAAGAAGAAGAAGCACAAAGGAAGGAAAGCTACGCCATTTACATTTACAAAGTTTTGAAACAAGTACAGCCCAACACCGGTATTTCGAGCAAAGCCATGAGCATCATGAACAGTTTTGTCGACGATATTTTCGAACGAATTGCCGCCGAAGCATCGCGATTGGCGCATTACAACAAACGTTCAACAACCACCACCAGCCGGGAAATTCAAACTGCCGTTAGTCTGCTTTTACCGGGTGAACTTGCCAAGAACGCCGTCAGCGAAGGCACAAAAACCGTCACCAAATAGACCAGTTCAAAATAGAAGATCAATAAATTAATAACCTATTTGTGTCAGAAGAAGCAACCTGCAATACTATTAGTGTTGCCTAAACAAAACCGGTTCTTTTCAGAACCACCAATTATTTTCAAAAATAAGTTCAAAGGCGTTGTGGCAAAATTTCCATCAATATATTATGTTGATCTCTGCGTTTCTCTTATTTTTAGTGTATTTGGCATATGGCAACATACACTATTGGCGTAGGTCGAATGGCGGGACCTAGGGGTCGGACCAAACTTTCTCGACGTTTCATAGCCTCCTGAACACATTGGCACCATTTTTGAAAATGTTTATATATATTGTAACGTTTTAAAATTTGGGCCACATCCTATTCTAGTATTTATAAAAAAAAAATTAAATAATTTTATTTTATTGGAATAATTATTTGTCATTAGAATATTTTTTTAAAAGATAAAATATTTATTTTAACTAATGAGAGCGAGTGAGAGATCCGATGTTGCCGGTAGTTAAACAAAGATCACTGATTTACTGAAACTGTTCACATTGTGAATGAATATTATAGCTAGCTCGGTTGAGGTGCTGACGAGAGAGAGAACGCATCGATAAGGACTGTGCATTAGAGAGAGTAGACGAGGCTTGCGCGTTCGCATGGCTTCGAACTTTTTAGATTTTGGGCTGGTTTTGCGTGCGTTGGCATTCTACGTACAGCGTTTGATAAGAACGGATTGTATATTGTTGGCGTATGATAAGAGCTGCGTTAAAATTACCACTGGCGAATTTTGAGTTGTTTTGGATTCGGATATTTGAACTTAAGTTTTTGGCTGTAGTTTGGGAGCTGTATTGCTCTAGTTTTCTGTTTCGGATAGGAACTTCTTCCTTGTGCCCGGTGTGTATCAATTCTAGTTCCAATAAGTTCCGGTGCCCGAACTATTGATTTATTCCTGGAATCTATTGTTGTATTCTATTGTTGATCTATTGTTAGTATTAGTAATTCACCGTGAACGATTGAAGCCGTTGGATCTCTAATTAGTTTTAGGGCTGTTAGAATATTATTGGATATTGATGGGTTATGTGGATTCCGTGTTGGATTTAAGTAGGATTTTTTTGTTTGGATTGGTCGTTATTGAATCCTTGTGTAGAATATTTTGATTTAAATTGTGGATTTTGTGTGAGAACCGCAGTGTAATTTAATCACGCTGTTGAATTTAATGCCAATAATTCGTAGAATCAAATCAAATTAAATTGATTGTTTTAAAATGCTACGACCTAAACAAAATGAATTATGAATTGAGAATTTATTTACAGGTCCCGTGTTAATAAGATAAGCGTGCGATACCTTGTACAGCTTAGGCCGCATATTATTTGAGTTTTAATTCAAACGGTCAAACGAGTCGAATTTATTTTATTGAATTTTGCGTTTGAAGTGTGACATTGTGCAACGTAGTTTAGGTCGGAATTTTGGAGAATTCGAGAGGAGCGGAGTTTCTGCTCACACTGTTGAGGAAATACAAATCCTGAGTTCCACTTAGAGTATAAATTCTGTTGCAATTGAACTGATTGTAGTCCACTGATTGCGATAAGTAATTTTTGTGATTTAGTTCGTTGCATCTAGTTGTAAATAAGTCTGAACGAAAATTTGTGTTGTTTTCCACATCCGTGGTTCATTTATTTGTTGTGGCGTAGTTTGGGCTGCGTGTTGTTAGGTTTCTATTAATTTAGTTTTTTTTTAATCTTCCCTGTCTCTACTGTGGTTGGTCACTCACTGTCTTGGGGTTGGACTCCTAGGACCGACACCGTGTGGCTCCTTCTGTCCTGGCGCCCTGTTATCTAAGTCGGTTAGTGCCACATTAGTCATAATTTATCTGAGATCCATCCAATAATGAGCAGGATCCGTGTGCTAGTTATTTAATTTATTGCTCTTGGGTGGTTGGAAGTGTTGTCCTTGTCGCGTGGTAGGTGGTTGGGTTTTAACTGAGGCGTTCGCCGTTATTATTTATTGTTGGTTAAAGTGGCCGGTGGCCGAAATTTTTTTATTAAAATATTTTTATTTTCTGCTCAATTTTGGCATTTTAAATATAGCTAAATTAGGTCAATTCCAAATTTTCTATTACTCACGCCCCTCGGACCGTCTGAGCTAGGCTAGCCGTGGCCTTCCCGAACAAAACAGTGGAAGAATAGAAGGTTACAATATATATGTAAGTATATATATATATATGTAGGTAGGCTATGTCTGTTTGTTGGTTTTTAAAAAAATTAAATATATAGCAGGCAGGGAGGCGCTGAAAAACAAGACGCGGTGTGGACGCCACCGAAAAAAGACGTAAAGACGAAGCCGGGAAATTGTGTGTGTTTAATCATAATATTAAATAGATCATTATATTCTTTTTGTTGATTTCATCGTTTACTGTACATAGTGTTATTCTGTTAATATATTCGTTTCTATAATAAAATAATTTAAAACCCTAGACAAAAACAAGTAAAAAAGCCTACATTTTGGGGGCTCAGCCAGGGATATAAAGATATAAAGTGATAACAGAATAAAGAACTTTGTGATAGCATATATAACAGTAAAGTGCAAAGTGACGAAAAATAAAATTGTTTTCAAATAGAACTGACAAAACATCAAAAAATTGAGAATCAGCTCAAAGCAATCCAGCCGCCTATTAAACGCCAATGTGTACTATGGTAACCGTGGAAACACGACGTCGATGATTATACAGATATTCAATAGTGAGCTACGTGAAGCAAACAGGACGGTGCTGTAAGTTTGCAGGTCGGCATAGATACAACGGAGCAGAGTTGTTTTTTTTAAGCGACAATAAAGAAGGTAGGACGTACATTTTCCTTAATTTTCGAGAGTGATAAAAGAGTGAAGAGAGACTGAATTTTATATTAAAATAAAGAAGAGACATTATTAATTATTATTAATACTCTTTTGTTTGTTTTGTAATATTGCATTTGTGAATGGTAAACACACACACGAAGTCAATTTTTCCCATTTTAGATTAATATTTGTTTAATGCTTTATTAGCGAATTTCTGCCTGTTTAATCTGATCTGACCAGTTGATTTTTTTTCATTTGACAAGATGCCTAATTTGGGTAGCATAGATAAGATATCATATCAAATCAGTAATAGTAAATTTAAGGCCGTCAAGGCTTTGCATTTCATTTGTTTCGGTAAAGAAGAGCAGCCTAGAAGGGTAAGAAAAATATTACGGTCATTTTCTGGGTTCAATTTCGAAAAGGATTCTGACGAATATAATGAAAGATTAGATAGTATAAGAGATAAATTAGACTTACCTGATTTAGTCACGGTATGTAACATTCTAGATTTAGATTATTCTAATATAGACGATGTGGTGGATCGTATTTGTTCCTTCCTGATTGACCTTAAAGTTGAAAACAGAGATGACGGTAACAAAGACGACAATGAAGACGACGAAGACGATGATAATGACGAAGAAGCTAATGAAGACGCAGACGAAGAGGAACAAACACGAGACGCAACCGTAAGAAGAAACTACGAAGAAACTAGACGCAACAATGAAGCAGCAAACAATCGAAGATCGGAGTCGTTTGCATTAACATTTAGAGACGTAGAAGACACTATAAGACAATTTGACGGAAAAGACGATTACCCTATTAAGACGTGGGTACAAGACTTTGAAGAAATAGCGGAAGTAACAGGCTGGAATGATCTTCAAAAACTTATTTTCGCAAAAAAGAGTCTAAGAGGATTGGCCAAGCTATTTATTCAGTCACAAAAAGGATTAAGAACATGGCCTCAACTTAAAGAACGACTTATAAAAGAATTTGAGGTAAAAATAAATGCCGCTCAGGTTCACAAAATATTGATGACGCGTAGAAAGAAGTATGAAGAAACAGTTCAGGAATATGTCCTAATAATGAGAGAAATAGGAAGTCGTGTCGATATAGAGTCAGAAATAATTATTCAGTATATAATTGACGGGATCATTGATGATTCGCCGAACAAATTAGTTTTATACGGTGCTAGAAATTTTTCGCAATTCAAAGATAAAGTTAAGCTATATGAACATATTATACAAAGAAAACAACCAATGCCGTCAACGAACATAAATAGGACAAGAAAAGAACATACGAAGAAAGAAGATGAAATTCTAGTGAAGCAAGAGAAAGAAAGGCCGTTAATTTGCTTTAATTGTGGCAGGAAAGGACATAGATCGATGGATTGTCCGGATAAGAGTAAAGGTACTAAATGTTTTGCTTGTAATGGCTTCGGTCATATTGCAACTAGGTGTCCTAATAAGTCATCGCCAGCAAGAGTGACAAGTAGATCAAACACGAATACTACAAACGTAAATATTTTAGAAGTAGTACCAAGAAATGCTGTTAAATTGCAGATCAAGGATGTCCAAGTGTTAGCTCTTTTTGACACAGGAAGTGATATTAGTACTATCAGAGAAGACGTCTATGAAAACTATTTTCGAGATATTCCACTGACTAACAATTCCATAACAGTGAAAGGTCTAGGAAAAAATAATAAAACCAAGACTATGGGATGTTTTACACATGATGTTATTGTGAATGATGAGGAATTCAATTTAACATTCTTCATTATACCGAAAAACGCGACAGTTTATAAAGCTATTATTGGAAATAATATATTAGAGCAAGCTGAAGTTGCTATAAGGGATGATGGAATAATAGTATACAAAAGAGAAAAAGATAATTTCGTAATGGAAATTAACATCCAAGAAAGTGAAGAAGAAGAAATGAATATAGAGCATATAAAGACGGTAGAGCATAGAAATGCAGTTAAAGAATTGATTCAAAATTATTTACCGGAGAAGACAAAAACGACTGACATTGAAATGAAAATTATTTTGAAAAACGAGGAACCTATTTATCAACACCCACGAAGACTATCGATACCCGAGAAGATTGAAGTTGAAAGACAAATAGAAGAGTGGTTACGAGATGAAATAATAAAACCTAGTTCTTCTGAATTTGCAAGCCCAATTGTGCTAGTTCCGAAAAAAGATGGTAAAACAAGAATATGTTGTGACTATAGGAAGATTAATAGACAAATAGTTAAAGATCGATTTCCCTTGCCTTTGATTGAAGATGTACTAGACAAACTACAAGGTGCTAAAATATTCAGTACTATAGACTTGAAGAATGGATTTTTTCACGTGCCTGTAGAGAAAAACAGTACCAAATATACATCGTTTGTGACGCACAACGGTCAGTATGAATTTTTAAAATGTCCTTTTGGATTGTGCAATAGTCCAGCAGTTTTTCAACGATATATTAACCACATTTTCCGAATGTTGACGAAAGAAAATATAGCAATTTACTACATGGATGACATAATTATACCCAGTGTTGATGAAGAAGAAGGAATCGAGAGACTAAGTTTAGTATTAAATTGTGCAAAAGAATACGGTTTAGAGATTAGATTCAAGAAATGTCAATTTCTGAAGCATCGAGTAAAATTTTTAGGATTTATTGTGGAAGACGGACAAGTTCAGCTGTCTGAAGAGAAAACAATGGCTATTAAGAGATTCCCAGAGCCGACTACGTACAAACAGTTGCAATCATTTTTAGGTTTAACAGGATACTTCCGGAAATTTATATCAAATTACGCCGTTATTGCGAAACCCTTGAGTGATTTGTTAAGAAAGGAACAGTCTTTTAGTTTTGGTGAAATGCAGAGAAACGCATTTATGAGGCTTAAGGATCTTCTGTCAAGCGAACCAGTATTACATATCTATCAGCAGGACTGTGAAACCGAGCTTCACACGGATGCAAGTCAAGTTGGTTATGGAGCATGCCTGATGCAAAGGGCTAGAAGTGACTTTAAACTGCACCCAGTGTATTATATGAGTAGAAAAACGACACCCGCAGAAGAGAAATACAGTAGTTATGAATTAGAAGTTCTTGCCGTAATTCAAGCTGTTAAGAAGTTTCGCGTTTATCTCCTTGGAGTTAAATTCAAGATTATAACTGATTGCGCAGCATTCCAACGAACTATGAGCAAAAAGGAGTTAGCAACAAGAGTAGCAAGATGGGCATTGCTTCTAGAAGAATACGATTATGAAATAGAGCATCGCCGAGGAAGTAGCATGTTACATGTTGACGCTTTAAGTCGAAGTTATACTATGATGGTAATAACAGAAGAAGATGGAATTATTAGACGAATAAAAATTGCCCAAGATAAAGACGAACATCTGAAGGTAATAAGAAAGATTCTAGAGACTAATAAATACGAAGATTATTTTGTGAAACATGATATTTTATACAAATATGACAACGGAAAAGAGTTACTTGTTGTTCCCCGTACAATGCAATTAGAAATGATAAGAAGGGCCCATGAGGTAGGGCATTTTTCAGAGAAAAAAACAGAAGAAGTGGTGACACGAGAACTTTACATACCAAAGTTAAAAAAGAAAATTCAAGCATGTATTGCAAACTGTATACCTTGTATACTAGGCAGTAGAAAAGAAGGAAAAAAGGAAGGATATCTATATCCGATACCAAAGGGAGACGTACCTTTAGATACTTATCACGTTGATCATTTAGGACCTATACCTTCAACAAACAAAAGTTATCAATACATTTTAGCGATTATTGACGATTTTTCGAAATTCACATGGCTCTATCCGACTAGATCGACAACTGCCAAAGAGACAGTAATGTGTTTAAAGAGACAACAAACAGTATTTGGAAATCCAGGAAGAATAATTACTGATAAAGGCACTGCCTTTACAGCGGAAGAATTTCAAGACTACTGCAAAGACGAAGGAATAATTCACGTAACCATTACCACAGGAGTTCCGAGAGGCAATGGTCAAGTGGAGCGAATTCATCGTACAGTCATTCCTGTACTTACCAAACTAAGTATAAAGAACCCAAGTAAGTGGTACAAGTATATTGAAAACGTGCAGAGAGCATTAAATTCTACATTTCAAAGAAGCATTGCTACAACCCCGTTTGAAATTCTAGTAGGAGTCACAATGAGAACCAAAGAAACCATAGAGATAACTGAACTAGTAAGAAAAGAATATCTAGAACAGTTCAATGAAGATAGAGAAGAACGCAGAAAAGAGAGTAAGTTACAAATTATGAAAGTACAAGAAGAAAATCGAAAGAACTACAATAAGAGGCGTAAAGAAGCTAGACGATATCAAGAGGGTGAATTAGTGGCTATAAAAAGGACGCAATTCGGATCAGGACTAAAGGTGCGTAGCAAATATTTGGGACCATACCAAATAAGTAAAGTTAAACGAAAAGACAGGTATGATGTTTCAAAGGTAGGTAATCATGAGGGTCCAGTACGAACCTCCACATGTAATGAATTCATGAAACCATGGGTTGAAAACCAGTCAGAATCCGAGTCGGATTCATCGCAGGATGGCCGAGTGTAGGTAGGCTATGTCTGTTTGTTGGTTTTTAAAAAAATTAAATATATAGCAGGCAGGGAGGCGCTGAAAAACAAGACGCGGTGTGGACGCCACCGAAAAAAGACGTAAAGACGAAGCCGGGAAATTGTGTGTGTTTAATCATAATATTAAATAGATCATTATATTCTTTTTGTTGATTTCATCGTTTACTGTACATAGTGTTATTCTGTTAATATATTCGTTTCTATAATAAAATAATTTAAAACCCTAGACAAAAACAAGTAAAAAAGCCTACATATATATATATATATATATATATATATATATATATATATATATATATATATATATATATATATATATATATATATATATATATATATATATATATATATATATATATATATATATATATTATGACCTCTGACCCAGAAGCGTAGCGTGCCTTGGCGGGGCCCCGTATAAAAATATGTTTGGGGGCCCTTCCCCCGTTGAAGTAAATGGCTTAAACGGGGAAATCCCGCAGCCCGCGATAACCGATGTAGGGTGTTGCCAACTTTTGAACGCACGCTTTACGCGGGAAAAAAAGAAATTGCTTTTTTTGACTTGTCATTTCTGAAATAAAAAAAATTGGGAAGTTTTTATTAATTTTTGCTTACGCAAGTTGGGGGCCCCCGTGGCCCGGGGGCTCCGTATAATTGATACGGCATATACGGCGGTAGCTACGCCCCTGCTCTGACCTCTCAGATTGCCATAAAGCCACGGCTAAGACAGTGGTGTGGGCGTGGTTCTCGATTACCAAGCTGAAGAAACCTTACCTGTTTGAGAAGAAGAATAGTGATGTACCCGAAGCTAACCCTTAGGTCAGTGTTAAGCTAAAGAGGGGTAGTCAGGGACCAAGCTGAAGAACACCACGAAAGAACTCCTTTCGCCGCCAGCTACAGTGAAAGGGGAACACAGGGGTTTCTCCGAAGACGAAATAAGACTCGAGATACAATAATAAGCACTTTAATTGCATGCAAAAATAATAATACAATTCTCTAGAATGTAAGCGATAAAAAAATTAAGAAAAAAATTAAATGACCGACGTGAAGCGTCAGACACTTTCTGATGTTTTAGAACATAAAATTTGACACTGATCAGAACCTGTTCTGTTTTTTAAATGCGCCCAGTTCCCAACCAAAAACAATAAAAAACATAATCCTATGTTCCGAACGAGAGATCAAAAACATGAGCGAAAACGAACAAACCAAAAAAATAAGTATGAGCAGTCGCGTGTAGGTGTAAAAGTGAAAATGCGTTGTAGTACGTGTGTGTTCTCTTGGTCGCCTCTTACGACCGACGGAACGTATCGCGGAACTATTCTAACCCGGCCGCCGCACGGGGCTACCTTACAACTTCTAATCAGTACAACACATTTAACCAGAACAACAATACCGGTATACTATCAGAGAAATAAAAAAATAATACAAAACTCATGAGATATCTCACGGAGTGTGCAAAAAAATAGTAACTTACGAACTAACAATATAATATAACAGCACAAACACAGTTTCGAAATGCGTGATCAGAACGTTTGAGACAATGGAACGTTATAATCGTTATTGAAAGAAAATGCTAAGCGAAAACTTAGCGGATCGATATCGAAAAAAATCCTCACTCAAATAGTGATATCGAAATTAAAGAATCACAGCTTCTAGGTATGACGTTACGGAATCTTATCGTAAATCGGAAAATTCGGAAAATCGTAAGCAGACCAAGAAATTGTAATATATCGCTTTTCGAAACTGATACTTGTTAATTAAACACATTAAAACATTAGATTCAAAAACCATAATAAATGTAAAACAGCGTTAAAGTGCAATAAATTCAGAGCAGACGCAACGATAAAAAGCTTACATTAGTTTGAGTACATCTTAAACAATGAAATAGTCAGCCATTTACAATTGGTATTCGTTATAAGAATGGGTAATATCTAAATCAAGTATGAAGTTACTTGTCAATTGCATAGGGGGCCATGCCCTCTGTATCAAAACAAACCAGCTGAACTGAGACGTAAAGTTTGAAAATCGGCGCAATTAACAGGATTATCGCAATCAACAAACAATTCACACGTAAAAAAACCCGGGTCGCAGTGCCAAAACCTTGCCGACAATATAGTGTATTTGCTTGTATAGGGCCGTGTGGTTTTATACTTTTATTATGTGAAATTAAGTTTGTTTTTGGGCAAAATAAAAAATTTAACCTCTTAATACACCCCTTAAAATAACATTTTTTTTCTTAATTGTAATATTATTATCAATCTAACGTCTACACCGAATTAAATACACCCTTCAATAAATAAGTCACTATCTGCAAACTAGTGTTTTCATAAAATTTGTAAATCCGGTCCTGTCAAGCCGATTTTATTAAAATTGTGGGGACACTTTTTAATCACTACCAGAAGGTTAAATTTCAATTTTGAAACGATTCGAAGAATTTTTTCGGTATTTTGGGGCCCAAAAACAGTTTTCAACCCCTAAAAACTACCCTTAAAATAGCCCGATTAGGCCCATTTTAAATAGGCTTCTTGCGGTGATCAGTTTCAACACGTGGCTCAAAGTTCGTTGAAATCAATTAACTCTTTATCGCGCGTACACACACACACATATATATATATATATATATATATATATATATATATATATATATATATATATAAACATTTTTAAAAATGGTGCCAAAGTGTTTAGAAGGTTATGAAACGTCGAGAAATTTTGGTCCGACCCCTAGGTCCCGCCATTCGACCGACGCCAATAGTGTATGTTGCCATATGGCAAATACACTAAAAATGAAGTTAGTGTTTTATTGTAATAGTGAAACAGTAAGCATGAATTGTAAATAATCATCAGTCAAAAGTTTTAAGGTTACAACACGTCAGCAAATGTAATCAAGGACATTAATTATCGCGCACATGTCCGAAAACAGGTTTACTAGGCCTGAACAGAACGCCAACGTAAATCACAAATGATTTCAGGTAATAAATTGTAACCTTTATGAACGAATTTATGAAACAGCTTATGTGTAATTTATAATGTCGAACAATCTAGATACAAAATTCACTGAACAATTTCAATTCGAAATTGCCGCTAACTTGAACGGGAACGAAATGAATGCACAACACTGATGAAAACTCTGATGGTTTCCGAGTGTTAATGGAGATTACAGTACCTTGTAGAAGCTATATCTCGACGAATAAACAGTGACGCGGTAACCAATACTTTTCTGCGAGAATGGGAATGATAGCTCTCACTTCTTGTCAAAAAAAACTTTATTTTCCGAAATTCAGTCGCAAAACGGCGACCACGCCGTTCGACGGCCGCGTTTCTCCTCCCTTCCGAACTCAAACGTCAAAAAAAAAAAAACTTTTCAATAATCCAAAAAACTTGTTTTCTTTTTCCTAGCCTGCTGCTATTCGTAAATACATGGCTTACTGTACCGAAACGACTAAAACCAAGCCGACTAAGTTTTTCTTTTTAGTGTATTTGCCATATGGCAACATACACTATTGGCGTCGGTCGGATGGCGGGACCTAGGGGTCGGACCAAAATTTCTCGACGTTTCATAACCTCCTAAACACTTTGGCACCATTTTTAAAAATGTTTATATATATATATATATATATATAGGTATATATGTGTACGGGCAATAACTTTCGAAGGAGTTAATTTATTTTAACGAAATTTGGCACACATGTTGGAATCTATCACCGCACGAAGCCTATTTAAAATGGGCCCAATCGGGTCATTTGAAGGGTGGTTTTTAGGGGATGAAAAAAGTTTTTGGGCCCAAAAATACCTAAAAAATTCTCAGAATCGTTTCAAAATTGAAATTTAACCCTTTAATATCAATTAAAAAGTGTTCCTAAAATTTCAATAAAATCGGCCCGACAGGACCGGATTTGAAAATTTTCTGAAAACACTAGTTTGCAGATAGTGAGTTATTTCCTGAAAGGTGTTTTTAATTTTGGTGTAGACGTTTGATCGACAATAATGATGTAGTTAAAAAAAATGTAATTTAAAGGGGTGTATTAAGGAGTTAATTTTTTTATTTTGCCCAATAATCACCTTAAGTTCACATAATAAAGCCAAAAGGCCTGTATTAGCAAATACACTATATTGTCGGCAGGGTTTTGGCACTGCGACCCGGGTTTTTTTTTTATATATGCAAGGACAGGGCCTTATTTATGGATGTTCTGGGAGGGTCCTAGGGTCCTTATTTCAACTCGTTTCAATATATATATATATATATATGTGTGCGGGCAATAACTTTCGAAGGAGTTAATTCATTTTAACGAAATTTGGCACACATGTTGGAATCCATCACCGCACGAAGCCTATTTAAAATGGGCCCAATCGGATCAATTTAAGGGTGGCTTTTAGAAGTTGAAATAAATTTTTGGGCCCCAAAATACCTAAAAAGTTCTCAGAATCGTTTCAAAATTGAAATTCAACCTTTTAATAGCAATTAAAAAGCGGATTACTGGACGTGCTGGATTAACGAGCAGCGGATTATCGATTTATAAAACTTTTTTACACAGTCAAAAAATACTTGTACATACATATACTCTCCGTTGAGAGTCGAACAGGCGGTTGTTGGCTTTACAGGTGACGTGAAGATTAGGGCCCTCTTTTCCATTGGGCGCTTTGGGCAAGTGCCCAGGGCGCCGCGATCAATGTGGCCCCCCTACTTCTTGCCAGATCAGCATTCGATAACCGATACTGCCGATAAATATCATATATCGATGTTTTTTTTTTAATATATTTGTTAATTATTGATTTGTCTAGTAATTACTCTCTTTTTTTAAGAAAAAATAGTCGTCCGTAATAGTCATAGGAGCCCCATTACTCTAAAATGCATAGGGCCTCCAATAGGTTAAAGAAGGCCCTGGGGCTTCTGAACATTTCCACTGATATTTTTAAAATTATTTGAGACATGGAAATATCATTGGCAGATAACTATTTACCAAATTGTGAATTTACCATGTAAAATTAAAAAACAAAAAATCAGAATTTGGACGCAAAAAGCGGGAAAAGCAAATAGTTCACAATTTTTAATTATATTAAAAACCCATTTAGACATAAAAATGACAATGTTAATCTATATTCCGATGAACTATTTTTATACTTTGTTTTAAAGATTTTATCTTTTAGAGGGATTCTTTCTAATATGTAGGTATTAATAAAATTCAGCACTTGAGTATTGAACACGCAATTTTGATTTTTAAAACCAATTGTTAGGCTGCATTGGATCCGTATTTTTCCTGATCCGATGTCGGTCGACATTAGAAGAAAAGCCAAGATTGTACTGCCTACATTGGAAAAGGATAGGTACTCCATTTAATTTCCAATATAGGCAGCTACATTATAATTTGTTTACTTTTCTTCTGATATCGGCTGACATTGGATCAGGACAGAAATGGATCTAAGCTGTTCTACCTAATCTAAATGTTTTTGAAAAATCGTTAAACTCTCTATTCCGCGCCAGACATTCATTTTTAGATGAAAAATTGGGACGTCTCACAAAAATCGATACATATGGCAACGCTGCACGAAAATAATGTATAATTCTTCATACCGATATTGTAATATTTTTTGTTACACTTTGTATGCTAACAGATAAAGTTCAGAAATAAACTCATTTACATAAAATATTCAAAAACAAACGAAATGATAGGTCCACTTTTCTTTCGTTAGGCATGTTATGCGTAAGTTTTAATAGTTTCGTCGAATATAAAAGTGTCCGTAAGACTTATTGCGAATAAAATATTAGCTTTATAAAGAAACTAGAACAAAATTTATCAACTTGTACCCATCTCTAAAGAACAGCGCATTTCCTGGTTCAAATATATATCTAACCTTATTTTATATTTATATATAAGTTTCAATAGTTTTTGGTTTAATACTGCAAAAGATTTGTTCGTGTGATAAGTCGAACAATCACAAGGCGATAATATGCTAATATATGGTTTAAGCGGGTCATTTGAGTTTCTTAAATGTCGGCCACCTAAGGGCATTCAACTCATTTTTGAAATAAAACTTTTTACGAACGTTTACCGGTTTCTTTTTATTTCAAGTTTCATTGTATCTTTTGATAGTTTTGAAACGTTTTGTTAAAAACTCTATTTCGTTTAACTGCAGTGCTTTCCCCTCGTCCGCTTGACATTATTTTTGTTGAATCAAAACTAACTTTTTTGGAAAAGAGCAATAATTATTGTAACTACAATTGTCTCTGAAATTTTTTTTTTATATTCCATTTTTTTAATTTTTACATAAATTACATAATCAACTTTTTTTTAAGAATAACTCTTGAGCAGTCGCTATTATGTTTTTTTTATCTTTCGAATGCCATTTATTTGGTATTCTAAAGACATTACGGACATTTACCATTCCAATTTAAGAAATGTTTACAGACGAAGACAGATTTCATAGTATACTTAGGTGTATGAAATTCATTCACCTAAGTATTGACTTTGAAGCCATAGATGCTCATCAAGTGAGATGGAAGAACTGTGCGATTTTTCAGATTTTTATCAAAATTTTATTAGTGTTATTTGAAATAAATTACATGTATTCGCAGGGGCGTAGCGAACCTTCCAATGGTGGGGGCGTGATTTAGAAAAATGCCGACTCGTATGAAGAATTTGCCGATTTGAACTGCATTAACTCAGTGTTGCAAAAAAAAAAATGGCCAAAGATTTGGAAAATGTCGACTTTTTTTATAACTGCGTCAAATTCTTTTGATTATTTAAGTATATAATTGAGCGCGTAAATTTGAACTGCATTAACTCAGTGCTGCAAAAAAATGATCGAAGATTTGAAAAATGCCGACTTTTTCTTATAACCACGTCAAATTCTTTTGATTATTTAAGTATATAAATGAAATCTTCGAAAATGCCGACTCCCGGAAAGTTTGGGGGGGTATCACACCTCCCATACCCCCCTTCGCTACGGCCCTGTGTATTCGTTTTGTATTTATTGATTTCAATGCTCTTTCCACCTTCTCCTTAACTAGAAGACCCCCGTCAACCGAAGTCAACAGATATTCGTACAAAATACGATTATGGCAGTGCTAGTTATTTATTTGAAACAAATTACATTTAATAATTGTTATATATGATTTCAATATTCTTCGCCTTCACCTTCTCCTTCGCCAGAATCCAAACCAACTTCTTCGTAATCCTTCTCGAGGGCGGCTAAATCTTCACGCGCTTCAGCAAATTCACCTTCTTCCATACCTTCACCAACGTACCAATGAACGAATGCTCTTTTCGCGTACATCAAATCAAATTTATGATCAAGACGTGCCCAAGCTTCAGCAACTGCAGTCGTGTTAGCTAACATACATACAGCCCTTTGGACTCTTGCTAAATCACCGCCAGGGACAACGGTTGGAGGTTGATAATTAATACCAACCTTGAAACCAGTTGGACACCAATCAACAAACTGTATAGTACGTTTTGTTTTGATTGTGGCAATAGCGGCGTTGACATCCTTTGGCACCACATCGCCGCGGAATAACATGCAACAAGCCATATATTTTCCGTGACGTGGATCACATTTTACCATTTGATTGGCAGGTTCAAAACAGGCATTTGTTATTTCAGATACAGACAGTTGTTCGTGATATGCTTTTTCTGCTGAAATTACCGGAGCATATGTAGCTAGAGGAAAATGAATACGAGGATATGGAACCAAATTAGTTTGAAATTCTGTCAAATCAACATTCAAAGCCCCGTCAAATCGAAGAGATGCCGTTATTGAAGATACAATTTGACCGATAAGTCGATTCAAATTTGTGTAAGTGGGACGTTCGATGTCTAAACTTCGACGACAAATATCATAAATGGCCTCATTATCGACCATAAAAGCGCAGTCTGAATGTTCTAGTGTTGTGTGTGTTGTGAGAATGGAATTATACGGTTCTACAACAGCCGTTGACACTTGTGGAGCCGGGTAGATTGCGAATTCTAATTTTGATTTCTTTCCGTAATCGACTGAAAGACGTTCCATGAGTAGTGATGTGAAACCTGAACCGGTACCACCTCCGAATGAATGAAAGATTAAGAAACCTTGAAGACCAGTACATTGGTCAGCCAGTTTGCGGATGCGATCCAAAACTAAATCCACAATTTCCTTTCCAACTGTGTAATGTCCGCGAGCATAATTGTTAGCGGCATCTTCTTTGCCAGTTATTAGTTGTTCAGGATGAAATAGTTGACGGTAAGTACCGGTTCTAACTTCATCTGCAAAGAGAAATGTTTGGTTTTCAAATTCTAGTTAGGGCAATGTTTATACGCAATAATATATGTTTACATTTTAGCATTATTACTAACATTATGGTAGCAAAATAATGTCTAGTACTGGTTTATTTTGACTGGAAAATTAACAATGGGAAAACTGCTAACAATGAATGTTTCTAGCAATCATTGCAAACATCAGCGACTACTGGCTCATGTAGAGAAGTTTTACGGACTATAAACGTATGAAAAAATCCAGCGTTCTGAGTTTTATTTTGTAAGAAATCGTGCTTCGTTTCCCTCTACCACTTCCACAAACTAATGAGTTGCTCCTTACTAGTTAAAATCCTGGGTACGCCCTTTATTAACAAATAACATGACTAGCGTTCAACACAAACAAGTATTATTATGTAAAGGTAAAATAACAATATATCAATTTTGAACTCATAACGAGTCCAAAATTGTTGGTTTTTAATTGCTTTGCATTGATTACAAACCGACTACAGTTGGTTCCAAATCTACGAATACTGCTCTGGGAACGTGTTTTCCGGCTCCTGTTTCACTAAAGAAGGTGTTAAAACTGTCATCTCCGCCACCGAGACACTTATCTGATGGCATCTGGCCATCGGGTTGAATGCCATGTTCCAGACAATAAAGTTCCCAGCACGCGTTGCCTATTTGAACACCGGCTTGGCCGACATGGATTGAAATACACTCGCGCTATGCATAAGAAAAGTAAACAAAAGAAACAATGTAATAAATTAGAAGTGTAATCCTCGAAATAATTGATTTTTTTACTTAAGGTCAGTGTTTTCTGAACTAGAGTTTATTCCTGGGGTATATTGAAAAAAAATTAAATTACGATCGGGCCCAGATCGAACGATGAGTAGCCAGGACGTGGGGGCCGTCGGTCGTGTGTTTATGATACAAAATACATGTGGATTTTGACTTTTTTCGATTTAGGTGGATGGGACGTGCTTCTTCTTTAAATCCGAAATTGTAGTGTGACTTGTTTGATATTAGATCTCAAGTGCACATAAAAAAATTAATTTTGGTCCACTGTCAACGATTTAATTTTTTTTTCAATATCATAATAAATAAAAAATACATTATTTAAAAATTGCACGATATATTGTGAAGAATATGAAATGTGATCGTATTCAATAGTTTGAATTCTATTACCATACGTTTTCGTAATAGGTCTGATCGATAAAATAGTAATTTATATCCTTACCATTCTTTATCACTTTTGTTCATATAAAACTTAAAATTGTACAAAAGGATTTTTTGAAAAAAACGTTTGATATTAACGAAAACAATTTTTTTTTAATTGTTTCGAAATAATATTGTATTTATGATATTATATTGTTGCTATAGTTGCCATAGTGAAAACATAAAAATCTTTATAAACAATCATTCTTGGATACGAGATATTGAACTATAATAACAATGACACGACAAATTGAACAAAAGTTTGTTTTGTAACAAAAATTAATTATGCGTAACATGATATAAATTTGTCAAATCAATTAGGGATACCCTTTTACGAAGTCAAAAATCATCAAGTTTCCAACGCATGTAACTTAGAGAAAAAATCGTAAAAATTTTGATGACAATTTCTTGTACTTAAGGCAAGGTTATTTTCTTATTTAGAAAGCTAAATGGATACAAATAGTGAGTTTTTGATAAATGTTCAAAATCAAAAATTTTTTAATATTAAATAGTTTTGGAAAAGATTGGAAAGTCTCTCAGATCCTCTTCACGTTTGGTGTGTCCACAGAATGAAGCTATTTCTGGAGATTCTGAAAGATGCATCAGATACTTTTCAAACTAGGGATACTGTCAAAACGACATTCTACATTCTGCATTTATTACCATTTCGGAGACAGAGCCAATAAAAATGTGTGTAAATTGAAAATTTTTACATTAAGTATACCAGGGGTGGCCAACTTTTCTGTATATAAGATCTACTTTTTATCTTAAAAGCGTGTCGCGATCGACTAAGGGGGAAGGAGGGGTGTGAAATGCATACTATGTTTCAGTATAAGGTGCATTCCAGCGAGGTATGGATAGATAAGTAAAATATATGTTTAAAACTATTTTTTATTTTTTAAATCACTTATTAAGTTTTCAAGATATAGGCTCATGAAGAAATTAAATTTCCAGACCCAATTTTTGATAGCAGCATTTCGTACATTCCGTACCTAAAAAATTCGATTTTCCGACACTTTTTCAAGATAGATTTTTACTAACGTAAAATGCAATTTAATTTTTTTATCAACTGCAATGTATAATTTGTTCGTAAATATAAACAAGTTGTTATAAAAATGAACAGTATGGCTGATAATTTGATTTCAATATTTTACTTTCGCATTTTTTTTATGAAAGAATAATATGACTTTCTTTTTGCTGATCTATCAATAGCTCCTCGTACTGAAATATAGATATACGGCTTATCTACCTACGTAAAAAACAACAACGATTATTTAAAGAGCCAAAAAACTCACGTCCAGGTGAATTCAGAGAACATGGATAATTATTAACAATATTTATTAATTCAAAGTAGCTATAGATAGGCCAAAATTGGTCTCGCGATCGACTTGTTGGCCACCCCTGAAGTATACCATTTTGTATGTCGTAAAGTTGGTCAAAATTTGGAAAATCTTTGATCCTTTTCAAATTGAATACGTTTATGGACAATAACACGCTGAATTCAACGAGTCCATCCATTGAGCTGTACGACTTACTGTTTCGAAGTTAGATCCCTTCGAACATTTCCTGACAAAAAAAACATTCTAAAATCTATAAGCTGACCTAGTCACCTAGAGGTCTGTATCTATTATCGTATCACAAACTGAAGCAGTTTAAATTTTTCCTGGGAAATCTGGAATATTGTTCAAATCCTTTAAAAAACGTTGTGCTTATCGTTCACACCATATTGAAATCAACGAGCCTGTTCACAATAGACGAAAACACGTCACTCTGAACGTCTGAATGCGTCACTTTTATTTTTTGTCATTGGTGCGCAAAAGTCAACTTTCTCCCTCAAAAACAAGTACAAACACGTATTATAAGAAATTATGTATGGCTCTTTTGCCTTTTTTTATTGTGTCAGAAATAAAGTAACACATTTTTATTATTATAAACTTTTAATGCATACTTATACAGATATCTATAACACACTAAAAAAGCAAAATGTTATTTTGGAATTCGGAATGATACAAAATAGAACACAAACTGAGATAATCAAAAGTAATTCCAATAAATTACGTTATATTAAAATGAGTACTTAACTAAATTATTGTAAGTAACCATTTTCTTTCTGTTTTCCTTTTTTATTTCTTAAATTGCTACAACGTCATTTACTATCTTGAAATGATTTAATTCATAGGTAAGTTATCATATACGTATTTTTTATTTCTATATTTTACGATTCTTTTAGTTAGTGTCAAAGAATAATAGTGTTGATTTTGTTTACAAAAAAAGTAACTATCATTTTTGTTAAAACTTCAAACACAGTAAACATTTTCTTTGTTATTAAAATACTCAACAAATGTTTTATTTTACGAAAATTAGGTAGCGTTTATAGTTAATATACAATTTTATCATCATATCATATTCGGTTCTTTGCGAAAACAAAGTCAAAAGATACAAAAAGTCTAGAGCATCCATTAGAATAAAAAAACTTGAATACAATTTTTTCAGTCGTAAAAATCACATACGAGTTAAAAAATGGTTACCATCTTATTATAAGTTGTATTAATACCACAATATTACATACTTACTTCTAAAACACACAACATTAAAAAAAAACCTTATATGCAGAAAAATAATCATGAGATCTCCGATAGAATATTTAAATATATAATACTATTTATTATAAGTGTAAATCTCATTGTTTCATTTTTTATCTCCAGATCCATTTTCCCGTGCATTTCCCGAATGGGATCTTGAATGAGAACGCGACCTCGATTTCGAATGAGATTTTCCATTTCGACTATTGGACCGACTGCGCCTGCTGCCCGACGCTGAACGGGACTTTGAACGGCGATCTCTTGAACGCGATCTCGAACGTGATGCACTGCGTGAGCGACTACGACGGTCACGCGATCTTGACCTGGAACGGGAACGACTTCGAGATCTATGCAAAACAAAAACGACAATCAACAAAAAGCTGCTTTCAACCAGATTTCGCTGAAAAAATGTATACTTATTATGCCTATGCAAGTGTTGAATCACAAATAGAAAATTTAAAAACATTTAACGAATCGTGTGCAAATAATATGAAAACAAAAGAATTGGACACAAAATCCTTAGTCAGAATTTTAAAATAAAATGTCGAAAATTGTACATCGACGTCACGGTTTCATTATTATGAATGCCAAATTATGTGTACAATAAATAAACAGTCTTCCAGATTAAAACGTGAACACTTTATTCGCTGAATCAGCAATTAAGCTGCAAAAAAAAGCTTTAAACACTTGTATCTGATTGTTAACATATACAAAGTTGGGGCGAAAAAGTGAGCTAAGTTCGTGATTTTTTAAAAGGGTTTTATGCAAATGTTATCGGAAAAAGCAAAACATAGTGTTCTAGTAGTACTATCGAAGAAAAAACACTTTGAGTTTCGAAAAATTTTTGAAAATTGTCGGAGTTATGGCCCATGCCCCGCAGCGCTTTTTTTTGCAGAGGCTTGCGGTGAACATTCTCCAAGGGGAACCGCTCAACCGAAATCAAAAAAGTAAAAAAGTTATTTAAGAAAAATGTATTGTGGTGTACTTGAACGATTCGGTTTCCCAAAAAATTTTTTTTTCAATAAAAAAAACCACGTTGACAGGAAAAATCGATTTCAAAAAAAATTCATTGCAAAAAAATAAAAATTTTCGGATGAAAAATGAATCGTTCAAGTACACGAGATCTTAAATACGAATATTTAAAAAAAAAAAGTTTGAAAATCGGTTGAACAGTTTTTGAGATATCACGTTCACCGCAACGAACTTTTGAAAAAAACGCATTCCGAGATAATCGCGTTTAAATATATTTGTTCAGTCAAAATTACAAAAAATGAAATCCAGTGATCCGATCTGGATGAAATTTTGCACAGATATTTTAGAAAGTATGTACTTTCAGAATATGCAAAAAAAAAATTCGATTTTTCAAGCCCCAACTTTGTATATAACCCCTTAAGACTTTTAGGATTTGTTCCGTTAGTTTGGGTACCAAATTCCACCTCTCCAATATGTCTGGCAGAGGGCTAGAATTTCAGGATATACTAGGTATGTCTATTGGTAAGTCCTGAACTTCCAAAGCGGCTGTCGACAATACAGAGCACTTTGTACACACCTGCGTGTTGGTCAAATTCTCAGATTCTTCGGACTGCTTGAACTTGTTTTTAGCAGTTCTATGAACCTAGAACTACAAAACCAAGTTCAGTCTTCTTAGAAGTTCGAGATTTGACTAATAAACACGCAGTTGTGTCCGAAACGTTCTGTATTGACGAGAGACGAGTTACCAATAGACATACCTAATACCATCCTGAAATTCTAGCTCTCTGCCAGACGAATTGGAAAGCTAGAATTTGGTCAACAAACACGCTGACAGTTCGTTTTGTTTTATATTGAACCTAATGCATTCCCGGGATAATTCTCTTTAGTCTACACAACCAAGAAAACCAAATTGAAATCGGTCTGGCGGTTTTCAACTTTATCGCAACCATACACAGAGACAAAAAAGTGGACTTTATATAATGTAATTTTGAGTATACAATAAACAACATTCAATTATTTCAAAATTAGAAAAGTCGTTTTCTTGAGACATTAAAAACGTGTTTCCAGAAGTTTTTGTTTGTCTCTATCTGTA
Source organism: Venustoraphidia nigricollis (assembly GCA_034508555.1). NCBI lineage: Eukaryota > Metazoa > Arthropoda > Insecta > Raphidioptera > Raphidiidae > Venustoraphidia > Venustoraphidia nigricollis. The sequence continues at coordinate 2,608,327 of JAVRKA010000049.1, read as the reverse complement.
CAAGGATGAGTCGAGAACAGCTGTACCGATTTCTGTTAAATTAGGGGTATATTGTTAACTTTAAGTACAAAGTATTTTTTTTATCAAGTTACGATAATTAATATTTACGCGAGCGAAGTCGCAGGTAAATTCTAGTGTATTATTCGAAAGCTGCTTTGATTCACCTAGCTTATCTGTGATATTTAATTTCTTGCAGCAGTTTTTCTTTAAGTAATTGCTCGTTAAGTTTGCAATTCTAGACGTTTCCATTCTGCGCCTTACTCTTTTCAATCATAGAAAGAGAAAGTACTCTAAATATTAAGAGCACTGTGGTTGGAACAATAAAAATAAAAGAAAGAATAGTTACTTCTTACCACACAACAGATTTATTTAGTGGATGCACATTTCGAGAGCTAAGCTCCTATCTTCAGCAAAACACTAGTTTAGTGTTTTGCTGAACATGGGAGCTTAGCTCTCGAAATGTACATCCACTGAATAAATCTGTCGTGGTAAGAAGTAACTATTCTTTCTTTTATTTTTATAGAAAGTACTCTCATTAAGTCAACGCTTTCTTAAAGAAAATCTACTGTGTTTTTACACTTCTTATAAGTGAGCCTGCTTGCAAATACGGTATAGGTAGATAAAGCTTTTTATTTTCACCCGGCTTGATCTTGACATGCGAACAAAGCATTCACATTCGAGTTCTGGACACCGTGCGTAAGTATTGACTAACAATTTTAAAATTTTCATAAAAAAGAACTGATTTTGATGCAAATAAAGTGCACGTTTGTGTCTGAATATAAAAATTTGAATTTTAAAAATGTATATTTTAATGTTTAAAATTTTACCACCTTGAATCAGTAATGATTATTTTAAAACCATTGTGAAATAACTCACTGTCTCTCAAGTTGTCTGGTTGTAATCATGAAAAAAGACTGAAGTGTCTGGCGAATCTCAGGTACAAGATTTGAGAGTTCGAAGTTCGACGTCGCTACGTAGTAGCAGAATGTCTATGCAGTGGTAGGAGGGCGTCTCGCTATGTAACGCATGCGCAGACAGAGTAGCTACGAGTAACGACCGAGTAGTGAGAGCGATTGGGTGCGTTACACAAGGTGACACTGCGTGACTATGATATTTGGTTGGTAGGTAGAGGCACGTGAATTACCTTTACTACCAGCTCTATCATCGTGTGCGAAGCTTCTCTTTCAAATACACCTATAAAACGCAGCAGCACAATCAATGTGACACCCCTACGCACACACAAACACACACACGCATATCCATACAATAATGTCCCGCCATGTGCACATAGATATTTATTATTTGCATGGCCAACTTTTTTGGATACAAAAGGTCAACAAAACATACAATACAAATTAAAATAAAATTTTCACAAAATCATCAGAGACATTTAAAAAATATCTCCTTATTATATAGTGTCAAGTTCACTAAATATTCTTTTAAGGTCTTCTTAAAATCATTAAAATTTGTACCGCTGACGTATCTAGACACTGTGTTATATTGACTTTATTTCTTTTTTGTCCTTGGTGATTAATATAAAAATGATTAGTCGGGAAAAAGGACTTTTTTTATAAGTAAACACTTAATATTTTATTTACAGCGACGTTTCGTTCCTTGTTTGGAACTTTATCAAGCTTTAATAACTGTAATTAAATTTTTAAACATACAATTTATAAAATTTACAATTGAAATAACAAATAATAATAATAATACATACCTATTAAATGTTTTTATTATTATTATTTGTTATTTCAATTGTAAATTTTATAAATTGTATTTTAAAAAATTTAATTACAGTTATTAAAGCTTGATAAAGTTCCAAACAAGGAACGAAACGTCGCTGTAAATAAAATATTAAGTTAATATTTTGTTTTGTTTTTATATAAACAATTGTAATTTATTTTATATTTAAAAAATTGAAAAGGACCAAAATGGTTGGTCGAAACGTCTTATAAATAAAAAATTAATTTGAACAGTAATTGCAAGTAATTTCATTTTGTTTATTATTTATTAAAATATTAAGTGTTTACTTATAAAAAAAGTCCTTTTTCCCGAAAATTCTGTTATATATTTTAAAACCAGTATACATGGGACGTTTTTCATAGTACGTAAGTATTTTGCCTTATGTCATAATGTGATATCTTATTGGTTTTAAAAAAACCCTTGATTGTCCATGTACGTTAATAATGTTTGTACATACAAGGTGACCCAAAAGTTCTTTGGCTGTAATTTGTTTTATGAATGAAAAACTTTTGCCTTTGGCTTATGTTTATTTGATGTCTTAATTTTTTTTTTCATTAAGTCGAGAAAATGATATTGGCCAAGTTGATGACCAAACGGGCCCGATTTATGGCATTTTGCCAGAACTTCCGGCGATAGGTTCTCGCATTCTTGACGGATATTCTTTTTGAGGGCTTCAAGAGTCTGAGACTTGCTGACATAAACTCGTGACTTCAAAAAACTCCACCAAAAGATATCTGGAATGGTTAAATCGGGCGATCTTGCTAGCCAGTACAAATCGCCAAAACGAGAGATTAGGCGATTTAACCGTCCCAGACATCTTTTGGTGGGGTTTTTTGAAGTCACGAGTTTATGTCAGCAAGCCTCAGACTCTTGAAGCCCTCAAAAAGAATATCCGTCAAGAATGCGAGAACCTATCGCCGGAAGTTCTGGCAAAATGCCATAAATCGGGTCCGTTTGGTCATGTATTCTGGCGGCGGTCACTCGGCCGATATCATTTTCTGGACTTAATGAAAAAAAAATTTATGATATCAAAGAAACAAAATCCAAAAGCAGAACCAAAGTTTTTCATTCATAAAACAAATCACAGCTAAAGAACATCGGGTGACAACTATTGCGCCACCTTGATATTCCTCCCATCGTCAGAATGTTATAATCTTTAAAGTAAGTTTTACAAGACGTTTGCTGTTTTATACTGAAAATAAGTCTTATAATTTTATACACAAGAATTTCGCACGGCGTTCCTATGGCTCATCTATTACAAACGCCCTAAGTCCAAGTTCAGTCATAAAAATTTCATTTTTGAATTTAACAAATAACGCGATAAAAATATTAAGAAAAAAATGGATTCGTGATCTTATATACGCGCTTTTGAATTTACACTTCTTTGGTGTGATTATAAACTAATTTTTAATTTGCATGCAAATAATTTATTTACTTTATTTATTCTCATCACGACCTTTCTGGTAATAATTTATGAATGAGGGAAAAATACATTTAACGGGACATCACAGTCATTTTCACGTATACACGCATACATACGTTTATGCTATTTGACTTTCTAAACAGTGTTCCTTACTTTAATCAATTTTATAAAACGCCGCTATAAAAACATAATTCAAAATATTTAACAAAATCATAATGTGCCACGATGGTATTCAGTTCTGATAAAAATATGCATATAAAAATCAAAGGAGAAATGTAATTTTCCTTGTTTTTGGGTTGAAATAATTTCTGTCCTAATTATTTATTAATTTCTGGGCGCTCGAAGCCCAAATGTTTATATTATGTATGTGTAAATGCTACAAAAATGTACTGATTGTAAAATAAGAAATAGCTGAAAGTCAAAAATAACAATGAAGGAGAGACTGAGAAAATGAAGTCTTCATATTTGATAAGTGATATTTTGTTATAACAACGCAAAATATAAAATGATAAGGACAATAATATTCTGTTTTTATTAATTTTTAAATGTTCAATACTATTATATTGTCCAAGAACCTTTAATATAATTATTTATATTGGGCGTGAGTTTATTTACTACGATAGAAATTGAAAGTTTTTTAAAACCATGTTTTCAGAAATTTAAATAAATATGAAAACAACCATTTTATTATTAAAAATAAACAATAAACTGAAAATACGAACTGTTGCTAGAAGCAGATAACCCTGTCAGTTAGTAATTATTCACTAAAATTTCTGTTGTAAGCCGTGAAAACATCATAATCAAAATTTCGCAAGAGATGTTCAATTTTCTTGTAAATTCAACTCATTGTTATGTTTGACGCACAGTATTAAATAAATAACAAAAAAAAACAAAAAGCTAATGTTTTCATAAATAAATTAAATAAAGCTTTATAGTATCAGAGATGTAAAACATTATAAAACAAAATGCACTGAATACAATCAAGATATACACTGTTTAGAAAAAATAAAAAATACACAAAACAAAAACTAAAATGAAAACTAACATGAGTTGTAGATACAAACCATAAGTTTGTGTTGGTATCGATATACTACAGAATACTGACCTGCCTCTTCCTCTTCTCCTGTATCGAGTACAATCACGAGCATAATGGCCTCGGTCGCCGCATTCGTAGCATCGGTCATCGGGATGAAACGGCCTTCCGCGCGATCGAGGTGGTGGGCCACGGAAACGTCCACCTCCTCCTTTACCGTTCGATAGTTCGACACGGGCTCGACGCCCACATATTGTACGTCCATCTTAAAAAAAATAAAATTAATACAAAAATGCTCAGTTGTCAAACATCTCTGAATTACAATCAATGGTTGATTAGTATAAAATTATCAGCGATTAAATAATCCAGAAGGCAAGTACCTAAACCTCTGACTGCATCTTCAGCATCACGTGGATCTTCAAATTCAACAAATGCAAAACCAGGAGGATTTCTTGCAACCCAAACATTTCTTAATGGACCGTAATAACTGAAAGCATCTTCCAATTCTTGTTTGGATGCATTATTTCCTAAGTCACCTACGTACAGTTTACATTCTGAATTATAGCGTGACATCGTTACCTGAAATACATAAAATAAAGTTACATAAAAATATGAAATTTTATTGATTTTTTTACTTAAGGTATTTATTAGGTTAGAATCAAGAGCTACTAATTATAAGTACCGTTTAAAAATATAATTAAAATAAATACATTTTGGAAGTATACATTTATAGGAAATTAATGTTTTACTCACTATTTGTCACAATTTATGCTTTCAAAATATGTTTGTTTATTCATCCGGCTTTCTTCTACTTTTTTGTTAACACAAATAGAAAATGGCGTCAGTACGACTCGCTCATTACCAACATGGTGAAAAAGCCTCTAAAAAAGTAAAATTCCTTTATTGTTGACAATGTGTTTTTAAATCGTGATTTCAAATTCATTTTGTGAGAAAACACTTTATTGTCTCAAAAATCTAAATTTTAGTGTTAATGGAACTCGTAAATATTTTATCCTCTGCGTAATCTTTTGTTTGTTACTGCTTACAAAGTGCTCACAAAATAACGAATCTCTTTTTTCTTTTAAACAATGGTCGTATTGTAGCCTTTAATTTTAAATTGACGTAGCACTTTGAATTTATAAAATTACTGGAAAGTCTGAAAATAGTAAATATTTTTTACGTTTGAAAAATGTTTTCTTCAGTGCTCACCAGTGACGGCTCTAGTTTTCAGGATAGAGGGAGATTTCCGTTTGGTGCCCTTAGTCGATACTTTTCTAATTAATTGTAATTCAAAGTTTCTTAAAGTTAATATATTAAGCAACGCATTTGCGAGACGCACAAAATTTACTGTACTGAACAGATAAAAACGTACTGACTTTAAAATTTTCGTAGTGATCTTTAGACAAAGTTCATCTCCTTAGCATAGAATAATTTACTGACCTACTTGTTACCAAAAAAAAAAAAAATGGAATGTTGATAATTTTTGTTTTCAAATGCCATGTAAAATGCATCAGAGAACGGTTTGCGTGGGGACGATACTATCATATCGGCGCGCTCTCGCGAGTAACATATTTGTTATTTTTAGTAAAAATAACTTTTCTTTTGAATTTATAACACTTCAACTCTTATTCAATGAGACAAGTTGCAATTACGTAGCAATTGCAAAATAACCAAAACAATAAACTTACCTCTAAGTCGCGCATGCAAGATGGGGATCTTGATTTGTATAATGAAAATTATCAGTAAAAGTTATATGTATTTATAATTACAACGAACATTGTCATTTACATATATTTAAAGGTAATATGAATTTATTTGTATATCTCTTTCACAAGAATGATACATCATAATTAAATTCTATGATGGAATTACAACGTATTTACACTTTTCAAAACTTACTTAATACATAATAACAATAAACAGTAATAAAAATTAAAGAAATCTTGAAGTTTACTGTCTATTAACCACCGATCTCTAATATATTGATAGTGGACAGTTGACAAATTCCACATTTTGAATGCTCTTGGAAGCGACACGATGTACTAAAAGATAGCGGAGCTTGGGTGTCAAATATTTTTTTGGGAAGTTTGAATTATCAGTACATTTGATGCTTGCTACATTATAGATAATATGGTTCACCTGTAAATAGTTTAACAGGTTCACTGTCCACAGCGTGCATATGGGCTGTGTTCATATGTTCCCATACGTCCTCAGCCCACATATGGGCTGTATGCTTATTTAGGACTGTAAGGCTTGTGTTAAATTGAACTTGAGCTCAGTGGCATAGTTTATTGATGAACTTGACAGAACGGACAGTTAGCTAAAAAAATGTGCTGGGACATAAGAAAAAAATTATATAATTTGTATTTATAAATTACGGCTTACAAGAACTAAAAAAATGTAGGTAAGATTTAAAGAAAACGATTGGACTTGGAGCAGACTTCCCTATTTTAAGCTGGACAGTGAACCTGTTAAAAAGCGTCAGTCAATTCAATGTTTCAGCAACACGCACTTTACACACCGTCCCAATTTGACGCCGCAGAAGTAAAAATTTCAGCTAATCCGAATGTTCTAAAATCCTACCTCAAAACGGCACTGTATAAGATAAAATTTTTAACCATTAATGTTCCAAAAGTTTGCGTTCAATAATTCCGAATCAATATGGAGCTACAGACAATGTCCGCAATTCATAATAAATAGAGATCAGTGATATTAATTCACATTTCTGTTAAAGAACAATAATAATAATTATTATTGATGGTTGTCACAATTGGATCGAACTCAGAAAAAATATACATCACATCACACTTTTACCATAGATCATTAATTATATACTGATATAACAATTTGTAATAAGTTACACAGAAACAAATGAAATTTTTTATTATTTTCTTATATTTTTTCATTTTTTTTAGAAAACGGTTACATCCATTTCACATTTAGTTTTTAATTTATTTACTGACGATTTTTTAAATTCATATTTTCTGAATTCGACCTTTGCAATTAATGTAAAACCACAAAAAGATTTAAGATTTGAGCTTATTGCAGGTGATCCCGGTACATTTCCTATACTACAAAAAGGTAAATGGTTATTCAAACTAACTCAAAAAATGCATCTAACAGTGAAAGTACCATATTTATTTTATTTAACGCTGTTATCTGTTTTTAATTATCGCGGCATCTCCAATAAACACCTTTCAAAAACTTCGCACATTTCTTTTTCAAATGAGCATGACCGAACAAATACTAAAATAAATAAAGGTGCAAAAGATCAAACCAGTGATAAACGAAGGAAATGGCACACTATATCATTTACTTAGTTCTATAAAATTCACAACAAAAAAGAAGACACTATATTACAGCACAATAGTGCAGAAGTGCTACGCCGCTTGATCTTTTTATAGCTTCTACTGTATTAAAATTAATTTTTCAATGCAATAGTGCATGCTGATGATTATAAAGATTAGACGCTCAACAACTGAGTTAAGTGATGGAGACGCATATGCTAATGAGCGCCTGGACAGTATTCCAGCTGTTTATGTTTACACAGACGTAGTAAACAACATAACTAACGACATTTATTCACCAACACAGTTTCATATACTATAACGCGTGTTTGTAAATGGTGTTGCGCGAACTTAGTCATACGCGGCAAAATAACATCATTCTCTAAAATCGCCAGGTGATTATGTTTTGCACTACTGAGTAACATTAGGTGAATGTGAAATCTCTATTTCGCGAATTTCTATAACGCGTTTATTATTAGGTGAACACATACCGCGTTATAGGAAAAATGTTCGAATTTGTCCTCGCCTTTCAATGAATAAAAAAGACATTGATGTGTTAAATAAAATAAATTCAGTCTGCAACGTTTTTTTAACAATCTCAATAAAACTTAGATATTAGAATAAATTATAAACGAAATTATTTAAAATAAATCACAGTCTGACTACACTCAAAAAATATAACGATGAAGCGTTTTATTAAAATAATTTACATTTATAAGAGGAAACATGTGTTTTTGCTTGTTGTATTACATACATAAACTAAATAAATAAATTACACTAGGTCTTATTTACACTTATTTTACACACATTATCAATATGAACTTGGCATATTTTTTTAATATAAAACAAATTATCACACAGAGGAATTATTTAACCCAAATATGATAAAAAACCTGACTATTTTACAGTCAGATTATTCAGAATTTATATACAAGTGGAAACATAACGATGATCTATTATATACTGGTCTACTAAAAAGAAAAACAATTGGGTACCCTCAATATATCCAAGTATTTACATGAATTTTGATGCACTCTACAATTGACCAAAAGTCAGAATAACTTGCATCAAAATAATTTTAATGCATTGAATTCAGTTCACGTTACTGTTTTGCGTGGTCATTTGACCTTTTGTTAACTGCCGATAAGGTCGCAACACAAAATTTAAATAGTACCTACATTGCGATACCTATTTTATTATACACAGACATGTTGAGAAGGCCTCAAAAGAGCATCAACAGCGCAGGTGATTGCGTTCAAACTAGGTTCGGCACAAGCAAAATTCTAAATAGGAGTCGGAAGGACAGTAAAGTCCTGTAGTGCTGATTTTACTGTCTCGTAGAGCGGTCGATTCTCATCGCTGCAGTAACCGTCCGGTGTGCAAAGAGTCTGGAGCTTGCTGAGATAGCTGTCGAAGTTGTCGTGACCGAGCTTCTCTGGGGCGGCGCCACCTCCCGGCAAACGTACGTGCTCCAACAACGTTATGACATTGTTACGTAGACTCTCGTAGTACTCGTTCAGATTGTTGTTGCGTTGCGACAAGACTTGTGTCTCCTAGGCACAAGTATTTGTTCAGATGCATGTTGCATGAATTTGCAATAGTTCAATTTAACCCTTTTTTTTACCTTTTCACCGTGGTTCAGGTGAGATTCCATTGCTGTGATGTCGGACTTGAGTCTCAGCATCTGGGATTCAACGCGTGCATTCTCGCGTTGTAACTCTGTGATTTCGGCCTCGAGTGTCAGCAAGTCTTCACCCCCAGGACCTGTACCAGGTGCTCCCTCCATTCCTGGATAAATCATTGGAAAACAATATGTAAATCATTTTCACAGATTCATGTTTTATGGTGAATGCTGGGTTTCTAATGAGATTTTCACATTTAAATCTAGATTTAAGATTGTCATTTGCTTTCAACTAAATGATGATCTCTATTTAGTTGAAAACAAACGACATTCTTAGATCTAGCTTTGAAGATGAAAATCGTATCAGAAACCGAACATAAGTGAGCATGGGTGTTTTTTTTTACCACCTCGATGTCGCTACAGAGAATTAGATTTCAGCGTGTCTGTTTTCTGTTCAAAAAATTCGTTTCATCAAGGTGATAAAAAACCATTGTACGCCGATAGTCCAAGAGCTGATGACATCCGTTTCATGAAGTGTTTGATTCAGGTAGAAATTTTATACAATAGTATATATAGTGTCTGCCTCATTTATTTATTTATTTGAAATCAACTTAACTTTCAAATAGTCCTTGTTGGCTTTTAAATCAAAAACTTTTTTTGGCACATATTTTTTTGCACCTTTCCTGTATGCGCAGTACCTGGGTAGGACTGGCAAACACTCATTTACTTATTCATCGCACCTGTATATACTATTGTATAAAATTTCCACCTGAATCATGATTTATGAAACGGGTGTCATGAGCTCTACGCCTATGATCTGATAAAGCAAAAATCACTGTTGTCGTAAGTGTATAAGTGTGTATGTCCACTTTGGAACTCTTTTCAGTTTCTTGTACTAGGTAGTGCTGTTACATTAATGTTTTTTTAAGCAAAAATCGTTTGCGAATTCTATAAGATTGACTCAAAATGAAAAATTCGGTATTTTTATTGGCTTAGTGCGGATGACGTGACAAGGCATTAAAACATTTGATATTCATACAAAAATCAGAAATGCAAAACACAACGGCGAGGCCCCGGCTGTATAACGACATGTACTCATATGCAGTTGAAAGTATAAATATTTTTTCTATCACAAATTAAAAATCTTCAGAATTCTTTTAACGGATACAATGCTACAATCATTATTTTTGGTTATCATTTTGAAATATTGCGCCTGCATAATTTTCATAAAAAATGAGACTGATCATTGTAATGGCTTACTTTAAAGTGTATATGAGCTCGTGCTTTTATCGCCTTTATAAAGCAATTTTTTACCTATTGGTAAAATAAACTGTACGGTTCTAATAATAATTTAAAGACTACATTCAATTGTTTATTTAACTACATCAGCACCATCACACGTAAGGTTTTCAAAACGTGCAAAGTAGAGTTGCGTACCCGTATTCTACGTCTGTTTGAATTATAAGGTTTGTTTCTGAAGTGTTTTTAACGTTTAAAATAGGTAAAAAAACATAGGGTAGTCTTTGAGTAGGACTAACTTAAAATTTTAGGAAAAAATAGAAATGATGAACCGTGTACATTTATTAGTTTATGCTTAGACACTACGAAAATGTGATTTATTGGAGATGTATCAATTTGACCGTGCTTCCATCTATGTAAAATTTGGGCTAAGTGATGGGTTGTATAACCGCGCGTAATTCCATCCGTGTTTGAGCTACATCAGAGTCACGGTTTTTACATACAGAGGTAACCTCGTTTCTAGTGGATGGATGACGTCGTCCAGTTGACTGTCAACTGATATTGCATGGTTGATAAAATTATTGAACGATCTTCCAGCTGAAGTTATTCACATACAAGGTGACCTGTGTATCTAATGACCTTGCATCAGAGCTATATCTCCAAAGCCTAGGTTAAATTAAGGGTTATATCAAATCCGTCTCTGCAAAATATTCGTTATTTAACCCAAATTGTACGTGGATCGAAACTAGGCCTTTGATGTGTAATTATGAGTATTACTAGCTATATTTTTTGGGATAGGTATTTAATTCAGTTTTTACATTGTATTTTTTTGCGCACAAAACAGTATAAAGTATTCAATGTATTCAATACATTTAATACGCTTAAAGGAAATATTACAATGCCCAGGAATAACTGTCGTTATTTAATTTATGCACATTGGTGCAATTCATAATACAATTCAATTCATTGCTAATGCTATTGGTTTATTAAAGAGCTTCATTGTAGAATGAAGACAGGCTTTTATAATGTGCCCTGTCATTATGACAAGCCACATTATCGCTTAAGAAGCCTGTCATTATACTGCAATAAACCTTTAAACTGTTTAGTCATTCTTGGACACTTTGATTTTTAAAATTGTTTACAATTTTTGTTTGATTGGAACATGCATTAGACAACTTAATTTCCGTATTCTTTCGGATTATTAAAAAAAATTTGTAAACAGGGATATTGACTTATTTGTAAGCTTCAAAATTTGTGCACAGTGGCAATAGTGGAATTGTTGGAAATGATTTTTGGAAAAAAAGTGTTTGTGCCAACATAAAACTGCTTGTGCCAAATTTTGTGGAAATACAGAAACTGACACGATCACAATGTGAAAGTGTGCAAATATATATCAAAATAATGTTCCAGTCTCCTTACCTTAAAAATAATAGTTTTCTTCAAAGTTCACTGACAGGAAAGGAGCTGATCATTTCCCAAAAATGAAATAAAATTTGATTTAATACACCACAAAAATGTTACGAATATGTTATATATTGGCACAAACGTTATACTATAATCAGCAGAAAGTGCCAATTAAATAATCATATACTCTCACCTGTATATCCTTTAGGATAAAAAGACATATCGTCGGAATATTTGTTTTTCTTGATCGTTTGGCCAGCAACCGGACATCCAGATAATGATCGATGGGTTAGAAATGAACCGTTAATGTGACCAGTTCCATCACAGCCTGGCGTTGGACAATTGACGCCTTCAAACTTCATTGCTGTAGCGGCGGCGACTGCCGCTTTATGCTGTTCTACTGTACCACCACTCTCCAAAACACGCATTTTATTTCTGTTTGCAATCGGACATCCAGATGCGCTGGGCATCAAAGCATTATTAATGAGCGAATCGTATTCAAAAATATATATCTATTTAAAAATAATATACAAGGTATCTCATAAACACCTACCTTCTATGCGACAGAAATTTGCCAGTTGCATGGCCAGATCCGTCGCATCCTGGAATAGGGCATCTGAGAGCGTGAAAATAGTGCGAATGGCTCGTTAGATCAAAATAGCCATAGGTAAAGCATTGATCGCAAACAATTTGATAACTACCTAACCTACTACCTACACTAATTAATCAGATCTTTTATAAGACATGAATTACAAGTCATTTTTTTGATTTTTAAAATATATTTCAACTATAAAATTTGGAAATGAACAAAAATGACATTTACAGACAAAATATAATATCTACTAATAGAATTGAACTTTAAAGATAAATAATATCTACTCTGATTCGTCTTCGTTGCCATGGCTACGCCGTTAGCGTTAAATATTTAACGACGGTCCGATCGCATAAGAAGTTACGCTTCAATTAAACATTGCGAAATAAATGTTTTAAATTATAACAAAATAGAATACCTGAGTGGCTCTGAATCTTGGCCATCACGCGGTTTACTTTTTGGTTTGTTAGCTCTCGGACATCCTGATAAACTGCGGTGAGATGAGTAGTTGCCTGTAACGTGTCCAGATCCATCGCATCCCGGTGTCGGACACTTCAGCTCCTGTGAATGAGCCTGGATTTGTGTCCGATCAGCCCGTGGACAGCCGGAAAGACTGCAAAGAATGAATCAGTTTTAATATGCTTCATTTTTAATTTGGAGACGCAAATGACAAATAATCAACATCCATTGGCGGCGGAAGAGCAGAGCTGTGGTAGGCCAAGCCCTCCACTCCATTTAAAATTTTGTAATATTCACAAGGTAAGTTTTCATTGTGAGTCTATAGCCCCCCCCCTCTCCAAAGCCGTTCCGCAGCCAATGACAACAGTGGGTAAATATTATATACAAGCACAATTAGTGCTTGTCCACCTTGGATCGTTTTCAGTCATTCGGATGATATACGGATGATATACTAAAATAGTTTAAATAAATATAAACAATGTACTTAACACGTTTGCATGAACATACTTATTGTCGTACGCTTTCTTTCTATCAAGACATTAAATTCAAAGCCCTGTTAAAAAATTAAAAAATGTTCTTCTTGTTTGGCTTGAACACTGTTCTTGTTCGAGTACAGTAAATTTGTGATCGCTCTGACTGAAAAAATTCCAAGTGAGTACATACACTTACACATATAAAACAACAGCCATAAGGCAAGGACCTGACCCAAGTGTTTTTCAGTGCTTTTTATTTGCCAATTATATAAATAAAATGTATACAGTGAGCATAGAAGACATGGTCATTATATCAACTAACGCCTTGCCCACCGTCAAGGCCAATTCGTAATTTAGATCAGTGTAAATTATAATTTTTAAGACACGCGTGGTCTTATGGTTCTTCCCTTTTTTAGTAAAAGGTACAACAATCTCAAAATAAAAACAAAACAAAAATCTTTTTTAATGTTGAACTACAGCAATGCAGGCAATACCATATTATAAAATGAGTATCATTTTGTATAGAAAATGTCAATTATAGCTAGATCCAAAGAGAGAAAATCCGAGGCTTTGAAATTCGGACTGGGGGGAATCATCCTGATTTCTCCCCTCTCGTCGGGCCTGATTATTTATAGCTATAAATTACAGCGAATCATGTTTTAAAAGTAGGATTCATCTAAGTTTCATGTTTATATAGCTCTATAGACAAAATGAATACGTTTCAGTTCTGGATTAATTTATTGCGACTCCTAGCTGATTTACTATTGGATCACTGATTATGAGGTCAGTTTTTATGAATTCTTACGTGGATTTTGCATCAGTTCTTAATTCGAGATATCTATGACTTTCCAATTAGATATTTTCAATAATAAAAGGTGCTTCGAAGAAATAATTGTCAAAAAATAAACCTGCTACCATCACGCTTTTTTTTCCCAGGACTGCTATACGAACGATCGTGTAGTATAACAATTCCCTATTCTGTGAAGTGTCCGTTTATTATGATTTATTCCCCACAAAAATTTCTATATGCTCGTAATTTAGTATAACACTGATATATTTCAACGTCTGGAAAGCCAAATAAGAGATAGATATGGTAGATTATAATATAATACAGACATGGCTCTAGTCTAGTATGCCTATTAATATAGACGCTTGACAAACTGAGGTCATTAGCGTTTGGTGGTAAAAGGTCTTGGTTGTAAGATCAAAATTCCATTAAATTATACAAAATTTTTGCGCGGCTTTATATCAGATTTATAATCTATTAAGCTCAATTTTGAACAAATGAACAGTGAACTCGATAAAAAACTATTTTTAAAGTGAGCATTAACCCATTTTACAATATGGCTGTACAACACAGATATCGGAATGTTAGGAATGCATAATATATAACGTTTTGTTAACACATAATAAATATAGCAAAAAGCTATCTACCTACATTGATTAGATAGGAACTGCAAGGTGTCACTTCAGATATTTCATTTTAATTTAAAGAAAAATCCAAACTAGAGATATTTGAGTTCTTGATTTAATTTATGATTTTGGTATATTTCAAATTGTAAAGAGAAACTAAGCGATAGAAAAAAATGTTAAACTAAAATTGAGACGTGGATAATATCAGTGCTGACTCTCAATGCAAATACATTAATATTTTTCGGTGCTAAGCTGGTACGTTTCTATGCGGATAGTATAACTCAGCCATGATGATAATCTGTTAGCTTATGATGTTTCATATATAGTTTGTGTTTCCAAATTACTTTCTTTTGTGTTTGATAAATGATTAAAATGAAATAAAATAAAGTGGTTGAATTATTTCTTTCGAGGTATATGGAATATTATGAATTCAATGTTATTCGTTGGCTTGCCTTCTGTGGGTAGCGTAGTTTCCTGATACATGACCCATGCCATCGCAGCTCACTGTTGGACACTGAATCAGCTCCTTACCATCCCTGCCTCGGGGTGCAACCACCCGGGCAAAGGTCGTCAAACATTGACGCCGTACATTAGAACTATGCAACAATCAACGAAAACATGGTTGATTATCATTGATTGTTGATTTATTATAGTTATTTAATTTTAGCGACTATAAACGGTTTTGATGAAAGGAGAGGGGGTAGTTAAGGTCGTGTTTCTTAAATAACAAGTTACAACTTAGTATGTAGCTAGAATAAAGTTATATTTAGCACGGGTATGTTTTTCCTCAAGATTTTTTTCTAGGCGCCGTTAATGGTTAATCGTCGCTGTGCAACGAAATAGACGCAGATGTATTACGTTAGTTGTATTCATTATATTGTTGTTTATATTGTAAACGGTAAGGAAATTTATGTAACAAATAAAATAATATAAAATATTAATTTAATTTACTTACAGTCTGTACGAATTAATTATCATTTAGAATTTGTTACATTCAAAATAGAAGTGACACATAGCCAAAATGCGACAAACGAAAACTCTTGCAATTGTTACATTTTTGTTTAAGAAAATAAGTCTACCTACTATGATTTTAATATAAAAAATATAAATCATTGTTATGATGGTCAAACATTTCTGAATAATAGTTTTGTATGGGGTACATTGTTAATAAAAAAATATCCTGCTTGTATTTTTCGCGTTTATTGAAATTTAACTAATTGGCAATTGTAGGGGCACAGAGGATGTTTTGAACAATTGGGGGCAGTATTATAACATCAATATTACTTTCGAGCTCCTGTTATTAATTAATGTAGTTTTTCTCGAAAAAAGAAAATTTCGAAATAAGTACTGTAGTCTGTACTAGTACGATTTCGGTTCTTTGTGGTATACCACTATGTCCATCTAGAAGAGTTTTTAAAAATTAATAGCCTGGTTCAAAGCTTAGATGGATAAATCAATAATTCCTGACTATAAAATTACTATATTGTTTTAGTTATTCATGTCGATGAAAATTCGATAAAACTCTATGAATGTAATTGTAAATTAAAGAAAATATTTTAAATTATAATTTTCATACTGGAGAATATTTAAATCAGTATAATATTATTTATATATTTTGAAAGTTCAGTAAAAGAATACAATTCTTACACTAAATATTTTATTAAGTAAGAGTATATGAAAACGTTTTATACCGATAAAACCGTTTTCAAACTTTTAACATTGTTTAACAATCCTAGGATAAAGTACAAAGTTATCACGAATACATAAGGCATAAACAATAACTGTCTATTTATTTGGTTTTATTGTTTTAGTTGGTATCAGTTTCTGATACGAAATTTTATTTGTCTTAAATTCTTTACGGTAAAAAATTAAACCTAATTTCGAATATTTACTCATTTTGAACTTTTCCGCAGATTTAATTATTGTTAAAAGAACTAAAAAAAGTGAAAACATCGGATTTTTTCCTCAAACAAATTCTTAGTTAATATTAATTAATAGGTACGATGAAAATTACTTTTTGCAAATATAACTATTTAGTATTTAGCAGTTTAGACTTTATTAAAAAAACAAAAAGAAAATACTTTTGAAGTCTCGCAAAAAAGTTGTTTGTACTTTTGGAATGTTCAAATTTGAAACCAGTGCACAAACTTTTGAAAAGTTTTCTAATTATATCATTTAAGTTCACTGTTTCATTTTCTAAAAATAGTTAAATGAAAGCAAATATCTCAGCACAGATTGCTCGTTCTGCAATAATAGTTATAAATAAATAAACGATAAACAAATAATATGTTGTACAATTCTTACTAAAAACTGTGACGTTTGACAATGCATTCTAAGGTCAATATCTAATTAATAATTGTGTTTGATTCACTTACTTATACATACAAAATGTATAAAAATAAATTGTTTTAAATAATACACATGTTCCAACGAAAGCACCGCACAAACTACACCACGGTAGCGATACACGCATACTGGCTGTCGGTTGGTTAGTTAGGTTAGGTGTCCCGTGTACGATGGGGAAACTTTCCTCTACATGGGTACAATTGATTTTAATTCCAAAATACAAATTTTGCGACTCTGTTTTTAAGTTTTTTTACAGTTAATTATCGTAACAATAAATGTGTTTATGATTAATCCTCAGTTCCAGGTTCTAATTTTGTATGAAAGTTTGAATTAGATAATATGAAATTTTCAAATTTATTATAAAGAAACAATAACTTAGTTATTTTTTAACTCCAACAAGAAGAGATCATATTGTTTTTTATAAATTCCAATAACAATGTTTCTAGTATTCTTTATGTGCTTTATTAAAATTAATCTTTTCCCGGTTGACCTTTAACGATTTAATTTCTACTCTAGAAGCACGTGCGATCAGTGGCGTATACAGATATAATAATCAGAATAAAGTATATCATTGAAAGAATTTAGACTCTAAACAAAATTATTTCCCAAAACAAACATTTTTTAAATAAATAATTAAATATAACACAGATTTTTTTAACTTTTTAGGTTATAATCGTAGTTAGAGAGTTACTGCGTAAAGTGAAAGACAGTCGGCGGAACGGGAATCTCACGTACACACTAATGCTCTCAAATTTCCCTATACATATAGTTACTATAATATGCAATGTCAATTTATTCAATGTAAGGTGACCCAAGACAACAAGGAACGCAAAACATATATCTCCGTCTGTTTTTCCGAAGTCATTCCCTGGTTATTCCGACAATATCTTAGCATGTAGTATATTTCTCTTTATCAAAAGTTCTATGCTTTGTGACAATAGCCAATCAGAGGCAACGACGAACTGTTACCACAAAAAAGACAAATATATGATGGCACTCTAATCGTGCTAATGTTATTTAAGTAGTATCTCACACATACTTTTATAAAACGCAATTCAATATGTTCCCCCATCTCTACGCTTACACCGTTACGTCGGATCACTGGAACTACGATTTAGCGCGGGTTCGGATTATAGAGACTCTACTGTACATTCTAATGTTTAAGTTTTGCATATACATATATGTGATATATTATGACGTAAATACATTATCTTCCATATTTATATATGAATTGTTTGTATGCATTTTAACTGCATCACTTCGATCTACGTAACTGCGAAAAGTCTTTTAATCTGATTATTTAATACTGCTCACATGCGCCGGACTTCAATTTACCCACTACTTTACATGAAATTAATGACCTAAAACGATTTTGTAAAGATTTAAAATCATATTTGAATGGAAATTATTTTTCATGGCATCCGTGAATTTTTTAATAATTCATCAATATTAATATGTATGTTTTTAATCGACAATTTATATTTGTATTTATACAGGTTTAATGACGTACAAAACATTTTTTTTTATATTAAAAAAGAAGAAAAGTTTGAATGTTTGGCGCGGGGAATTTCAGGAACTGCAGAACGGATGAAAAACAATTTCGTTGTTTAAAAGTCTACTTCTTCCTAAGTAATATAAACTATATACAGAAGCGTAGCGTGCCTTGGCGGGGCCCCGTATAAAAATTTGTTTGGGGGCCCTTCCCCCGTTGGAGTAAATGACTTAAACGGGGAAATCCCGCAGCCCGCGATAACCGATGTAGAGTGTTGCCAACTTTTGAACGCACGCTTTACGCGGGAAAAAAAGAAATTGCTTTTTTTGACTTTTGTCATTTCTGAAATAAAAAAAATTGGAAAGTTTTTATTAATTTTTGCTTACGCACGTTGGGGGCAGATACGGCGATAGCTACGCCCCTGATTATATATTATTACACCAAAGAAGTATAACGTATTATGACGTGCATTAGTACACGCACCCACTTTTTTACGTTTTACCCACATAAAATGTAGTACATAGTTTATCCATAGTAATAACAGTACCTAATTGTTGATAAGAAATAAGTCGTAGATTGGGTAATATTTACAGCGATAATATTGAAAAATGCAGTATTGATGCAAGATAAGATACTGGCATGATTTTTACCTTATAAATACATAGTTTTGTAAGTTATAAATTTATAGCTGCATTGAAACGTAATGTAGACAATATTATTTATAGTTTGCACATACGAGTATTATGTACCTATACTTGCTGTCTGTTACAAATATACTATCAGTTAAATATTGTGCATTAATTAACGGAATAAATATTACTCTGGTAACAAAAATTTGTGGAATTTCTCAGAAATAAATTGATTTACAATTTTTAGTATTTTATTCAATACTGTTGTCCGGGAATTAAAGTGGCCTGCTAAACCCGCCCACACATTCTAACGGTTTGATACAATTTTGTCGAATGCGATTGCAGTACAATTTTGTTGGAAATCGAATGAAACCACACATGTAACGATTTTGCAATACGAGTTTTGCTTTCATATGGTCGGACAAAAACATAAAAGTTCTTAGAAATGTGTCACTATAACCTATTTTTAAATGCATTAACATTTAATTTAGACCGTTTTTTTATTTTTTAGTACCAAAATCATATTACGATCGAATATATAAAGTCACCATGCACGATGAATTAAACGATCCAACCAACAGTGTTTTGTACTGGTGCAGACTGATATGTTTGCGGTTAAATCGCATCGATTTGGTTCGATTTGCGTTCGGTTTTGTCATATCTAACAAAATTGTGAGTCGAAAACTTAGATAGCATAATGAAATATACCCTAAGCCCTCCTACGTATTTTATTTCGGTATTCGTGAAAATCGCCTGAAAATCTGTTAAATGTATACGAGTTTATCCGCGTTTACAACAGCCAGACTTTGCCTACTTATAATGTTAAAAAAAACAGAGCGAACAGAAAACACCGATATCCGTCCGCACTGGCAGGAGACACTACGTTTCTCCACTATGTAGTATATAGCAACGTATGCGCGTTAGGGTGCATTAGACACTTATTTTCTGCGTGTATATATTGTTAAAACAAATTTACAACAATAAGTCGGAGTTTCTAGTAGTTTAGGAGGTATCTCTACTGTATCCATATTTAGGTAAATCCGTTCAGTAGTTAGAGCAGAAAACATAAATAGTTGTGAATTAATTTATATAGACATTGTTGGAAATCACGATAGCTATGAGTCCGAAAACATCAAAGTCGGCGGCGTTGGCCATGAATATAAAACAGAACAATAAAAGTTTTCACTATTCTTGTCGTATTGACAAATGTATAATACAAAATAATGTAGTTGTTAAAAATATAATAAAATTATCAGAAAACTAAAAGCTATTCTGAACAGATATCATTAGCACCTATAGAAAATAATTATAATTGAGATCAAAATCTACAGCAGTCAGCAAGTATTCATTTTGTAGCTTAGTAATAATACCCAATACTAATTAATATCCTCGTTTACAATAATTTGTATTACATAATGAGTATTCGATCATTTTTTTATCATTAGAATAACTCTTTGAATCGATATAATATTAGTTTAGGTCTTAGGAGTAGAGTTATAATTGGTAAGGCAAATAACGACTCTACTTTGCACAAACATAATCCCACTTGTTCTCAGGGTTCAAGAATAATTTATTTTAAAACCCTTTTTGACAAACTACTATGTCTTGTTTTCGGCTTCGTATGCGTGAATATCGATTTTGCTAGCAACATTGCTTGCGTTTATGTTAATTACAGTGAGAACCATCTAAGTTAACGCCAACATAGTTTTTACTTTAAAGTTTCGGTTCCAATTGATGCATTCAAGTTATGCAGGTACAATCATACAAATAAGACAATAATTCTGAAAAATTTGGATTGCATGAAGGGGTTATGTTCCCTAACTCTGCACGTTTCAATCCGTGTTTAAGCTATAATAGACCGCTAAACTTAAATAAAGTTCGGGTTAGTAAAAACCGCTTGGGTGTTTCCATCGCAACATTTTCGTTACGAAACACTCATTTATGAAAAATTGTTTATTTTGTGTTTGTTTGCTAGAATTACAGCGCAGTTAATTATTGCATTTTTTATGCACTTATACGCGTTTTCATTGCATCAAAACTTATGAAAACCTTACTGTAGAAAATACTTTTTCAATAAAAATGAAAATACAAAATGCATTATCAAATGAAAAATTACAGAAGAGGAATCACATAGCCTGTCAATATTTTAAGTTCATCAAACTGTTCTGCTTTTCGTCAGCATGGAAGCTGACAGCTTTATTCTATAGCTACTTAAAGACATGCACATGCCGAATTATGATGTTGTTAATTTTGTTATAGAATAAGATTGCAGAACGCCATAACAATTTTTTGATTTTAAGTTGCGATCTATCGTCAGCCCTGCGTCTTTATAGGTGCAAGACATTTGCTATCTAACATTGTATGCTATAATATCTATGGCCCTCTATTTGCGTTTTATCTACGCGTCAATTAGGGTAACGCTGGCATTTTCAGTACGAAGAGTAATTACTTTAATTAAGAAAATGGGCTTTCAAGGTACATTTATGTGCGTGTGTTTGAAGAAGCCTGATGTGATATGTGGAACTGGGAGATAGTCTCAACTAAATGTTCAAATTTTAGATTGGCGTTTCTCTTGAAAGTCTATATCAGAGTAACTTGGATATTCCCCGAATCCTCCAACTGCCATTTAACCACCTCACTCATAATTATCTTTGAATGTAAGAGGCTCACTAAATCCAATCTGTCTAACGTATTTCTGGAGCAACTTACCTATTTTTTGATCCTTTGATCTATTCTCTAATGTCTCAAATTTCGAAGAGAAAAATTTGTTTGAAAAAATAATATGGAATTTATATACTTTTTTGCGATTCTCCAGTTAGACACAACAAACATATAAAATTATCTTTTTTAATGAAAGAAAATATATGTTAGAAAACATCTTTCTGTCTCCCAAACTTTTGATTTTGGTTAAGTTATGGGGGCTCGGAAAGTCGGACGTAACAGCTAGTCAAAAATGTCACTTCAAAAATCATACAAATTTCGTATGCCAGAGATCCCTCGAGAACTGTAAAAAAACAGCAGTTTTGTTACATTTATACTCGATTTCTGATACTTCGAAAACAGATTTAGCATTAAAAGCCATACTAGAAATAGAGCATTAGTACCTATATAGTAGATACGACAGGTTAATTAATATTATAAATACTAAAAGCAATAACTACATATTATATATTAAGGCAAGTTTAGATATGCATTTGCTTTATAATGAAATTATGAAAGCTCTTTGCTTGATACGAAAATTGTTATAATACAGTTAGAAATCTCTGGTTAGAATGTTTACATATTAGTTATACACTTATAGTAGCTATGTTATGAAATTACGGACTGATATTGAAATTTATTTTGGTGGATTTATTAAACTAACGTCAATTTGTGAAATCACCTTATTATATCACTATCATCCGGTGTTGCTCTAAATATTACTGTATTGTTATAGACTGACCATAATAGGGTGTTTTTCATATTGGAATTTGCATCCGATAAATTTTAAACCACAGTAAATGACGCATAGATCAACAAATACGTATTATTTTTTAAATAATTATTAAACAATTGCAGCTGGAAACGTGTTTAAAATTGCAAATTTCAAATGAACATCGTTACATAATACAAAATCTATGTCGTTTCTTTATGTTTTTTCCGTTAATCCCGAAAAATATGATAACACCGTATTCATTAAGATCAAAATGTTATGAAGAAAAGGAATATTGTTCAGAAAGGCTAGAAAAAAATTGCTGATTTCTGTTAATCATAGATTGATGGAACTCTAGAAATTCGTTTTGACTGTGGCAGCTATCGTAATCTATATGTTGCCAATATTGACGTGTAGATCAAGTTTTTTTAAACAGAAAAAAATCATACTTTATTAAAAAATGGGACGGTCGTGTCATATCCCGTGTAAAACGTGTGATAATATAATATGATCAGTCAACTTATTTTTGTTCGAACGAAAATTAGATTTGAGACTTAAAATTTGAAATGAATGAAGAATTTTACATTTTCTAATGTGTACAGTTTCATAGTTGTCTAACGCGGAGATATGCATTTCTATGTAGAAATAAGAAATGAACTCGATCAATATTTTTTTCCCACGTTTTTTTGTGAGATTTATAATTAGTATGAGTGAAGACGTCTTTGGATGGGCATTGTTTATCTTAATATCTACTACGTAATTACTTACCCAGAATCTTTGCTTCCGGGACCGCCTTTGTCATGTTGACCAAGTGAATGCTGTGGAGGAGGCATACTGTAGCAGGGATTCGGCGAATATCCACCTGCACCGCTTCCAGGTGCCGGGTATCCGGTGGTGACGGGTCCAGGATAAGCGCCGCCAGCCGTGCTGCTGCCGCATGGATACGCCGATGCCGGGTATGGAGTATACGGGTTGGCGGGATATTCAGCTGGAACACCAGTCATGCCGTAGCCGGGGTGCGGACTCATTGGGGTGTAGCCTGCAATAAAATTCAAAGTTGTAAATACATCGATGAATTAAGAGAAGGTTTGACTATCTTAAATATACTTGTAAAAACTGAACAAGAATTCGTAATACAATGTAAACTCCACGTAAAATCACTCGATTTAACTTCAAACTCCCTAAAACGTTGAAATTACTCGAATTTGGTTGGTTTGCCTTATTGTCCATGCAATGATACACTCTATGTAGCATCACACTCACTCTAAATAACTCCCATATGGACTGTTCACTCAGATTGTACAAAATGCACTGGATAAAATAATTTTGACAACTATTTGTTTTAGCTGTGATTAAGCATTAAACTTCACAAAATTTAATTTATTACTTAAAAATTTCAAAAAACATATTCTTTTTGTCCTTAAAATGGTATCCAAAAACGTAATATCTGTTCATACTTCTTTGCAGCATGATAGGAGATTTCAAATTAGAGGATATCTAATTAACATTTTAATGTTTTTTTTTTTTACAAACGTAGGTATGTTAAAATACTGAGAAACTTAACTTGCTTAACATTTTTTTTAAATTTATTCTTTCTTGTTTATAAATTTGTGTTCAATGCTATTTTTGTCATTTTTACCTAATTTTAAAGCATTTATTTAGATCAATTAATATATAAAAATCTCGCTTAAAGTTATATGAGAAACATCATACATACTTCTAGCCTATTTTGAAAGCATTACCATCAAAGATTTTCTATAGAAATTAGAGATTTGCCGAACTGTTTTTTAAATATTTTGTATGCACACACTCATTCAAAATGTTTAAAATATAGAGTGAATAACGGGTCGCATTGAACAGTTGATGAACAGTCACCTTAATGCCACGAGTCGACTCATAGAAATCCAGCTGAGGAGAAGATATGTGCCAGCATAAAGAGTAAATAAGTATGTTCTATTTATCCAAAAATTTTGAATTTTATCAAGAAAATGTTACTCGGTATGTTCTATGACACAAATAAAACGTCAGCGTTTTTATTTTGTGTAAAATTGAAAACTGGGCAATATTGTAAAACACATAAACGATGCGATAAAAAATGTAACTCTATATGCATATTGTATGTACTAAGCCGGTGATATCTTTTACAAAAAGATAAATGTCAGTTGTGCGGCGCCAAAATGGACAGTACAAAAGAACGCTACGCTTGTAGCTGCGGCAGATACGTTTGTAGCAAATACACATATAGGACGTGTCTACGCACCGTCCTTGCTACGCTAAAGCAGGGTTTCTATTTTTTAAAGCACCTAATTCTCAAAAGTACGTCGAACCAATGACACTCATTTTTTTCTCGTCATCTCAACATTTCTAACGCAATAGCAAAGTTTTTTTAAGTCATACTTCTTCTGGCGCGCTATGAAAAAATTACGACGGTGAATTTTCACGATATGTAATTTCAAAATTAATTCATTTCCATAGGCACTTAGTTCCGATGACACCATTTATTTATAAGGATACAATTTACATAATCAGTTGTTACGAGATTTCTCTATCTATAACCATTCATTCCGTTTCTTTTACCAAAGTAAATATTTTTATGCATAAACCAAAAAATCTTGGGGCGTTATAATTTTACTGCTTTGCCGCTCTATTAAGTGAGCCGTATTATAATGATGAGTCCAGGAGCATCGACTTTTAGTAAATCCCGTGGGTGCTCATCTGATGGACTCATTTACTTCAGATCTCCATTGCAATCAGAAAGTTATTTGAAATTTATAAAAAATTTTACACATACAGGATCCTGACCGAAATTAATATACATTGAAGCTGAGCTTCAATGTATAATAATTAGAGCACTCACCTACTTTAATCACCCGCAATGAATGTATTTATTAAAAATTAAATGCATATTTTATTTAAAATAAGTTCGATACGTAAGTATCACTTTGTAAATCAAGTCTCCAGTCTGTGGATCCCGAGTATCCAACGACTCAGCGCCCCTGATGATGACTAACTCTCTGAATTTAGATTCCTTACTATTTATATGTCGCATTGTCATCTGATATACACACGTATGCAACATATCAAAGCTCTAGTTTACCAAAAAGTGATCGAAACATTAAATACAAACTTTTCCCCGGATAACATTAAGATAGATCCGGAACACTAATACCTACATTGCCCAAGATTTTAAGTTATGTACTTTTGTAAAACTGATGACGTAAGCAACCCTGAGTATTAGCACACCTACATGTATGTGTGTGTAGTATAATGCCCGTTAACGTATTATATTGAATTGTGGCTCTCACAAGCTGCATACATGCCATCGTCATGTAACAAAAGAACAGCAACGATACCCCCGAGGCTGTCACATTCATTCATTCGTTTACACCTACTACCGTCAACTGTTTTGAGGTCTGTACACAATAACAGCACGCTAACCGCGTTACGTTGACTGGTTTGTTGAAGTGAAACTTCTTTAGACGCAGTGATTCCGATCAGATAAACGTTACAGAAGTAGAACCGCGGTATAGAAATTAATTATCTCGTTAACAGATGGCTGTAAAAATTATATGAAAATGCGTTTTAATTGTTCTAATCAATAGGGAATATGCATGTATTTTTTTATATTTTTAATTCACTTTTTACATCGTTATAAAATAGTAAAAAATATAAATACTGTTGGAAATGCTCGAATAATTTTTTTAAATAATATTTAAAACATCGCTTAAATTTGATCTGTTTGAACGCCGCCATTTTTCGCGGGCCTTGAGTGAGATCAAAAGCCACGACCAGTGTTTATTGACTATAAGTTTGACAGATACTTTTGGTTCTTTTATAGAAATTTTCAGTTTTAAAAGCTATTCACGCCATGAATAAAGCTAAATGCATCTATTTTTGGTAAATTATTCGATTGTGCTTTGACAAAGCCACTTTCAGTCATCGTTCTAAATGATTTAATGCTACTAGAAATTTCACGCTAATGAAAAACACTACAGAAGCACAAATAAAATAATTTTTCATTCAGACACCATAGAAACAGAGACGTCACGTTTCGGTTCGACCAATATATTTTGCATTTTTTAATTAATATTTTATGCAATTAAAAACAAACTAAATAAGGAAATAATGGTTCAGATATAATTTCAGGACAATATGGATTCAGGGAAAAAAAATCAATTCAATTTAATCCAAATGCATATTCCCTATTGCTTTGGATGGTGCTTTCCATTGTTTTGACTGAGTGAGAGAGTTTGACTTGTTTAAAAAATTTGAAAACGTACATTAACAAAAAATGAATAAATGCATGTTTAGAAATATAAAAAAAAAAGAGATTCGATATTGTAACATGATAAGTTTTGCGAAAGCTTTTTCATGGAAGTAAGTCGCTATCCCGCACGAAATATCTGAGTTAAACTGGTTACGCTGGCTAAGCAATAACGGCGGGACCTTCACTAATCTGACCTAAACTGGCGGCAATTGCGGCCTTGCTGCCGGCATAGAATTCGGCAACTATGACTATGTCGTAAAGCTAAATTCTATGACACCAAACGGGCTTATTCAGTTCATTGTTTCTTCTTCTCGATAATGTTTGATGCCGATGATATTTTATTAAGATATGTGGTTCTAAAAATCATTACCAACGTCAAGAAAAAAAAACAAAGAAAATATAGGCTTTGGGTACGGTCTAGTAGCGTTTACAGTGGAAGTAAATTAAGAAGAGATAATTATAGTTTAGCGCCTGCTGAATCTACAATAAGAAGTTCCTTTCAAAATTTTATTCGGATGAGTGCGACAGATTTTGAACAACTAGTTTGTTTAACTGGACTAAAAATTGTGAAATTAAATACAAATTACAGAAGAGCAATGCTTAAAAAGCGGCAGCCGGCGTAAGCCGTGGAAATTTCTTTGATCTTTACCAATATTTGGCCACTGAATAAATAATTCAGCGGCTCAAGCCGGCGGTCTATAGGAATATTTTTATTCCAATGTTTCTTCCGGAAAAACTGGAGTTATGTGCCGCTGAGCTAGATCAGTCTGCTGAAGTCCCACCTTCAGAGAGATGGATAAGTGATTTACTTATATAAAAAAAATCTGGTCTTATTTATTACGTTGGCAAGCCTAAATCTACCCGGACGAAGCAAAGTCGGCGAGCTAGTGTTTATATAAAATAGTTTATATTGAAAGTATAGCAGGAATAGAACTGTAGGTCCATAGTTGCTGACGTGATATCACCTTTAGGATGTACCTGGCGTTATACACATACATATCGGCTAACAATGTGCTTGCACTCTTTTCCCCTGGTATCATTCCATTATTATTACACGTATTAGGTATAGTGTATGCCATTTCGCCATTTCTGTTTCGGTGACAAAGCGCTCTATATGCAATGTGCATGTTATTTGTTGTTTTATGTTGACAGTAAAGAGAAATAATTGATTAGCGACAATTCTAAGGCGGATGTTGATTATTTGGTATAGTAACCATTACAGAAGCAAGAGTTGTCATTGCTAGTGAAAACGAAACAAACATTTTATAGTTACAAACTTTTTGTTTATACCATTACTTGAGAGCGACTGGACCAATTTTAATGCAACTTAATTCACTCTATCAATTAGTACCAATGGCAGATTTAAGGGAAAATGTTCAGACGGCAAACGTTCCATGTAAAATATGAAATTTTATTGGTTTTCCATAGGCGTACCTAATTAATTTATATATATATATATTTACGGTTTTGTTTGAAAGCAATATGTTTTACTAGCATAGTAAGCACAGTTTTAAAATGAAATAAAAGAAATTCTTAGATAAAATATGTTATTAAACCCGATGCGTAACAAATAGTTCGCTGCAAATCTTTCAGCAACTGAGACGGTTCGGGATATAATCACAGGTTAACCCAGTTACGGGAAGGAATAAAGCGTGTAATAGACGGTTATACTTTTGGTTATTTATTTATTTCCAGTAAATCTGTTATCTATTATGAATATAAGAATATAAAAAAAAATCATTGCGGAAATTATATTTTGTCGCTTACTCAAAGTTTCCTAAAACGTCCTCTCGCCTCCAAATCAGATAACATGAATGGCCATTTTAAAATGAGAATTATATGTTTTGTTCCTAAAACCAGACATGCATACGATTTTGCATAAATCTTGTTTTCATTCTTTTTTTATAACATCAAAATGAAAAATAAAAAATTTATATATACAGGTACATATAAGTATTAGGTTTATTTTGTAATACAAAAGGCAGGTCTATATATTTTATACATTTTTGTTTTATAATGTTCGAGAACCCTTTGAACTTTTATGAAACTTTACATTATTGTATGGATACACAATAAAATGAAACAATTTTTAATTAAAAAAATCTGCACGCTATACAAGATCGCATATATATTCTATACGTTTAGTACCTTGACTGCTTCTGCGTTAGTATTTTGGTATTATTAAAAATGGGCCATGCTAATGTCTATAGTATTTACTTATGTTTTCGTTATATACCGCCTGTTCATGTTAATAGATTCGAAAGTATCACAGACAGAAAGCATTTTTTTACTGTCAACCAATATTTTAGATGTCCGAGATGCAGTAAAGTGGTATATAAGAAATGTTTTTCTCTCCATTTAGTAAGATTTAATTTATGTGCTTTTAGGAAATTTTGAGTTACTGAGAGTCAAATGCTCAAATATTGGTTTAACTTGTAGAGGTATTTGAAGTAAAGCGGGTTTCAGGGTTCGTAGGGGAGGGAACAGATATTTTTATTAATTTATGGGGGTTTTTGCGCTAAGATGCTACAGATTTCAATCTAGCTCGCTTGCTCGGAGTTCTGATGGCAGCTTTGCATGCTATGCTGTTCGGTAAAACTAAATATATTTGGTGATAGGTGCGGTGCTAAATTTTTCATGCAGAGCTGCCTACTAGTTCAAGCGTTGAATCAATCGCGAAGCAGGATTTTGTCACGTGATTTAAGTAATCATCAGTCAAAAATCAACACATAGTGTTGTTAGTACTTACGTAGCGCCGTTTAACTGTCGCAATTTTTTGATATTTTCTGTTCGATTCCTAACAAAAATGTTTATTGCGAAAGTGATGAGCCCAAAAATTATGAAGCCTAAAACCATAAAATCGACCAGATAGCAAATAATGATTTTAATTGACGCATCAATTTTGTTTTTAGATTTTCAGTCATGAAAACTGTCGCAATAGCAATTCTTCTACGACGAATTACTTCTTGCATAATCTTAACCCCCGTATTTAACTGTCGAGCTAGCAGATCACCAAGCACGGTATAAGAAATAATGGTAGTGTATCTTATATTCTTTTATACATGGAAGGGGTGAAGCTCTTATTGGGCGAGTACACGGAGAGCCTGTGGAGTAGCGCTGCGAGCACACCTGCAATGCTCGCTGTGTTAAAAGAGATACGTAACGGGTTTGCCTATGCGTTGGCGTTGCGTAATATACTTTGAAAATTGAATTTAATATTTTTACTTTTTTTATTTAACACAGCAAGCATTGCTGCTGAGCTGATAGCTCTACTCCGCGGTTTCTTCGTATACTAGCCCAATAAGAGACTCGCTGTTTTATACCGTGACATCAAGCAAACGAACAAGCTTCGTGTGAGATCGACCTTGCACGAAATCTAGCAAGCGAGTTAGCTCGAAGTTTTCCATCGTGTGCGGGACGCTTTACTGGGGTTTGAAATATCGAAGTCCTATTGTATTTCGCTGCCGGACTTAAATTTCCTCGGGCAAAGCTGGGCCGGATAGCAAGTAAATAAATAAAGCTATTGTTGAAATAACAAATGGGCACTTACCAGCCGAATCTCTGTAGGCGTCTATATAGTGCGATCCTCCACTGTCCGGTGTCGACTCTCTGCTGTAACCGGGTCCGGGTCCAGCGAGCACCGCGGGTCCACTGGCGAACGTCGCAACGGGTCGAACTCCACTGAAGTTAACGGGTTCGTTAGGCGACGAAAAATCGACCGGTTCTGTTTGTTCTTCGATCGAACGTGGCCCTATGAAAGCAGGGCCACCACCCACTGGGACTGCCTCTCCGGGGGCCCCGTTTTGATACTGAGGACTTTCAGCCCCGCTACATCAAATATTTTTTGGTGTTTTTTCTATCGCACTAATTTTCCTTTTTTTTTAATTATGCTTTTCTTGTGACTTTCTAAATTCATGCTGTAGATAACGGTATTTTTCGAGTCATGCATATATTTGATTCGAATCAAATATATCTGAATTTTGTCTAAATGAATCTTATTTTTGGCAATCCCAGAGTTGTAAAAAGTTTATAGGTTTGGTTTTTTGTGATTTTTATTGCAAAGTGCGTCATAAGTTAATAAAATTTGGTTAACGAAGTATAGTTAAAAAAAGCCAAAAAAAAAATAAATAAATAAAATATGAACATAATAGGAATATAAAACAAGGAACAAAAGGAGACAACTGTACAGATATATTATAGTTTTGATAATTAATTTTAGATTATTAAAAGCTAATAAATAAAATTTATCAAAAGAAATTATATAATTGCAAAGAGAAAATAGGTATATTTAGGAGCTACGATGACAATACTTATTAGACACATAATTTAAAACTCTTAAATATGCAAATTCTTTTGCGAATCCAAATGTTGGTTTTTTAAATTTTTTTAATTGATAGTTAAATGTGATTTATATTAACAAAAATGATTAAATCGGAGCGAAAAATTAATAAGAAAAATAAGAGGATTTCTATATAAAAATATAGCTAAATAGTTTAAGGCATTTTCTGAAATAATAGTGAACTCTAAACTCTAGGGCAGCGAATCTCTTTACAAATGATCAATAAACGATAATGACTTTAGTTACCTAGCGTTTATAATATACAGTCTCTTTCTCTCGCTACAAATAATTAATTTTAATAAAGATCGTGACTGCGGTTTGACTGGGTAAGTACGTGATTAATGAATATGGGTTCTCGTCTGCATTACGAAATAAGTTGATTTTGCTGTTTTAGAAAAATATGTAGGTACTTAATGTCAACAAAAAATGCCGGTACATTTAGAACTAAATACAATCATTGAAACACACAAGTAGTAATGGTATTTCAAGGTATAATGCCTTGCCTACACAATACCATACAAATGGATATGCTACGTATGTGCAGGAGTGGAATCCCCTAAGTTAATACCGTACATTATTCGGTTTATGGGATGAATCTGTATAGGTGCAGGACATGAGAAAAGAGAGTAGATGAAAAAGGAGAACAAGGAAAAATGTATATATTCACATCTTTATCCAACAACTTCACTTGCTAGGCGATTTATAATACATGAAAAACAGGGAGGAAAAGCTAGGGAAATATACGTACGGTTTTGAGTAAATAAATGAAATAAGAAGCTGTAAGAGCGTGAAAAATAAATTTCACCACATTGTTTTCATTTATGGTTTTCCGCGTTTTTACACAGCGTATGAATACTTAGTTATTTTTATTTTATTTTTCCTACAGTGTCATTATTTTATGAAATTTAATTTCTGGATCAACGCAGGGAATTTTTTAACGCATTTTCATTTTGCACAACCAAAATATAAGTACGTTAATTTGAATATAAATTCTAAAGTCGGATACACATTGGATTCATAAAGCGTAATACTTTATTAAATTATAGATATTGTAAATTGCAGACGCTCTATTTTTTTTAATATAAATTTAACACGCTCAGCTGCTAAAGTTATTTGCACGGAAGGTATATTGTTACAAAATTATATTTTAACAGTTCGAAGTACTGTCTGTCTATAATAAATTATAAAATTTCTTGTATGTGTGTGTGTGTGTATTTGAAGAGATTTAACTAAAAAACAATTTGCCGAATTTTGATAAAACTTTTATTGAAATGTTTCATATGTTTTCAGGAATGTTATAGACTATATTTCATTTCACTAATTTATCGCAAAGTTAATTAATTTAATTTAATTTATTTTTGGGCGTATACTTCTAAACAAATTCTTAGGTATATAAAATCGTAACGTGTTGTCGAGGCTGACCAGTTTTCTCTCTTCTCTTGTGACTGTGATATATGCTACAGGTATTTATAAGCCGTGAAGTAGCCAGTAGGAAGTCATTCGAGTTCTGATTTCACACGACATGCGGTAAATAAATGCTCCTTGTGGGAGACTTTTTTTGACTCTCACTAATGCCGAGATAAAATATTTGGAATGGTCTGATTATGCTATCATAACTGAGGGCTGTTATTCCCGGATAATGCCGGTTATATTCAACAAAAAAGTCGCGACCGTATATTGTGTCTATCTTTAATAAGCCTTCTTCAAACCCAGACGAAGTCGAATCGAGCTGCCAGTATTTGATAAAATCATAACCCTCCATTTTCCGTAGTCGAATAAAATTGTATATTACATCGCAAGGGTAGGAATTTCAACTTTCTACCCGTGCGGTGTATACTACTTTTTTCACACCCGGTCGAAAGTACTTTCGACGGGTATGAAGAAAAAATTAATGCGCGCGCTTCAATGAATCGTTCAGTGTTTATTAGATTTTAGAGTTTTGCAACAAATTAGTAAGTTACTGTACTACTTAAACGACATGTGACGTTACTTCGTTGGCGTTAGCAGTTGACATTTAATTAGTTCTGCGATTCAATCAATTTAAACTGAATTTTGGGATAGGCAATTAAAAAAATCATCCAAGATGATAATAATAATTAATAATTATCAAAATTTTATAATTTTCAACGTACTTCCTCAGTTTATCTATTTTTCTAAAAAAATTGCTATGTGGATTCATTGATAAAGCATAACAGTTTGTAAGTTTTTTAATTGGAGATCTAAATGTCAGGCAATTAAAGAAAATTTAGGCAAGATTACGCAATTTAGTCTTTTTGCAATCAAAATTAATTATACTTATTAAATAAAACGAAACTACTTGCGTTTACTGTTCAAAATATTTTGAACAGTAAACGCAAGTAGTTTCGTTTTATTTAATAGTATATTACTGTTGGTAGAGTCAATATTATTAATTATACTTATATTTAATAATTTATTTCCTCAATTTATTTTCTGTAATTTTTTACTAAGTGGGAGTCAGGCGTTTCACTGATAAAAGCACGTGTGTATTTAAGAATTTTGTTAGGCAATATTATTGAAAATATTACAATGTAACAATAATCAGAATTTAATAATCTTTTATTTTCTCATTTCATTTATTGCTTACTTTTTTATAGTTTTATCAACGAAGTTCAACTCAAGAACTTCGTTGATAAAACTGTAAAAGCGTGGTCAAAAATATCAAAGAAAACTAGGACATTGTGTGACAGGATTATTATATATTTATTGTGATCGTGTGAGGGCATGGATAAAATATTGATGAACTGTGGGAGATAGAACTTACCTGTGCGGTGGTAGTCTATTGACGCTCAAGTCGAGTGTTTGGCCTTGGGGGCTCGGAACTTGGGGACTTGTCGTTAAGTGAGGACTGGCAGCCGCTTGGGGACTGCCACCAACTCGCTGGCCAACGTAGTGTGGTGATCCGTACCCCGCCTGCAATCAAAAATGTTATACAGTTATCATTAATTCACGCTTTGATGTGTTGCTCTGAAAGCTATTTCTAAACAATGTTTAATGTTGTCCGTTTATATTTTTATTTTTAAATGGATGCAATATTTAACATAATAACGAAATTTCAAACGGCGACATCTTACATATTTCGGAATAAAATATTACATTATTTTGAGGAATATTGATAAAAATCAGGTATTATTACTGCACCATTTTTAGCGATTGTCTGTCCCAAAAAAAAAGAAGCAAAAATAGGTTCTTCAAATAACCATTAAAATTAATATATTTTAGGATTAATTTCGATAAAAAATGTGAATAATACAATGCTTTTTTAACATGTTATTTATTCAGATCTCGAAAACATTATTATTATTTTTTTTTATTTTAACAAAGATTCTAAACTATAAAGTAAGTAAATTGATAAATTTTATAGTATATGGTAAATTAAAAACTAATTATATATATTAATTGTATCATATTTTAATTAAAGATTGCTTGAAAAAGTAGGAAAACTGCCTACGAAACGTCGCAAAATTTATAAAACTTAGGATTTTTATTTATTTATGTCCAAGTACCCGCTAACCATAAATATAAATTATTATTTTTATTCATAATATTATTCATAATATTATTCATAATATTATTCATAATATTATGTGTGTTGTTAGTAATATTATTAAAGTAGGAAGAGATAAATCGCAGTCGCAAACGGCAATTAACATGTTAGTAAAATGTATTATATATTAGACATTATTATAAATATTTTCGAATTTGTTATATAGCAATTATACATGAAAATTTTATTTCGTAAGCTTGAAATTAAGATTCTAAAATGTTTCTTTCGAAATTATAAAATATAAAAACTTTCAAATACCTGAGGACTAGTTGAAGTGACACTGGAGGTAGAAAGATCCATAACGGTTCCACCAGGTGACGTTGGAGGGCCGCCTTTCTGCATCTGCGCCACTTGAGCTGCTGACACACATTTCACAGATAAGTTAATCGCCGAAAACCCCGCCGGAATTCCTCCTGTTGACGGGTCGTATTGGTACATTGGTCTGAAAATCCACAAAAAATTTTATATTTTATAGTCTGGATCAAGTTTCCATTTATCAATGCATTATTTTTTACTGGTGACCATTTTCCCCACATTTTCATAATTTTATTCGCGTGAAAATTAAAAAAATATATGTAATATATATTTCGGTGATGTTTTTTTTAAATACCTTGGATATAAGGGTCCAGTTGACGTTTCACCTTCAGATGTTGGTCCAGGTTTCATCATTGCTGAACTAGCTGCGCTAGCAGCAACGGCCATTTGGTGCTGTTGTTGTGCTGCCGCTGCAGCAGCTTCTTGTTGGTACCTCTGTTCCTGTTGTTCTTCTATGGAACCATAAGGATACATGTTTTGAGGAGGCACTCTTTGAGGATGTATGGGTTGTTGAAGGGAACTACAAGGCTGAGCGGATGCATCGTATCTTTCGAATGCCGTCGCAGTACCCGGATCGTATGGTCTATGACTGGAAGTGTTCACGTCGTACGAACGCCCGCTCATGTCCGTCGAATACGTCACGACAGGACGTGCTATCGTCGTCGTCATTCCGTTACTCATATCGCCATAGGATCGACTGACATGCTCTTGTCTGTACATGTCTTCTGGACTAGCACCCAATTGGTGGTAAGGCGATCTTTGCGGCGGTATTTGGTGCGGTATAGTTCTTGAATCTTCAACCATTCCGTAAGGTGTAGGAGGTGGAGGTTGATGCGGGTTGTGATGTTGAGGCATTGGTGCTATCGGATGATGGCCAGGATGATGTTGCATATGATGACTGCTCATTGATCGAGATCCCATCGTGTCCATACTGGACATTGATGAAGAATTAGAATCTTGATTTAAATATGAATCGTAACTTTGTCTCATAGGAGTACTCTCTCGACAAGGTGTGGCAATGGCTTCCGATTTTGGCACCAGTAATTCCGTTCTGGTTGGTGTAACACTACAACAACTACTTGTCGTTGTGACTTCAGTTTTTGGTATGACTTTACCAGACGTACTTGGATCATCCGGCGTCTTGGGATTCATCGTATTTGATTGCAGTTTTTGATAATATGGATCGTATTCCATTTTACTATTATCAGGGAATTTTTGTGACTGATCTGAATGTTCTTGGCTACTACTGGAATTTCCACTTTGATACGACAATAAATATGTTGGTTTGACATCTAATGTTGACATTGAAGTAGTTGACGTTGGTTTTGAATCGAAGGCTGGTGGATTGAATTGTGATTGGCATGTATCGACTGAAATAGATATCAATAATTGTGGCTAAAATCTAACTTAATTTTTTACTATTAAAATGAGCAAAGTATGGTGTAAAAGACAAATAACATATGAATATCCAAGTATTCAACTATATGGAACGGTTCAAACAGTTTCAACTTCATTAAATAATATTTATTATTGTTATAATTATTCAATAATAAATCTCAGGTATTTGGATTTAATGAGACAAAACAATCGTGTTATTGTTAATGTTGCAACGTTTCGACTCTTTATTGAGTCTTCATCAGGCTTATAACTAATACATGAAAATAGTCAATTAAATAATTTATGTTTAAAATTTATAATATTGAACACACATTGCATTTAAAATTAATTAAACAATGTTCAAAAATATTGATAAAGTCTCAAATTTAGTTATTTTTACGTGAATAATAAAAAGTTGATTGTCTGTTATTAATTTTTTATTATTCACGTAAAAATAACTAAATTTGAGACTTTATCAATCTTTTTGAACATTGTTTAATCAATTTTCAATGCAATGTGTGTTCAATATTATAAATTTAAAACATAAATTATAATTTAATTGACTATTTTCATGTATTAGTTATGAGCCTGACGAAACTCAATAAAGAGTCGAAACGTTGCAACATTAACAATAACACGATTGTTTTGTCTTATTAAATCCAAATACCTGAGATTTATTATTAAATTATTATAATAATTTTGGATGCGATATAATGCCGAATTATTATTGTTATTAAGTATTTGATATACTTGTGATAATTTTTGATAAAATGTTTTTTTTTTGTATTTACTTGACTTCTATTCATATTTTTTGCTTGCAGTACACCACACTAGAAAGAAAGTGTACAAAAATAAATAAAAAATGAAAATTCTAGGCCTTCAATAAGTCTCAGTTGCGAAATAAAGCGAAAAGAAAAGAATCATTAGGAGAATCGAGCCAGGCTTTGAAAACTTTCAGCATGCATCAATGAAGGCGAACTCACCCGACGAAGAACTAGGAACGGGTGTTGTCGAGGTAATCGGATTTGATGTCGACGAAGCGAGCTGAGGCGATCTTATCCGATGTTGTTGTAGATTTGCATGATACTTTTGTTCGCGGGCCGCCTGTTTATTGGCAGCGGCTATCGGACACCCCGATAAACTCCGATGAGTGTTTCGATTGGAGCTAACGTGTCCGCGACCATTGCAACCGGGGGTCGGGCATTTCAATATGGTCTCATGCATCGCCAGAACTGAACGAGATGGTGTGATGTGTGATGCAGTTGGTTGAAGTGAGATAAGACATGACAACAGAATCAGAGTCGATCAGTTAGTCGTTTTTTTTTTTTTTTTTAGTTGAGTATATACAACTTATGTTTGCCAATTATTTCTAAATAATAATAAATAAAAAAAAAACACGAGACACAAATAGTAATGCAAAACCAATACAAAAACAAACAGCGGGTAGAGAGAGAGAATAAAAAAATGTTGAAAATAAATGTCAATTACATGACAAAAAAATATAATTTTTAACGGATGGGTTTAAGGCTTGTATTTATTTACGTTCATACTGATTTAATAAGTTATCGTTTAGTAACGGTAACGTTCCTAGTATTTTATCATTTAGTTGGATATACTCAATCTCACCTCGTCCACTTGATTCTGGTTCATGTCTATTGTGTTGATGGACAAACGAGAAGATGCAGTTTGGGTTAAAATAAAAAAAATGTATATAAAACAGAACAAGAAATAATAATAACGTGTCACTACAGTATTGCCAACAATATAATAAAAATAAACAGCTCTCTACCCCGCAAAAAGAAGCAACGAAAGTAATACGAAAAAAAAAACAGCGAATCTTGCATTCAAAACTGAATATTCTGTATATATTTACAACAAAAAGCATAACTTGATCAAATACAACAAAACATCGAATTATGTTACAAAATCGTTGTACTTACTTTCTGGCGTAACCTTGTCTTTACGCGGACATCCAGACAGACTAAAATTTACAAGAAACAAGTTACATACTAACAAAATGACGTGGGGGTCGAAGCAGAATGCTTGTTTCTATTCAAAGACTATGTTCTGTTTAGAGTTTTCGGTTAAAAAGTGCTACATCTGGCGTGATTATAGGTGATATGCAAATAAAATCACTTGCATATTCACTTTAGATCAGGGGTTCTAAATCTGTGGTAAAGCGACGTTGACATATTACTTCACTAGGACCAGTTAGTAAGAGCTGATCTAGTAACACCAACCCTTGTGAAATTGTTTTTCTACATTGTCATTCGTCGTATAAATGAAAGAATTGTTAAAGATTGGTTCATAAAAGACAATTACTTTCAGTAGGGTTGGAAAAGACTGGCGGGCAATTGTTTGGTTGGACCTTGTTTTATGGAACCGAGGGATCGCTAAAACCTAAATCTATCAACAAAAGATTCAGCGTTTTAAAACCAATTATTGTAGAATAATTAGATTGGGGATGATCAAAGATGTTGCTCGGAACAAAAAGATTGGCAGTCTGGACCTATATATGGAATTTAATTGACATAAAAAAGTCAGCATTTGAATTTATAAACAGGAACAAAATACAAAATATTGAAAATCAATTTTCAAAAATAAATATTTATATGTAGTACGTACAATAAAAGAAGATTATCAGGATTCCGGCAATAGTATAACTACACTGTGTTGTTATAATATACGGTTTGCAATTTATTTTCTGCTTCCTTAATTATTATAGTCGATACATTTACATGTTCTGGAAACAATTATTTTTATTTCTTGTTTTTGTTAATTTTAGGTTAATATTAGTTTTTTAAGGAATAAACAGCTATCATTAAAATATAAATTGAATATAGTAGATACGAATTAGCCGAGCAGTTTACTAATTTACTGATTTTCATTGTTATTTTTATTCGAGTAGAACGAAGTATAATAATAATATAAATATGTATATTTAGTCTCACTTTGATAACAGATTTGAAGTTTCTGGCATTTCACTAATTTTAAAATAAAGTAAACGACAAAGAACAATACAAAGTTGACTGAACGCGGTATCGTAATAGAGGTTTTTAAATGTCTACGGTTAAATATGTTCTAATTTAAATAATTATAATATGCCAGGGCTAGGTAACATTTGAAAAATTGTGTTCGAAATACGGTATCAAAAATACAAATATGTATTTTAGATAAAAGTGTTTCGCATTAAAAAAATAATAAAACATATTTTGCATTTTTAAATACTTTAAGGTAATCGCCTAGGTATTATAAATAAATCAAAGTAATTAGTTAATTCGTCTATCCGTTCATATTTTAATGCATTGGAAATACTATATACTTATTTTAATTACAAGAAGTTGAGGTATTTCTAATTTTAAATATATAAGCCTAACCATAACTTCTTAAAACGGGATGTACTGAAGGAATTCTGTTCGGAAAGCGCAGAAATTTTTTTAGGTCTTTTTAAGTCGTTATGGTTATTACCGGCAGATGGGATTTTCGGTATTCGGTTATCAAATGAATGACTTCTAGATACAATGGCGATTGTCGTAGCTACGATATTAATTACAGGTTTCGACGAATGTTAAAAACAAGATTAAAATAATATATTTGCACACCACTCTATAAAATAGCTGCTTTTCAGGTGTGTACAGCGGTAGAAAATGACCCATTTAACACTAGTGATGTAAAGAGCAAAAATGTGATCAACAGTAATTTCCTTAATGACCTGTCCAGTACCATTAAAAGCATCGACGTATACTCCTTGATATGACCTAGCGGTGTTAAAAGTGTCTCTCCTATAGACCGATGTTGTGGTCTTTTCTATCTCTTCCTTACCCTCAATCGTGCGTATAGAAAAAAGGATAGATATGGTCACAACGCAACTCTGTCCATGAGTATAAGTCGATGATAAAAAGTATATGGCGATTCATAGTAGGCGTAATTTTCATAAACAGCCAAATAGATCTGAAGTTGGAACTACTAAAAATATTGAAAACTAAACTATGTGAAAACCAGCTATTTTATGGTAATAATTACAGTAAAAACGTAGTACATGTATCTCGAACGTAGTGGTATTATCACCCGTGTGGCTGTCAACGCTCATTTTTAACATATTTTCCCTTACTCGTGACATCATTTACGGCCTAGATATACATAAAATACTATTAAGAAGAAAAAGACGGGGCAGCCATGAGATTTAATAAAACTGGGTACCGTTAAAAACGGGTAATGTCGACAATTTTTTTTATCTTTTTTCAACTTGGTGGATAA
The DNA here is from genome assembly GCA_034508555.1 of Venustoraphidia nigricollis. NCBI lineage: Eukaryota > Metazoa > Arthropoda > Insecta > Raphidioptera > Raphidiidae > Venustoraphidia > Venustoraphidia nigricollis. Next base: position 2,567,641 of record JAVRKA010000049.1, on the reverse strand, counting down.
GTGAGGTAAAAGATTTTTTTTATATGTCAAAAATATAGAAACAGCCCATAGAACATAATATATTAAAGATAATTGTGATTAGTGCTAATTACCTGCGATGATGAGAGTAAAGTCCTGTCACGTGTCCTTGACCTGTACAGCCTGGTGTGGGACACTTGTTACCTTCTGAAACAAAAAATAACATTCCAGTAGAAATTATCAGATAAAAATTTGATTAATGCGAATATTTTTATCACCAAATTCACAGGTTTCGTGTTTTATCAGCGCAGTAAAATTTCAATACACAAATTTTGTTGCAGATGTTCAACTGTTAAAATATAGATGCTGCTTTATTCAATTGTTTCTTAATGAAGCATTACTGTTTGAACCGATTTCAATCTACAATAATTTTCGCTATAAGATTTAATAATAAAATTATGAGATGCGCCTTTTTCGCTTAGGACGGCAGCACATAATTTATATGATGGTAAATCAGCTGTTGTATTTGTGAATGCATTTGAATTATAAAATAATTACTATGTTATTTAATTCTATTAAAATATTTATTTACACTCTAAAACCTTGAAAATTTTATTTAAAATTCATGTATATAATTTTACATAATTATTCAAACAAAGAGTGTCTATAAATAGCTTATAAACTGCACATTTATTAAAACGGCGATATAAGGTTAAGATGGAGTTATAACTATGCCAAAATACAAATGTTTTTTTTTCGTGTTTATTGGTAATTTATTTAATGGTCCAACCAATCATTAATTATTAATAATACTAATGATTTTAACTTCGGTTTGCTGTAGAACACACCCCATCAAGATTATAAATGACTAAGTTCGATATAAACAAGTGGGTTTGCTGGCTTTGTCGAAGAAAAGATATGTAATTATTACAAAGCTTTGGCTCGATTGGAAGTATCTTAGATTTATGAAGCTGTATTAGTCAATCAGTAAGTCAGTGAGTGTCCAAAATGTAAATTTTTGGACACTTGTATCTTGGAACCTATTCCATCTAGACTCTAGAGCAGTGGTCACCAAATGGCAAACCACAGTCCGTATCCAGACCGCAGGTAAGTTTTGTACGGATCGTGACGAAATTGTGTATTTTTAGAGAATAATAATGACTCGGTCACAGAAAATAATAATGTTTCATTTTATAATCCCCTTGCACTTTCCTTACAAACTCAGCTACCGCTTTAGCTATAAAATTGCGTACCATGTTTGACTCAACTTATGTGAGTGAAGAAGAATTATCAAAAAATGAACTTCATTAAGAATCCGTTTAGATCTTGATCACCTTAGTAATTTGATGAATAAGCTGTCCGAACACAACCCTCAAGCAGTTGTTCAAAATAAAACGTCCCATTTTTTCCATTGAACATTAACCACGATGAGCTTTGTGAGAAGTCTTTTTGAGTTTATAAGTACCTTAAATTGATTTTATTGTATTCTAAATAACATAATAAAAACTTATTTTTATAATTATGCACTTCATTTAATTGGTATCCATTGTGTTTTGCACGTAAGATAATAACTGATTCCAAAGAAAAGTTTTACAACGCAAAGCAAATAGCCTAGGTTAACCTGGTAGACGAGGGTGGAAGAAGAAATTAGGGAGTGAAGGCTTAAGTTTTATGAGCCGCGAAAGTTCGACAATGTTTTGAAACGGATCTACAGGAAAAATAATTGGTGACCACTGCTCTAGACTCTTGACGTATGGACTGTGGAATACTGATTTTTGCTTGAAAAATTTTATTTTTGAAACGTAATTAGTCTCGGAAACAGAGGGAACCGAAAAGGTCTCGAAATGGTTCGTGCAAACATTGCGCGCACGGTCGGTGTTGTATACCACTCTGTGCGCTTAGATATGATTACTATTGTTTAGTCTATAATAAAGGATCAATTCAATGGCATCTACTTTAATCTATTCTTTAAAGCTTAGACATTTTTTTATCTAAATGTTAACGCCCTGACAGGCAGTTTTTAGTCGGTTGCATGAAGAACTAACAAGCGTTCTTATGACCATGCGCTCACCTGCAGCAACTGTTGAATCGCTCGATTAAATAGTTTGCGAATTATTTAGTTGAGTTTGTGAGCGCTAAGTGTAGAATTGCGCAATTAAAATTTTCCTATCAAAGCTACGGATTATTTTCGATTAAACAACAAACGTGAAAATTAGGTAGATATATTAGCATTTTCGACTAAACCATCTTATGATTGCTGTTTTTGGTTAAGATATTTAGTGCTATTAATATTAATTAGAAAGTATTAGTTTTGTATACATTTTATTTCATTTATTAAGCTATAATATTATTGATAAAGCTGTGTTAATCAAACTGGCAAGAAATTCTACTGCACAAATTGAAAGAGGCCATTGTACATGTTTTATGTAATTATTTCCGTCAATTAACGTAATAGTATTAAATTCATAGCAAAGGTTGCTACGTGCTTCTCATGTTTAACTATTATTGAATAAAAGACATCGGGTTGAATATCTACAGGGTGTCAACTAAAAATAGATCAAGGTAAACGTCGAGTTTGTGTAACTGGAGCCTGATTTACGCTCAAATTAAATAAGTGAGATAATTTGAATAAATATTTATAGTGTTCTAAAAAATTATGATGCTTAATCAACAGCAGAATAATTTCCTTATCATTTATTGGATGGAATTCGAAGATAATTTTTTGGTCGAATATTTTGCACTCGATGTAAGAATACGAAGTACAGCTTCCACGTTTCTAGTTACGTCAGGAATTCCAATTCTTACCCTCATTTGCTTTACGGTTTACAACCGTTATGAGTTTTAACTATTATATGCCATGATAAGATCGTGCTATGTTAGATTCTATCAAAAGTATAAATGTGAAAAAAATATTCTAGTTCACTTTTACTTTACTACGGTTCTGAAATAGTTGAGAGTGAATCATCATTATAAACTGGTCGCTTAATGAAGCGACGAAGCAACGAAATAATGTAGAATATATCCTTTCCACGCATAAAACTGTGCCGCTTTTATTATATTGTTAAGAAGTATAAGTCACTATACCTATATAATATGCGAACCGTGCTATATTTTATTGAGTCAACAAAATAATAGGAATCTAGAACGGCACCATTCCCAAATTCTAAGAACGAGATCTGGAGCATAAGTTCTAAAATAAATACAGTGCCATCTCTCCAGACTTTTATTCTGCAAGTTTCCAGTTTCATTAAAATTTTTTAGCTAGATTTTAAAACTTGCTCAGTAAAAGCCTGATGAGATGATTGTTATTTTAGTTCAGAACTCGTGTTCCAAATTTTATTTTTGGGTTTGGTACTAGAATGTAAAACTATATATGCATAGATAGTTTAAAAAACATAATTTGTATCAGTTTTTCCTGACCAGGATCGATTTAAAATTTTACAATGCCTTTCTGATGGAGAAATATTTGTGGTCACAATCTAATGTCAAACCAGAATTTCTGACAATGGGTTCTGCAACCAATAATCACCTAATATGCCAATGAGCTATTAACTCACATAAATTATTCCGACTATTGCATGACATCGTCACTGCAAATATATTGGACCGGACACGTCTCTCATTATCTGGTCAATAGTTAATTTCCATTTAAATTCATGCATACAAGACAAAGATGGAATGAAACCATTTGCCGGCAGTTATCAGCGACCTAATACCGTTCTCTAAGCTTCCCTGTTTCGCCGTCAAACCGCTGACTCAAACTCAAACTCGTACTGACGTCACGTTGCACAAAACGTCTGACAGAATGATTTTAATTTTGAAAAACGCTTATTACCTACGAAGACATCTTACAGCTGGACAATCATCGATTTTGAGCAGTTTTTTCTTGGTCTGATTAGAGCTTAAAACAATCCATTTGTAGTTCTTGATATTCGGGTTTTTTATCGCAAGGAATTCGGAATATAGATATAAGACCTACACGCAACGTACTTTTTCAAAAAAGCCTAACAGAAATTTGAATTAGTTAGTTACATAGGAAAACCTGAACCAATGAGCGACGTTGAGAAAAATGAGCGAATAAGGCGTTTGTTTGTTTAGCCTTATTGGCTATGTTCATTTTTATATTTCTCCGATCTGGCAGCCCATAACGGCGGTATCTTCATTATCTTTGTATTACATCAGAAGGAGATAACCAATAATGATGATTCAGCAGTATTTTTTTATAAAGTGAGTGGCGAGAGAGAGAGAGAGAGATTGTAGATTATATACGCGTAATCTACAATCTCTCTCTCTCTTGTAACTCTCTTTTTAAAACTATACTACTCTACCTACATTAGCATCTTTTTATTATATGTGAAGGAGATGAAAAGCCATGGTTACGCTTTTTTAGATTTTCACCACTTTTCAACCTTTTCAGGCATCTGCCGACAAACAGCAGACAACGGTACAGTGTCTGTAATATAGTCGCGTTTTGATATTTTATTGTAATAATCAACGTGACAATTTTCCTACAGACAGAAGGAAACGGGGCTTGCAGATGAGGTAGGAGACTTCCAGTCTCTGTAAATTTCCACAAATAAATAGCAGACAACGTAACAGTGTCTGTAATATAGTTGGGTTGATATTTTATCGTAATAATCAACGTCACAATTTTCCTACAGACAGAAGGAAACGGGGCCTGCAGATGAGGTAGGAGATCTCCAGTCTCCGTCAACTTCCTCAAATAAATAGCAGACAACGTTACAGTGTATATAATATAGTCGGGTTGATATTTTATAATAATAATCAACGTGATCATTTTTTTAAAGACAGAAGGAAAAGGGACCTGCAGATGCGATAGAAGACCTCCAGTCTCCGTCAGTTTTCATAAACAAATAGCGGACAACGATATTTTATCATAATAATCAACGTGACCATTTTCCTACAGACAGAAGGAAAAGGAGTCTGCTGATGTGGTAGGAGACCTCCAGTCTCCGTCAGGCTTCCACAGACAAACAGCAGACAACGGTAGTGTCTGTAATGTGGTAGCGTGAGTACGTCAGACATAGAATATGCACAACAACAAGCTTGTAAAGCATCGACAAATTACGGTAGCGTGTCTCTCGGCATATTGTGGCTATTCACATACATACATGACGACGTAATATCTATTATGTACAATTTCTGTTTTCTAGAATTGAAAAGCACGTAGCAGAGCATAGATCAACTAATCAAATTTAAGATATATCCTGGATGGCGACAATATTTAAATATAAATATATTTTAAATTGTCTGTACTATAAGATTTATCCAGGAGGTAGATAATATTTGTTTAAAAATCTAGCGTAAATAATCCGAACTTTAAGATTTTTTAAAATAAAAATCTCGATTAAATTTGATGTACTATAAGATTTATTATGGCATATGTGCGATTATCTTAAGGACAAATCAATGCAACGGTTTTGTGATTTCTAATTTCTGAGTTTAAAAGCAAATATAAAACTTTTAAGAAACTGAAAATTTGATAGCACATAAAAGTGTTCCTTTAAGTTGAGCGTAGTTTTCTCTTGGCATGATAGCGTTTCCAGCCACAAATTGGATTCAGTTACGTGATGTCATTAGAGTAACTGAATGAAAAGCAACTAACACAACGATCGAATAATGCAGTTTCTTTCACAGTGCGCGATGCGAGTACCTCGAACTCAAGAGTCATAAAATCTGTTAGATAACACCCAACAAAACAACTTCATTTTCTTTTCGTGATTTCGCGGAATTACAATATTTTTAGAACTCATATAAAATCAGAAATTAGTAAAAAAAACTTTTTTAACTGTGTTCCCGAGACGTCAATGTAATAAAAAAGTTGAAAGCATAACGTAACAATTGATGTATACAAATCGATTTTTTTGCGCACTACTTGTCCCCATTTTGTCGTAGCGTAATAATATATTACCTAAAGAATTTGTCAAATCGGTCCAGTGGTTGTCAAGTTTTGAGCTAACAAATACACGTCCTTGATAAAAGTATAGATATGTGGTGGGAGTACAGTGTGACAATGGTGGAAGTGCAGGCGCAAAAAAGAGAAATGCTCTGTAAAATTTGAAGCAGTAAAAGTAAAAAATTAATATTAACATTAAAAATAATTTGCGCAAAAAATCAGCATGTTAATATTTGACAGTTTTTTGAAACTTAAATCAGGAGACTATACAAGGAGTGCAAAGTCGTGTATATAAAAAGCTTCCTAAAATAAGAGGTTATTAGTGTTTTGTATGTACCAAAATGATGGAGGGGTATGTACCGAAGTCATGGAGATTTCTTCGAAAACTAAATAAATAATTTAGCCTGCTCTAATTTAAGTAAACAAATAATGAAAATTTCCATAGCGCAGAAAAGTTATAAATTAAATTCGAGTCAGTACAAAAGAGAAAATAGCGACGCAAGTGATAGAAAAAAAAACGTATTTTGTACAATGTAGTGGGCAGAGTCTGTCAATTTCTCTCATATGAGTTCGTGTTCTGTTATATAGTTCCCATAATTTAAGCTTTCGAATGGTTTGATAATTGCCAAGCGTGCAACGATGCCGTTTTTGAAAATAGCTTCTTTATTACAAGGACCTCGATCCCAGGCTGTAATCTGAGACTTATAAAGTATCAATTGGTTTATCAGTTTATTATTAAAAAATTAATAAATTAAAAATATGATTTGGTATTAGATTCAAATAACTTTACTTGTTGATGATAAAAATATGAAAAATAAACTTTCGAATAGTACGTATTTCTTAAAATAAAATAATACTGAGCATTTTTAAACTCAAACAAATGAGTACAGTAAAGTCATATTTACATAAAACGTACAATATTTTCTGATATTCATAGAAAACAAGGTACTGAATATGAACGTACATAAACAAAATATTTTTCAACAGTTTTCTGTTGAGTATTTTCTACAATTCATAATATATTAGTGAGCTAGGTTTGACCTATATATTCTCATAATACAGATTGTATGTACATATATTGTATATACCTATATAATATATACATGAATACATATGTATAGTGAAAATCACCTCTGCGCAGCTCACTGGGATAGAAGCTGTAGTTATTTTTTTATCGGCCGTACACTTAACCTGTCGTAAGGTTGCAGGTGCGCTCTCGGTCGGTAAAAAGGTGCGCTAGGTGTGCTACGAACAGCGTATGTGTGGGGATAACGCTGGAACTTTATAGGTAGCTAGAGCTTACATACGTTGCAGCATACAGACCTACAACCACTCACGCCTGCGGTTTCTTTTTGCAAAAAAAGATTTTTCTTCACAGTCTCCACCCGACGTTACGGATAGGCTAATCGTTTCACTGTGGGCGGAGTTCGTAGTTCTTCTTTTTTCACTTTCCACATACATACGAATATTATGTTCTTTTACTTTTTATGTATGCATATATATTTTTTTTTATAAATACCATACGTGTTCGCTGTAGGCGTACGTATTACGTACAAGAGACCTATAGTTAGGTATCCATTGAGTTGAGCTTTTTGTAAGGTTGGCAATGGTAATGACAGCAAGTGCTCGTTTTGAAACAAATTTAAATGAAATATAATTCATTTGTATCATTGTCATTTCTATAAAGACGCAGTACACACAACGGACTTATCTACTCCTTTTACGTTTGCTAGTTTAGGGATTCTAACTTTTTAATTAATGTATCGCGTATGGTAGCCATTGTGTGAAGTCTACTTGTGCAGCGTCATACTGATATTTGATGGGTGACTTTTTTGAAGGTCTATTTGATTTTACAATCTTCAAAACGCTAAATATCAATAGTCCTATAAGAAAACTTAATCAAAATATTTTCAGCTTGCTAAAAGAGCTTACGGTCGTAGTATATAAATATATCTATACAGCTGCGTGCACCAACTGTAATTAATAATTCAAATTTACCGCTAAAATTATCACCTAAAACTCCCATGTCTACTGTCACTTTCTAAGTATTTAATATGGATATAAAAATAAACTAATATTAAGTTTATACTCGCTGACGTATCGCTTTCTCGATTGATGAGGATTATCTAGATATATAGCACATAATCTTCATCAATGAAAGACGAAGTATGAATGGATTCAATGACGCAACGTAATTCACGGTTAATTGTTTACGCATAACACGCACACAACCGATCGTTACCGATCATAAACGATGCTTATTGCATAATTTTACTTAGGCACGCATGAACTTCACAGATACGTGCATTATATAATATGTGCATAGCGTGGGATAAACCTTCTTATGCCAAATTCGTATTTTTTGACGGATGACGTTTATGTTCGCGAAATATATTACTCATGCAATCTTTGAAATAACTTTGTAAAAAAAAGATATATAACAATGTTCGGAGTGTTATTTGAAAGCTCAATTATTATTTACACATTTTTAATATGCGTGTGCAAGTTTATTTTGTATACAATTTATATAAAAAACTTTTAAGACCGGCAACAAAAATATAGCACTAAAATATGTATATCTTGACATTACACTGAAATACACGCGTAGTGCTTTTGTTGGCTTCGTTAAAATATAAGTATTACTAAAAAATATTAAAATTTATTGACTTTATTCAAGAGACGTAATTCAGTAGAAAACACTGCGGTACAACCAGAGTTAAACCCACCCGATTTTTCATGTTTGACGATACATTTTTGTGTCGAGTAAAAGCTTAAATTCCCCTTGTGGGAAGCTAAAAGTCAAATTTTAAAAATTTTGAGTTCAGACTATTGGGATTTGACATATAGGCGAAGTTTATACCAAATGTTATGTCGAATTCGCCATTTTTCATATATTATATGTATAGTAATACTAACAGCATATAAAATGTAATATGTTTATGGTTTCAATTTCTATTACCAGATGTCTTATCGTTTTATGTCAAATCCCAATAAAACACTTCTCTGACGTTAGCTCTAGCACAAAAGTTTTTCAGTATTTTTAAAAGCGCTTAATAAGTACCAAAACGACCGCTAAGGTTCAAGAATGAAATAGTGAAGTCTGTTTTTCACTTTTTGGGTTACAAGATTATTCTCGTTGTTGGTTACATTTTAAAATCTCACATGGCATGTTTTATTAAAGCTACTTTATTACCGATATATTGCGTGGAGAGAAAGCTAAAGATAGAATGTAGATTTTACAGGCTCAACAACTAAGGACATTAGTGTCAATGATATTTTGTCTGCGGTGTTAATTGGAAGGATGCATTTGGTCGTCAGTGAGAGAGTTCTTTAAGATGACTGTGCACTCATATTATTAAAAATGTTCTCGGCAAATTTTGCAAGAGGCATTTTACGACTCCTATTAGCTGTGATTTAAACACTAATACTGGGAAAGTCAACTGGATGACATCATCCCCCTCATACTATCTAATGGAACGAGCCCACCTCTGAATCTGTAACCTTAGTGGACAGTCAACTTAACGAACATCTTTTGAAGGACACATTGTATAGACGCAGATATGTTATGTAAGAAGCTATTAGTGTGACATTGCAATGCTATTATGCACACACCGTTACCAAGTTACGGTTCACCGCAGACTTGTCACCTGCCTCACTGGAGACACGACAGAAGAGACTCAATGACGCCCTCCTACTACCACCTAGGGCTGAAATCTAACAGACACGTATTCAAAGCTTCAATTGTTCAAAATTTTAAGTTGAAAATTCCTTTAAATCGCGACTGCATACTCATTCCGTCATAACGGAAAGATTACAGAATTTTAAAATTTATCTTACTCAAAAAATAACTAGTTTATTAAACCGTTAGTCAGTTTTTTAGTTTGTAATTGTTTATTAAAAATAAGCTTTTCTTGCTCTCAATAAATTTTTATAAATGTAGTTGTTTCCATGAGCGTTCATTTATATACAGTGTGTAAAACAGTAAGGTGCATATTGGACATTTAGCATTGGGATAAAATGAATGGATTAAAATATGCCATGATAAAAAATACTAATGTGTAAGAGACAAACGAATAGCAAACGTTCAAGATATTAAACATTACCATCACGGCAGTAAATACATTAATAATATTAATGTACTCATCTCTTATTCCGATTTATTTATTTTGCAAAAAAAAAAATGAATGAAAGAGAAATGAATAGCCACAATTCAAGTTTTTAAAAATTACGTAACCCTAAATAAATCAATACTAATATAAACAGGGCTCACTCTGATCCAATAATTTTGTTCCAGTGCTAAATCTTCTATGTACAAAAAGTGTAGATATATAGGGAAAACATTGTGAATGTACAAAACTATTTTGCGTTTTTGGTAATATTACACGTTTTTACGTTCTCTGGACGCAAAAATATCTGTCATGTTTATTTATCTGTGGTTCTATCTAGAGCTCAAACCGATTTTGCTCAAATTTTATATGCATGTTGAGGACAGTCACATCATGAGGCAAAATCGCGAAAAGGGTGGAAAAAGTAGCTCCACAAAAACCGGTCCAAAAACTGGGATTTGTTTCAGTTGAAAACGATATTTAACGATTTGGATTAAACTGTACACATTCCACGAGATGGCATGATTAGTTCCTCTCTGAGGAAAAGAGAAGGAGCTAGAAATTAATGAAAGTAAAAGTAATAAAACTAAAAAAGTAAACATCTGATTTTCATCAATATTGGTTGGGTTATAACGAAGATTTGACGATATATGCATTATCTACTTTCGTAGTATGGGAAAGTTAGTATGGACTATACCGGTTCGCTTATTTTTTCAGGGAAATTTTCTTCAATACGTACTGTTAAATTAAAAAAAATGAGCGGTTATGATTCCAGGTTTCAAATAGAAAGTTGATTTCATTCGATGACAATGGGCTCAGTTGTCGAGCATCTATAATCTACTCTAAAATTTCATCCCTGGAATAAGAGGTGTATCTTGTCTTGTACCTTTCACACACATACATACATTATGTGCATGCATAGATATATACATATATATACGACAGATATAGAGAAATGTAGTGTAGCAACTAGTATTACGGGTTTTAGTTGATGCCACAAGATATAAGCCGACATGTCAGCACAACAGTGCACATAGACTTATAACGACAGCCGCCGTTACTTTTAAGGGTTGGCCAAATGTGCGGCGCACAGTATGTCTGGAAACGAGAGCTTATTAAGTTGAAAATATTCGTACAGACTAAATGATCACAACGTAGCATGGTAAAATGAATCAAACTTATTTTAATGATCCGAACCTATACGAATAATTTATTTTGTTCATCCGTTTATCGGACTACTAGATTCTTCGACTATTAATTATCAGAAATGAACAGTAAGTATTGAATGTTCTAAAAACAGAGTTTAGGAGTGAATAAAATAATCTTCATAATAATATAAATGTATCGGGAAAATGTTTGAAATGTACTATGATAATAAATTAAACTTATCTTGAAAATGAACGAAGTGAACTGAATAAGTTGTACAAAATGTTCAATATTGAAAATTTATTGGTCCGAAAATGAAAGCTTATCATCTGAATAAAATGAGCACAATACTGATCTAAATGTAATGTAATCTGAATTACTTAATTGTATTGACAAAATCGATGATATCAAAATTTGAATGGTCTGGAAACGAGAGCTTACTGAGTAATCAAAAATGTCAACATTTATTTTGAAAATGACCGAAGCATACTGCGAAAATGATTTGAGATTCTTGAAAATGAACGAAATGAGTTGAAATGTCTATAGGATTTGGATTCTTTTGTAAAAAATTAATTTTGAATAAAATAATACTATACTGACAAAAATTTAAGAAATTATACGATCAATTATAATTTTAGTATGGATTTCCAATCGGAGCAATATAAGGACGACTCAGGCCATCCCTGCGTTGGAGTTCAACTCCTTTTAGTTAGTATCTGAACATCGCGGAGTCGGTCGGCATCTTTACACCACCATAGGGGACGCGCTGACGATGGCGTCCTTCTACTAGCAGTCGTCGTTTCCAGGACGTGACTCGCGTGGGTATTGCCCTCTTTATATAACAAGAAGAAGAGGTAAATACTTTCGCGATTATGTCTGCGTTCTATTTAGGCACCCTCTAGTATCAGTACGTATTACATATTTCCGCTATATTATATAACATAGCAAACACACATCTGTCAAGTGTGGAGTCGAGCGAATGGCTTCGGCTATCTTCGGCAAAAACTTGTATCTTTGGTAAAATAATTGAAAAGAACAAATCTAACTTTCACATATTCGTCAGAAAAAAATTGAAAAACGCTTGATTTAGTTTATTTTAAAATTAATTTAAAAACCGACATATATTTTAATATTTTTTACAAGACAGTGTATATAAATAACTAAATAAACTAATTTAAAAAATCTACTTTGAAAACTTTCTAAGGAAATTAAGTTAACGATAACAGAAATTTGAGTTTAAACCGAGTTATTTAGATAAATATTATTTTTAATATTTTCTGAAAAGTATTTTGACAAAAAATTAAAATTTGATTAGTTGAACTACACGAAATGATAAAGTAAATTTCACACATCTTTGCGAATGAGCTTTGTATTGTGTGTTGTTAACATGATATAAAGTTTTCCCTACCGTCTTATTCTTGCTGTTATGACTTGAAGAATCTTTGAGGTTATCCGGAGTGTGGGATGCGCCTCCGGTAACTTGGGTATATATATAGAAAGTTTTGAGCACGAATAAGGTGATGGTGTTGAATAAATGTGCCTTATTTGTGTTTAAGATGACAAAAGGCACCGTTATTATAGCCATGTGATGTATTTCAAATTGTTCGAAGCGTTCCGAGACGCGAATATACAAACAGAAATGGTGTGCGTTAAAAATCTTACCTTTTCCCATACTTCCCGGTGAAAGCGTTCCCTGTGGTCGATTCATTTCAAAGCCAGGACCGACCGGAGATGTTATCTTCGCCGTCTGATCAGCTCCCATTTGTGTTCCAGAAGATGATGACATGCTAGGACTGGCGGCCGTCGTCACAGCCGTAACGCTCATGACTCCTTCACGTGCGACATCCTGGAGAGCAGATGCGGCACGAGAACCAACACCTGCCGGTTGTAAAATCGTATACTGTTTAGAAGACGTTGCACCGGGAGACGCGACAGATATTGATGCCGTCTTTGTATTTGTATTCATATTTGAAATATTATCACCCATTTCTCCCCCCATTCCGCTCTTCGGTGATGATTTCAACTGCAATAAACTGCTACTCGGGTGTTTATCTTCGCCGACGTGTGATGGATGGTGGATTTCACTGACAGGTACCGGTCCCAAGCTTGGCGGATAACCGACAAATGTCGCTTCGGCAGGAAACGGTCCTAGAGGCGGCATTGGACCAGTTGGCGCACCAGGAATTGGCATTGAAACAGGTGCGCTGTTTCGAGATTTATCTGTGTTTGGAGGTCGGAATGCGGATGTCGTTGAGAACGGTGATTGGTTCGGTGGAGACGACGACGACGAACTTGAAATAGGTCGATGAGAATAGCTACTGTACAAGGATTGGCGCTGATTCGACGAACTTGAAGATACGCTAGACGGAGAATATTTGCTACGTTTTGTTTCATCGTCATCTCTTTTCTTTGATTTCTCGTTGTCGTCGTCATCTTTTTCACCTGAAGGATCAGACATGTCAATTTCTAATTCATTTGACGAGTCGTCTACTAATTCATTGAAATCTGGAGGTTCGTATCTCGACGAAGATGCGTCTGGAGTCGGTGTTTTATCTTGTTTATCTCTTTGTTTCTTTTTTGGATCATTTTGCGCTTGTATTGATGCACATTCATTTTCAATTTTCAATAAATTCTCTAATTCGTTTTCATCTTGAACGCCTTCTTGAAGGCTCCGTTTTCTAAGGTTTGGTTTATTGTCTGTTTTTGTAGACGATGAACTACTTTTATCAATACTTTTACCACTTCTCTCATTAGTTTGATCTCGTAACGTGATCACATCTTTTAATGAACAAGATGTGTCGTTACTACCCGAAGAAGTAGTTGAAGAGGCAGATGGTGACATTTTCGCAGTAGTTTTCTTTTCTTCAAATAGGTTTTCAAAATTTGGCGATTCGTCTTGTTCGGCACCTCTTTGAAAAGCTGACCCTCTAGGACCTGGCCAACTACCCGATAGACTTTTTAACGCAGCTTCCGTTTCTCGTATTAATGTTTCATCATCGACCGGTTCCTCAGTAGATGCGGATGTAGAGCTCGAAGATTTTACCGTTTTTCTAGCCGGACTTCCAGAAGACGGCAATACTCTTTTCTTTTGCGGTAACGGTATCTGTTTCTGGGGCTGGTCCTTCTTTTGAGGGGCAGGTTCATCGATTGCACTGCTGCCTCTTCTCCTTTTTTTACTTAACGTTTCACTCTCTTCACTGTTTGTTACATCGCTCATTGCCGTTTCGTCTTTTGTTTGGAGTTTATAAGCTACCGACATGCCCGACTTGGAAGGTTCTGGATCAATTTGTTGTTCTAATTTACGTTTCTTAATGTGTGGAATGTGAGCGCCTGATGCAGACGAAGACGGCGTTGACCTGAAACAAAAGAAATATTCATATTTATTTAGTTGTTATTAATGCAATAAAAATGTTTTAAATCAATAAATAATGATTTACTTGTATTAGGTTGATATTTATTTAGAAATACTTATAATAGAATACAAGACAATATTGTTAAGAATAATGCAAATCGCAGGAAGATATATCGTAATATTATAAATATTTGTGAAGTAGGCACCAACTCGGTTTGTACACAAAGAGTTCCGCACTTGCAGCTATTATCAACATCTTAACTTCTGTTGGTAATACTAGCGTACGACGGCTTCGATTGTTGTATTCATGTTGATATCTAAGCATTATTAACAACGGTTTATTTCTGTCAAATACAATAAATCTTTGAGAAATCTGATTGATATCATTATTAGTCACAAAGTGTATTGACACAGAGGTCGGAGAGCTATAATTAGCCGTAATATATTCGATGAAAACATTAAAAGCAAGTACTTAATAAAACAAAAACTATATACTCGTAGACATTCATGTTCCAAACGGTTTTTCTCTTTAAGGGGGAGCTACGACACAATAATTATTAAAACATTAGGACACGACAGATCTTCTAGGTTCCGGTGCCTTCCATTGGGCCCCTATCATTTAACTCTTTAACCCTTTCAATAGAAATATAGCCCAATTTAGAATTTTCAGATTATATAATATTTAATAAACAGTTTTTTTACTTTTGAGAGTTGGTAGAAGTAAAGAAAAGTGTTGTTTTGGAGAAAAATATCAAATAAGGACATTCCGTATTGTAAAAATTAAATGCCTAGATCAAAATATAGCACTATTTCAACCATTTATTCCTTCTTCAACTCGAGACTCGCGAAGCAAATTTGTTTAAATTTAAAATATCAGTCACTTTTGAAATAACGAAAACTAACAAACCGGCTACCATTCGATAGATTGCAAAAAAATAAGCACATCTTCTCCGAGAGATGACTGAAAAAGTACACCTTTGTTTCAATTCAAAATATCAGCAACTTCAGTAATGACAAAAACCACCATTCGTGAACCAGAAAAATGTTAACAATTTGTTATGATTACCTTAAAAACACTTTACAACTGAAGTTTTAACTATTCGAAATGTATTAAGTATTGTTATTATGTATTTTTTTCTCTAAATTGGAACAATTCCATTCATATAGGAAAACAATTCACCGATACTGAAAACATAAACTTCACTTTTAAGTGCTTTTAAAAATATAAACAAATAAATAACATTTCATAGTTACGTATTAATCTACCCTATAAGTATAGGGTAAAGCATACATTCCCTACCATTTTACTATTGTAGACAATTTTTATTTATATTTATAGCTGACAGCATTGATTATTACATACTATATGCAATAAAGAAAAATATAATTTTATTACTTCAAACCTCTGATTTCATATATTGTCGATGTCGGCGCAAAGAGAAAAAACTGCATTTTTATATATTATATACAAATGCAGTTTTTGATAAAATTTGAAATCTCCCTGAGTTTTTGACATTTAGCTTTTTTAGCGACGTATCTGTTTGAAAAAAGTAAGAAATCGAGGGGAAGTAGAACTACCACATAAAGGAAAAGTTATTTTGTCTTCTAAACTACATGAAACTAACAAGGACAGAAATTTATAGTGTGCTGCATTTTGTTTTTCTGTAGATTACAGTATGTAAATAAAACTATGGTATGAATGTGACGATCTGTCCATGTGAGAATTTTCACACGACATAAACATCAAAGTGCCCTCTTAAAATGTGTAATAATTTCGCTGTAATTATAATATTAAAACTAAAGAAGTGAGAGTGAGGCTCGTTATAATTTTTTTTTAAACTCAGCATGCTTGTAGAAAAAGACAGCCTGATTCTAACATGCGAACGTCTGTACCTCTTCTGCTTTATAAGTGAAATTCATTCACTAACCATTTTACATCTTTTAAAAATCAAAATTAAACTATCTGATGTAACCTGTATGTGATTTTCATTATTGACGTGGCCAACCAACTCACTCAGCTATAATAAAAAACAGTAGACGATCGTTACGTGTTTGGGAAGCGGTGCATTTACCCTATGTAAAATAATATGTTTCTCATTGCATTGAAAACATATAATTCGGTTCTACTGTGTATTTGATTTATTTAAGTACTACTTGGAGCTGTAATTCAGAATGACTGAGCACTTAGCTTTACTAAAACAATACACTTAATTATACAGTGAGTTAAAAAGGTGCACTGTGACATATGTAGCCGGTAGCTTAATCAATTGGGGGTTAATATTTAACTAGGATACAACAGGGAGTTAGAAAACGTTTTTTGTAGTTTTTTAATAATCTTAGAAAAAACTTCAAAAACAATTTTCTTTAAACTTCCTGTATCTCGGTTCGGAAGCATTTTCGAAAAAATCAATAATAACAATAACATAACGATTTAAAGGATTATATAGAAAAATAAATTTTCAACAAAGCAATTATCGAAGAGTGTCGTTTCATCTTTAATCAAGGCTTCATCAGGGCTTACAAAATAAACTATGATTTTCTCAGTAATATCCTAATGAATATAACATAGCAAAGCTAGATTAAAGATGCTTTAAATAACATTTGATTTTGAAAAATGTAAATTAGTTATGTAAAATTTTATACTAGATATATCAAAAGAGTTTTTTGTTCTTTTTTGGAGCTTGATAAAGTCTTGATTATAGAGAAAACGTCGTTTTGTAGAATAGTTTCGTTCAAATTTATTTTTCTATATATTTGTCCACTTCCTCAACATCGTTTCTATAAATTTTGGACATGAATAATATCGTTTAATGAATTACAATGGTTGTCTTATTTTGAATCATCTTTCTAGTTGTCGTTTGTCGCTGATTTTAATTTTTAAAATACACCCTGTATAGGCTAAAATAAAGAAAATTGGAAAACATTTGCCATGAGAATCTCATTTAAAATCACAAAGCCACATTCAGTCAATAAAAATAAACTCAAGCCAATAATACGAACTTCAAAGATCGCATCAAATAATTTTAAATTATCCCACATGTCATAGACACAAACAACGCAACGGAAGATCTCACATAATCTAAACAGCTAAGTTTGTAATATAAGTTAAAGAAGGGTGAGTGAGAAAGATGATCTTCGTGCGTCTGTGAAAGAGTAGGAAACATATATGTGTTTGCCAGAAGCCTATTAGTTTGCTTGAGCGAGCGATGGCTTAAGACATTATCACTTTTCTTTTCAGAAGTAGCGAACCGCCAAATCACAGGCCGAATGCTAGCAAATCCCGGACGGATTACGACATTTAAACTGTGCGCTTTCTCTCTCACTCACTCACTCTATGAATTAGTATACTGGGAGATAACCGCTTTTTCCATCCCTCTTCCACTTCATATATATTCTCCCCGACGTCGTCATTTCTAAAGGATAAGCCGGGTTCTATAAATGTTGGTGTTTAAAAGAGAGTTAAGGAAGAAAAAAAACTATATAAAATAACACGTTGTAAATTTAATGCTAATCCTGTTTTAGAAAACAAGCAACTGCATTATCCCGAAAATAGACGCGAATTAAAGAAACAGTACAAGCGCTGATTACTCAGACCTTGATTTGGATCACACTTCAATTCAGACATGAATTTTTAAAATACAAGAGACTCAAACTATTCTGACATAAAACAGGATTGAAATGAAAATTGAATGGAAGTCTCTCAGACCGTATCCGGGCTTGTGAGTCAAGTTATTCCGGTGTCAATGACCTAAGTGTTAAAAGTAGTTGCTGAAATGAATACGCGTCGAAGGTCAATGCATACATGCTACTTTTTGTACGCGCAATTTAGGACACTAAATCTCCAATTGACAATTAATCAGCTATTAGAAATTTCTCATGATACATCAGATGTGTATTTTAGCAAAGAGTGTGCAACTACATCTGACGACATCCAAGCTACACAGTCGCAAAATCGCGTGACAAATGGTAGCATGTGTGTATTAGCCCTGATGTAATAATAACTTCATGCTGCTGTGTTCAAATCGGTATTTTAAAGTCACTGCATCCCAATTCGGAAATAACGTAATTCTGTCAGTCATATATAGTTACTGACAAGCTCAATGGAGCGGCAAAGCAATGAAACAATTAAAAGCATATTCGTTCCACGTGCAAAACTGTGCCGCTTATATTGTGAATTATAAGTGTATGAACCTGACTTCTTCGCCACTCTCGTGTGCGTGTCAATTCTGGTCGCAAATTTACTCTCATTAATGTCAGTTTTAAATAAAACAAATATCGTAAGTCGAGATCAGCCGGAAAAAAATATTCCATATTTGAAGGCGTATTGTGAAACTTGCACCTTCAAGTATCGGATATTTTTGGTTGACTGATTTCGACTACTTAAGCTATTTGTTTTATCAACAAATAGATAAATCTAACTGTAAAATGTAACCAACTATGCGCTTTTGTTTCTTTAATGTTGTGAAACTTGCATATAATGATGAAGCTTCTATGAAGTAGTACGTACCGAGGATGATTGCCCAATCCTTATGACCCCCGTTCAAAGAGGGTGCAGTGTTTATTTGTCGACAACTGGGAGAAAACACTGCTGTCGTCACATGCCTCTTTCTCCCCGTCAGTTTCGCAAGTTCACAAGTATATTATATATATATTTTGTTTGGTTATACAAAAAATATTTAATTAAGACCATCGTTATATTTTTTTGAGTTTTTTAACACTTTTGTGCGTTCCTTATTTTTGCTAACACGAGTTTTTCATTTTGGACTACTCGTTTTAATATACAAATAAAATCATTATTCAGTAGAAAAAATAATTACAGTTAATTCTATCAGATTTATTATATGTAGACTAGAGCTTTTGTTCAACTTTTAAAAATTAAGACTGCTGAATAATTTCCATCAACTTTCAATGTAACTTTCAATTCTGCATGAAAAATTGTTAATCCGGTGAAGCTAATATTCACTTATTCCTGCAAAGTTCCGCTACATTTTTATATACTCGTATGTATTAGTACAGCGGAACTTCGTTAATTCGAAGTTGAAGAGATCGGTCCAAAACTTCGAATTAACGAGACTATATTATCGAATGGCTACTAGGTAGTGGAAGGGGGAAGATGAAAGGGAGAAAAATATTTCCTTTCCCACTTTTTACAGACGCGTAAAAAGCAAATTGTAGGTGTGGTTAAAAATATTTAATTTTCTCTCAATTGAGGGCGAAGAAATCCGAGATTTTTGCTTGTTTTTTAGATTTCAGGATTTCACAGCATTTTACAACATGTCAATTTGGCGAAAAAAGCGTCTTTTGTATTAAATATGATTTTATTGCTCTTAGGTAAAAAAGTTTATTGCACTCAGGTAAAAAGTTCCAATTATTGGAATTGGTGTTCAAATTATACAAGCAAATATATTACATTGTTTTATATGGGAAGTTCAAGGGACCAGTCGAGAAATTCAGATAATGGGAGTTCGAATTAACGTTTCACTGTATTATTGAGGAAAAAGAGAGAAAGAGAGAGCATGGAGATTTACCAGTTGTTCGACAACTGACAGCATTAGCGATGAACTTAAATAGTATAACAATTTGAGATTTTTTTTTTATAAACGTAAAGTGTATAAAATAACCACCAATAAATATCTTCAATAATGTACATATATTGATTTTAGAAAGGGCACAGTAATAATATAGCGTATTTTTTATAATATGAAAAAGTGGTTTCGAGTTTTGCGTCATATGGACTTAATACAAAACAATGCTACAAAGAAATTAATATTTACAATATATTTGTTGCAATGTAACCTTACTTAGAACAAAACAACACATGTTGTATGTACAATAATCTACAATACATATTGTAATACAAGCAACCGGTTATGCCACGGACAGGGGATTCCCACCAGCCGTTACAATACCACAGTTAGAGCGCGGATATTGTAGGTATCTATATACTATTATACAAGGTACAGAATAGTGATAGGCAGATTTTACTGTTCTTGTTTTTGAAAAAGAATCTGTAAGGTCGTCCCGCGTAGCAAAATTTGAAAATTCGGAATTCTTATACATAAACAAATAGTGTAAACCAAATATTTCGTTTTTACATTCTCCCTCTTAACTGCAAACAAGAATTTTAAAAATGTATTCATTTCAATCGGCGCCATACGATGACCTAAGCCAGCACATCACTTTCGCGCACAGAAAGAGATGTATATACCAATTCTATATCGACTATTACGTACAGTAGTTTTATTATATCGAAGTAGACGTTCCAGAGTTACTCATAGATTTAGACCGCCTGCGATCAGGAAAAGTTTATTGACACTATTAATGTTAGTGTTTTTACACCACGGAATAAAAAAAATAATTTCGACATTTTGCACGTTTTTTAAAACGTAATAATCACAGGTACCAGAAATACAACAGCTGATTTATTGTCTATCTCTTTTTATGTATGAAACAAGTCTAATGAGTGATTGGGTGTGATTCAACAATAGATAGTCAATCAGCTGAAGCTGTTTACAGATGATGCATTTCCGTAGCGGGATAATTCTATGTTTAAAATTACATTGAAAAATTCATACTCTTAGCAATTTTTTTCTTGTAGAAAATGCTACCGAAAAATACTCATTTTTTAATTATCTATTTGTAACGTAGATTCCAACCCTAAAAAAACGTGGGATGAATCTATTGTTATCGACCTCAAATTGTGATATATTTGAATCATATAATTATCGATCAGCTATTTTTAACAGGATTTTAAAATTGCCATTTTTTTATGAAGAATGTGTGGTCACAATCTAAGGTCAAATAAGATTTTTTGATAATGTGCTCTGAAACCCAACAATCAGATTCTTTACATGCAAAATTTTAATAATTATATAGCAAATAATATAATTAGCCAAATCATACAAATTCTCCATAGAAATGCGTTTACTTTTAAAGTGATCACCATATTGTGAATCAGTCGGTATACAGTCAGATCGGCTGAGGGAATGTAGAGATGAAACAAGCGAAATGTGTTGCCTGATTTTACATCGGCTCATTACATCCTTGATCTCAGTAGCTCTGTTACACAATTTAAATAAGGGTTGTAACAACTATCATTTTCAATGTTTGTTAGCGGTTCATAATATACGGCACACCCGTCCGCGTTCCTGCCAAAAACAGCATACAACATAATATATATAACACTGGTCAACAAGCATTTTGGTGCCGGGGTATTTGGAGTTGATTTCATATGATTTTGATGCCCTGAATTCAAATATGCCATTAATTTTTGCGTAAGAGCTCGAATTTTTGAGATATAGCATTTATTTATTTTAAGTTAAATTACACAGGCCAACAAGATTAAAAAATTTTTGGCACCTAAGATTTTAGAACTGATTTTAACTATATTTGGGGCGCAGAATCTAAATATGCAATCGGTTTTTCCCCATCAGTTCTACTTTTTTAGATAACATTTATAAAATATGCGCTGTCTGTATTTCTGAAATTTCTTCAATGGGATAAATACTCTTCATAGAAAATAAAGAAAAACATGTGGGGGTAGATTTTCTATAAAAGAGCTGTATGTACAATCTATACCACATGGACGAAGCCGCGGGTAAACCGCTAGTATGTTATAAATCTGGGATCGAGATATTTTTGATTTTTTAAAACCGACCACACAAACTTCAGAGTGCATTTGTGGGTTTTGGTGCATATCCCTATTTCAAGAAACAACAGGAACTTGTCTTGTGGGAGTGCATGGTATGTGTGGCCCCCCAACGAATGAACACGCGGGCAGCGGTGCCGCCGCCCCATTGCGTCGTCGCCAGTACCGATATCTTGTCTATCCAGACACAGACTGCGCTCTCATATAGATTAACCCATGTCAAATCCATGTAATCTAATGTAGTTTAAAGATCATTAGATTATTACTAGACCTTCTGCGATACCAAAGCACCTAATGCGTATACTGGGTGTCCTGTTTATGTCCGCCTATTGATTTATTAATCGATTTATTGATTTTAAACATCTTTACGTTGTATTGAGACAAGAAAAAAATTGCTAAGAGTGTGAATTTTTCAATGTAATTGTAAACATAGAATTATCCCGCTACGGAAATCCGTCATCTGTACACTATATATAATTAAATCACGCCCAATCACTCCTTAGACTTGTTTCATACATAAAAAGAGATAGACAGCTGTTCTATTTCTGATGCCTGTGATTATTACGTTATTAAAAAACGTGCAAAAATGCCGAAGGTAATTTCTTTTTTATTCCGTGGTGTAAAAACACTGCCATTAATAGTGGCAATAAACTTTTCCTGTCCGCAGGCGGTATGAATCTATGAGTAACTCTGGAACGTCTATTTCGATACTGTCAGGAGTGGAGGAAATAAGTTACTGATTGGCTGGCGGGTAGATACGAATGCGTAGAGGGTGATACTCGATTGCCATGTCCCTTTCGAATAAGTGTTTACTTGATCATCAATGTTTACCAATCAAGTTTAAAAATTTTTTTGAACGTTAGCGTAATATTGATTCTTGAAATTGAAAATGTGACAAACGTATCGCAATTTATGTATACCGTATATTATGAATCCGGCTGTGAGGTAGAATAGTTGCCTCGTAATCTAAAAGTCGGAGAACGAACTGAAGAATAGTGGACACTAAAATAATTACCATATTTTTATGTGGAATTAATTAAATAATTTGTACCTAAATGAAAAAATATATATATCAAGAAAAAATATTATTCTAGTAATTGTATAGTATTAAATAACACTATTATGTTTTTAAATATGACATATATTTATAATTTTACAAACAAAATAAAATTTCTAATCTTTATTAATAGGTTAATTTTTAATTTTAAAATCATTCTGCTAAATTTTTGGCTGTCTTTTGACAAAATATGTTCTTAGTCCTTAAATACTACCTGTACAATGCTCATTTTAAATCAAACAAATTTTTTGAAAGTTATCGCAGCAAATGTATCATTTTTTCAAAAAGGCTGTCAAACTATTCTCGATTGAAATCTTATGATACGACCACTATGTCCCACTATCCGAATTGTACAAGCAAACATTAGAAATAATTTTCCTTATTAATTTTCTGAAATGATTTTAAATTCTGATCCAGTAAATTTATGAACATAAAATACAAAATTTAACTCACCAGTACATGTCTTAAGAACGATGATCGCTTGCTGTTAAAGTGGAGCGTTATTTTACGTTGATTTTGGTACAACAGTTCTTCATTTTCGTTCAGTCAGTCTTTATTTCACATTAATTAACACTTTTAAGTTCAATAATACACGTGTTTATTTAATACCTTATACGCTAATTAATGTGTCTTTATAATATTCAAAGCAGATACTACAAAGAACAATTAAAATGTTATCCGCGACAAGATTGAGTCTCTTAAAACGTTAATGATTGTTGTGTAACTTTAAGCAATCTATAAAGATGGTTGATTTATAAGAAACAATAATCTGTTTCAAAACTACTAATAGTCAGTGTTATTTGCGCCTAGTAACAGTTATTAATTGTCGAATTAGGGTCTAGGACCTGTGAGCTTGTAATAGAGGAGTCACGAAAGTGCCACTGGCCTCAAGTCTTAAAACGCACAGATTTGTTAAGAAAAATAGAGACAATTATTTTCTATTCGAAACAAGTTTAATAACTGCTTTCAACTGTTATATTTGAGTTGATTGAATGATTTATAAATGAATACTTAAAAATGTACAAAAAAGTAAATACGTATACGTCCGTAAAGGTGCCTTTACACGAGCAATTTTTTGAGCAATAATTGTCCGGCAACAGAATGGAGCAATTAATGGAGCAATCTGGAGCAATTTCAATAAAATTGCGGCAATAGTTTCGGCAATATTGCTTCTAATTGCTCCATATATTCCTATTGTCCAAAGTGGCCGACATGAATTGCCGAATATCCACATGGTTTGGAAATTTTAGTCAATTTTTCTTCTATCTCGCTTGTATACGTATCTATTGCCTCCCTTTCGTGTGGTGACAGACCGGTGGTGGGAATGAGATGCGCCGCTGTCATTTCATTTTCTTTGCTTCTATTGTACAGTGCAGTACAGCTGTACGTGGATTAATAAAAATAAAAGTAATTCAAAATCACTCCGAGACATTCGGGTAAAGTAAAAATAAAAATGATTTTTCGGGAAAAAGGACTTTTTTTAAATAAACACTTAATTTTTTATTTACAGCGACATTTCGTTCCTTGTTTGGAACTTTATCAAGCCTTAATAACTATTAAATGTTTTGATTAAGTAGATATAAAAGTTAATATACACATTTAAATATAAATTTGAGTTTAACAATTATTAATAAAAAGTTTATAATAATACCGTTTATTAAAAAAATGTTTTTACAGTCGATGTTCAAATCAACTGTAAAAACATTTTTTTAATAAACGGAATTATAAACTTTTTATTAATAATTGTTAAACTCAAATTTATATTTAAATGTGGATATTAACTTTTATATCTACTTAATCAAAACATTTAATAGTTATTAAAGCTTGATGAAGTTCCCAACAAGGAACGAAACGTCGCTGTAAATAAAAAATTAAGTGTTTATTTAAAAAAAGTCCTTTTTCCCGAAAAATCATTTTTATGTTAATTACCAAGGACAAAAAAGAAATAAATCAATTCTGATAAAGTTTTTTGAATAAATAATTGTCCATATCATCACACAATAAAGATGGCTTTCGTCTTGCTAGATACGTTCGCACCCAAATCTGTCTATTCCTTTTCTTTTTTTTCGTTTTAAACCTATTATAATAAAAGCACTACACGCCGCTGCCAGTAAAACCTCGTCCATAGCCAATGACAGTTCAGCTGAATTGCTATAGTGTATGAATGATTGCCTTGTATTGCCTAGTTGCTCAAAGTTGCGCCATATTGCGTGATATGGTGTGGCGGTATCTTTGGCAATAATAGCTCCATGTTGCCATTGCCGTGAATTGCTGATGTACATAGTTGATCAATATTGCCCGGAATTGAGCAATTTTAGTTGCCCGTGTAAGCGCACCTTAAAGAATTATTGCATAATGTGTTAAAATAACTGATGAATCAATATTAACAAATTAAATTGTAAATTTGTAATTTTAAGTTCGCAACAATTTTTTGACTTATTTGTACAATTTATAGTAGACGTGAATATAGGCACCGCTAGAAATTTTTTCAGGCTCAGCCGGGACTAGCAAAAATAATATGCATGTTTTTATTTTTGTTTTACTATACATATTATGCTAGGCTGCAGAAAGCTTTGCCAGAAAATCTGCTTTAACCATGAATCTAGATTGTGACCACATATACAGGGTGTCTCACCAAACGTTGGCTAACATGGGTAACTTTGTTATTAGTGGAGATAGAAAGTGGGTTAAATGGGCAAAGTAGTGCAGAAAATTGGGCTCATTAACATCCCGTCGAAAAAACAATTAAATTTTGACACCCTATGAATTTATTCAAAAAATAGTGAAAATTGCCATTTATGAAAACTGGCCATAACTTTTTTATTTATGAAGATATTTGAAAATTTCATTAACCATTTTTTGATAGCTTTTTAAGGTCTTTTCAGTGGCGTAGGTTTAATTTTTTTTTCCACTACATAATGAGATATTGACATGAACTTTGGTTTTTCTTATGGACGGCATTTTTGATTTTCAGATATTCGAATTCTACTTATTTTTCTGAATAATTTGACATAGCATATCCTATATCTAACCTAATCAGAAGCTACAAAACTGGCAAAAATAGCTTTTTGGCGTTATCAAAGTGTGCCGTGTAAAACGAAATTTGTTGAAACAAATACATATCGACAGGTTAACAATCTGTCGAGCGATCGCTATAGTTTTGATTTACTCTCCAATGACGTATTTCCCGTAGGGTGAAAAGAAAACTTGAAATGACGGCACAACCGTCGCATCCTTTTAAATATCAAAAACAATGTGTAAGACTTAGAGGAAACGAAACTGAAATAGTCCAGAACACAAATTGTACAAATACGTTCCTGAGTTAATTTCGACGAATTCAGGAGGAGACCCTCATTTTGAATGTTTTTTATGTAAAAAATACCAGGCTAACATTTTATAATGTCAAATTTTTGAAATTCGGAGAAATAACAAAATTTAATTTTCATCTCATGAGCTGTCCAGTTTTAAGTTTTTCTGCCATTAAAAGTCTAAAGCTGCCCCTTATTTAAATCTCAAAAGTTTTTCGCAAACTTGCACGAACTGTTAATATTATTCGTGTGTTTTGCAAAAAATATATATATATTATTTTTAATAATATATACTAATGTCTGGGATGTTTACAATATGTTAGTAGTGTTGTCAATGCGTAAGAGTGCGTGTGTTGCTGGTGTATAGTTGCACGAAAGTCTTTAGACGATTTCAAGACCATATCGCGAGCGATGTGGAGAATCCTATGGTTACTTGACTGATATGTTATCGTATGTCCACATCTACAGCTTTTTCGTTAAATGACAACGACATTAACGAAAACACGTTATGACAACCGTTGAACATATTATCAGCATAGTAACATATGCCGTTAACTAACGGAACATTTACAGAATGTTCCATATAAATGAACGTATTTTTAGGGAAGAATATTAGTGGTGGCTGGAAATTATAAATAATAGCAATTAATCTTTTCAACATAGTCTTTGAAATGTAGATTTAATTTAGCCGGTATATAGTTTATAACGTTGAATGTTGTTTTATTTACTTAAGTCGTTCAAAATGACGTTTCCGTACGGTACTATTCTCTGCGCGTCATTATAATACTAAAATTACTACTCTTTTTGTCATAAAAATACAGTTTCTATATTAATATTAATACAAGCCAATATACTTTGCAATTTAAAGATTGTGTCCTCATAGAACTTGGCCCGAGTGAAGTTGGGTTCGCAGCTAGTTAGCATAATATTATATATCATATTGTTTTTGATGTTTATTGTGTGTCTTAACTAACGGAACATTTACAGAATGTTTCATATAAATGAACATATTTTAAGGGAAGAATATTAAGGGTGGTAGGAAATTATAAAAAACAGCAATTTAGTTATTTTTTTAAATTCGTTTTATCAACATAGTTCTTGAAATGTAGGTCTGATTTAACCAGTGTGTAGTGTATAACGTTGAATGCTGTTTTATCCACCTAGGTCGTTCATAAATGACGTTTCGGTACGGTACTATTTTCTGTGTCATATAATACTTAAATTACTATTCTTTTTGTCATGAAAATACTGTTTCTATATAAATATTAATACAAGCCAATATACTTTGCAATTTAAAGATTGTATCCGCGTAGAACTTGACACGAGTGAAGCTGGGTTCGCGGCTAGTAATTATATAATTATAGATTATATTGTTTTTGATGTTTATTTTTGAAAAAAATAGTTCATGTGATTTTAAGCGAACATTTGTGACGTAACACGCGGTACGTCAGGCATGTCCAACGCAGTGTCCATTGAACACAAGCCTTATTCCGAATGTAATGTGCCAACATGCATATGTACAGATATATCGTGACATCACGCAACCAGTAACACGTTCCATGCCGTTCCTATCACGTGACTTACACTGAACACTACACTACGTACACTACATTACACTACCTACACAACACTATATAGTGTCCTCGTTCACGACATAAACCGTTCACTAATGTGGCGTGACAAGTTGCTTACCGAACAACTGACAGTCTGTGTGATGTAAGGTAAATGCAGACATTTGGCACTCAAATTTGCAAATATAAAAAAAACCACGCTTTTATGCTGTAAAGTGTAAACCAATCTTTATATTACCGATAGTAGAACTCATGTATTTTCAGCCAGTCGTGTCGGGACTAATTGACTCTTGTATTTGCAACTTCTCTTTCATCCTCACTTCGTGGCAGTCATATACCAATCAGACAAAAATCTTTGTTAATGTGAGATTAAACGTGGTCAAACGTACTTTTTTATTGGCTGAGTAGCGTAGGAGACACTTTACGTTAGAAGTAGGGACTAAAAATTTTAAGGTAAATAAAATAAATTGAAAATAGATGGTGTTGAAAATACACGAGTTCGAGTGTATTGTAGACTAGGCTTCGCTCACGTCAAATATGGTTCAGTTACTGCTCAGCTTTTATAAGAAGCATGATGTAGACCAACATTTACTTAAAAGGGATACGTGAGTTTATTTGATGGAGTTCACGAATTCACCTTTGAGATTTATTAAAAAAAAAATAATGAACCGAGTAGTGAACTACAAAAGTGAGAAAAAATATTCGAATTAAAAAAAGAAGAAATTCAAGTTGCCGCTTTTCACATTTACCCTACAGCAATCACGATACAGTCGTAATTATTCGTCCATGCTTGTATACGGTTATTAGTTGAAATTATTGTAGCTATCGGTTTCGGTGTTACGCTAGATTTCATTATAGTTACCTATAGCTATTTAAACGCGAAAAATATTTGTTTACTGAAACAAAAAGTAAATGATTGAATGGCTAGACGCGTGCATTTTCTGTAAGCTACCTGCTTATTATTATAGTTACATATATAGGAAGCTAATGGTTGCGTTAACTTATGAGCATTTGGAATAACTTACAACTCAACCAGAAGATTCAGGTTTGAATCACGACAGCGACAATGTCAAATTGTTTCTTGTATAGCACTGCCGTATTTGACAACAAAGTGTTATAGTAATTTCAATAAAAGATAATTATAGTAAATTCGTATTGTGGAAAGGCGTTGTCATTAACATGTCTTATAGTTAAGCCTGCGAAACGTTTTTTTTTTGCAAGTTCTGGTAGTAAAGTTTATGCGCATTATGTACAGCGTTACGTTATATGCCATGTAAACCTATAGCAAAAAAATAAAAACCGCATTGTCTGATAGAGTTGCGATAAGCTAGATTATATTAAACGACAATTTAGTCACTTCTAAACCACAACTAAATTGCTGTTTTTTTATAGTTTCCAACCACAGTACTCTTATGTTGGGTTGCTGAAAGTATTGCCAAAAAAATTGATTAGCAAATGACTGTAGTTGTGATATTATATTTACAGTTTTAAAACAAGCGGGAGTAGTATATATACAGTTGCGAAACTTCCTGTCAAAAAACTGAATTGATCAAAATGCGTTGAAAAATGCTGTTTCGAAATGGATTTGTTTAATGTTAAACACGTGTAAATTTACACAGCTTAAAAAAATCTGTTTTCAATTGATTAATTATTTTTCGAGCAGTACAGGATCGAGTTAAAAGTTTACTATGCTTCCCTTATGGAGAAATATTATGTTTGCAATCTAAGGTCATTTGTCAAATCAGATTTTCTGACAATGCTCTTTGCAACCAAGCATTATTATTACCTATATAAATATTAATTGAATAAATGCTTATGACCTTAGTTGTCAATTTAGTTGTACAATTTAGTCATTCATTATAGCGGGTAAAATTAATAGACACAGTCAGAATGATTGTATAATCATAAAAAATTACTATTATAAGTAATAACTATTTACTGATATTTGTACCATATTTCCAGGATAATGGCCGTTGATATTTTTATAATGAATTTTAAGATCAGGTAGAGTCTGAGAATAGTTGAGCGTGTAGCTTAGATAGAGTTTCTATGGGTTCTCTATTACAAGTCCTAAGTTTCAAAGTTCCAGTCCTAGAAAATATCGATTGAATTTTCAATTTATCATTGAAAATAATAATTTGAAAATATGAATTTGTGCTACGCCTAAATAGCCCTAGCTGTCGATAAAAATAAAAAAACCCCGGGTCGCAGTGCCAAAACCCTGCCGACAATATAGTGTATTTGCTTGTATAGGGCCGTGTGGTTTTATACTTTTATTATGTGAAATTAAGTTTGTTTTTGGGCAAAATAAAAAATTTAACCCCTTAATACACCCCTGAAAATAACATTTTTTTACTTAATTGTAATATTATTATCAATCTAACGTCTACAGCGAATTAAAGACACCCTTCAATAAATAACTCACTATCTGCAAATTAGTGTTTTCAAAAAATTTGTAAGTCCGGTCCTGTCGGGCCGATTTTATTAAAATTTTAGGGACACTTTTTAATTACTACTAAAGGGTTAAATGTCAATTTTGAAACGATCCTGAGAATTTTTTCGGTATTTTGGGGCCCAAAAACATTTTTCAACCCCTAAAAACTACCCTTAAAATGCCCGGATTACGCCCATTTTAAATAGGCTTCTTGCGGTGATGAATTTCAACACGTGGGCCAAATTTCGTTAAAATCAATTAACTCTTTCGAAAGTTATTGCCCGCACACATAATATATATATATATATATATATATATATATATATATATATATATATATATATATATATATACATATATATATAAACATTTTCAAAAATGGTGCCAAAGTCTTCAGGAGGTTATGAAACGTCGAG
The DNA here is from genome assembly GCA_034508555.1 of Venustoraphidia nigricollis. Classification (NCBI taxonomy): domain Eukaryota; kingdom Metazoa; phylum Arthropoda; class Insecta; order Raphidioptera; family Raphidiidae; genus Venustoraphidia; species Venustoraphidia nigricollis. Next base: position 2,536,728 of record JAVRKA010000049.1, on the reverse strand, counting down.
AAATTTTGGTCCGACCCCTAGGTCCCGCCATCCGACCAACGCCAATAGTGTATGTTGCCATATGGCAAATACACTAATAAATAAATAAAATCGGTAAGCGTCTGTTTGCATTTAATATTAAATTTTTTAAATAAAATAACCTAAATAAAATAAATGATAAATTTATGAAAATTAGCTATGTAACGAGTATTGCTTCAAAAATCTGTTAAAAATGTTAAATTTTCGTTTATTAGTAATAAATAAACATCCGCAGGATATTTAAACAGTGCAGGAATGTTTCGATAAAAAATGGTTTTAATCTTCGATCACACGAATTTGGCTACCGTCATGTTTTTTCTAGCTTTACTTATGGTTTAGTGCTTGATATATTCCAAAAATTCATTCGATTCAAAAATATTTAAATAACATTACTTATAATCTGAACAGCCGTTGTTGAAATTCATTTTAATTTGTTAGTATTTTTTTTCGTTAACTGGTATTAATAAAAAGCCATACTTGGTTTTAAAAACTACATAAAAAATATTTTTCTACAAATAAAAAGTTGAAATTAAGTTTCATGCAAAGTATATTCAAATATACTTTTTTGATGTTTTATTATTGAAAGCTTCTCGCAACAAATTCGAAAAATATAAAATATCTACCTTGAATAATATTGTAAATAGAAAGAATAGATTGATATTGTAGATTATAGACGTTTTAATAATATTATATACAAATGCTGAATGCTGATACAGTGTTGATGAAACTTTAAATTTGTGACATAAAAAAGAAATATTATTCAATGAAGTTAAGTCATCGTTTGTTAAAATAAACTTTTATCGACGACTGGTGTATGTATGAAATTATTAAATATTTAAATTAAGCTTTTACTCATTGATATGTTTCAATTAAAAAAAAAAAAAATAAGCTCTGTATGTTTAAAACTGTATAAAAATCGAAACGCTTGTATGGCATCTTTTGAACAAATTATTATATTTTTTCTATATTATTTTACTAAAAAAAGTAAACGTTCTCAAATCGAATTTCGATGTTTCAAAAACATTCTTATTGTCGTTCATATGTTACAAGAAATAAACACTCTTTATGCTTACCGTTGCATAAGTACTGCACTAGTCAAAGTAATTGAAAACAAGATCTGGTCATATAAAAAACTAAATAGGCAAAAAAAAATAGTGGAACATTTTAATAATAATATTTATGAATTTAAAAATTTGTTATTATTAATCCTCTGGCGTCATATAGGTACATATTTAATATTTTTGTGAAAATAAAAGTAATAATAATAATATAGCTATACATAAAAAGCAGTTTAATAAATTCGAATCCAAAATTGGTACTACGACTAAATCGCTTTAATTGTTGGTGGCCTTAAAAATAAATTAAAACATATGTACCAATTTATATTGCATTTAAAATTTCCACGCTATATAGCAATGAAAATTTACTGATAACTACAGATTAAAAAAGCACGAATTTAAATAATGTAAAAAACAAATATAAATTATAATTATAAAAAATTATAAAAAGTCCTGAAATTACTTACAGTTTTTACACGGCGTCATATGTTCAGATTATAAAATAAAATATACCTTTAACGTATATAAAAACGATTATAATTGGTTAAATATGTCTAATTTAATTTAAACAAAAGGTTGACAGATTTATATAACACAAAAAGTATTATCAGTTATATTATACAGTGTGTCCCACGTTATTTGAGGCATAAGTATTTTAACATGGAGTAAATGGTATCTTGTTTGCTCCCACATACTGTATAACATTCAAATGACGTAATCTATTCAAAACAATAACACAGTTATCTGTCATTTTTATAACAAAAACATTCAAAGATAAATATACTTGATATAAAAATATTATCTAACATACCGTCTCATGATCTCAGTTGTTGAGCATCTACATATTGTCGTAGTGATATATTTTTAAAAGTTTTTTTAAGTTGAAAAGTTAGTAATAACGAAAAAAACAATTCAATTGATCCGAATGCGTGGCGGAAGATGCGCAAAAACAATAACTATATTTAAAACACGGACACAACGAAAAAAAGTTTGCCCAAACTAAACTTTTCTCGCGTAAAAAGTTAGTATAAAAAAGCCTTTTTGTCAACTTTTTAAAAACAGATAAAAGCCAATAAAACAAATAAAGAAGACACGAATAATACCTTTTTTTAAAGTTCAAACAGAAAAAAATAACTATAAATAACTTTTACTATGTAATATAATATATAAACACAACTTTAACACAAATTCAAAACTAAGTTAACAATATTGCACAATTTAAACATAACAAGATTAACTATAATATAATATAATAAAATTTATTAAAACTGAACATTTCGATAGTGCTTTAACATTGCCGATATCAACTTTAAATGCACAACTACAAAAAGATCTAAAATGCTATAGAGTAAAGCAGGGTAGTTGTTTTCGCGACGAAACACTAAGTTGATCTGCGAAGGTGGTTCGGTAGTTGTTAGCATGCAACCCTCCACTACAGTCGCTGCTGCATTCAGAGAGTGCAAGCCTGCGAGTAGGGGAGAGTAGGGTTTAGTTCTTGCGTCGTATTGTATAACCCTCCTACATATATAGAGAGAGTAGCTTACGACATGACAACCCTTATGGCCACAGCGCGCGCAAGCAACCCCCTTACATTTATAACACACCCTCCTTCTTTCTCGATATGTCTGTATATGTGTTTGTGAGCTTACATAATGACGAGAGCTCGCGTCCCTAAAAGCTGCATCTGTGTCTGTATGGACTTCTAATTAGACACGTAAACTTCTATGTCTTTTCTAATAAACTCACTAAAAATATTAGATCTAAGGTGTGGAGTCTGGAACCGAAAGAAAAAAGACGTACTGCTTACATCTGTAAGTGAGAATTTATTTATTAAAAGTCGGTCGGAAAACTTCTGAATTTTCTAATAAATTTAAGTACTAAAAATTTTAATTCAAAACCAAAAGAAAAAAGACGTGCTGTCGACATCCTAATATTATGAATTATTTTTTAAAAATTTCTAAATTTCTTAATAAATTAACTAAAAATATTTGATGTAGTGCATAACAGAGTGTAGAATTAGAAGAAAAGTACTGTTCACCTCAGATAATATAGAATTTTCTCTTCAAAACGGTCTGAAAATGTTTTAATTTACTTGTACTAAATATATTAAACTTAAAGTATAGATTTCCTCATTAGAAGAAAAATAGCAAGCATTTTAAAACCGTACAGTTTTTTAAAATAAAATAAAAAGAAAAAGATATTTGCAATTGAGAATGCAAAAAGATCATATATTTTAAGTTTGGATATTAAATGATAGTGTACGAAGTTTCATCACGACCAGCCCAGAAGTTCTAGAGATGCTGCTACAAAAAGATAAAAATTCTGAAAACACGATTTTCCGACGCGGTATCATATTAAAAAACGAAGTCTCGTAACTATTTTATAGTATTGAAGTGTTTCATAAAATATTTGCCACAAAAAGCAGGGAAAAATCTAGTTTTTATTTTTTCTTTAAGTACCTATCCCTAGCATACTGAATAATCTGACAAAAACGTACAAAAATTAATATAATTCCATTAGGATATTTCTATAAAAAAGCCATCACGAGCATGCTGGAAAATAAATGTAATAATTTATAGGTTTTTTCCCCTTTCCCTTGTGATTTCTTGCAATGTCGGCGCTCGTACGTGGCTTTTCGATGTTCAGGCACCGTCGTGTATGCGAGAGCAATGTAGACAGTCCCACGAGGCATTAGTAACTCGTCAAATAGGACCCACGTGAGGTTTTATTATATGTTTATAAAATGTGACCATTTACAGTTATATTTTAAAGGTGCACAAATAATTTTCTTATACAAAAATATATTATGTAATAAACTATTTTATAAATTATGTCTAAATTAGTTAAATGCGTTATACCTATAGTGATTCCTGTTGCCATTTTTATATTGAACGTCTATAATCTATGATTTGTCTCTCTTTCTCTGTTTCTCTCTTGTTTAAATCTGTTTATCGACTGTAGTACATGCTTCAACACAAGTATTAGCTTTAGTGGTCGCTATAGTATCGTTACGGTACTTCCACCGTATTTCATCTCTTCCACCACATAAAAAATCGTAATTTGTTATTTTTCGTTTTGGATCTCATAAAATATTTAGTAAGTTATAAACCCGACTTATTTTAAACATATTTATACAAAGATAGAATTACAAAAATAGATTCTAAAAATGATCATGCTATCTTGTAATATAAAAACACTCGTTACACAATCTACTGTTCATCAGCGAGGTTACAAATTGCAAATAAAGATAATATTTTTGCAGAATAGCTTATTTATTTTTTAATAGTTAAATTTTTAGTTTCTATTCTGGCAGCAATGAAAATCAAATTTAGTGTATTTTGATACATAATATTTTTACAGATAGCATTTTCAATGTAAAATATTTCATTAAGAAAATAGGAAGTTAATATTTTTCTTGCAACATTGTCTTTTAATTAAACTCATATTAACGAACAGTATATGACGTGCATAAGTAGGTTTGGGGAAGTTCTAGAGAAGGGATGTCCACAGATGGCGTTATGTGAGCGTGTGACGTAAAATTAACACGGGGTATAGAGCATAGCTCCACAAATCATAACTATGTCGAATACCTCTAGAGGGTGAAGAAAAATATTACTGCTTAAACAAAATATGTGTTATTAAATTTTAAAGCAAAAAGTTGTTGTACTGTTATTTTATTAAGTTTTATAATTACTAATTTTAGACAAATTTTAGTTTGTAAGCGCTCGACAGTAGAGCATATAGTTTTGAGTTTTGCATTCGGCAATCAATAAGTAAAAATATATAGAATTCTAACAGGACTACTGTCGGTAACGTCGTTTTTTGCGGGTATTTTTATGATATTATATGGTATGATATGTTACTGCGATATCGCTTGAGTGTAAATGTAAAAATGTCCCACCATATAATTTGATCCCGAACCGCAGCGTTCTCGTCTTGTTCCCGCAGTCTTACGTGAGAGTCTTTAACGAGACGTTCACGCGAACAACGCCACGATTAAAAAGTAGTAGGCTTGTGAATTTGTTATTCACAGAAACTCTAAGGCAGTGGTTATTAACCTTTTAGTGATGCGGGACCATTTCACAAAATTTCTGTCTTGTCAAGGACCACCAACTGGTTGGAAGTAATATACAGTAAATTTAAATGAATAATGGATTGTTCTATCCATAAATAAGACACATATTTTTAGGTTGGCTTCGCCGATCACTTCGGGTGCTTCCAGGGACCACCAGTGATCTGCGGGCCACAAGTTAAGAACCAATGCTCTAAAGAATGGTTTACAAAAATAGAAAGGAAATATTTATTTTATGCATGTCTTTACAATAGACACTAGACAATATCCATGGAGATTCGTTACATTTTTAAGGATTTATTTCAACAAAACCAAAGAACATATGTAGTTAAGCATTTATACATGAAAGATAACAATAAGTACGAAACATGTGACAGCAAAAACGTGTGAGAAACTGTTATCGGTTGAGTCTTATAGACGACGTCTAAGATGAAGAGATAGGACAGTAGCGGTAGCGTCGGAATCGAGCGATGCCGTTCCGTCACGTCAAGTTACAGGAGTACAGGAGCTGTTCGTTATTTAAAATGTCAGAGAGTTTTGCGTTATAATTTGTGAAAAAGAAATAGTTTTTCGCTGTTTCTTTTTTCGTTAATGTATTTATTTTTGACTCGCTTTTGTCAATGTCAACAGTAACTTCATAGTAACTCATAAGTTTGAAAAGACCTAAGGTTAAGAATTTGCGAATTTCGGATTATTCCCGGTTGACTTGGGCACAAAATATCAAAATTCAACTGTCCACAGGGTGGAAAATTTTCTTTAAGAACAAGTTTCCCGGTTTTTAAATTTATTTTTTAGTTTTTGCTAGCAATGACAAATACAAAAAGAAACAATTTAAGTTTACGTTTTCGAGAAATTTCCGATCAGCTTAGTCAATATCGCTACGGAAACTTCGGTACGGGTCTTTGTGTTGCATTTGACGAAGTTTTTTCCACAGTCATTCCTGACTTTTTACAAAATTCCTTGACATTTCTTTGGCTTTACTTGACCAGTAATATTCCCTGACTTTTTGAGGTTTTCCAGAAAGTGGTAACCTTGTTAGAATTCCCGAACAAATAAAGGTTTTATGGAACACGGAATCAAAAATTCGGGATGACCCAATTATTGTGACACCGTCTCTGAAGAAACGTAACGACGCAGTCGACGCGCAGTGAACGTCGAGTTAGAATCGCTCGCGTCTCGACGTCTTCAGCCATCATACATTTGCCGCGTGATGTGTGCTTCGCGCAATATATGGACTGACAACACTAATAACAATTAACGCCCCAGCTCGAGAAATCTGTCTCGCATCAGCCACAAAATATACTACAACTGTCAGTTTTAGCGTATGGAATTTATCACAAAGTTTTGCCGGAGTTAGTCTAGTCTACGGCACTACTCGAGTCGCTCGTCATAACTATCTACGAATTGTCTCAAAAGACATTTTTCAATGGTTAAGTTCGAAATTTTAAAGTTTGATACACTTCCTGTTAACCGATTTACTTGAAATTTTATACACACGATTCAATCATTTTCAGAATTCAAATTCGATACATTTAAATAAATTAGTTTTTTAATAGCAAACATTTTTGAGACTAAAAAGAACAATAAAATATTAAAAAAAAGTCATTTAAAAACCAGTTTTTATTGAAATGTACTAAAAAGGAACAAAATCTATATTAATAATTTAGGTTCATAGTTATAAAGCGTAGACTGTGACTAATAAATGATCATAGAGAATACAACCAACACTTTTTCATTATAAACTTAAATTGCTAAGAATTATTTTTTCCTTTTTAGTGCATTTCAATAAAAACCAATCTTCAAACAGTTTTCATTTACTAAAGTTTTTACGTGAGATTTTGTTTCAACCCGTATTTTTTATGAACATACATTTTCCTGCATTATGTTACATTTATTTCATCTTGCTGATTTTCCACGTTAACTCATTAGGTGTAGTTTTAATGTGTATTTTATTTCAAATCCCTGCTAATATGATGTACAAAATTTTAAATCAGATTATTTTACGAGATCGTTCTATTACTGCGATCTAAAAATCATATAAAAACATTAGGTACGTTTCGAGATGATAAAATAGTTATTAAAACTATTTTCCATTGTCCTATAGAAATCGACGACAACCATTAAGAAATATTCTTTTTATTGTGTTTTATATGTTTTCACTGGTAGTATCAATAAGTTTTTAACGATTCTATTGTTTTGATGGCCGCCAAATCGAATTTAAAGTGAAATGAAATCTTATCATATGATAATTAAACTTCCGGACTTTAAAATGCGAATATAAAATTTTAAATTTCACATTTTTGGTGGATTTAGATGTTTAAAATTTATTATATTTAGTCCATCAACCGTCATTATTAATATTTAATATTTTCAAAAACACGTTTCCGCACGGGTTATTTTAGCCCTGACTTCATTTTAAGCTAAGAAATTGCGACTTTCGAATTTTCGAATTTTCTTTTCTTACCTTTTTTAATCGAATATAAATCCGATCTAATCCGTGACATCGGGAAAACACGATCAAAATCAGTTCAGTATTTCGAGAATGCGGAATAATCTGACAGATATAGAATGATAAAAACTCTAAAAATTAGATAATTTGGAGCATCTGAGTAGAAAATTTTTGTTACTGTTCAACTTCTTTTAGTAGCAACAACAAAATACTATTAACTCGGAACAAATAAAGAGTCAGACAATTTTAATTATTTTTGATGTAAACTTCCTTTGGTGTGTTATGAAATAATTATGAGTGTGACTTTTTACGATATGCGCGCTCACTCTAACTGATATCTGTTACAACAAAATTAGCAGCATGAAGCTGCTTGCAGAAGTGCGCAGACATTATAACATTAAAATTGCCATAATGAAAATTTTTGCAGTAAAAGGCTACCGATTTACAATAATAGCCGTAGAGACCATTGACTTACATTATTGAACATGCCTTCTTATATCATTGTAGTTGTTCTTAGGCTCAATGAGTGATGAGGATAGAGATCATGTTCACATGCGCTGTATTTATGCAAATCGCTTTGTAGTCTTTTATTATTTTATTTCAATATTTGCATTTAAATAAAAAAAATAGTATTTATTCACGCTAAAGAAGTATAACTTCTAGCGCGCATACATAAATACAGGCATTCTTTTTTGTTTTGCTGAAATGATTTCGAGTTTCAGTTGGAAAAAGCGAATGAGACAATTCGTAGACATCGTAATTATTCTATTCGGGTGGCATTTCACATTAGATATGCGTTAGTATAAATCTACAATCGTTGCCACCAGGGTACACCACCTATCTAGTCTACCTATAATAATGGAAATAATATTAATATGAAGTATATTAAAGTGCAAACGTGATTACGGATGTCAGCAAAATATGTTTACAATATGTTCTACGTAAATCTGTTGGCAGTTGGAATAATTCATTTTAGTTATTATGTATTTCTCGAAACCATTTGCATATATTATTATCAGTATATTTGTCTATACATAGTTTGTAGGCAGATACACAATTGGTGTTGGTCGAATGGTGGAACCTTGGGGTCGGAACATAAAATCTCATGCAGAGAATTTTTTTTTGACAAATAGTAATTTTGTGCAAATAATCATTTAAAGATCGGTGGTAATAAAATTAGTTTAGTTATTTGTGTATTATTTGTGTATTTACAAAATATTTTTTAAAGTAAAACTTCTTATGGCACGGTAGGGTGAAATCGATTCATGTAACGAAACTTTGCAATGCACGTTTACTGCATACTACAAAAACCGGCTGTAGAACACAAAGTTACGGTGGCGCCGAGATAGAGCAGCTGCCTCGTAATCTAAGACTTATAGGTTCGATGCCATTTTTTTTACAATTATACTACTAGTACTTCAGTACTTCAGTGTGTGTAATAATTAGTAAGAAACAATTTTTTTATTTTGATTGAATATAAAAAAATTGTACTAAAACAAATATAACTGTTTTGATAAAAGTCTGATGAAAACATTTTCCGTACCCCTTTTTGCAATTGGCAATGATTAATTATTTTACATGCTTAAGTTGACATGAAGTGATATAGCGTATTTCATTGCAGAGTTTAGCTGTCGGGCGTCTATAATATAATAGTCTAAAATCCGGCATTACAAATATATACTTCCATCTGTTATTTAATTGTTCTTTAAAAGACAGGTTATTTTATTACCTATCCAACGGTACTAGGTTGCCTAAACAAAAGTGGGTCCCATCCATGGTTATCTAGATTTTAGATGTTGTTTTCTGAAAGAATTTTTTTTCCGATCATGTATGCACCTTCCATTGATCACACCCAATAAAAGTGTTTTTTTTTCTTAATTGTAATATTATTATCAATCTAACGTCTACATCGAATAAAATACAGCGTTCAGTAAATAAGTCACCATCTGCAAATTAGTGTTTTCAAAAAATTTGTAAGTTCGATCCTGTTGGACCGATTTTATTAAAATTTTAGGGGCACTTTTTAATTGGTACCAGAGGGTTAAATTTCAATTTTGAAACGATTCGGAGCAGTTTTTCGGTATTTTGAGGCCCAAAAACATTTTTCAACCTCTAAAAACTACCCATGCACCCACTTTTGTTTAGACAACCTAGTACCGTTGGATAGGTAATAAAATATCATTTCATTTAAAAAAAAATTAAATAACATATATTTGTAATGCCGGATCTCGCACTATACCCTTAATCGTAGAATGCGATAAATGATTTTTAAAAACAAAACACATTAAACAAAATATGTGCAAATAGACGAGAATCGTTTTATAGATTTTACAGCGACGTTGGAGAGCTTCAATAAATTATAACGGCGTGTAGCCGAAAGGGAAAGAGCATTGGCGGTGCATGTAGTGATATTTGTGATGTAGTACGAACATTCATTTTCACAGCTGAAAACTGGCTATAAAACAAAAAAGTAAACGAGCCAAGTGAATTTTAGTGACATATCACGTCAGGGGTAACGTTATACTTTAAACATAGTGAAGTGAGTTGGAGACCCAAGTCCCCTAAGCATCATAACGTAATAATATGTGAGCAGGTATATCAGCATATATACTTCATTTTAGGTTTGTTCCTACAGAAATCTAAAACAGACATGACCTCAGTGGTTGAGTATATCTCATTTTCGCCAAAAGCATGTAACGTCAGGATTCCTGATTACATGTCAGTTGTTCCAACATATTTGTAAATGGTTTGCGGACAATCAGAAAAGTTTGGGGATAGTATGCGCATTTTTAATCACCGGCTGTGTGCTGATAAATTTGTATTGGTCTACAGTCGTATCGTCCAAAATTCAACTTTGCTTTGATTGAACCACTACTACCTACAACTAGGCATGCCGAATATCAATTTTCTATGTCAAACGATATCAGCATAACCGATGAAGGCTAAGCGAAACATCACGAACTTAGTTTCGGTTTCGGCTAAATTTAAGCTTAAACCGAAACATCAGTCGAAAAACGTTTTTTGACCGAAACTAGCCAAAATGCCAAAATTTCGGTTGGAAAAATTCAGGCACTAATGAAGACTAGGCGAAACATCAAGAACTTAGTTTCGGTTTCGGCCAAGTTTAAGCTGAAACCGAAACACGCTTTTAGGCCAAAACTAGCGGAAATACCAAACATTTTAGTCGGAAAAATTCACGATTGTCTATAGGGACAAACCTATTAAGTGGCAGGATGAAATGTCCAATTCTGAGGTCAACGACGCTGTTCTTTTTGTGTATTAACAGGCTAGGAGTCTGTTTTTATAAAGCTTAAAATTTTTCTCTATTTACCTACTGTTTTTTTTTTGGTTTTTGATCAAGTACTACAATCAAATACTACATTCAATTTTTGCTTCAGGACATAGCTAGAACTATAGTTTTAATAATTTCCTGATGATGCTAACATGGTTGACAAAACATTCGTCAAGGAGAAAATATAAGTTTTGTTGTCACACGACAGCTTCCATCCATTTTCAAGAGATGAATTGATATGTTAACTGTAGTAGAAAAAACAGTTTTTATTTATAGCGTAATATTGTAGTTAATATTTAAGGTGCACAAAAACGTGGAGCATATAAACAATAGGTTATATAATACAAATGAACGTAATTGATCAACAGCCTTAAGTTATGCACCCTTGGATTGACCTAGATGGGTATGGGAAAAGTCAGTTTATCTCTGTACAGTGTCAGTGAACAATATACGATGTACTATTCTTGAACGCAACTATTGTTGAAGTTTAAAAAGTTGAATTTAATAACGGGAGAGTGGGAAATAATTAATAGTTATGGTGAGAGAGGCGTTTGTTATGACGTAAGGTCGAGTAACGGACGTTAAATTCATTACCGAAGTGAAACTTCTTTATCGACGTATCTGCTTGAAATGTTTTGTAACGTTAAAGAGGAACTAAATTCACCGGCGGGGATATACGAGCAACCTTGGTAACTCAAAATTACAGGAGGCCGGGGTGCGAAAATTTGTGCGTTAATATTACGTAGACGAGGGGGACTCCTAAACCGTTCTGTCCAAAAATGATTTTCCAATTTTTTTAGTGTTATTATTATAATCCCTGATCAATCACCCTGTGGTCGACCACTTTTGACAGAATAGAATTACATAATTTTTGTATCAAGTAAAGCGACATTGTTAATGTTCCTTTTTGATTTTTTTGGGAAATCAAAACTATTTTTTTAAACATTCTCTTATAAAATAGCCTTTTTTCATGACTGTATAGCGATGGAAAAATAGACCCATTTCGCACTAGTGCGTAAAGTAAAACAAAAGTACTGCGATTTTACCAGTCCAATAGTAATATCTCTATCAGTTGCAATGCGAGCGCTTTTAAGCATACGCGCATGCGTCGTCAGTTTGTTGTCGGTTTGGAATCGTTGTGTGGACAGAACTGATATTTCAAATTTCCAGTTTCGTGTCTTTAATCGAGAGTAAGTTGGAAAAAAGATGAAATATTAATTAGTGAGTGAGTTACATATCAAGCAGCAGATGTGAGGTTGCAAATCAATATTCTCTAGTTTCGTTTTTAACAAAGATATTTAAAATACTTAATCGAAGTTTTATCAATATTGTTCCATCTATTTTCGCGTTACACACAGACAAGAGGACATAGACAAGCATATAGCTAGACAGATAGATGGACAAAAATTCTGAAAATACGTTTTTTCATGTAAGTGACATAAAGAATATAAAAAACTCAGAAATTATTGTTTTTATAAATTTCATTTGATATATCGTGTGCAAAATTTAACAGATGTTCAAGTAAGGCTGAATTCACATTGGTTGGAGTAGTTGTTTTTACGTATATTACATTTGAGTGATTTTGAGAATAGCACACTAAACGCGTAGGCGTAGCGTGTATCAACCCTTACTGAGCTGGAATCATGTTTAGTTCATTTTTATGTCTTCATACAAGTCGCAAATAAAAAGTTTTCGTACGTGATATTTGCACTGGATTTCTCGCAGTGACAGGGATGAACATTTCGTTAAATTAAACGACTACTTTCGAATCCTAGTAAACGTTTACTGATTTTTTCTCATATAATTTTGATTCGCGTTCTGTTTTCATGTAGTAATTGAAAATGAAATTAAAAAACTGTGGTTCATAAAATAGTAACCAAATTATGTCTGTTATATTTACACATTTTAAAAAATTTACATTTTACATATAGCATATTTTTTAATTTAGTTTACTATATTAAAATTGAATTGTCCAATTTCCTGTTAAATAATAAAAAAAACTTAATATTTCAAGTAATATGTATTTTCCCGCTTTGATCCTGGGTAAATATTTCCTATTATGGTTAAAAGACAGCGTGCCAATAGCTTTGTGCTGACAACAACAGCCAATGATAATGCTATTTTTTTAAAAACTAAACCTATTAGATAAAATTGAACATTTTAAAATGTACAATAATATTACGGCTCTGACAGAATAATAATTTTTCACAGGTCTGCCAACACTGGTACAATTCAATGTTCTAAATGACAAAGAATTTCATGACACTGCTCCTGGATGTATAAAACTGTAAATATAAGATCACAGTCTAAGGTTATTGCCAAATCAAATGTTTTTGACAATGCTTTCTGCAACCTATCATAAATGTTTTGTTTCAATAATAAATATTATAATAAGCTTATATTCTGTAATACACTATATCACTTAATAATTACTTATAGCTCCACCATAATCGACACTTTACTTCCACCATGATTGAAAAAAATTGATCTAAGAAAATATATTAGAACATGGTAGGTAGAACTTAGTGCAGTACTACTGAAAACTAATACTATGACAATTTTGTACTAAATATTCAATATTTGATATATTATTGAGTATATCTGTAGGTATATAAACGCACTTCGGTAAAATACCGATGCGTGCGTAAATGTAGTAAGTTTAAACAAAGATTTAAAGTAAAAGTTGTACTTTAAAATCGCTTTAAATGTCGATTATTTTATTGTATATTTCAATAGACGCAGTTCTTAAATATAAATAAAATGATATAAAAAGCCATTCAAGGTCTGGAAAGAGCGATAAGCGTGATGAATATATACATGAGTTTGCAAAGCGCATATGTGCAAAGAGAAACTGAACTGATTATACTGGGTGAACTATAAAAGTTATTTTTTTGAAAAATATCTCTGATTTATTTCAAATTCCGTATGGTTATAAAAAAGGTGCATCGGTTCGTGGACACACCACGGAAACTACGCTTTTTACGCATTTTATATAAATATTTAAAATTTACGTATATTATCCAAAAAAACAACAACACAAGTACCTATTACATTTTAACTTTTTAATTTATTAATAAGAAATATAAAAAAATTGTCATTAGTGAAAAAAAAAATGAAAAATCATTTATACTAGTATGGGATCTAAATATGAGAGATATGACATATTGAATAATTTGGAGAAACGCGACCACAGCTCAATATCTTCGGTTGACGACCTTAAAACAGGAAGTACACAAAATGTCGATCTAATTTTGACAATATAAATAAGTATATACGTCTTTGTTTCTTGACCCATCTTACATTCAACTCGCTCACTTATTTTATCGCAGTACACTGCCCGTCTCAAGGCCTGCCTTAAGAACCATAGCTTCAAAAATCCATTTTTGATAGAAACTAAAATCTGTCAGAACGGTTTCAAAATCACTACGCTTGTACAAAAAGACGCGTTGACTTCAACGAACAGAAGCAACCGTCTGTTTTTAGTAGTTTAGAAGTTGTGTCAATTAAAAGTTTTCTAGAATGTACAACTAAATCTTCGAATAACAAAAAGATGCACTTCGAAATTAGCTTTTTTTTTCAAAAAAGATCCTTAATTTAAGTATCAAAGATTTCGATTTTTGCTATTATTTTAAGACACATATTTTAAACTCACCATACTTGTACAAAAATATACGCCGATTCCAATGACTACAAGTAAATATCTGTATTTCTTCTGGCTTAGAAATTGTATACATTTAAATTTCTTTAAAATTCGCAAAAAAAAAATTGACTGCCCATAACTTTGAAATTTATTGGAATCAACGTAATTTCTTTTTATGACTCCTCAATTTGAATAATATAGGTATTCAAGATTTCAATTTTTGCTATTTTTTAAGGCATAGATTTAAAAAAAAACCCTGAAATCATATGAGGATATTGACAAACCATATTTTTTGGTAATGCGTTTTGTAACCCGGCAAAGAGTGAAACCAATAGTAGTTTTGTAATAGAACATATCGTAGGCAAAATTACACAACACATAGGATGGGAAGCTTCTATGAGGACAGACTATACATACATAGGATCTAGAGTTGTGTGGAATCAGCAGGTCCTTCTGTATGTGTCGGTGGGATGATCTTCATGAAATGCGCGCCATATGTCAAAGGCGCTTCCCGTAGCACCCGACGAAAACAGTCAAATAAATGCATGGATATACTTTTATACACGAAACTATTCCTGCTTTTTATTTATACGTTTTTTTACATTTTTTATATGAAAAATGTGGTTTACATTTTTTATTTGGTGTTTGCTTATAATCAGAAATGTTTCTCTTACGTATTAATTTTACAATTATGTCGAGTGAGTATTTTAATGGTAACGGTACTAGCTCACATTCGGAAGAGGCTGGGGTCGAATCACAGCGAGGGTAGATGTGGTTAGGACTTTTTCATATTGCCTCTTACCGAGAACGGTATCAATCTATACATTGTTTTCTTAATAAATCCACATAAATATTGAGATGTTTTCTTAAACAAGGTCACGACCGATTATTTACCAAACTCTTGTTCTCATAAATTTGCCTTCCTTGTCCTAATTTTCTAAAATTGCTATTAACTAAGTTTAATAAAAATATGAAAAAATTACGGGAAAGTAGTAATAACGGCCATGCATACGTGATGATTCGATGATTTCTTTTTTTAAGGCGATTAAAAAAGATAGAAGCTAGGGCCTCAAAAAGATTACAAAAAAATATTGTTGTCTTTACTAATATTTTTGAAGATTTTTATATCAAAACTATTAGGTTTAGATAGAGCTCCCAAATTTCTCTTTGTACCGGTACTATCATGGAGACAGACGGGCAATATAGTGATTTTAAATAACATATTAATATAAAATACCTCACAGAACATTTATTATAGAAACAAGAATTCCACTCATGTATACACAACAATAAAAATGACCTCCATGCATTACGAAATATATAATTTTCACAAATTGTGAAAAGCGAACAAAAAAATCTTTCATGGGTTAAAAAAAAAACATTTTAATAAAAACAATGTTCACTTAAAAAACAAGCACGCTTTGTACGACTACATTTTCAGTTTTAAAGTTGGTTTATTTCAGTAGCGGTTCGTCAAACAATCTACATAAAAAACTGCTAATTTTGTATATATGCGAAGCGGACAACGACAAAAGGACAAAAAGCTTATATCGAATAGTTAAACGTTCTTCGGGAATTTTCAAGTTTTTTTTCGCGCAGAAAAATATTCCAGAAAAGTTCATTTATTTATGTTATGTTAAATTTAAACTAATTTATTTATATTTACAGCTACAGTATATTACGCATAGTTTTTATATAACTTAATTTTATGCATCAAATTATCTTAAAGATAAGGAGGTATACCGAAAACTAAATACATATTTGTATATAATATGTATACAGGTATGTAAGTGACTCATTACGCATTAGTATGGTAAAGCAAGACAAATTGGTCTCGATTACCAACCTTAAGCTATTGCATCAGAGGTACGTGCAAAAACACCATATCTAACCTCGACTCGTGTGACTTTTTAAACTCACTGGCCCACGTTTTAAACATAATGCCACAACTCATTATGACACTATACCTTCAATCTACTATTAACAATCTGCATTTTTATAGGTCATCTCTAGAAATAAAATTTTGTCCCAATACTAGTAAATAAAACTGCAATGAAATTTTTGTTTGTTTGTTTGATAAAACTTGGCACAAATTCAATAGTACTGAAAGTGAAAGGAATAAAATTTTATCTAGAAGTACATAATCAATCTATATCCAAAGTAAAAACAACTAAATATTATCTAGAACGTACAGCTAATTCGGCTACGCTCACGTTAAAAGAATGTTCCTGCCAAAACCGACATTAACGCGAGCAAATCTGCGAGTAAAATTGACATGCAGCGAACAAAAGTTATTTTTTTAAAGTAAGTGATTTTATAAAATGCACCGATACACGCTCGTTGCTTGTGAACTGTGTAATATTCGTCGTATTCAACATTTCAACTCTTTTCTCACGAAGCGTGAAATGGAAATGAATTGTCCGTCTGTCCGGTCAACACGTCACAGCGTTGAAGCTTATGTGGAGCTTTGCGGCAGGCCAGTAGAATGGACTGTGATGAAAGAGCGACCCTCGACCATCTTTAATATCTAAGCTTAGTTTCATGGTACACCGATAAAGTGATCTGTTAAGTCAACACATCACAAAGCTCGCAGCTTTGCGGCAAGCCAACAGAATGGACCATGTCCGACAAAAGATGGATCCTCGACCATCTTTAAAATCTTGGCTTAGAGACAAGTTGATCAAAAGACCAGTTAAGTAAGCAATATATCATAAAATTGAGTTTGGCGGCAAGCCAACCGAGCGGACAATGTCAGAAAAAATATGAACTTCGACCATCTTCAAAATATTGGCGTAAGGACAAAATGATCAGAAGAGCAGTAACTTCGCGGTATGTCCATAGAGTAGACAATGTGAGACAAAATACGGTTTTTCGACTATCTTTAAGATCTTGACATAGGGACAAAATTGACAAAAAGTCAGTTAAGTAATTCGTAATCTGAGAACATTACGGCAAGTTAAAAAAGTGGGTAATGCCAGATGAAAGATAAGTTCTCGACTATTTTTAAAATATTGACATAATGATCTTATATATATATATATATATATATATATATATATATATATATATATATATATATATATATATATATATATATATATATATATATGTATATATATATATAGTAATAAAATGAGCAAAGCGCCAGCAAAGCAATTAATAGATCACAAAGTTAAGAGCTTGGCGATGAATTAATACACCAAATAATGCCAGGCATGTAAAAAAAATTGATTTCCGAACTAAGCTAAGAAAAATGAAGTGATTACGAATTGGTTCATCAAATTTGTATCAAAGAAGAAGTTGTTGATTTATTGCATTCTTAAACTAATCGCATACCAAATTTCATTTTTTTACAAGTTAGATGTCTGTAACAGACAGATAAATCAATTTTACCATTCCAGTACGGAATTCTAAAAATGTGTTTAATGATCCAATAGCAAATTATCATTTTTGTCGACGATTCTTGATGCCAGCAAACAAATCAAAGTTCAAATCAGCAAACAGTACAGTCTCTTATCAGACAGAGACAAACAACATCACTGGACACGGAGGGAGAGAAGGAAAGGACGTGTTAAGGGCCAGTTGGAGAGATGGCGTTAACAGCACACTTATATATTGAAGAAAGATTGCCTTCGCGTTATTATTCACACATGCGTCACATTTCATCAGCATTTGCAAATGCTGTGCACAAAGCAGGCCATGGATTTGGTTTTGTTTTTCATTCTTCGCTTGGTCAAACAAAATACGGCTCCATTGCATATGAGTAATGATTTAGTTGCACATCCCGGAAAGGGGATATTTATCGTTATTTTATTGTACGTCATAATTTACTGTGATTAATATTTGTGTTTAAATTTGTCGTAACCTTTTCAGTAAGAATTTAGAATTTAGCTTTTTCATTCGTAATCTGCTTTTTAACTGATTTTATCTGTGCATTTGCCTATTCGCTACGTACACAAAGCTTTCCATAATAACAGTTTGTATTTCTATTTCAAACAAAACTCATGAAAAGAACAAAAATCTGATGTTACCTAAAGTTAGTAGATTACAGAGATTGTCTCGTTTCATTAAATAGTAGTGGAGGGATGACGTCATCTGGCTGACCTGTCAATTGATTGCGTGGCAACGACTGTTGTTTGGAAACTTTAATGGCAGTCTTTAACAAAAAATCAAAAGACGGAATATTGATATTATTTGAAATAAATTGAATTTTTAAACTAAGAGATTTACATATAAATTACATTGTTGATATTGTCATTATATGTTGCTAAAAAATATTAATGTTAAATGGAATGAGGCAATCTCTGTAATCTACTAACCTTGACATTCAATAGTAGCGATAGTCGGTAAACAAAAATATAAACTTATTGATTGCAGAAAAATGTAAATTTCGTTAGATTACATAAAAATATAACCGTGAATTTACAATAGGCTATTTAAATAGATAAGGGTTAGCCTTCTTTGTCAAAAATTAGTTTCTTTATTCAAATATCGCGTTTCATATCACAAAATACCTAGTATCTGTTCTCAAGTTTAAGAAAAATTTGAAAAATTGTCAAAAATCGAAACGCTCCTTTTTGAATCGGTTTTTTATTAAATATTTTGCTTGACGTATATTCTGACATGGAAAATATTTATTAACGATATTTACGAATAAGAAAAGATAAAACCGCCAATCTAGTTCGAAGGCAGAATATCATTGGACCTGTGTTAAGGTCGGGTACGGGGGGGCGGCAGCATGTCAACGGCAGCGGGTCTGTTGGCGGCGGCGACGCGCGTACTGCTGGAGACGGCGGGTCAGCGTGAGCGATTCACAGCCGCAGTAGACCGACCGGATTTCGGACACCGGCTTAGTACAGATTTTGTATGTTGACAAGCGAGTCCACTCTACAGAAACATTATATATAATATACAAAATAATACATGGTGCGCTATGTTTAGTAACTAACTGCTTGTGTAGATGATTTTATGCTTTTTAGTGTATTTGCGATATGGCACATACATTATTGGTGTCGGTCGGATGGCGGGACTTAGAAGTCGGACCAAAATTTCTCGACGTTTCACATCATTCTAAGCAACTTATTTGTGTGCAGGCAGAGTTAACTGATTTTAACGAAATTTAGCCTACATATTAAAACTCATTACCGCATGATGCTTATATTTAAAATGGGTGTAACCGGACAATTTTAAGGGTGGTTGTTAGGGTTTGAAAAATGGTTTTGTGCCCCAAACTACCGAAAATATTCTCAGAATCGTTTCAAAATTGAATTTAAGCCCTTTGCGGCAATAAAAAAGTATCCCTAAAATTTTAGCAAAAGCGGCTCAACAAGACCGGACTTACAAATTTTATGCAACCACTAGTTTGCTATATTTGCTGTATTTAATTTAGTGGAAATGTTCCATTGATAATAATATTGCAATTAAGAAAAAATGATTCTGTACACACAAAATTGAATTCTAGTGTTTTCAATCTTCTGTTTGAGTGTCTGTTCGTCTGTAACAGCCTTCTAGAGCTCCTAAATTCTAACGTATCGTAAGTTGAAGGCCTCAATTGAGACAAATACTAATTTTTGGGTTTGATTTCTCACAGTGACATTGAATAATAAAATTTCTAATATTGCATTATAATGTCAACAGTGAGTATTTCATAATACAATAGCAAACTAGAGCTATTTATTTGTATATTTATAACTTTACGTATGGGACGAAATTATTAACCGTATTACTAAATGTAAACGAGATGTAGAAATAAATGTTTATAGTCAACTCTTTTATATAAAAATGAAAATTTAAATTAAAACACAGTTTAAGTACTTGCTTGAAAAAAGTGTGTGTAATCCAAAAGGGTGATTTTTTTAAAGCTCAGAGAGGTGTATTATGAAGTGAGGGTAATTTCAGTCAACGGCCAAGGGTTTATATTACATAACTACCTATTTTCAGTACATATTACATATTCGTAGTTCGATAAAGAACAATCACATGCCCAAAGTTTCAGAATTATTTTGACATCACTTATAGTTGCCAGACGTTCGACTTTAACCGGAAATCTGTGGTTTTTTACAGTCTTAGAATGTTCGAACTATATGCCTTTTGTTAAACAAAATATTGCGCATCATGATGATTTATTAGGGAATTAAAAATGAGCCGCTTACTTTAAGTCATTCACAGTTTAAACGACAAGCCAATCAGATTTGTCACTAAAACAATATTTTTGTCTTGAGAAATGCAGTGCGTCTAGTTGAAATTCTATTCAGCCATTCGCATATAATTAGTTGGGTAAACGCTTGGTTATAGTGTAGTTGGTCAGTCACTCGCGTATGCTTGGCAGAGCGAACTCAAATATGTGTACGGTTGTGTTTGCAAAAAACAAAACTTGGTGACACGACATTAACGATTCCGACAGTATCTGATTTTCTTCTTTTCCCTAGGTGTCTATACTGTGGTATTGTTCTGAATTATTAATAACTGTTGTACATCCGTCTTTAAATTGTATAATTTATAATTAGGTACTTATGTAATGTTTAACTAAATAATTGTAAGTTAGAATAATTTTGGTTTCATTCAATGTACAGATCTTAAAGAATAAACTGATAATTTAAAATGATATTTGAATTTATTATTTGAGTAAAAAAGATTGTAACAATAACGACACAATATTATTTCGTCATTCTGGGCCGGAACGCAAATAGAAAAAGTGGTCAAAAGAATGGTTATCAAGATGACGTTCATACAATCAAATTTGGAATTAACCTGTTTTAGCGAAATTATTTCTAAAAAAAAAATTTACAAAATAGATACAAGAGCAAAGTATCAATTTTTTTAAGTTCAATTTTTAAATATTTTACCAGCAAAAGTTTTATATTTAAGTGAGTTTAGACGTAGTCGAGTTCTAGAACAAAACAACATACGCATATGTGTTCGTGAAACAAATGCAGAGGACCTAATATTTGAACTTGAGGTACTTTCGTATACGTATATGGATGTGTATGTGTGGACGTTCTTTTATATTATGCATGCACCGCGCCGGTTTACGTACGAGTGGTGCGGTTCGGTGGCGGTCCGCCGGTTGGGTTATTATTAAATGAATATTAAATGGCACCGAGTAACATGTCACATTGTCGCACTTTTAAAATGACGTGATAATCCAATTAATTAATG
The DNA here is from genome assembly GCA_034508555.1 of Venustoraphidia nigricollis. Taxonomy (NCBI): domain Eukaryota; kingdom Metazoa; phylum Arthropoda; class Insecta; order Raphidioptera; family Raphidiidae; genus Venustoraphidia; species Venustoraphidia nigricollis. The sequence goes on along the minus strand of JAVRKA010000049.1, from coordinate 2,515,041 downwards.
ACGGATATATTACTCTGATACTGAACACTACGTTTAAATGTACGACCTTTAATATATTTAAGTACGGATTTAATTTCTTTTTTTACGAAAGCTTATAAATAATTCTATATGTACAGTGGTTTTATTTTGATACTTCTTTAGTGACGTATACGTTTGAAATTTTCTGTGACGTTAAAGGGAAAATGATTCAACAGTGGGGAAATAGAAGTAAGGAGAGTAACCTTGAGCGCGAGAAAGGAAGTTCCAATTGTATATACATATTTACACGTGTGTATCTTATGTAGCAAGATTGATTTATTCAATAGTTTTGCGTGGGTTTCATAATATTGTATAACTGCTAAAGTACTACATAATAGAAAAAGAATGTGTTTTAACAAAATTTGATACACATATTGAAACCTATCACCGCACGAAGCCTATTTAAAATAGGCTAAATCGAACCATTTAACGGTTGTTTTTGCACACAAAAAATTAAAAAATAAAAAATTTGAAAAGCAACATTTCAATTAAAATTAAAATTTGAAATGAGTCGTTAAAATTTTAATAAAATCGGCTCGACAGAACTGGACCTACAAATTTTATTAAGACCATAGTTTGTGGAAATGGTTTTACTTACTGAATGATGTATTTTATTTGGTGCAGATGTTGAATTAAGAAATACTAGTAATAATAATCTAGGTACATATATAATTTCCAATTGTGTGTCCGGATGTCCGGATGTCCAGATGTCCAGATGTCCGTCTGTCTTTCCAGACCCTCCAGAAGGCCCCAGCAGACTTAGGAAGTTGAAATTTGGCACACTTATAGTACGAAACACGGGATAGATCCTTACGTAGCCGGATTTTCGATTTTTTCCCCGGGGGTCAAAATAGGGGGGTTTTTAGAAAAAACTTCATAGAACATAATAGGCCATGAATGGGTGTTTGGTTGCCTTGGTTACCAATAACAAACTCAGAATCATTCTGATATCAAATGTCAAATAAGTTTGCAAATAATTACAATTTTTTTAATTAAGCTAATAATCAGTTGAAAAAAGTGTAGAATAATTGTGTGCGCAGTGAGTTATTAGTTTACAGATTATTTTTCGTCTTATAGCAGTAAAAAATGTTAATTAAAGGAAACATTGAAAATGTGAATATTACAATTTAGTGCAAGCGTCATACTTCTGTATGCAAAATATGAAAACCGCATTTTTCCGTCTAAAATATGTTCAGGAGTCACAGTGTTGTCAGATATAATTATGGTCCAATATGTTTTTAACATATTTACAGTTTACAGCTTAGGTTTGAGAAAGTTGCTGTTGCTGAAACTATGAAACATGAAATTTGGAATCTACATATATTTCTTCTATAACCTAACAAACGGATATTCAAAATTTGTTTTTACAGATTGGGCGGTCATAAAAACAGCAATATTTTACTTTACAATTAATATTTAAAATTATTCTGATCAAAATTATTTTCTACTTTTTAGTGCAAAAGAAAACCATTGTTTTTCAAATTATTTTTTTAGTCAAATAATTTAAGTTTTTTATTATTTTTATAACTAACGATTTAGGTGAAATTCACTGAAAAAGGGTTTTGGGGGACGAAAAATCGATCAAGATAAGTTTTATTCTTGGAAGCCCCCGTTTTCTTACAAATTTAATCATTTAAGGAATTAGAAATGAGCAATTGTATCAAAATACTGAAAGTGAATCCTTTTAATAAATTATACTAAATGAAACGTAAATTATTTTAATAAAACAGAAGAAATATTAAGTAGGTAAATATAGTGTTAACTAATTTTTCAATAATTGGCATAAGGTATGTTATTTTTATATCATGTGGTATTAAACATTATCCTAACCTAGAATTTCGGCTCCAGAGAAGTGAAAATAAAAATGTGTTTTGCTTAGAACTCACTCAATTAATTTCAGATCGATTCAAGCATTTTTTAAACGAAAAGGAAGAAATGTCTACATACATTTTATATATTAGAGTGAGTTTAAATAGTTCTTTATAAAGATTTAGAAGCATTAAAAATGTATAAACTCGATTTTACGGAACATATCAAAAGAGAAAAACGGTACGTGAAAATTAATACAAAAGGACCCTTGCACATAAATAATGACAAAATAGCACTTTTGTATGGTAAAATTTCACTGAGTGGGACCATACGATTTTTAGTGTATTTTTAGAGGCATTGACAGTTCATTGCTATAGAACAGTTATTAATTTTATAAACACAGTAATGTCAGTAACATATTTAGTTTCACTGAATAAATACTTGCGATTTTTGTTGAACTTTTAAACGCACTGACTGCCTAAACCTATTGTTATATAAGTAATATAAGAATTTTAAGGCGCGATATTTTTATAATAAATTCACCGCGGTTTCTAAGTATGAAAATCGGGTTTATATTTTTATTGACAATTTGAATTTAAACTTGACTCTTTATTACTGTCAAATCTTCGTAAATAATCACGCACAGTTAAATCACAGCCCTCACATGCCACAGTTTTGCGACCTGTATGCGAGTTATTGTTATCGATCGAGAAACTCTAATATCATTAAAATGTATCTGAAATATTTTAACGGTATTTTTTCATTGTTTAAACATTTTTATTTGTTGGTTCTTTGTTACCAATTTTTTCAATTGTTATTTTAAATGAGAAAAAAATTAATTAAAAAATGTATAGATTTATGTATACTATTTTTAAAATCACGGCAAATTAATACCATGTTTATTGAACTCTCCGAGCAAAGCTCGGTCTCCCAGGTACCAATTAATTAATTCATGTAAGTTTTTTGACATGTATAGGCAATTATAAAACCATTAAAAAAATAATTTTTCGCCCAGCGTGGGACTTCAATTCAGGGCGCTGCAGATTTGAATTTGACCCATACATTTAGACTTCCTAGGTCAATGGGAGATAACTTAAGGGGATCTTCTAAAATATATATAAAATATATGTAAAAGAAAAATGCCATTTTGAATATTTGAACTTCAATTGCGCCTGACGGAGACAGGCTTAACCCACTAGTATATAATAATTCTCAATATTGTTCACGTTCATTATAATTAATAAGTTTTTTATTTTTTCACGGGAAATTGGACAATTGAATTTTAATATAGATAAACTTTTTAATTTAGTTTATCTATATTAAAATAAACTAAATTAAAAAGTTTATCTATATTAAAATTCAATTGTCCAATTTCCCGTGAAAAAATAAAAAAATATATAATGTCTGAAATTTTTTATTTTGTCCAAAAAAAGTTCATTTAATAAAACCATAATTAGTAAATATACTATGTTTTCGACAAGGTTCTGTACTGCGACCCGAGTTTTTATTTTATGCGTTTATTAATATCCTAGCATGATAATAATAAAATTGTATTATTAAAACGGTTTCGACATCTACTAAAAAGATCTAGATACAATTAGTAAACTGTATTGTGTTTTTATTTTAGTTATGCCAGACACAAGGTTGAGTGGGTTCATGACACGTTTAGTTCTCAAATTATTTTACCTACACGTGCAGGATTACTGTATCATTATGCATTTGTGTAATCAAACAAATTGCATTCAAATAAAATAGCGACGACTCCAAACGGAGTTAATGTTTTAATTTCACGATATCCAACGTCTGGATAGACTCCTAAATTATATCGTCTAAGTTATCTTTCTTCAATCAATCTGCTTTCACTCATCGGCATGCTATTTCTACACTAAACTAACAGAAGATAATTGATAAGCTAGCAGAAACAGATTTTAGGTATTTTTTAAAGTGAAATTTACCCTTACCACAGAGTAAGTGTAATTTCGCGAGGCGATGAAACGAAAAAGCGGCATGATACAGATATAATGATAAAGAAAGAGACAGAGAACAATCAACAACTGACGCACTATTTATGAACTACACAGTGCGTTTGGTTGACACTGATATTTGTGATTAAATAGTTAAGAGGCTTCGCTTCTACCATGTATCTGTTTTAGTTTAGAAGTTATGATCGCTTAGATTGTTTCAAAGAACATACAGCGACTTTCTTTGAATCAAAATAAATACAGATATACAAGTGGTCGTAATGGATTTTTCTATTATCATGATAATTATTATCAAATGTTCCAATAAGCGTATAGTATACAAAAAAAGGTCGCAGATTTGAAGAGCATAGATTAAAACATGAAAAGAATTGGAATATTTGGAAAAAATATATAAATATCTCAAATATATCTTAAATTTACGTGTCCTATAGAAAAAAGTACGCTGAATCGATTAAGCCCAAGCACAGATCCGTATCTCCTTTAGTTTAGAAATTATGACTGTTTGAAATGTATAAAAATTAAGAGAACTTAAAACGGCTTTAATGTATATGTGGGTGTATATAAAACGTCTCCTTGTTTTTAATCGATATGCATATAGACTGCAGCAATCAAATTAGAATTGGGGGAAAGGAAACATGAAAGACAGACTTGCGAGCTACACCATGCAGCGCTGCGTGCATATTATATACAGACTGTTTCAAAAATAGTGACTGAAACTGTGTACCATTATTAAGAAGTTTACAATCCAGAAAAAAAAATATGCCGTAATTTTATCTCTAGCTCTAGAGATAAAATTATACATGAGGTTTGTAATTATATGGCCGAAATAAAACGTTTTTGTAGTAAAACTACTTTAATTGTAATGATTTCAAAAGGATGTGTAATCAGATTAATGTATTTTCAACTGATGAATTTTCAATTTTCAATTGATTTTACTCACGTATTTTTAAGTTTTTTTTCTTATCTTTTCACGCAAAGTATTTCCTCCTAGGCTACTCAGCCAATAGAATAATACGTTTGCCAACTTCTAACCTCAAACTAATAAAGATTTTTTCCTAATGTGAGGATGAAGAAGTATGTGACATGAGATGATTAGTCCCGACAAGTTGAAAATACCGAAATTCTACTGCAGATAAAATGATTCTATTAGTCGTTTTTATAGATATGTAGGCACGGAACGGGTGGAAAATAATAAGAACACTGGTGATTTAATTGTAGTAAGTAAGAGTGAGTGTGAGAGTTTTACCTCTACCGTGTGGTTTTAAACAAACGACACACACAGACTCTTTTCTATTTTAACGTAGGTGTTGGGTGTTCAAAAATTTTTTTTCTAATTTCTGGAAAACTTAAAGAAGAATATTCGAAACTAAAAGAGGTACAGATTGTGGCTTGTGGAATTTGTGTATAATTTTCTACAAGTATAAATCATTTAAAAATATTTTTTTATTATTCTTCACAAATTGACCGTACTTTTAGAAAATCGACTAATTGCAATAAGTAAAAGAAAAATATCGGAGAGTGTAGAGTTAGCCAAAAATCACAAATATTAAAAAAACGGTACAATATACTGTGAAGATTTATTTTACGGTATTTAGTTGATTCCTAACACTTAACTTATTTTTAACCTTATTCAATGCAAAGAAAAATGATCGTCTTTATATTTAATCTTTAATTAATCTTAAGTTTCTATTTCTGAACACACTGTGTACTATCGTGGTGCTGCCACGGCCACGACGGGTACTGCTACGATCATATTGCTGCCAACGTCGTGAGTCGAATTGTATAATATTAGTGTAGGGTATAGATAGTGCTTCCAAATCAGCACGATCACTATATAAAAGATTGGCGATTAAAAACAGATTATGTTTTTTGGTACAAAATTTCAATCTACTGTAACTGATTAATCAATAAAAACTGAACACACTACAAAATATTTTACAAGCTTTTTTTATCAGCTTCATTTAGAGTCAAATTTTGTCTGCCAATTTTAATCAGCTTCGATTTGAAACTCTGCGAATATATGCGCAATTTTGACGACAATTTAGTATTTTAAAAAGGGAGGTGTGATGTACTAAATTGTACAGCCCTAAAATTTAGTCTTATGTAATTCTGTAACAAATTATTTTATCAAGAAAGAATATTACAGATCTATTTTGCATTACTAATTCCTTCGTAGCCGAACTTTTCATCAAAAATCTCGTCACTTCCACCATAAATGGTCCGTTACTCCCGCCATGCAAAATACATATATCTCCTTTCATGTAAAGAGTTTCCATTTTAATATAACGTTATGATTTTTTAACTTTAAAAATAGTAATTTTTAACCGCGTAGAAAAATAGTATAGAAAAGATTCCTCAAAAACTAAACAAGATTCGAAAGTTTACCTGATGTATCTTAATTGAAAAAAAAGTAAAGGACATACACAAATGTGATTGTTTTTTTTTTCATTTTTACTAACGCCATTGAAATATTTAAATATTTCTTAAATTATTGTAAGGATTTGCATCATTTAAATTTGTGTGAACTGTAGAAAGCTCATTGAATTACTAAAATGTCACGAGACTTATTATTCCAGCTTGGAATTAAATTCAATGAATATATACATAGGTATATAATATAAATGCAAGTACAAAATTAATTTGTGTTATTAGAAAGATCTGCTGTAAAACCATAGATTTTATTGAATTTGTTCGCTTTTGTCAGATGCAGTGCATGTCAAAACAATAGCTCTTTAATTTCCTTTAATGAAATTATGCATTTATTTTTATTATCTTTGCTCAAAGCTCCACTGCCATATTCTTCTTGGGGCCAGCTGTCAAAGTGTTTTGAGATTATTTGTAGCTGTCATTGTATTTGAATGTGAATGTTTACAAATCGGTTAAATGCTTTTTTGCATGTGATTAGAGATTCAGTTGTTTTTATATGTATATTAGCGATTTTCTTAAAATTTTAGGAATACACTTAAATCTATACTAAAGGGTTAAATTTCTATTTTGAAACGATTTTTCTATTTTTTTCAGACACATGAAATTTTCGAAAAAAAATTTGAAAATTTCTTTGTATTGTTTTCATAGCATAGTTGGAGATTATTCAAATTAAAATTTAACTGTAGGGTTAGATAATATAAAGGGGAAATACTACCTAGAACGTCATTTACTATTCAGGTGGATGACATTTGCAATTAAAAAGCCTAGATAAAGGGTTGGAAGTGCAAGTTATATGCCAGCTTTAGTTTACAAATAAATTGGCTGATAACACTTGCTTTAATATTGAAAAAGTTCTTTAATTTTTTAAAAGGAGAAAGTCACAATTTACTTGTATTCTGTTTCTCGTGGCTTCGCTCAGGTGAAGGTTGATTTTTCAACCAGTACCTGTTGTGTTAATGTTCATATGAATGAGATTTTTATATTTAATAATAAATGAAAAAATCCATTAACTTTTTTAAAACAGGAAAGCGCAATTCAATTTTATACAATTTTGGCATGATAGAGTAAAATTGATTCATGAAATTAAAAATGTAATGAACGAGTCACAATATACGATTAACAAATATTATAAAAACCGACTGTAGAACATTAAACTAAGGTGGCGACGAGGAATAAATGTTGCCTCGTAACCTAAAGATAGGTTAGATCTCGGTGGTTAGTGCCATTATTTTTATTTTTTGTTTTTTTACAATTATATAAGTTTTACTCCTGTAGTGTGTAGTATAAAATGCACAGTCTTTTTTTTTGCCACAGCTTCGATCGTGTGAAATTCGCTTATATTAATGTCGATTTTAATCAAAATGTAATCGAGATAAACAGTACTTAATACGTTAAATTTGAGTCCAAGTTTAATCAAAATCGTTTCAACAAATAATAATGAATAGATTTAAGATAAATAACACAACCATATTCAGTCTAAAAATATTCGTTTTATAATATGACGTCGTTAGTCGACGGAGAGCGTCGTTGTGTACGACGAAGCTACTATATGCGGCGGGCATCACGACGGAGACGTCCCTACACGAAACTCCAATCTCGTTGCGGAAAATTCTAATTAATGAATGCATTTCATATATTTTTAAATAGGCGCAAAAGTTACAATTATTCACGCGCTCTACTAGCAATTTTGTTTGTTTTTCTTGCGGCTAAACTATGTAAAATACACATTGTCTCCACTAGTAATTCATATAAGTGACGTGCAAAACTTTTATTATAGTGTGTTCTGAAATACTGTAGAGTAGTATTTAGGTTTGATGTTTTCAATGGATACCAATGTTACCACAGAACGCTGTCTTTTTATTACAATTTATAACAATACAGTGACACTTCGTTAACTCTAATTACAACAATTCGAATTTCTTAGTTGGTTCCTTGAACATCCCATATAACACAATGTAATTCGAACACCGACTCCAATAATTCGAACTTTTTACCTGAGTTCAATAATCTTTTTATTTGATTTTAATAAAGGCATATCTAAAACAAAGAATACTTTTTCTTGAAAAGTTTGAAGTTGTCGGTTTTTTATATATGTCGTCAGAAACACAATTAGTAGTCACAGTAAAGGAAGATTTGGTTTGAGGATCAATAAATAAATAAGCTTTACCAAATTTTCGCTAATGGCCAACGTTTCGAAAATTATATTCTCATCATCAGGGCCTTAAGCTGGTCGAATAGTGGTAAATTGTTCTACTAATATATACATGATCAATTAGTAGAACAATTTACCACTATTCGACCAGCTTAAGGCCCTGATGATGTGAATATATTTTTCGAAACGTTGGCCATTAGCGAAAATTTGGTAAAGCTTATTTATTTATTGATCCTCAAACCAAATCTTCCTTTACTGTGACATTCTATTAGATCAACACCACCATATACAATTAGTAGTCATTATTTTTTCAGCCACCGTACCGCAAGTATCGTTAACCGGAACAAACTGTGAGTCTTTTAGAAATCGAAAATGTCCGAGTGTGTAAGTAAGAAGATGTCTTATAAAACAGTAACGTTCGATATTTCAAAGTCTCGTTAATTAATTTTTGGGCCGATTCCTTTGACGTTGAATTAATGAAGTTCCATTGTATATTAATTATAACCATAATTATAATCAGAACACTCCTACAGTTTATCGGTTATTAGACCTTCAACTGAATTTGGAAACCTACTTCATGGCACCTTCGGGTTCTGTCAAAAACACTCTAGACTATTCTCTCTACAAAGAGACAACGTACTATTCTATTTAAATGGGCGTAATAGAACATAAACTGTGGAGGTATTAGGGACTGGATTTTTTTTGAGTCTAATTAAAAATGAAACTGTACCTTCAAATATGTTTTCAAAATGATCAAGACAGCAGTAGTTTGCAGATTTAGAGCAAAAACAGTTTCAATCTTAATTATAGTCGGGCATTTAAATATCTAGATGTTTATTAATTATCCAGGCGTGGACATTTAATAACGATATGGCACACTGAAAATATTCGGGCTTGAACAAAGCACATGTGTTTTGTTATCAAGATAAAATGGGCAAAATATATATCTTCTTAAATTAAGTTTTCTTTATTTGTAAATCGTAATAAATTTTATAGCAATGAAATCGGAAGCACAATATTTTTTTCAATACACTTTATAATCAGATATCAGTGATTCCGGTGCTGAGATTTCCTGCTCCGTTTGGCCACTTCTTACACAGGTTGTCTTTCTTAAAGTCCCGTCTGTGACTGTTTCGTAAATGGTGCAAGCGTTACAGTGTTCTAAACTAAAAAACTTATGTTAAATAGTAGTTTATGTATTTCGTTCATAAATGAAGGTCTTATACGAGGAAGCGACTAGCGAATTTCAACAGTCACCCAAGTCTTAATATCATTACGAACAAGATGCATAATACAGTTTTTGCACGTACCTCTTATAAATCGGCTGATTGTCACTTCATAATAAGTATACATTGATATATCTAACAGTTCGTTCATATTGGATTTATATGTGAATTGTTTACGAAAGCAACGCTTAATATGCTCATATAAATATGCTCATATAAAATTAAATGACAACTGAGAGAGAGATTATTGGGTTGGTAAATCGCTTTGCTTTTGTTTACTTTACGCACTAGTGCGAAAAAGGTCATTTTACAGCCGCTATATAGGCACGAAAAGCAGATATTTTACAGGGAGTGTGCAACAAATATATTATTGATGTGTTAACATCTTTATAGCCTCCTTTCCTTAAATTTCTGTGACTTGTTGAAATATTATGAAAGTGGTTTGTTGCGAAAATGACGCAATCTTCACTGTTAGTTATACCTCCTTGGGACGCAGTCAACATTTTTGAGGTTATATTTAGCTGTTATCGTATTCGAATCTGAATATTTATATGTATATCTTTTTACCTTTAAACTTATTTAATGTATCAACATATTTACTAGAGTGACTCGGTCAAAAGTCACGGAAGTAACACAAATCTCCACTGTCGGCTATATCCTTTGTCAGTTGTCAACATTTTTTGAGGTTATATTAAAACTGATATCGTATTCGAATCTAAACATTTATACATCTTTTTACTTTTAACCTAAATTTGATCGTAAACATCTTTGGTAGAATGACTCGGTTTAACGCTACGGAAGCGATGCACAAATCGATTGTAAGCTAGATTCTACCCTCTTGGATACACGTCTAGGTTAGGTGTAGCTGTTGTTCGTTTGTTTCTATAGACCCTGTTATTTTACGGGAAATTTCACGGATGCGATGTCTTTTAGGAACGCATTTATCACGTTATAGATGAAACGACTGTATCTGCGACCTTTCTCTATAGGTAGGTACTCTTTATAGCACACGATCACAAAAGATAGGCAATACGCAAAGTGTGGAGGAAGCAAAGCCAAGCAGCTGGTGCTCCGTGCTTCACGTTATGGCCGCGGTGGTAGCTCCGCATAGCGGCAACTGATTTATCGTTAACGTGTGATATACGTGCTACGTGTGATTTACGGGCAGTACGTATATAAAACACCTACAGAAATCCCAGCTTTATAAAGTCCCGCTCGCGTGGCCTCGGTCCTAAGTTTGGAGGAGATGTCGAAGGGAGAATGTTAAGGAAACTGATTTAAGATCATGTCGATTTCTTCTATACCGATACATCAGTGAACCGGAAGTTTCTAGATTAATACTACAGATTGTTGCATTAACTCGTATTTTTATTTAAAATGGTTTCGTGCAATTTTTTTAAGCTATACTTCTTTTGGCGCGCTATGGAAAAATTATGAGACTGAATTTTTACGATGCGCGCACACACTGTGCGTTCAAAATTAACAGGACGAAGTTGCCGACATTAACATCAAAATTAACAGGATGTAGTTGCTCGTCAAACCATCCACCTTGGACAGTTTGATAAATATTTTGAGTTTATATACGCTTTCCAAAAATACGACTGATGGCGCAGTGATTGAAAATATAAAGTGAATATGACAGATGTCAGGTGATGGTTTATTTCAATACGAATAAGAATTATAATATATATGTGCTTGTAAATTAATAATGACATCTGTCATATTCACAACTAACAAATGTTTTCCATATTATGGAAAACATTTGTTAGTTGTGAATATTAGTGACAATACTGTATTTATCACTTCTGTCCTTTTATTATTTTATTTCAATAAATTATTTGCATGCAAATTAAACATTAGTTTTTAATCACGTCAAAGAAGTATACTTTCTACCGCGCATATATAAACACTCCCGCCCACTTTTTAGTGTATTTGCCATATGGCAACATACACTATTGGCATCGGTCGGATGGCGGGACCTAGGAGTCGGACCAAAATTTCTCGACGTTTCCTAATCTCCTAGACACTTTGGCACCATTTTTAAAAATGTTTATATATATATATATATATATATGCGTGTGTGTGAAATTTGGCTCACGTCTTGAAATCCATCACCGCAAGAAGCCTATTTAAAATGGGCCTAATCGGGCCATTTTAAGGATAGGTTTTAGGGGTTGAAAAATGTTTTTGGGCCCCAAAATACCGAAAAAATTTTCCGAATCATTTCAAAATTGAAATTTAACCCTCTGTTAGTAATTAAAAAGTGTCCCTAAAATTTTAATAAAATCGGCCCGACAGGACTGGATTTACAAATTTTATGAAAACACTAGTTTGCAAATAGTGAATTATTTACTGAAAGGTGTATATAATTTGGTAAAGAGGTTCGATTGATAATAATGTTTCAAATAAGAAAAAAAATGTTATTTTAAGGGGTGTATTAAGGAGTCAAATTTTTTATTTCATCTAAAAACCAACTTAAGTTTGCATAATAAAGCCACACTGCCTGTATTAGCAAATACATTATATTGTCGGCAAGATTTTGGCACTGCGACCCGGGTTTTTATTTTAATTTCAGTTTTATTTGGCTTCTTCTCGACGTTCTTCCCTCAATGTGCACACATAAGTGATGTCATTGTTATAGGACAGTAAATCAGTGGGCATTCGTACAGCGTGGAGCAGCCGGAGGCGATAGTTAGCGCGCGGCATGTGTTTCATTTGTCTGCTGTTTGGCGCCGTCGTCACAGCCAATGCGATCATTGCAACGAGGGACGTCGTGTTAATCTAATGATATGATAGATGCCGTCGACCGCGACCGGTTTCTTGTGCATTTGCGTTCATCCACATGTGAAATCTAAATTTATATCGTAATAGTCTTTACCCCGTGGTTTCTCCAAGCTTGCAGCGTATATTTAACAAATACTCCGTTGGGCGTTAGACTAGGTTGCAGAACGCATTGTCAGAAAATGTGAATTGACAATGACCTTAGATTATAATTATATATTATCTTTTTTTCATAGTCAACGCCGGATTTACACTTGGGGCACTACGGACTAGTGCCCAGGGCGGCAAATTTCCAGGGGCGGCAAAATTTGGAACATGAGGAAAAAAATTCACGTTATATAAAATTTTACTTAAAGTGTGATCGTGTTGAAAACATTCATAAATAAAATACTTTTTCTCTTTATGAAGAAAATTATAAACATTGCAGTCTTATTTTATGAAAAAAATTTAGTGTCTAGAATTTGACAAATATTTTTAGTAAAGAGAATAAATAAAGTTTTTGGCTCGATCACAATTTATTTGATATGATCATTATTTTAGTTTAAATTGCGCGCTGCAAAGTGCTCAAGCTGTCCAGTTTGCAAATAAAAAAGTCAGACGCGTTTGCTTCTGAAAAGATGTATAATAACTCGCAACTTATAACCAATCGGTTTGTTTGTCAATTTATGACTTTTAAAACGGAAAAGAATGTGTTTTTGATTATAAATGAATCATTTTATATATTTGAAAATTGTATATCGCTATCTAAATTTTAAAATCACAGTAAGTTTTACCGGTAACCAAGGTTTTAGCTTCTACGTTGAGATATTCAAATAGTTGCCTTCGTAAGGTAATGCAGTCCACAGTCGAGTAGGGTTTTCACCCGTCAGTACGGCAAGTGCTAAGTTTTTATTGTCGTTTACAGTAGCTGACTACTACCCAATACAGTCGTTTTCAAACTGTTCGCCGCAACGTCCCGAGACGTCGCAAACAATAACATGAATTGTAACTGCATTTGATAAGTTGCTGAAGAATTGGAGGAATAAAACTATATTTTTAAATTAAAACACATTAGTTCTCAATTACAAAAATGTGTATTATAATATTGAATTATTAATGACTACAAATATAGTTTAAAAATTAGAAAATGATCAAAATTTGGTGACACACTTTGAAGTTTAATTTGGAAGCACGTCTAAATTGCTTAGGGATACCGGATAGAAATCTCTACTCTGTCTTTTTGATAACAAGGCAGTTTTTTAGAGACCAGGATCGCTGCTAGAAAGGCAATGTTCTACTCTGAAGTGCCAATGTCGTAGGTATCTTAACAATAGCCGACTTACAATAATATCCCGCATTTTGTAAATTTGTGTCCTACTTTACATTTTTGACAGTTTATTTAAAATAGTAATACCATTTTTGCTGCTACTGTTACCTCTAATAACTGTCAGAATAACAGAAAAAAATTCTGTAAATTGTCGTTGTTCAGATTCCGGTTACTATGAAAGTTAAAAAAAAATATTAATATTAATATTATCATCCATAATTTTATTAAAAATTATCAGGAAATTGGACAAAATAAAATATGCAATCAATTCTGCGACGTTTCGGTTTTTTAATTAAACCTTCTTCAGGCTTCTTGATTAATATAGTTAAATAACAATAACTTATTATACATTACTAATACTCATAAACTTTTCCAAAATTCTTTAATTTTTTTATTTATTTTTATTAAAATATATTAAAAATTAATTGACAGAAAAATTTTTTTTTAAATATTTTTTCTATTTTAATAATTTAAAAAATTTTTTTCTGTCAATTGATTTTTAATATATTTTAATAAAAATAAATAAAAAATTAAAGAATTTTGGGAAAGTTTATGAGTATTAGTAATGTATAATAAGTTATTGTTATTTAACTATATTAATCAAGAAGCCTGAAGAAGGTTTAATTAAAAAACCGAAACGTCGCAGAATTGATTGCATATTTTATTTTGTTCAATTTCCTGATAATTTTTAATCTTAATGTTAAAAAAAAAGATTTAACCTCATTCTGATACCATCGATTATACTTCACATAGATGCTCCAAGTGCTGACGTCTATACTCGTTTTTAATTGCGAATATCAGATTTTTATTGGGAACAACTGGTATAGCGTATCAGGTAATATACAGTCTAAATCTAGCAAAAGCTAAACAGTGGGACCTGTAACTAAAAAGGAACGGAACAATATGTCACGTCTCCTAGCAGTCCTAGCTGCTCCACTCCACAACTGCTGTTGTTTTCTCTGTGTGGCGTCCCCTCTTCCCGACGACTCAACAAACCCACACCAAACCGCCTTACCGACATTTGTAACGGCGACGTCGTTGTAATCATGCTTTGCCTCTTTGCCAAACCACCACAATTTCTGTCAGTGTTGTTGATATTCAGTAGCGTTTTACTCGTCGACGAATTTTCAAAATTATCTCAATATCACTTGATTACCTTTTCAGCTCGGCTTCGTCCGGGTAGATTTTGGTTAGGCAACAAGAGCAGCCTAATTAATGTATCCCTTACAAAAATCAATTTTCCCAAAAATTCATTTCAGTTTCAGAGCTTGAATATTATGACTTGCCATAAGACTGGCAAGTCATAATATTCATGTTTTTTTAGCATAAAGAAATAATTAAGTCTCACATAAATGTTTTTAAAATGAAAAATTAAAAATATGCACGTAAAAATATGACTTTTTAAAATTCGTACCAAAACCAAAGTCATGTGACCTGGCGTCACTACATTGAAGTCAGGTTACCAGTATAACTTATTATAGACCTGCATTGTCAGTGGTGTCACTATTCTGGGCGTAAAAAGTGAAAACATTAATGCTTGAAACAAACTACACGAACATAGTAAAATAGGCAGCTGTCGTAAATTGGTATTTTAAATTAAGCTCTTTTCATTTCATTTATAAATAAGATTTTTTGTATAAAAGCGATATATTTTAAACGCACCTTTCAGTATTGCACTTTGCAAATCTTTTGCTATTTAAATATTGGTGTTTTAAATTAGGCTGTTTTCATTTAATTTATAAATAAGATTTTTTGTAGAAAAGCGATATATATTTTAAATAAATCTTTCATTATTGCACTTTCAACATATATTGTTGTTTAAATATTAACATAATATCGATTTACAAGTTTTATGCTTCTTCTTCCTTGTATATCGAGAATCGCGGTCTCCATTTCGAACAAACTTCCTAAAGAAATGTACTATAAAATATAAATAAATTGTTATTTGTTAAAATTTTTGGTGAAAATAGTTTTTAACACATCTATTGTTTAGTCAGCGTACGGCATGAATTCACAACAGAAATCCTGTACACGTTTTTTGATTTGCTTCAAATTTTCGCTAAAATCTCGCCCTTCTATCATCATAGTGTAATAATATATAGCTTACGTTACCAGGAAAGAAGTGTGATTTTAAACAGCGAAATAATTTTTAAAATCGATTCAATAGTTACTAAAATTATCCGCGAGAAACACAAGCATACAAATTATTCCTCTTCCTGTCGTGACTTGAATTCGAAACTTCCAGTTTAACGCTGACTAGTAGTGCAGTGAACAAATTTGGGATTCGTTTCTTAATTACTGTAGGCCAATTGATAAACGAGCTCACACTCGTAATGGAATATCCTCACCAGTTCGCTTCAAAGAATTTAAATATGAAAGATACTAATCGTTGAAAGGAAGTTTGGATGAGGAAAAATCAAAAGAAAAAAGTTTTACCGATGTTTTGCTTGTGGCCAACGTTTCGAAATATTTTATTTCATCGAAGCGTTGACCAGAAGCGAAACATCGGTAAGGCTTTTTTCTTTTAATTGTTCCTCATCCAAACTTCCGTTCAACGATTACATAATTGGAACAAAACCAATACTAACAAAGAAACTAATATTAACTATGGACACTTTTGAATTCAGTCGAGAGTTTTGGTTGAAAAGATTCGATTTTTCTTTTGCACTCTTATATTAGAATTATAAAATTATTATTATTTTCGTTGATGACAGAAGTTCCACAGAATGAAAATTAGCACAAAAGCCTGTCTGACCTGTGGATTATATATATGGTATGCCACTGACTTTCCGTTCTAGTGGTGTACCTACCTACATAACGTGTGGAGGAGATACGGTTAGATTTAAGCGTCGCGGGACTTAAAACGCGCACCGTTCGCTCTGCTCTGTTACCTTCACAGGCCCAGCGCCTATACGCCTTGCAGCCCGCCGTCTACCCAAACAGAAGGTACCTCGTCTAGGGATAGCCAAATTTATCTCAGCGGTCAAATTTACTCCTAATTTTTTTATTGAAAGAGAATAATTTAGTTTAACAGCGCGGCGTAACGAAAACGAAACACGACATCGTCGAAAGTTGTGAAAATTAGCTTCGAGCAGTGAGCCGATTGGAAACTCGATTGACACACCCATTTCTGTTTAGTATATACTTGGCTACAAAGGTTTATCCATGAAGTTTCTTAGGTACGTAAGATTTACACGCAAAGAGTGTTTTTAATATAAAAAGGGATTTTTGGAGTAAATAGCCACACTTTAAAAAATATTTAAAATGGAAAAGAACTATTATCAAAGCAACAAATTCAAAACTCCAACACCTCAAAATTTATGAAGCATTTTAGGATACATGTCCAATTCAGATATAAGTTAATAAATAAAATAAAAATGATTTTTACTTGCGACTGTTTCTATGATATCAATGAAATTTCCATTTAATTGCCCTTTTTGACGTCACACTGAATATTTATTATATGTGTAAATATACAGTACGAAAACCTGTAATTTAGAATTGGGACGAAATGAATGAATCCGAGTTATGGTAATTTTTGATAACTTGAAGTTTATTTATCATTTCTCTAACGTACATTAGATATTTTTGGTAATGGCGTATTTTAATTCATTTATACTGTCCCACTGCTAAATGTCCTAGATACCTATTTTTTCTTTACATACTATTATGTTCTGAGCCCAAAACTATGGAATGATCTGTCTATAAGAGAAAGTTCATCTTTAAAAATATTAAAAATATATGTAAATCATATTTACTCAACAAGCAGTAATAATTGAAATTCTACACTATCAATAATTACTAATTATGAATATTATGAAGATATATATTTTGTTTTGATTTAATATATAGTTTGACATTGTATGGCCGACAGGCTTTTATGTCATTAAATTAAATAAATAAATTATATATATTCTATTCTATTCTAGCTATGAAAGTGATTGACCACTAGTGCGTGGTCTGTGATCGGTGTTTTTACTTTAAATATTTTTTAGTATTCTTGGAGGAATGATTTGTAAATGCATATACTCGGCCGGATTAAAATACTTAACTGGGCAACCTTGACGCAGAGTTTTTCTTCTCCGATTTTCCAGCCAAAACATGACGTTATTATTAATATTAAATTTGTATTTTCTCTTTCTCTGTATGCGTCGCGAGTTTCCAGTTTGAATCTCGGTGTGTGCATGTTAGGTTTCAATCTACTGCGTACCTCTACATAACTGCTTTAAATGCAGATTATTTTTATGTAGGCCGCAAAAAACCGATGCAAAACATCTAGCTTTCCTTTTTATATGTAGAGACGTATTCTGTTTCTTGTTTTTATTACATGTCACTGTTGTAAATACATATAAAAATAACTTGTAATTTATAGTTACGAGTTTTTGTTTTTAAGTCACTCTTTCAACCTGTTTTTTATTTAGTACAGTGGCCTCTCTTTAAGTTGTTGTTTGTTAAGGCAGGGCTTAACCGACGCACACCGTGTGCTATGATTTCTTGGTTTTGTTTGGTTCAGACTAGACCATATTTTTATAAAGTTATATTGAGTCATACTAAACGTACGTCATAATAGCCAGATGTTAACAGGTTTAGACTATTAATAATAAACGGACGTTACTGTATATGGTGTTCCCCAACAAGAAATAAAGAGAAGGTTCAGCGTTTTTTCCCCGAAAGCCTCGTAGATATTGATAAAATAAACTTCCTCTTATCTTAATAGGCTTAAAATACTTAGAAAAAGAAATATCTAAAAACTGAACTTACCCTTGATCTTCTTTTGATGATGATGATTGCAATGTTGGACGTGCCGCTCTTAATGATCGTGTTTTGTCTTCAACCTGAAACAAAAAGTTCAATTGTTATTGAAAAATATTAACCATCACATATTTGTTAATGAAAGCTACTGTTAAGAAACAAAACAATTTTGCGTTCGCATCAATACTTTAGAACTTAGACTATAGATTATGAAGATCGACAACTAAGGTTATTATAGTGTCCATATGAATAATAAAAAAATATGTATTTTACACTAGATATTGCAAAAGTAAAACTGGTATAATCGTAAAAAAAGAACAAAACAAAAAAGCGATAATGACACAGACCGCGGAGATCGAATCTACGACCTTTAGGTTACGAGGCAACTTAGTGTTCTACAGACTGTTTTTATATACGGTTTCAATCTCAAAAATGAATTTTACCCTAGCGTACCAAGAGAACAAATAAATAAATAATTGCGCAAGTGCTTAATAGATATAAATAAACTTGCCAATCCGATCAGGTTTTTTAAGGCCACTAATAGTTAAAGTTGTTTAGGCCTAGCACGAATTATATTACTTAAAAAAGTAATGCATTGAATCTGCATATTAATTTTCAATAATACATTGAAAATATAATTGATAGATACTAGAGCATGGGCATTGGGTGTCATGGAAACGTCATATAAACAACAGCATAATGAACTCGTAAAATCGGGAACCATCTGTATATTAGTTAGGAGGTGGCCGAATTAGCCAGTTCCACAGCTGCTCTCACATTTCGGTACAAAGAAGAACAATAGGCCGGCATCCATACCGTGGTATAATATTATGTAATACAGTGAATGTGTACGGCATATGGTTTCAACCGGAACCTTAAGAGGGTAAAGCTATTCATCATTTAGGATGCGCCAACTCTGATCTCTTGGTGATTTACATTCCCCGATAGGCGGCCATACAGAAAGTAAGTAGACTCTGTATACTGTACACGCCGCCGTATGGAATAGAATACAGGAGAACCCCATTGTAAAATTTTATATCTCAAAAATATTGCTCAAATGTAAACGACATGCGGAACATTTCGTTTTTTGTGTAAATAGAAGTAGTTTAATAATTCTCAGCATTCTTAAAAAAATATTTGGTTACAGAACTCAGTCTACGACTCACCCATATAACTTTTGCTAAAGTGAAGGCGCATGTCTATCGTTGCCTAAAGTATTAGCTTTCGCATTGTGTGCAGACAGTTACGAATATGCTTTAATATGAAAAAGGTTGATTGTTTGGATATGTCAATGTAGAGTAAAATGATAATTCAGCCGCCGCGATAGTGGAAGATTCGGATCTGAAACCGGACGGTAACGTTGTTTAACAATACATTTTTCTAAGATAGCATTATAGCAGTAGCTGCTTCTTATTAATAATAGCAAACTATACTGTCTAAATTTTTAAGCAAGCTTAAAAGCTAGCTTAAAAAGTTCAAACAGTATAGTTTGCTATTATTTTATTTTTTTTAAAAATCAAAATCTAGCTGTTAAAAAGAAAACTATGTTTAAAATTTAAATTAGGTTTCTAAATCATAAAAGCATGGGTCGTAAACTCGATCAAAATTTAATAGTTACAATTCATGCTTTTATAATTATGAACTTAAATAATTATTTTCTTTCTAGTGCATTTTTAAAAGTTCGTTTTTTAGATATTTTATTTTTAAATTTTAGGTCATCACCTACTTAATATGATAATATGAAATATGAGTTACTTGAGACACGCTCTCCCACCACCAACACCGAAACTTCCACCACATGATTGTTTTCCATCAGTGAAACGAGTTCATACTAAAAGAGTTTCAATTTTCTCCGTGAGCATGATGTTCACATGTTTTTTTAATATGTTTTGATCAACTTTTAGAGAACCATTTTTCACATATTTGAGCTAGAAGCGACTTTCAGATTTCGCTTCGAGGTGTGTCGTCTTGAGCGAAATCGGTTGCGCAGTTTGAGCTTACACTATTTCAAATTTCAATATTTTTGACATCGGAATGGTGTCGTTGTTCAATTGATCCGATTATTTTTTTTTAATTAAAATAAAGTTTCTGTAAAAATCTCATTTTTTATAAATCATTGTTGTGACGTAGGTGGCCGACGCGCAGGGATGATGTATAAGAACAGTACACTACTACGATATCTGAATAAAATGTGGTCGTTTTCTCCCTCCGACATATTTCATCCATACAAACGTTTTTTTTTCATTAATATCGAGTTTCATAGCGAAGCAGCCTGCAGAACTTTGCACCGGTTGCGCATTTTCTGACGTGATGAAATACGTGCATTGATTTGATTTCAAAACACCCCACTGGCGTCCCTTCATAAATAAATTGTTTTTATTTTTTTTCTCCTACACTTAATAGTAAAATTTAAATCAACGATTTTGCACGAAAAATTTAAGTATTAAGAAGTTTAGCATTTTTATTTATTTTTGCTCTTAATGATAGTCTTAAAAATGACATAAATTATAGCGAAAGGGTTTTTGTAATATCTTTAAAAAAACAAAGTTATGTTATTTTAAAATTTAATTTTGACAACTCTGCGCGCTATGTCGTTCTACGTACGGATGACGCCACGCAGCATAAGTGTCATATTTGTACTAACCTTGAATACAACAGACAATTAACATTTGAATACATGTAAAATTTAATATGATGGCAATTTTGAAGCTTCATAATCGCCAATCAGGCGTCGATCAATCTCGTTTGCGACCCTACCTACAAAAAATTGAATATCTTCGTTGAATTTAAAGATATTGAAAAAATCTTTGTAGCATTTTTAAAGTAATCCTCATTATCATGATTGGCATTTTCGTCAAATGGAAACTTCCTAAAATAAAACAGGGAGTTTGAATCTGACATTAGACAGTTCCTGCATGTATAAAAACTGTAATTGTATTATCACAATTCACAATCAAATCAGGTTGACAACGATACGTGTTCCAATTATGAATGACCTATAAAATCTAAAATAGATACTATCGCGGTTTTCGTTTTCATTCTGTTAAAAATACAAAATTTGAGATGAAATCATTTTCAAAAAAGTAAAGAAACTAGAGATATAAAATTCTCGTCTCGAAACTATTGACGACAACAGGAACTGATATTTTTAGATGAAACGGTAATACTAGTCACAAGCATGTCCATCTATATTTCTGGTCAACATGCATTCAATGCAATGAAGTAGTTCATATAACTCATAGAAACTACTGCAGTACTGCAATAAAAGTAAAATGGTTCGTTGAACGATAACGCAATGTTTCCAGTAAACTGAATCGGATTTCATTCATACAAAAAAAAGAAAATGATTTCAAACATGGGGCGCAGTCGATTCATATATTACCATCAATACCTACTAAATATATAAATAAAAAAAAAAAACTAACTGCCCATTCTGATTCACTTATTTTTGTAGTTTAGCTGGCGTGTACCAATTTAGTTTAGAGATCGGTTTTGGGATTCCAGAATTGTTTCACATTTTCGCTGCTCATCTGTCAGTTTTTTAGATTTTTTAGAGTAATATTATAAAACTTGGGTTTACACGTCAAGATTTTAAATAGATAAAAAAATTCAAATCGGTTCAATGGTACTCGAATCTTGCTATATCATTAATCCAAACTTCATCATTTATATATTAGTACAGACAGTTAAAAAAAAATAACTGACAAAAAAGGATAAAAAAAGAATAAAAAATTCATCGTTTTACAATAACTTTTTCCTATTTATAACATTCAAATTATTCAATTATTTCATTAGTGTATTTGCCATATGGCAACATACACTATTGGCATCGGTCGGATGGCGGGACCTAGGGGTCGGACCAAAATTTCTCGACATTTCATAACCTCCTAAACACTTTGGCACCATTTTTAAAAATGTTTATATATATATGTTTATATATATATATATATATTTATATACGTATATATATATATATATATATATATATATTTATATACGTATATATATATATATATATATATATATATATATATATATATATATATATATATATATATTTATATACGTATATATATATATATATATGTGTGTACGCGCAATAACTTTCGAAAGAGTTAATTGGTTTCAACGAAATTTGGCCCACGTGTTGAAACCCATCACCGCAAGAAGCCTATTTAAAATGGGCCTAATCGGGCTATTTTAAGGGTAGTTTTTAGGGGATGAAAAATGTTTTTGGGCCCCAAAATACCGAAAAAATTCTCCGAATCGTTTCAAAATTGAAATTTAACCCTCTGGTAGTAATTAAAAAGTGTCCCCAAAATTTTAATAAAATCGGCCTTTACAAAAATTATGAAAACACTAGTTTGCAGATAGTGATTTATTTATTGAAGGGTGTATTTAATTCGGTGTAGACGTTAGATTGATAATGATATTACAATTTTAAGGGGTGTATTAAGGGGTTAAATTTTTTATTTTGCCCAAAAACAAACTTAATTTCTCATAATAAAAGTATAAAACCACACGGCCCTATACAAGCAAATACACTATATTGTCGGCAGGGTTTTGGCACTGCGACCCGGGTTTTTTTATTATCTGTAGTTAATGGCTTATTTACGATTAATTTATAAATGAATGTAAGTAGGATGATTGTAAAATGAAGACAAAAAATATTTTATTCCTTTTTATTATTTTCTTAAGTAGGTTCAATTTTTTAAATTTAATTCTTTTTAGTGTGCTTGAATTTTATTTTCTTTCAGGTCGTCCAGATAAAGATAATTAGTCTAAAGTCTTTTCTCATACAATCTTAAACAATGCAGTAAAAGTTTTATAAAGGTAGTTGTGGATTGCAGAAATCGTTGTCAAAAAATCTGATCTCACCTTGTGATCACACTTATTTTTCCATAAGAAGAGCATTGAAAAATTTCAAATCGATCTCCTGCTAAAAAAAAAAAAAATAAAATTGATCGACTAAAACGATATTTTTTTGAACTTTGTATAGGTTTTTGTACAATTTCCACTTCGGAAAAACATTTATCTACGCATTTTGATCAAAATTTAGCTTGAAAAGCGTTCTTTTTCTATATAAATCAATAATTTGTTTGTGTGAGTACAATTTAAAGTTCTACATGCCAGGGGGTTTTCTTAACAACATTAGACAATTAACATTTACAATTATATGATCACAATCTGAAGTCATTATTAAATCAGATATTTAGACAATGCTTTCTGCAATCCAGTATATTTCCCTATATGCTGTTAAATAATTTATTCAAAATTGTCAGCATTATTGCCGAGGCCCTGTGCAACCATATCTCTTATCACTTGGACGCGCTATGTTTGCGCTTGTATTTTTTTTACAACAGTTGTTTTGGACAGCCCTCAAAGTGCAAGAGTGCAAGAGGGTTTTGTGTAACAACGAGTGTTCGAATTGACACTATACCTTGTACACGTCATTGGCTTTTTGATCGATGGCTACTATTTTCCACCACATACATCAATACATCATCACCTATCGATAACTCTTGCACAACGTGTTCTAATAATGCTCCATTGAATTACTTATTTCACACTGAACTCGGTGTGTGTTTGATATTGAGTTACACGCGTTTTATTGATATGTTATTTTAGTACCATCTTAGAAAACTTTTACTCGAATCATTAGCTATCAATACAAACAAGTAAAATCACAATTATTTCTGTAATTATGTTTTCAACGAAATTTAGACTTAAAAAGATTATTTATGGTACTCATGTCGACTTCTTTTTAAACAACTCAAATTTTTAACGGTCTACAGTGTTTACATTACTATAGCGTACGTTTTGAGTAGAGGAGTTAATTAAGATGTTTACTCGTTAAAAAAATAAAATATAGTTATGTACTTTTCATAAGCGATATATGAATTTTGTATTTTCGTAGTGGCTATATGTTGGTTTTCAGTGTTTAAAACAAATGCATCCTTTTCGTGGAATTTTAATATCTTGACATAATTTTTAATTAAAACGATATATAGAAATTTGTCAAAGGTAATGTCAGAAGTTGGTATGCTATCACGTGTGTACATGCACCTCAATCACTTTACTTGAGCTATGTATGTAATTTTAATTTTACATAAAATGTCAAAGCATTATATCATATGTAGTATAATGACAGTAAGAGATTTTCAATGTTGTACAGATGATAACCAATAATCCGTACCGGAGCAGCTTTGACACTAGCTTTTCTGTCCAGTTTCACCAGAGTAGATTTGGATCTGGACTTTGGTAACGAGATAATCAAGGGTAACAAATTTCTTACATCTATATGAGATCAAAAATCAAAATCAGGTCGTGAATTCCGAGCTAAATTGGCGTAAGGAGGCTAAACTAGAAGGTATATAGGTACTCTTAAATCTTGCTTTACATTTTTGCTTAGTTAACATTCCCCTTTTGTTATTAGTGTTGATATGTTCGCTATTAAATTTTACAAAACAATATTGTTTTAATACTCGTCAAAAAGGCGGTTTAAACAAAAAATAGGTAATAACTTAATAAGTAATAAAACGATTGACAATTGCATTAGACCGTTCCTGCATATACAAAAATCAATAATTATTATCAAACGTTACTGTCAACTTACTTTTTTGACCAATAAGTTCTGTAATCCAGAAATCGCATACATACCTACTAGAAAAGTGTTACAACTCAAAAAACAAGATTTTTAGCTATTACTACATACAGGTGACACTTCTTTTTTAACAAGTCAAGTTAAAGTTAATTTTCGCATCAGTTTTTCGTGATTTTTTGAAATTTGTCTTTTTTGAGTTATGTCACCTTCCTAATATTCGTGTGATATTATGTTAAAAATGAAATGTTAGACGTATTAATAGTGTATTTGCCATATGGCAACATACACTATTGGCATCGGTCGGATGGCGGGACCTAGGGGTCGGACCAAAATTTCTCGACGTTTCATAACCTCCTAAACACTTTGGCACCATTTTTAAAAATGTTTATATATATATATATATATATATAATTATATTTATATATATATATATATATACATATATATATATAGAGTTTTTACAACCCAAAAGAAAATTTTGAGGTTAATTTATAATTTAAAATGTAGAGAATCGTGTCGAAACTTATTTAAAGAAAACAAGCTACTAACTTTTTACAGGATTTTTGCTCTTGAACTGCTCACAGTTATGTATTCTAATGGATATTTCATTGGTAATAATAACAACGCATCCAAGTCATATAACACCCGTAAGAATGATATTGTGTTAAAACATAAGACAACTTTCTTTAAGAGAAGCCCTAAGTATATAGGAATAAAAATTTTCAACTCGCTACCCAATGAAATAAAAATTTGTAGGGAAACAGAACATTTTAAAAATAAATTAAAAAAACATTTTTGTAATACCGCGCCTTGAAGGATCTTTTTTAAATTTTTAAATTATTATTTGACGTTTGTATCCGCATTTGTGGCATTTCAATAAATTACATTCTATTCTATTCTATTCTATATATATGTACGAGCAATAACTTTCGAAAAAGTTAATTGATTTTAACGAAATTTGGCCCACGTATTTAAATCCATCACCGCCAGAAGCCTATTTAAAATGGGCGTAATCGGGCCATTCTAAGGGTAGTTTTTAGGGGTTGAAAAATGTTTTTGGACCCCAAAATACCGAAAAAATTCTCAGAATCGTTTCAAAATTGACATTTAACCCGCTAGTAGCAATTAAAAAGTGTCCCTAAAATTTTAATAAAATCGGCCCAACAGGACCGAACTTACAAATTTTTTGAAAACACTAATTTGTAGATAGTGACTTATTTATTGAAGGTTGTATTTAATTCGGTGTAGACGTTAGATTGATAATAATATTGCAGTTAAGAAAAAAATATTATTTTAAGGGGTGTATTGAGGAGTCAAATCTTTAATTTTGTCCAAAAACCAACTTAAGTTCGCGTAATAAAGCCACACTGCCTATATAAGCAAATACACTATATTGTCGGCAGGGCTTTGGCACTGCGACCCGGGTTTTTATTATTTTTAATATCAAAATCTCCAAAGATACATAAAAGGTACTTAACTGTACGAATTCAGAGAGCAAAAGTGGGTGGCTTTTGGAATTCTTGTTTGCTAAGCCGCCGTTGCATACAGCACTCGTTTCTCCTCCCCCCCGTCGCTTCAACCTGACTATATAATGTGTATGACTACTGTACATGAGGAGAGACCATGGCTTCGCGAGCAATCAATGAGGAGGAAGGGGGTGGAGGAAGAGAGCAGGGGGATTTGGTTCGTGCGGTGGTCTGTGTGTGCACTCGTAACAAAGCCCCAAAAGCCACTACAATAGAGAACGATAGGGTTATGAACCTCGGCCGTGAGTATAGCGGACATGTAATGCCCAAGGCAAGACACACCAGTCAGAAATAAATATATTATAAACTGAAATCCGTTCGTTTCTCTTTGTACTATACAGGATGTTTATAAAAACGACCGATAACATTTTACAGTAGACAAACCATACGGTATACTGTTTATCTATATCTATATATAAAAGGCGATGTATGTATGTATGTTATTTATAGACTCCAAAACCCCTGGATCAATTCTGATGAAATTTTCAGGCAGGCTTTAGATTAGTCCCCGCTGGGCTAATCTAAAGACTGCCTGAAAATTTCATTAGAATTGGTCCAAGGGTTTTGGAGTCTATAAATAACAAACATACATACATCGCTTTTTATATATAGATATAGATAACAACATACCGTGTAATTTGTCTACTGTAAAATGAAACTTTCAGGCAGTCTTTAGATTAGCCCAGCGGGGGATCGTGTAACAATTTTGAATTTTTTTCATTCGCACAAATTCAATACACGTTTCTAAGCAACGTATTAATCGTCCATTATAAATTTTGACAAGTGCGTCGTATACTTTCATTTGATAGATTAAGCATATTTAAATCAACATCAGGAAAATATGTCTATTATTCTATAAAAAAGTTCACTGCAGCATAATTCAAGAGATAATTTACAAATCCGTGCGAAGGAAATATCACAGAATAAACTACTTATTTATATATTTAATTGCATCTCGGCGAAGCGGGATCGGGCCGCTAGTATATAATAAAACTGCGTGATCAGCATAGCAAAACAACCAAGGGCGGATTTATGTTTTTCCAGGCCTAGGGGCTATTGAAGTCTAACGGGGCTTATTTTTTTGATAGATTAAGAATCATTACAATGGGGTTTAAAATTAATTTTTGATAGCATCAAAATCGGACCTGATCACACAAATAATGCTATAAATTCACTCAAAAAATGATCAAAATTCACCGAAAAAGATGCCAAAATTCACTCAAAATTTGTCAAAATTCATACAAAAATTTGTCAAAATTCAGTCGAAAAAATATCAAAATTCAACCAAAAAATTATAAAATTGCACCCAAGAATATGTTGAAATTTATTCCAAAAAAATGTCAAAATTCACTCCCAAATTTTACACAAAATATGTTAAAATTCACCCAAAAAATGCCACAAAAGTAGGGTTTTGTTAAACACTAAGCTATGCTACGGAACCTAATATGCACACGTTTTTAGTTGCGTCTTTCACCATCATATTTCGACCGCTGTATAATGGTGCCGCTATCTTAAGAAATCAGGGCTTAAGCGTACGATCCAAACACATACCTTCCCCCCTTATAGAGATTAAAAATCACGCGATAGATAAATTTTAAAATAAATTTTAATACAATTTTCGAACGGTAGTGTACATATAAAATATATGTAAACGTGAGATTTACCTGGTAGTGTACGTATATACCGTATAGACTGTATCTATATGCTATTGAAACAAAAAAGTTTATAACTTTTCAAACATAAAATTAATATTGAGGTACTGAAAAGTGTATCACAGGCAGCGTTTTAAAGCACGCTAATATTAAATATTTTAGAATTCGAATAAAAAAAAAAAATGAAAAACGAGTAATACTTTGCTTCAGGTAAAATTAATATGATATACGCGAGTCTGCAGCGGTCGTCAGCTAAAACGATTTTATATTAAAGATTGAAAAGCAAAAAACGGTTGTAATTATATCTCAAAATAAGTAACCTATGTGAAAAAATATTCTAAGCTTTTTTCTCTCATAACTGTTTTCCTCAAAACACTGATAATTTTCGAGATATTTGTGAAATGGCAGAATTTACTCCATTTCAATCTTTAAAAAACCAAAAGTTCAGATTCTCAGGATATGTTTAGGAGATTATAATAAATGTCTCCACAAAAATTTCTACGGTCGGAATTTTTTCGAAATCAAAATTTAATTTTCCTGAACTACAGCTAATATAAATTTCAACAATATAACAAACATGTATTAGGTTAAGTACGTCCTATACCATAATAATAAATATACAAGCTTGGAATTACGTAGTGTAACGGTAGCGCGCTTGCTTTCTACAGATAAGGTCCCTCGTTCGATCCCGTTTGGCGTCATATATTTTTAAAGTAAAACTTGTTGCGACTTGGTAGAGTAAAATTGATTCATGAGATTGAAAATGTGACGAACGTGTTGCAATGTACGTATACTCATAAAAATCGACCGTAGAACATTAAGCTAAGATGGCGGGAAGATAGAACAGTGACCAAAGGTGTGGTGTTTAAAAAACTCACGCATACTAAATTAAAGATTTTATTTAAATCGCTTAGATTTTAATATAAACGTTTCTAGACTCGACTGTTGATAAACTTGTAACTCAACTGGAATTAGATTTTTAATAGATATTTTATACCTTATGTAATTTATATAATTAATAGTTAATTATTATACAATGTAGAAATTAAAGGCTGATTGCCATATACTACAAAAAGATCATAGGTTCAATCCCTGCGGTCGGTGTCATTATTTTTTTGTTGTTTTTTTTCCGAATTATACCAGTTTTCTTCTGATTGTAATATAAAATACACAGTGTTTTTTTAAATATATTTTTAATTTTTTTTTTGTATTTGTTTTAAACTTTTTTTTCAATTTTTATCGTACAGTCGAAAACTAAGAGGGGCGCGAACTTTTGGTTTTGCCAACTATTTTTTGTTTGTTGACTTCAGACGTGAAGTCAGTTATCAAGACACGTGTTCCGTAGACGTTTAGTGTTGACCACACCCAGTAGGTGTATAAAAGAGCCGTCAAAGCAACAGCTTTAACTTGAACAAACCCATACATCACTCTTTTTAACAGGCGAGAAGATAAACCGTGTTCAGAGCTCTCGGTTGCTTCTAGTGTGAAATCCGACACCGGTTCACGCAAACCGCAGTCGGCTGTGTGAATGAATACACACAAGAGGGTGTTAATACAATTTTTAATACATCAATCTTATATAAAAGAGGATGAAACGATCTTTAAAAGTGGCATAGAAAAATGCCTTTTCTCTAAATTGATTTAGTATTGACTATTTGCTTTATATGGGGCTCTCTCTACAATGAATTGAAAAGCTGTGTTGTGTTAAAGAAAATGGTCATTTGTTTTATGTGTCGATTTTCATAAAATATTGAATATTAACCCGATAATTACCTGATAAAAATTAGCTTTTGTTTACTTGATGTTTTTAAAATACCAAAAAGATCATTATTTTAATTTAATGCTTTATTTGATGTTCTTTGTTAGACAGGTTTTACCGGAGTATTATACAAAAAATGTATTTAATTAAACATAATTCTATAATGAATTTCATTCAGTATTCAACAAATAGCACAGAATTTTATCAAAATTGATTCTTGAGTGATACTACTGCATTCAGTTACAAGTTCTGGAACCACGTTTTCACATTTAGGTGTCATACAAAATATCAAAGAACTATTATTGGTAGGATTAACTAAAGCCCTTGTTTCTTAAGATAGCGGTACCGGAATATAGCGACCGTAATTTGACGCTGAATGACGTAAGAAAAAACTTACGCAATATTAAATGGATATTGCTTTTTTACATTATAGTAATGCCGCCGCTACTTAGAAAATTACATGCATTTATTTCTATTTATCGCTATCTTAGGAAACCTACTAATTTAAGACTGTATAAACTAAAGGTATTAAATCATTATTTCTATGTTCTAATAATTTGGATAATTGGTCTTCTTACGAAATACCGCCATTGAAAACTAAAATTATTTTTTACTCGAAATAAGGATACTAGAAATATAAGAAATATGCACCGATTAAAAAAAAAATTTAAGCTATTTTTCTACTCGCAGAATGATTTATTATTAATCTGTACCATTTCTAACTTATTGTTTATCACGTAAATGACTTCTCCTAAGTAATATAAATATTATTGTTATATTTGAAATCATTCGAAATATTAAACTGAAGCGTTCAAATAATATGGAGGTATGTAAGAAACATGTATAGGTTCTGAAATTGCTTATAGGAAAGTTAATTTTTTCTCGCGCCACACTTTTAACCATAATACTTACTTATACAAAGCTCCTGAATAAATTTAAAACCGTATAATGTTTAATTGAAAATCCACTTTAAAAAGTTGTATATCCAGTTTTTTGTAAGCATGCTAAAAAGACGACGAGAATTGCAATCAACGTTACAATTTTTTAAATTTAATTTTAATGTAATGAGTGGATACAGGACAGACTGTGGTAGAGGGTAGGTAAAACAGTGCTTACAAAAATGTTTTACAATTTTGGTACGCAGAAGCAGCTAAATAAAGAATCATATATTTATTAAAATGTTTGAGGTTTTTGACAAAATTCTATGCAGACCTTTAAAGCTAACAGGTTTTTTGTGGTTCAACGACGTGAATTCTTTCAAACTAGTGTTTTATTAAAATTATTGTCTGATCGATTTTAAGAGGATCTTAATATCTTTATAGAAGAATTATCAAACATTTTTGCTAATTTTTAGGTGTTTCTAGACCCAAAAATAATTTTCTATACAACACTTAAAAATAATTTTTTCTCACTTTTAGATTTATAAAAATCTTAAATAAGTTCAATTAGAACGTTTGTCTAAGTTGAGGCGACCAACTTGAATACATTATATGATATAATTTAGTAGATATTGTATAATAATATTCGAAAACTATTGACTTAAAATAAAAAGCCATTGAACTTTTTTTGTTGTAGGTTTAATTAAGGAATATTAAAAATTCGGAAATAAAAAAAAAACTGCTGCTCAATTGTTGACGCAAAGCCTATCGGGCTAGGTTACCGGTCGATAATATACTTTTTTATGACGGCTGGTTTATCTGGAACACAATTTTGCAAAAAAAAAATGAATGCGAATATTTCTTCAATCGAATGGAAGGATTCCGTTTGAACAAAATAAATTTCTTCCAAAATAGTAGTTTATATGTCTAGTACGTGGATTATTATCTGCGCGAACCCGGCTTCGCTCGGTACAATTTCTGTGCGGATACAATATTTAAATTGCAGTTAGACTGTGAGTAGGTATTGACTTGTGTTAATATTATATATTGTAATTTCTGCACGTATCTCTTAAAAAATAGCTGATTGTCACTTAATTATGAACATTTGTGACAATTCAATTGTGAACACGTTTCCTTCTTATTGTAGGCTGCGTTTAATTCTCAGGCGGGGACTATGATTTACTATCGAAATGGTAGAACGCCTACGTTTTGTTTTACTGTACGCAACTTCGCAACACCAGTGCTAAATGTGTAATTTCACAACCGCTATACACACAAGAAAAGCAGCTATTTTTAAGGGGGTATTCTTATGTGACCGCATACATTTTACCTCTTTTTAGGGAATTTTTTTTAGACGACAATAACATTCAATCATTTTAATTTTTTTATGTTTTTGTTTGTATCTTTAACTGTATAAAAAATTTTTTTTCTCTTATTTTACATTTTTTTTATATATATTTTTTTTAATTTAATTAGACACTAAAAAAAAAGCAAGTCACTGGTCATGGTAATAGCGGCTGTTCATGTTGTCTGAAATAAAAAAATCGAATGGATCATTGTTCAGTATGGATGTCGCTATCGTTCCTACCAAAATTAATCAATTTCATTAAAAAAAAAATGGCGGACTGTAGAAAAAAAGTTTGTTTTTTCTTAATTTTTTTGTTAAAAATCGTTTAAAAAAAATAAGAAAATATTTTCGAAAATAAGCAATTTCGGTACGGACGATAACCATTAATGAGTAGAAGAACATATATAAATTTCAAAGCAATCGGTTGAATACTTTTTTTTTTAGGACCATGACAGTTTTAGAAAATAATGTTTCCAGATAAATGCGTTTAAAGTTTCAAGAGCCAACAAGTCGCTTATAAATACGGCTCGTCGGCGACTATGAGTTGTAATTTATTTAAAACTAGGAATTTCGGTCTCTATTTTTCACAGCATATTTTCGATAGGTTTTACTATTGAAATATGAAAAAAAAATCGATTTTTCGAAGTGGTCACATGAGAATACCCCCTTAAGAAGGGTGTGCAAAAAATATTGATGATCTCTGATTAGATCGTATAAGAGCTAGAAAGACACAAGGCAACAAAATCACGTTATATAAAACGGGCAACTGCAAAGACACAAAGAACAAGAGAAAGGCGTCGTGCTCGGATATATATAGGGAAAAAGTAGCACGTAAAATAGAGGAAAGAATACTAATTAATTATTCAATCTGGGTCTGAGAATGATTAGCATGGAAAGCATAGAAAGAGCGAATGGGTGGATGCGGTCGCTCTGTCGCCGCGACGTTGCTGCTGTGTGGTCGTGTGTAAGGCGCTGCCGACCCGATCCGACGTCGACAACCGGTTTGCTTGACGTTGCTGACAGATACGCTTATAAGAAAACCTCCAACTGTCCAACGTATGCATTGTCTATCACCAGAATATCTGAACGCAATACTTAGAAACATTTAGCTTAGGACTTTGTCGAGAATTTCGAAAAGTATTTTAGCAGGAAAAGTTATCAATACAGATGTCAAATATCTTTTCCGTTTGCGGTCTCGATTACTAAATCAAATTTAATGTTATAATTTTTGCACTCCCACCTATAGAATAAGGTATATGATGAATCCCGTATGAATGGATTTATCTTAAAAACCGCTGATGCTATTAATATATGTTTACACAGATAATAAATCCCGGTAGTAGTCCTTGATGACCAGAGATGTATGTAGTGTGGCGTTTCTCATTATAAAATTTAATAATAATTAACAGGATTCGTCAGGATGGATGGTGAGAGCGGACCGGACAAGATTTTGATATATTTTAGGCAGAACGGCGAGGAGAGAGATTGTGATTGTCGTGTCGGACGGTGATTATTTTTTTTTGTCTCCGAGAATACAAACAGTGCTGAAGTTATTGTCCTTTTGAAGGTTCTTTCTTTTGAAATTACGTACTACCATTTTCGTATGTCAGTGTAGTGTAATCGTGTAGTTTTTCTATTAATAATTGCAATTATTTAAGCATCATTTTTAATTGCCGTGAGTCGTTGTGTAGGGGGAAGGTTGCCCGCTAGTGAGTTAGTTGTTTGTTTGCTTGTTTAAAAGTATTACATTCCCACCATTAACTCCAGGACGACAGTCATCGCTGGTTCCAGCCAGTCCTGCTGCGCATCTGTGATAGTTGCATAGCTGTCACGAAGACCCAGGTACTGTTCCAATTTTTTTTCTATCGAAGAGTCAACCTTGGTCGCAACGTTTTGTATTTCACGAAGTTTAACGTGGGTGTAATTTCACGTGGTCAGTGAAAATTTCTATTTTAAATTTTTTTAAAGTTTGCCGTTAACATTTTTGACTACTTTACCCTGTCGATCGCACGTATAGATTTGCGCGTTTGTGTCGCGATAATTCGTGTATTTTTTTATTATCAATAGTAATTTACCTATAAATGTCGATTTTTGTTTAAATTTTGCATACAAAATAGATTCTACGTTTGTTTACTTCTTGTTTTTTTAAAAGATTATGATTTTAGACAGAGCTGGAGGTTTGTTAATTGTCCAGTAATTGAATCGTATATCTAAAAATATTGTACGCATCGATTCCTTCTGCCTACAATCCGTATCTTCAGTATCGTGGTTAAAATTTTTTTTTCTTTTTCGTCAGCTTCATTTACTATATATATTTTTTGAATAACGTAGAATCTTGGAAATAATTATTTACAAGTGTTTTATTGAAATGCATTTCAATCAATGATTCATATTGATACCTATGATTCGTATTTTGAATCGTGCTAAAAATTGAATGAATGTTGTATTTGATTCGTGTCGATTCTTTCGTAAATTACGCGTGTCTTGTAATTATTTTTTTGTTTACAGAATATTTTTAATACATTTTTGTTTCATTATTTGCATTTCAGTTTATATATTATTTCGGTTCCCTTTTTTACAACTATTTCAGGTTCGCTTGGAACCGGCGATTCCTGGACGTCTGAGTGGTCAATTGGTTCCTGGCGCCCCCCCTTATATCTTACAATTTTATATAATATTATTATATACAACAAAATTTTTGGTTGGCACTCAGCTAGTTGTCAAATTTGGAACGTAGAAGTTTTAGGTCAACAATCAGGTAGGTTTATTTTTTTGGCTCTCGCACCCACGACCCAGCGCCGCTAACAAAACTAGCCGTGGTCCGTGCTTGCAGTCTTTCCTTCCTAGGAAAAACGGCACAGTAGGTATTGGATTTCGTGAGGTGATTGATTTACCTATAATGTTTAAGCGTTTATACGAAAAAATATATTTTAATATAACAAATCGTTTAAAATAGAACTCACTGTATATAAAGAAAGATTAATACCGTGCGCCAGACGGATAATATGAATCCACGTCTGTTTACAAAAGGTATTTGTCAATGTTGATAGATTTTCAATATTGATTTGGGTGTACAAGTAATTTAATTTGCAATTCAAAGTTTAAATTTTAAATGTTTACCAAATGAATACACGTTCTGTTTGTTTGATTGAAATAATCAGAACTCAATATATTTTACAGACATTCAGTGATATGAGTACCTAGAAAAATGGTCTTGATGAAATACGAAGTTCAGGAAGACCCCGCGTAACGCTGTTCAGTATTATGCGGTTTCCAAAAAAAAGTTTAACTGCACTATAATGGAAATTATGGATCAGTTTATACAGAATGTTTTAAATTTTGATAGAATTTCAAAATAAAGATCAAGTGTCACTGATGCGATGTTTTGGTATTCACAAAAAAAAGTGTGAAATAAGGAAAAACCTTCTTCATCACAAACATAAGTTCAAAATCAATGTAATAAAAAAGTATTAAACAATAAATGCTTAAAAAAACCGATACATTTTTGTATTTTCTGTTCTGTTTCACTTATCCCCATTGTTTATGTATTAAGACTTCGTTTAACACTGTTTCGTTTAGCGCTGAAACTTATTGGAACGTATCCTCCGCGTTAAGCGAGGTCTTACTGTATATCAATTTATTAGTTATTAAGCTTTGATTTACGTTGGCCACAAGCGAATCATCGGTGGAGCTTCTTTAAAATTGTTCCTCAACCAAAAATATTTCCAATGCTTAATAAACTGATAAATGCTTTGGTACCCAGTTCAAATTAGCACAATTGTTGGTGATCTTTAAAAAACTCGCACTGTACTAATTACCTTTGTTTATTTAATGTTATTCTTATATTTTTTAAGTACTACATAAATGAGATGAGAGATTTAAAAATGTATTTAATAATTTGCACGGAAAAAATAGGTTAAAAAGCAGTCTCTTTTCAAATATAATTACACAAAATAAACTGTCTATAAAAACATTAGGCTATTTAATGTTTCATTTTCAATGTTATTCAAATGTAAGCTCCTACCTAAATAAGCCTCTTTAAAAAGCATCTTTACATATAGAAAGGTATTAGCGACCGGGAGCCTGCATAAAAGTTGTACGTTTGTTTTTCTTCGCGACGTTTTGTGGTCGCGTCTAAATGCAGACACGCTAACAGTTGGTCCACTATTTAAATCAACGAGGAGAAAATATTTGGAAGAATGATATTTCATCATCCTGATGGTCAACTGTTTGTTTTACACGCCAAATATGTGCTAAATAAACTTTAAAGTTTATTTATCAAAGTAACAAAAACGATACCGTGTATAAAGTGTATTAAAAAGAAAAAAATATTTTTAAAATTTTAAAATCATAATTATAAAGGCGTGGGTCGTGATTAATAAACTGTTATAGAATTTACAATCCACGCTTTTATAAATATGAATTTACGTTACCAAAATTAATTTTTTGCAGTACATTTCAATAAAAGTTTGTATTTAATAAGTTTTGTCCCAATAATTTAATTTCTTTATGGTGTAAGAATAGGGTACAGTGTGGTGGAGGAACGGGTTTTTTTTTCAAAATATTGAAAGTTTCGTTAAAAATAAAATTTCTATGGGTATAGAAAGTTATAAAAAAAGTAGTAAGTCCTTGGTAATTACAAAATTTTGGTGAAATTTTATATATTTTTTCTTTATTATTTTAAAGTCACGATTATTTCTTTTTGAAACTTTAGAGACACTCTCTTCATATTTTCACTCAATGTTCGATTCAGATTGCTGATATATTGTAAGGTACACCGACATTGTACAGGTATCTGTAATACCGACATCTATACAATGAGCAGAAGTAAAGAGGATTATGTTGAACAAAACAACATTTATAATATCTTATTAGTGACATCTGACGTATTTATTACCCCACCTACCCTATTATCACAGGGGTACTTTTATCAGCAATCTGTATGCTGTAAAAACAAGGGGGAAAAATGAAGGACTTTATTTCATTGGTATCTTATTATATTTTGAATTATTATTAAAACAGCCGGGGCCTGGTACGAATTTATATTTTAAAGTTTTTTTTATTTTTTAACAGGAAATTGGACAGTTCAATTTTAATATAGTAAACTAAATTAAAAAACTGCGACGTTTCGTTAAATCTTTTTAACTTCTTCGGGCAGAACTGAAATGATTAAAAATACCTTTAATTAGTTAACCATAACATTAATAAAATTTAGATATTTAATAATACATAGTATATTTACTTCAATAAATATTAAATAGTAAATATTTAAACAAACTGAAATTATGTATTTTTTTTTCTAAAACAAATTTCAAATTTTTTATAAAATAATAAAAAGTAACTGTGGTAATTAATTAATTTAGAAATGCAATTGACTATTTTTTTTTTTGATTTAAAAATAATATCTAAATGGTAGACACAAATATGTGTAAAATAAAGAAATATTACGAACATTATATAGTTAACAATTTTTTAAAATGTCATTATAAACTAAATTTAAATTTTGTGTATCAGAACGCAAGTTTACTGACTTATTCAATTTTATAGAAACCATTTCACCCAAATTACTTTTTAGCATATTCTGCTCACGATGCAAAACTGATATTTGATCAAAACAGAAGTTATGTCCTGTGTCAAAATGATGGTTAGCCAACGCTGTTTTATTAGTTTTCAAAAAATTAGTAATCCTAAAATCATTTCTGTGTTGTTTAACACGTTATTCAAGTTTCTGCTTAGTCTGTCCAATATAACAAGTTCCACAAGAACATGGAATTTTGTAAATCAAACAAGACTGTTGATGAAGCGGAACAGGGTCTTTCAGCCTACTATAAATAGATTTGACAGTCTTTAGATTATAGAAAGCTAATTTACGTCCTCTTGATCTAATACATATTGAGAATTATATTTTAAATATAGTCGAAAAACTGAAATTTTATGTTACTTATGGATACATACATTTAACTATTATTTTATATTTTGGACGTCTAGTTTTCAAGTAATTAATTATAAAAAATGTGATTTTTAATACAATGATAAATGAGAGACTCACCGAATATGCACAAAAAATTATAATTAAAGCAAATTGGCTCCAGACAAAACATAGAGAACTGATTATTTGAAAATTTGATTCTTTTAGATAACGTAAAAATTGTAATGAAAAAGTATTAACGTGTAGTTTTGAGAAAATATTACTTAAAACTTGTCAAAACACCTGTCAAAATTCTTGTTAGTCATGCTTGAATCATATCTGCCCCTGTTAAACACATTATACGCAATATACTTCTTTCTTTTCTTAAAAATTCAAAAAAAAAATGTTTTATATTATATTTTATTTAAATAAGAGATTATAATTTATATCGTATAACATTTTTTTTATAACTAGAAAATGCGAACGTAATTGCTAATTTTTTTTGTATTTCTGAACATTGAATCCTTTTTTTCTTTTTAATTCTTATTGTACACAGAATACTGATATATTTTGTTCTATCTTCATTTTTTATGCAGTGTAATCTGATAATTAACTTTTTTCGTTCGTAATAAGAGGTATCATTTGTATGGTCCCAGAGTCCGTTTGCTATCCATGTTATATAAATAAATAAAATAAATGCGGTGACAGACCAATAACTTTACGAACTCAATACTTTCATCATAGATATTTTTATTTAAATGCTTAATTTTTCCGGAAATAAGGTCAAGTGGGGTAAGAGCATACTGAAAAAATATTAGTTCTACTTTACAATATTGATAATACTATTTAACTATGTTTTTTGGCTGTCAAATTTTTTTACCTATATTATTGGAATGTTTTGAACATTCTCATACAGAGCCATGATGCAGTACTGAAATATTTCAGTTTAAAAAAAAATTATATTTATCGTTGAGCAATATGCACTTACCCCGGTCATTGGGGCAAGTGCATTTTCACTCTATGCCACGCCATTTAAATACACCAGATTAGGTGTGAGGTAAGTGCATAAAAATATTGTTTTTTGGCTACAGAGAACTATTTTAATTTTTTAATTAATTCGAACCATCTTTGAGAAATAGGCTTTAGAAACTTCCAATAAACATACATACATTTTTGTAAATGGCCCCTTGTACTACGCTGCAAACTAAACAGTCTAAATAATAAAGAAAAAATGTGCGGAAACCAATATATTCTTTAGATAATTTAAAATTATAATGCATCTCATTTCATAGCAAATTATAATCACGTCTTCGCCTGGGATACCATTATGAAATGAAGTTTGAATTTTATTAATTTCTATGTAATCACCAATTAAATTCAGGACTTCTTTACGACTCAACCCATATCCATATTTTTCCATTGTTTTTCCCTCGATCAGATTTTCGAATGTAATTGCTGAACTAATATGAAAAAACGGTGTGTATAAGTAATATGGTGTCATATAGCCGTATTTTGCCTAGTGTGGAAAGACCATAGACTATAACGCTCTTTCCCCAGTTAGCGAGGATGCACTTGCCCCAACAGTCAATTTACAAGGGGTAAGTGCATCATCACACAAAATTAATTGAAAACTTTTAAAATTCTAATATATTTGATGAAAAATACAACTTATTGTTACCCTACTCACCAAAAATTGCAACTGTACACGATCAATTTTCCAACATTCAACTCAAATACAAAACAAATATTTAGCAAAATTAAATGACAATTTGGAAGTTATGTTACTTAATTTATGGCGGGCAAACTATATAAGATATAGATGGCCCATATAACACTTCAGCATAGTTAACCTTCAAGCGGGCGCGCGTAGTCGAATCGACCGCGCTTAGTACATTTTCGTTCATATTATTATTATTACCCATCTAGTAGCCTGTCGCTATGTCATTGGGAGTAAAATAAAGAATAAACCGTCGCTCGGGGCGCTCCTCCCAATGTAAGTTATGTATGAAAAATATTTGCAGAAGTCATACAACGTTTATTTGCAATCAATGTTATATGGACGAAGAAACTGATTCTGATAAAAACTAAACCAAAGTTAATTAATTTTTATTCTTATTTTGTAATTTTTATTATTAGACTAAGTATATAAACTAATCTGAGATATGTAAAAGGGTTTTGTGTTCCTAATTTTTGTTTTGATTCAAAGAATACTTGAGTTATGTTAATTAATTTAATAGTTGTTTCTTTTTCATAATTTTAATTACTTTTTTTGACAAATTCGACTTTAAAGACAATGATAATATATCTGAGTACAAATAAATAAATAAATATTGAATAATGAGTGCTTTATTTCTGTTATTCATCCCATAGGTCTTTTCGGTTACGCGCGCCCGCTCCCGTTACAAATGACCGCGCGCCCGCTTGAAGGTTAACCTTACTTGCGA
This sequence comes from Venustoraphidia nigricollis, assembly GCA_034508555.1. Lineage (NCBI taxonomy): Eukaryota > Metazoa > Arthropoda > Insecta > Raphidioptera > Raphidiidae > Venustoraphidia > Venustoraphidia nigricollis. Next base: position 2,474,469 of record JAVRKA010000049.1, on the reverse strand, counting down.
TAGTTGGCGACTTCTAAATAATTAAATTGTTCACCATTAAGACTTTAATCGCTGAAAATGCAATTACCACAAATATGCTCTTACCCTATTTGACCTTATATAAAAAAAAAAAATTCATCGTCAGTCCACTGTGAATTTGAAGTTTACCAAATATTAATATGTTTTTACATAAATATCTTGCGATTTCATAGCTCATTTATTATCAATCCTTAGTTTTCAAAATTAGACTATGCTTGGAGGTTTCTAAATGACTCTGCTAGACCGCATTGTCAGAAAATCTGATGTGATAATGAATTTAGATTGTAATTACACATATTTCTTCATAAAATCATTGCAGAATTGTAAATTTTATTGATTCTGTTAAAAAAGTAAAAGAAACATACTACTTGCGATAAAAACATTTCATTTATAATATCGTTAGTATTCTACGCATAAGCGTTGTTATAAAGTAAATAATACAGTGAATCGGAATCAACATTAATCTATCTCAATTAGTGTTGATATCATTGTAGTGACACGTCATCACCGTTGACTGTGTCGACGCACATACAAAACGCCATGATAGTATGCACACACACACACACACACACACACACACACACACACATGCGCGCGCGTGTTCACTCTGACACAAAAGGATGAGTATTGCGATGTTCAGTTTAATTCTCTGTATACATTGCAAGGGGCATTTTCGTAAATTAGATCTATGGATTGCTATAGATTTAAAATGTCTATTTCCATAGGGGTAAATGGGATTAGTCCTCCCAGGAATCCGGGCTCCTACCAGTCGATTTGTATATGTTGGTTGGCAGATTCTCTAATACGGACGCTGAGAAACTCAGCTGTTTAGCGTCTATATATCTATCTAACTTGTTTCTTCATGCTTTGTTAAAGAAGCGACGACCTAGACGTCAATGATTGTAGTTGTCAAGCGTCTATAATCTACTATATCGCTCGTGATCTATCTAAAGAAACGAAGCTTTTAAGAGTATATCTTTAGCCCTTAAATGCATGATTTTTTATTTATATTTAAAAAAATATGTATGTGATATCTCAAGGTATGGCGATTCCTGGAAAAATAATTTTAAAAAATTTGAGAAGTTTGTCCGTTTAACTCTCCATTTTGTGTCTGTAGGATACAGCCTGCACTATATGCACTCGTTATTTTTTAAGGAAAAGCACATGACATTCAGCCATTAGAATATTATGTAGGCTACAATATGAATTTAAGGGTTAAAATGAAGCGCAGTTTAGTGACCTTGACATATAGAGTCTCGTCAAATAGGTACCTATGATTTCAAATTATGAAGTTTTGTTTTTATGCCATTGAACGGTGGTTTCTTCGATGTTTAGCATTTCAATGACTGAAATATCGAGATATTTGTGAGCAGTGTTTAAAGTGCGCCTATTTTAAATTTCGAATATTTTATGTTTTGCATGTTAAATATTGAAATAAAAACGAAAAAAAAAATAAAATATCCCGACTAAATAATATAAAAGTTTTTAAATATTATTGTATAAAAACCCGGGTCGCAGTGCCAAAACCCTGCCGACAATATAGTGTATTTGCTTATACAGACAGTGTGGCTTTATTTTGCGAGCTTAAGTTGGTTTTTGGGCAAAATAAAAAATTTGACTCCTTAATACACCCCTTAAAATAACATTTTTTTTCTTAATTGCAATATTATTATAAATCGAACCTCTATACCAAATTATATACAACTTTCAGTAAATAATTCACTATTTGTAAACTAGTGTTTTCATAAAATTTGTAAGTCCGGTCCTGTCGGGCCGATTTTATTTAAATTTTAGGGACACCTTTCAATTACTACTAAAGGGTTAAATGTCAATTTTGAAACGATTCTGAGAATTTTTTCGGTATTTTGGGGCCCAAAAACATTTTTCAACCCCTAAAAACTACCCTTAAAATGCCCCGATTACGCCCATTTTAAATAGGCTTCTTGCGGTGATGGATTTCAACACGTGGGCCAAATTTAGTTAAAATCAATTAGCTCTTTCGAAAGTTATTGCCCGCACATATATATATATATATATATATATATATATATATATATATTATATATATACGTATATATATACATATATATAAATTATAAATATTTTAGAGGAATTAGGATCAAAGAAATAAAAGACAAATTATTATTTCACAACGTTTCGTATTAAATTAATACTTCATCAGGTGATCTAAAATAAAATATTTATAATTTATTAACATCAAAAGGATCTGATTATACATTTTTCAATATATATATATATAAACATTTTCAAAAATGGTGCCAAAGTGTTTAGGAGGTTATGAAACGTCGAGAAATTTTGGTTCGACCCCTAGGGCCCGCCATCCGACCAACGCCAATAGTGTATGTTGCCTTATGGCAAATACACTAATAATAGGTATTTATTAATAATATTGACTCTACCAACAGTAATATAATATTAAATAAAACGAAACCACTTGCGATTACTGTTCAAAATATTTTTTTATTTATAAAACGTTTCTACCAAATTTTTTTATATTTTAATAAATTGAAAAGGACCAAAAATTTGGTAGAAACGTTTTATAAATAAAAAAATATTTTGAACAGTAATCGCAAGTGGTTTCGTTTTATTTAATAGGTATTTATGATTCTGTCTACGGACAAACGCATATCTATCACCTACACAATTTAATAAAATTCTCCATATATTTGTCTGTATGTTAAGCGGATTTACTTTAAAAACTATGAAACAAATTTTGATGAAACTTTTTTAGAATCGTTTTTTATGATTACTTAAGCCGTTACTAAAGATTCATTGTCCTACACCACTTATGCATATTCCGATTGTCTGCAGTAGGATCAGTGTTACTGGTCGAAGAGGGTATGGTGATAATTGGGAGAAGCGGTGTTACGTCTGTAATGCAGTCGTGCGTGCAATTACGCGTACCTTTGTTATATTATTAGTACAAATTATGTTTTTTAGATATTCACTTTAGTGTTTATTTTATAATTATAGTAATATATTACATTTGGAATTAACGGTTAATCCCAATGTGTTAGTTACATTTTCGAAACGAAATATCTTTATAGATATATGATTGTGGCACTATGTAGTGTAATTACAGACGTTCACAGTGGTACTAATACTTGTACACTATCTGTTTTGTAGGCAGACAACGAATAGAGAGAAGTCACGTGGCCTGCATTCGTGATGACCGAATGTTACGTACGTATCTCTTTCTGACGCTAATGCCTCTGGATCAGAGACGATTTACTAAAGACGGCACAATGGTACAATGACACCACACGTCTCATATCCTATATATATATACAGTTAAGTTTTAGTAATGACGTGTTTGGAACTATTTATGAGACGATCTAAAACCTGCTCCAAAAGTTTTGAAGAACAGACACAAATATAATTCAAAACAAGCCGTGAAGGGAGTCGTATATTAGAACTCTATAAGTGCGATCCTTGAGGTCCACACGACCAGCTTTTCAGTATGATCTTAACAAATTAGACCCGAGAAATCTTTTCCAAAAATTCTAAAATAGTTGGAAAAACCAAAAGTGCACACCCCGTTAAGTTTTAGAATGATGTATTCTCATTGTCATACCCTTTTATAGAAAAAAGTAAACCACCATTTTTGGCCGCCATTTTGTTTGCCGCCATTTAGTTTTGGTCGCCATATTGAATGCAAAATGATGCCACACAACTTACTGTATTTTACTATTCATACCTGTTTATTGAATACCAATATCGGGGGGGTTATAAAGAAAAAGGTGATGTGCTATCTTGTTTTGGCCGCCATATTGGAAACCACAGCGCTCATTGCATTCTACTTGTCATATCCTTTCATTTGAGACCCATGTGGAGGAGGCTGTAAAGAAGATGGTAAATCCATCATTTTGTGGTGGCGGCCATATTGGACCAAAGATGATGAAAATTTAATGAACTCTTAACAATGGTAATACGCGATGATTGGCACTATAACGAAGTCGGTATCATTTTTTATTCTTGAGATAATGGAGACGAAAAAACTTACCGCGCACGTACGTACGTACACACACACGCACACACAATTTTTTTCACAAAATTTTGTTGCGATGCTATTTCCACTAAACATTTAAAAAAAAATTTGAGTACCACGATTTTCATTATTATCGGACCGATTTCAATAACTTCCCTATGAACTGGAAAGTAAAAATTTGATTTGAGTTCAAATTTACACAACAAAAAGAATAAAATAATGTTTTTTTCGTTTGACGATTTCTAATAAAGCGGAGAGAATTTTTTTTTGAATTCTTTGAAGTCGGCCACATTTTCTTAAAATTATCTATTTCACTTTATTCAGGATAAAACCGGATAATGACATTAATCAATCTTAAAAATTATGATAAAAATTTCAACCAAATTGGTACGGTGTTTCTGAGATACCTAATCTCGATATGTGCGAACTCGCTCATTTCAAACTGACTGATAATAATCAATTCCAATTAATCGGCGCTTCTAAGAACGCTAGCTGTCGAGTCTCGTTGTTCCTCGTCGCGCTCGCAAATTTCAAGATGTCATTTTGCTCTGTATGACTTCATCTAACAGCAAATCGTAAAATCTATGATTATTGAATTAAACGTGTAGAATCATGTAGCTCTATTGACTGGTGTTAGAATAGGACGAATAAAAGATGTCTTAATTAGCGTGTCCATTGTTCCCTTTACACCGTGAACACCCTATAAAAGACTTGTTTTTGGAATTTCAGACAGAATATACTATTTTATTATTAATTTAACTTACTTGTTCCTAATTCAATTTTTTTTAGGTTTCTGTTTAGTCTTTACACATTTGTTTCTTTATGGTGTAAGAAAAGGGTCTAATGTGGCGGAAGAACGGGATTTAAAAAAAATTGAAACGAGTTTTATCCGTATGTGTTTTATGAGTATGGCGCCAGTAAAGATGTTTACACATCAGTATAGAAACGTAACCTATTTAAGGACATATTTTCCCGACTTCTTAGAATATGAGTTCCTAAAGAAGGGGCGACAATTTTTGTTGAATGACTTATTTATGGGGATAAAGGTGCAAGACATAAAGCTCGAATTATCATTTTAAAAGACATTAAAGAATTACTGTGACGAGAAATGATTGCAGATAAAAGTGTGTTACGACGCTATAATAGCAAAATAGGAACATTAATACACAAGACGTCTTTTCACACGGCTTATCTACCAGTACTTTTACTAAGTATGTAATTTTAGAATACTTCAATACAGAAATAAAAAAACAAGTAGTTTATGTACCTAGATTATAATCCATTATTTTATGATAGCAAATTTTAACAGTCTCACAAGTCGCACATTCGGAATATTTACTACATTTTTTGCACGTATCACCTATAAAATCGCTGATTTTCACGTCATAAAAATATTTTTGTAAATGCTCGATTGATATCTATGTGGTCTGTTCAGAACCTCCTCTGTCGCTCATATAGATTTAAATATCAACTGATGTTACTACTGGATTGGTAAAATCGAATTATTTATTGTTTTTCTTTACGTACTAGGGCGAAAAAGTGGCATTTTACAACCACTATACAGGCATAAAAACCATAGGAGATAGTGCAAAAACATTTCTCTCCTCGCTTTACAATCACCTTCTCTATTTATTAGGAGTCGTTTCCATGGCTTCTTTACTATAAATCTTTAGTTCGGAGAACCGGTAAAACGTGAATTGGATTTCCAATTTATTAAAATATGAAATGGTACTAGGTCCAAAAAAATCCTAGCTGCTGGAAGTCTTATAAAAATATGTTAGAAATCGGCGTAAATGAACCACAATGAGACTATAAATAATAGAGAAACAACTGCACCGATTTGTAAGTGAATGGTAGGTAGTTGTAAAACAAAGAGAAACTATTTTGATTCTTTTTGAAATTGTCTTTCTCAATTATTTGTACTTTACACGTTGGGCTAGGGATCCTAAGTCAGTGCTCGGAGCATTCAAACACTTTGATCTGAAACTGGGTATTTCATAATACTATGTACAAATATTTTTAAAATTTTTGAAAATTTGCAAAGGAAAAAATACACGAAAATATTTAAAGCACTACGAATTAAAATATCTGCTCATTTGTAAAAATAAAAAACAAATTATTTTTAAAAATCCCTTGGCATTTCATATCATATCTAAATAATATATTCCTCCCTGTTTTAGAGCGCCCCTCATCATTTTGACAGAAACGTTTTGAAAAAAAAAACGCTTGTTCATATATCCACGTTCACATAACAATATGCCATGCTGTTTTATTTACAAGTTAAAAAATGATAAAACTGTCCGCGTGTCCGTCTGTCTGTCGTCACCGCTCACTCGTGACTGATATGTGGAGAGAGAAAGAAAGAGAGGTTCCCGGAGTCCGGACTTACCCTACATAGATCAGGACTTCGGATTGGTACACTGAACTCTATCGTCAATCGCGTTTCGAATTAGACTAACTGTAGTGCACATTGGAATTCCGCTAATGACCTTAGTTATCGCACGTCTATAATCTATTCTCTCTCTCTTTCTCTCTCTCTGTGTGTGTGTGTGCGTACGTGTGCGTGTGCGTACGTGTGTGTGTGTGTGTCTCAAGTGACAAAATTGTAATGAAAAAAGCCGAATGCGAGATTTCGTCGAATTTATTTGCCTCGGAAAAATCCAGAAAGTTTATTAATGAACGAAAATCCGCGATAGATGCAATTAATCAAAAAAATCACACGTGGTGGAGTCGTACCATTAGAGATAAGATGCTCGACAACTGAGGTTATTAGTGTCTTCATACAATTTATTATTGAAACAGTTTAACTATTTGAAATACCCATTGCGGTATAAATATTGAATAATCGCGTTTATAACCATTATGTTTTTTGTAGCACGAAATTCAGCAATGCGATGATTTTTAGGGCGTTATAAGAGAAATGACGGTTATAAAGTAAGATTAATTAGTTTATGTAAATAATTATTTAATGTTTCAGTTCAGTGGTTTTAGCAGGTTGGCAGCACTGGTTCTATATAGGTAGTGGTATACAGGTTAGGGGGTTCGAGTGATGGATTGTCCACACGGCAGCACGCCTCACTGTTGGCACCACTGAATGACCACCTGTTGGTTTGTATACGGTTTACTGTGAAGTGACGTATTGCACATTCATTTCCTGTCATTTGTTTATCACATTTTATCTTCATATATTACAAAGCACTGGATATAAACAGGTTTCTGTCATTTTGCAATGAAGATTGTGAATGAGACACAAAAACTCGACAACGTTTGACAAAGTTATTATTTTTATGATTGTGGTGAATTTTCTTAACAAAAATTATTTTAACTGACTTCAAAAAATAGTATCAGAATATTCTTCGTTTTACTTACTCGTCTCACCTTCCCACATTTAATTTAAATTCGATGTAAATAAATCACTATGATTACAAAGTAGAAATAATTGTACCGATCAGTTAAAGTTAGGGAATGTGTCTGTAAAACGAAGTAAAAAATTATATTAGCATTATTAGAGGCCTTCTGATTTCTTTGCTGAAGGCGATATTTTTAAAATTACTTTTATTTCAAATTTTTTAGCGTCGTATTTTATTCAGAATATGATTTTCTTTAAAATCAGCATAAAATCTATGGGATGTTACATTTAAAATATTAAGATTTATGTCAGTCCCTCATACAGGCTCAAATAAACTGCGCAAACTTGCATAAATAACTTCAAACATGTTTGAATTTATTTAAAGTATTCTACAAAACCTCAAACCACAACATGCACGGTCAACATACTTGTATTTTGCACAGCTGCCTTTGTTGAGTAATTTATATGAGGTGGGTGAGGCTTTAGAAATGCAACGTTTAGTTAATTTTTTGTCATCGTAATTTGCAAAAAAAAGACAGTAAACTTTGGTTATTAAATCGTAGGTTTAATAATAAAAACGTTAGTAATAGTTATAGCTGAAATAGTGGCAGCCTTGCATTAGTCCTCATAAGGACCCAGCCAACCGTAAATATTAATGAATAATCTGAACTACATTTTGAAAATAAATAGTTGATATGCAAATGTCATGTTTACTCATAAACTTTCTTTAGTTTGTTAATTGGTTACTTTTATTTTTCCTGTAGATGATTTATATCCTTGCAGACGCTATTTTGCTCGTAAATAAAATATCAAACTGGAAAGCAACTTAATTGCAACGGATGGAGAAGTTTCATATTTTTGCTTTAAATTCAATGGCGGAAACAGCCTTTTAACACATACTTGGTGAAGCATTTAATTGGGCTGATTTAAATCAAAGTAAAATATGGATTACTTTCATATCTTGCGGACGACACAAAAAATGTATTGCTGAGTAAATTATGAAAAACCCGATTCTATATGATAATACAAGCTTACCGGTCCGGTTATGTCCGAGTGAGAGTCGCATTTTTAAATGTTCATGCACTTTCTGCTAGCCGATTTAGTTGAAATTTTACACACGTAAATAGTTTCGATGACAATACAATATTATGATGATATTTTGTACACATGTGTTCTGAATATGAGCCAAATCGGACCATTAAGACAATTTTTTGAAATTCTTGCCCCAGTTCCACCTACTGGGTCAAAAAAAAAGATAAAAAGATCAAATGAGTATAATATGATGCACTAACACACATATGCACCAACGCCTTTATATATTAAGAAATAAGATAAGCTATAATAAAAACTCGGGTCGCAGTGCCAAAACCCTGCCGACAATATAGTGTATTTGCTAATACAGGCAGTGTGGCTGTATTATATGAACTTAAGTTGGTTTTTGGGCAAAATAAAAAATTTAACCCCTTAATACACCCCTTAAAATATTTTTTTTCTTAATTGCAATATTATTAACAATCTATCGTGTGTACCGAATTAAATTAAATTCAGTAAATAGGTCACTATCTATAGAAATTAGTGTTTTCATAAAATTTGTAAATCCGGTCTTGTCCGGCCAATTTTATTAAAATTTTAGGGACACTTTTTAATTACTACCAGAGGAGTAAATTTGAATTTTGAAACGATTAGGAGAATTTTTTCGGTATTTTGGGGCCCAAAAACATTTTCAACCTTTAAAAACTACCCTTAAAATGGCCCGATTAGGTCCATTTTAAATAGGCTTCTTGGGGTGGTGGATTTCAACATGTGGGCCAAATTTAGTTGAAATCAATTAACTCTTTCGATATATATATATATATATATATATATATATATATATATGTATATATAACATTTTTAAAAATGGTGCCAAAGTGTTTAGGAGATTATGAAACTTCGAGACATTTTGGTCCGATCCCTAGGTCCCGCCATCCGACCGACGCCAATACTGTATGTTGCCATATGGCAAATACACTAATAAAAAAATACATATGTGGTTAAAATGCCGCAATAAAAATTATAAATCCGTTAAATAGAGATCTGTAGGCTGGCCGACTCAAAAAAAGACCGGTTCGTGTTTTCAATATACAGACTTGGTGTTTTTATTTTGTTTTGGTTAAATCATTCAAAAAAAGAAGGAATTCATTAATTTAAAGCATATGTACTATTTTTAATGTATTGATAGTCCGCCGATCGCTCAGGAATATAATCGGCAGGGTGATCTCATGCAATTTTTACTGAAATCGGTTTTGTGGTTTATTTTTCAACTAATAACGTGCAAGTTATGTATTTCAAAGTAAATGCAGGTACTTATTACTTGGGTATGCTTGAAAACTTAATACCGTAAACCGGGGCTACTTTGTGACTGCAGGGGTCACTTTGTGACACCAGGTCTTAAGCAACAAAATCTGCATCCGAATACAATACCATCAACCAAAAATAGTTTTCGGAAGTTACAAAAAGTAACTTCCCAAAACTATGTTTGGTTGATGGTGTTGTACCCGGATCCAGATTTTGTTGCTTAACGTCTGGTGTCACAAAGTTACCCCTGCAGTCACAAAGTAGTCCAGGTTTACCGGTATTGCAAGTTGTATCAATTAAAAATTGAAAAATAAAACTTTTTGTAGAAAATCGACCAATCTCTAAAAATAGTTAAATAATTAAATTTGGAAATCAGATCCAATTAATGACTATAAAAAGTAACTTTTAGTAATTAATGTGGCGTTGACGCAAAATTAAATCTCTGTGTTTAAGCTTCTACAATTTATTATGGAAGTAAATTTTAAAATTGATTAACGACACTTTAATAAAAGCGATTTATATCTTTTAAAATTTTATTTTTCTCTTTTTGAAGGCGGTTTAATTATTACAGACAACATATTTTCCATTAATGGCAAATAGAACAACTTTCTGTACCACACTGTAAATATATTTATTTACTTTGAAAGAGGCTAATTCACAAAAAAAGGGGAAAAACTGAGACTAAATTTTAATTCCTTGACGAGTGGAATGCAGGAAACTGTAAAAGACTCGACAGGATGCTCTAAAGGAGATAAGAGTTTTAAATGTATATCGTAATATTCCAACTGTGTCTAATATTATGATTAATTACTAATTAAGAATCTTTCCAAGCTGAGCAATTAAAAAATCATAAAATTTATATGTTTTTACAAATTGAATATACTCTTGAAAATTTTAATTAATTAAATATTATGACTACAGATTGTACTTAGTATTAAGGCACGACGTCACGAATGGCCGGCTATGCATATTTAAAAAAAATTAGTACATAAGATTTTTAGAGCATATTTATTATTGAAGAGCTCTTCACTGTTTTTATTTTCAAGTTGTTATCAATTGTTAAAAAAAAAACAATGTTCATTGAAAAAATACAAAGTGTTGATGAATGAAACTTCATTGTAAAAAAATTAATTTCGCTTAAGTACGGGAATTTGAATCAATACAGAACTTTAAACTATTTTTTTCGTCTATTTTATCAATTAACTATAACAATTGTACAATAACTACTTTATATGCATGCATATCGACGCGTAATGTGATTCATTACGAACTAGGACAGTAAAGTAAAACAAAACTGGTCGCACTATGCCAGTTCTATAGTAAATCACTGTTGGTTTGTCAGTTGTTTTCTATAACCTACTATTAAAAATGACGCTTGCTCAAATGTGAACGGTCAAAATTTTTGAAAACGGAGTAATAAGTACCTAGTTTATAGTGTTGGCAAAAATGGCATATCACCTCGTGTGGAATAGTATTACGGCACAATATCTACCATTTTTCTACGATATCAAAGGCAGTGGCGTCTAATAAATTTCCATACTGAAGATTTTACGTGCGTTATATTTTTCAGTAGAAAACTTTTCAAGGTATATTATAAAAATAAATTTCCAGACTGTAAACATACATCCACATACAAAATAGAACTATATGTATGAATTTCCCTACAAAGAAAACACGTAGATAACAATGAGGGTGAGAGACACATATGATACCGATATCCAGCCCGCTATTGAAATATGCTATGTCTACCATCATTTAGGCAAGAGAGGCAAAGAGAATAGCCGAGCACCTACCGATGTCGTTGTCAATTCGGTGATACCATGACGCATTATTTACAAGCCCCTAGTTTCCAGGTTCTAGTCCGAGAGCTGGTAAAATTATATAGTACTAGTCTCTCAAATAACACACCGCTTTAATTAATTATTTACACTTAACAACTAAGAAGGCTAAGTATAGATATATGGCACGTGCCTATTAAAGTAAATTCGCTACTAAACTACAGAATTTTTATAAACTTATTACTAATGACAGATACAAATTTGCATAGATAAAGAGAGACATTATGACGTATTCTGCAGCTAAAGGTATACACTCAGATTTTGGCGCCAATTATGAAATTGGCGGGTTTTGAATCGTTCAAATATCATTCTTTTCGTGCTTAATATGTTAATTTATATATATTTCTATATGTCATAATGCGATTTTGTAATTAGAATTTCATTTTTAAATCATTTGTTATAAAAAAAATGATAATTCAAATACCCAATTCAATGTAGACAGCAGAGATTCTAGAATTGATGAAGTAAATATTCGTTTTTCGGTATAAGGGTATTTTCAATTCGCGTCTGGTGCTTCGGTCTCGAGAGATTTTCTCTAATTTTATTTTGTAATAATTGTTTCTCAGAACGCATTAGTTTCGTTAGACAGTTTTTAATTTACATCAAGTATGTGTCGTATCTATTATATATAGAAATAGTATAGTTATAAATCGAACTATTGAATGCTAATATGAAACAACAATTTCCAAAGGAAAACTTTCAAAATGAGAATATATCTTTATTCTATTATAGTATAAAATCTAAATTGAAAATCAATACTGTTAGTGACAAAATATTCTTTTGTGCGTCAGAATAAAGGTAATTTGCTCCCCGGAAAATAGAAACACTACTACGTTGTATGCTATATCCAACACAAACATACACACCATTATTAAGTATACGCCGGGTGTATCAAAACAATTTGTTATTTTTTCATACATTATTATTGAATCTCAACATTTATTTTATAAATGATGTAAAAATGTACTGTAGTGATTTCTATATAAGTGAGATGGCAAGTACGACCCAAAAAATAGTGTGATTTCCAATTGCTGAAACGCGAAGAATAATAGTTGGAAGAGTTGTTCTCTCGATAGTATAGTAGCTTGAAAACAGAAAAGCTTTACCGATGTTTCGCTTGTGGCCAACGTTTCAAAATATTTTATTTCGAACCGTTGGCCGCAAGCGAAACATCGATAAAGCTTTTCTGTTTTGAATGTTCCTCTTTCAAACTTTCTCTCAACGATTACATTACTGGAACAAAACTGACACTAACAATTTGTATAATATAATATATTCGTTTCTATTAAGCTCTGTTGAATTAAAGATTTTCATTGTTCTTAATTTTGATCTACCATAGACACACTTGCCTTCTCCAGAGCCTTTTATCTTGAACACATTTCTGTGATTAACAAACGGAGCCAGTGCAGTAAATAGAAAATCATTCACTTGCAAGACATAGAAACTATTAGGTAGCTTTAAGTTGCTGAGATATTTATCCGAAAGATAATATAGCCATAAATATTTATTATTTTTATTTAAATATGTCTCAAGCTTTAAAAATGATGTATTTTAAATTCCTTTTCAAATTTCACTCCAAAACGCCAATACTTTTCACGTGACTGCCGTGACGTCGTACACACATAGATGCTGGTAAACTGATGAGCTGATGAAAGGTTTTTTCGTAATTGTTGCTATACTTATATGTAATTTGACGTTTCCTATAAATAAATGATGATAATACACACTCTAAATAATAACCAAACGATGAAGCCTTTTGACGGCATGAACAGCGTCCTTCTTTATGACAACGTCTGATAATGTTTGAGTTAGTGACGTCATGCACTCTGATTGGTGTTCGTTGTCACCTGACTTGAGAGTGATTTAATTGCTTTTTATTTATTAAATATTAATTATATTCCTTAAAAATAAGGAAAAATATTGTGTTTTTAAGTATTTCTATCATAGAAACTACCATTTAACGTTAAATTTATGTTTTTATTTAAATACAGCCAACATCCTTATTGTAAAGCTGATCCTGATGGTCTCAAGAATATATTAATCACCCAAATTTACTTAATGTTAGCGGTTCACACGGTATAAATTGATATTAAAACACATGCCAATAATACAATACTTCGATAAATAGATGCCTACCTATCACACCTGCATTATATCGATATGAAATTATGATTAAATATGGGGAACATGTTGAAGGGTTGACGACATTACTATTAAAGATACATTTTCCTTTTAACCAAATTAGAGGTTACCGTTGCTTTATGTTCCTAATGTGATTTTTAAAGTACATATTTATATACTGGGTGAAGCTGAAACAATACCGGATAATTCAGATTTAATCCTTGATAATTTCGAAGACTCATCTCTTAGGCCAACGTGACGAAAAAAAGTTCACGTGAGATTTTTTGAGCCTACGTTCTCAACGCAAGCCTCGCGACAGGGAATGAACTGGGGAAAACGAGAGAAGGATATATGAGATCAGTGACGGAAAAAAGAGGCACATACGTATTAATGTTCAGATTTCATTTTCAAAATTTTTGACAGTTCACTTCTGAACAATCTACTAGTGAGAGAAAGAGATTTTATAATTGACAATTTCTCTGTTACACCTGACCAAACTTTTTGAAAATGAAGTAAAAACGCAGCTAGTTTATAGGAGATACGTGAAAAAATGTCATATTATCTCTTGCGTAACGCTATTATAGCTTATTATTAAAAATCAAAAAAAGAAAAATTATTTTTTGTTAAAATGTAAAATTATCAGGAAAGTGGACAATTATTAAAAACGTATACAATCAATTCAGTAACGTTTCGACCTTTTTATTAGGTTTTCGTCAGGCGTCTTGATTTATACAGTGTCATTTCAGCTATTTTAATTTAATAAAAAATAAAGAAATTTTGTAAATTATGATGAGTAAATCTGAAGGATTTTATATAATAAATTAGTATTATTACACTTTATAAATCAAGACGCTTGACGAAGCTCTTATAAAAAGGTCGAAACGTTGCTGAATTGATTGTATACATTTTTCATAATTGTCCACTTTCCTAATAATTTTATATTTTAAAAAAACTATGGATGATAACAATAATATTATTTTTTGTGTTGACGTCCAACTGAATTAGTTGTTTTTTAATTTTTTTTTTCAAGTTAGCTCAATTTTTTGTAATATTTTTTATGCAGTAGTATTGATAGTGAAAATGTTGTCAAGAGAGAGAGAGAGAGAGGGATTAGTGTTAGACAGAGAGCGAGAGAAGTGAGTTAGGCAGTTCGCGGAGACGGTGTGTTTCGGTTGTTAGTAGGTAGAATCGATGAAGAAGCTGAATAAATTAGTGGTTAAGACTGGGATATAAAATTTTGAATATGAATGGGAAGTTTTGCATCTGTAATAAGCGTTCCTCTTTTGAGAGAAACAAAGCGGGTAGCCCAGCTGACGAGAACATATGTAGATGAGGCAAAGGAACCGTGAAGTGAGGCGGCAGGGGGGGAAGACGTCTGTGTCTAGCGTCGTCTATGTCGTCGTCGTCGTCGCAACCGTTATTTTCACAATTATTGCAAGACGGAATATTAAAACGTAAAATGATCAGGGGAAATGTCTCTTGGTTGGCCGATGGTGCCAAAGAAAAATTTATTGTTAAAGAAAAAACGTGAATAAAACACGTTCAAGAGATTATTTATTACCGAATAGTATTAAATATATTATCTTCATAGAAAATAAGAAAACGTTTATAAATGCAAGATAAATATCGGGTATAAAATTACTAACTGGATTTTCAATGTCTAAGTGAAAAATAGTACTGGCGTTATTACGCACAAGCAGCGACATTATGTTGAAAAAAACCCGGGTCGCAGTGCCAAAACCCTGCGGACAATATTATAGTGTATTTGCTTATACAGGCAGGGTGGCTTTATTATGCGAACTTAAGGTGGTTTTTGGGCAAAATAAAACATTTGACTCCTTAATACACCCCTTAAAATAACATTTTTGTTCTTAATTGAAATATTATTATCAATCGAATCTCTATACCAAATTATATACACCTTTTAGTAAATAATTCATTATTTGCAAACTAGTGTTTTCATAAAATTTGTAAGTCCGGTCCTGTCGGGACGATTTTATTAAAATTTTAGGGACACTTTTTAATTACTACTAAAGGATTAAATGTCAATTTTGAAACGATTCTGAGAATTTTTTCGGTATTTTGGAGCCCAAAAACATTTTTCAACCCCTAAAAACTACCCTTAAAATGGCCCGATTACGCCCATTTTAAATAGGCTTCTTGCGGTGATGGATTTCAACATGTGGGCCAAATTTCGTTAAAATCAATAAACTCTTTCGAAAGTTATTGCCCGCACACATATATATATATATATATATATATATATATATATAAATATATATATACATATATATATAAACATTTTTAAAAATGATGCCAAAGTGTTTAGGAGGTTATGAAACGTCGAGAAATTTTGGTCCGACCCGTAGGTCCCGCCATCCGACCGACGCCAATAGTGTATGTTGCCATATGGCAAATACACTAATAAGCGCTATCACCTTTTAACAGTCACACAAGTGATAACAGCATAACGCCCGAGAAAATACTGTATTTTTTGCACGTACTTCCTATAAAATAGTTGCTTTTCACATAATTTTTAGAAATTTTCTAAATTTTTGATAGTACATTTGTGATAGATAAGAGTGTCAAACCAGTAGGTTTGTATAATGTAGATAAGTATGTTTGCTGAGCGATAGTAGCCAACTGGTTGCGTGGCCGAGCAGTAATACGCAATAGTCTAACGTGTACAAGATTTGAGGGTCAGCGTCCGGCTGAGAGTAATATGTGACGTATTAAAAAATAATTGAAATTTACTTTGCCTACTAGAGCGTAATAGGTCACGTTACATGCATGTAACATGCACGTAAATCAGCTGTTTCATAGAGGATAGTGCAAAAAAAATATAATACAATGGAAATATGAATTTGTACACTGAAAGATGCTTGCCTCAAGAGATGCAAAAGAAGATTTGATGACAGGCGACAGCTACACAATAACGTCAAAAAAAAATTGACAACTGACCAAGGAAATGGAAAAACATTGCTGACAGCAGAGCTTTGAATCACTTTCGTGCCATACCATTAAATACACTAATAACAATTATTTGATAGCTATGTAAATTTAGCATCATTAAAATTGCAATACATGAAATCTGTCTCATTTTAAGCAAACATTAAAATGAAATTAGCAAGCGAGGTGCAAACGGTAGACAGTAATAAATAACATAGCTAGTGAAAAGGTACCGGCAGATCTACTCTCGAACCAGGAGTATAGGTACGAATCCTTCTATACATATACTGGTCGGGGTTGCAAACCGGAAATTTTGTTCAGTTTATGGATCAGATTTTCCATTGATTTTTGATTCGCTTTAAGCCGGTAAAACAATATACGTCTTCTTGATTACTGTCCTAAATTTATATTGTAAGAAACGTGATGGAAATTCTTCAAAGATCGATACTAATATAAAAAATGGCGATTGGTTCATAAAATCTTAGTAATTGATGGACTGTCATAACGTCGTTCCACGTGTAAAAATTTACTAATTTAGAACAGTGCATATTATCCCTAATACATAAACAAATAATGTAAGCCAACATTTGCGTTCTTATATCCTTCCTCTTAATTGCAAAATACAGACATATATATACTTTTAACGGTGACTCACATGATGGCATCTAAATAGATAAATTATCTTCCTTCTATAATTTGAAAGATCAGTGGGCGTGACACAGTAGAACTAATCAGTCAATCGCAAGTTGAACATAATCTACGTCATTTCGGTAACAGCATAATGTTTAACCTTTTCACAGTTACACACGAATATATTTGGTCTTCCATTGTAAGTTGTATGTGTTACAGATTAGTATATCCGTTGCAAAAATTTAGGGAAGAAAATACCATAAATTAAAAAATTTCTAATTTTTTTCATAATTTGTATTAAAATACATTGTTATTTTTTGAAATTAATTCAATTTAAATAAAAAGTTTGATTTAGTTAATTGAAAATTATTATAATGTGCCGCCTCTCAATTTTTCGACCAATAGGTAAGCAGAACAATTTCAGATTTGGTAACACAGTAAAAGCGATTTTGTTTGAACTGTATAACAGCGAAAAGGTTAAAATTCCATTGAAAAATACTCATTTTTGAAAAGACTATTACAGAAAAAGTTTCGAAAATTGTCTCAAAAATTCATTTCGTTATCTAAAAATGTGGAACGACCGTATTAAAAGTATTAATATTCGAAATATATTTTTAATTTATTTTTTAAATATAAATGGTAAATTCAAATGATACGTATCATTTATAATTCGAAAATAAATTCCAATAAGAATTTATACTGGTCAAAATATACTTTTACCAGTTCTCAAAGAAGAGCCTGAAAACTGTGACTTCGCAATAAAGGAGACATGGAAAGGTAACATGCTTGAGTATCCGCAAACCCATCTAATTTCAGAGTACGTTATTGACGATTTCGGTTTAATTACATCCCTGATTGCAGGGCAGGAGTAGATGAGAGAGAGGACGAACGGTGTGTGCTGTGTTCTCAAATATCAATTAAGGGATCGATCTGGAATCCCAGGTATTATTGTGTATTAATATTCCCGTCTCTTCATTTAAGCCTATATGATTCCGTACACCTAACTATTTACTTATGTGCCTATATTTTAGGTATGTCTTTGGTCAACTGTACATGTTATTTACACGAAGCAGTGGCGTATCAAATACCAACAAAAAGAAAAGAATACGGTCGAAATCCACATTCTGTGGTATATACCTATATATTATCATATATACTTATGTATAAATATTCATGTTTTATGGCATATATAAATATCTGAATATCTGAATTATGTAGGGCGTATAATTTCTGAAGACACTGTACTGAGAAAGGTGTATAACATTGAAATAATTATATCAGAACGGCGCATGATAGATATGTTCATTTGATAAATCTCTATTAGTTGATATACGTCTACTAACGCTATTGCATTTTATTATGAAAATGCAAGCGGTGTTCAAAAAGCAAAACGAGAAATAATGATTCACCTTTTATTTAGATGTAGATTGTTTAAATAGGGTTATTATTATTATTGATGTGTGAATATCTTGACCTTCAAAAAGTAGAGTAACTTGGTAAAATATCAATTACGTGGTGTGTCGAGTTTGTCCACTGTTATGTACTATGACGTAAGCTCCGGCTAGCAAGCTCAGCGGCGCTAAGTCGTGGGTAAAATATATAAACAAAAAAAAAACGAAACTTCCCTACAAACCTTCCACTATAGAAATTTCCTAATATTGTACGGACACAGGCAATAGCCTTCAATAAAACCCGACCACCTACCACAAGACACACAGACGAAAGACAACTTAAAACTAACAACGAAGTAACCTTGCACAGATTTTCTGTGTAAAAAAAAATCGTACGTATTACGTAACCGACCGGTTATATAAGGGCGCCAGGACTGAAAATCGTACGAGGACTTCTCAGTTCGTCCACGCTGAGAGCTCCAGAAAGTTCGCAAGGTATACTTCAAATTTGACTAATAAAATCTAACAGTATAAATAATTACTAAAACTAACAATATTTGACCGCAACCAGCGGTACATGCAACAAAACACTACCTAATATAAACCCCAACAACTCGTGGTATAGGACCACGCCACAACCAACAGAATAAAATAAAATCCAATAATACGCGGGGAAAATCCACGCCCAAGTTCTTCAATACAATTTCAATAACATGAAATATTCATGCTCAACGACGTGATTCTCACGCGCAGTTGCATAAAACAATTACCCACAATAAGCGTCAACAATAACTTCAAGCTTAATACAATTATTGTTAACACACTCAAAAACAACCAAATCTATCAATAAAATAAATCCATAGGAAGATTAAAACAGCTAAGACTGTCAGAACCGGTTCTTCAATTTAAAAACAATCAAAATTAAAGACTTGTAATTTTAGCGCGTAAACAATGAGCACGCCACTGACATCTAAAATGTCGTGCGATTAACCAACGTTGATTGCTAATTAATAAAGAAAAAATACTTCTTATCACAAACTAAATTACAGAGGCTAAAACACTGTTGAATCAAATTGCATCTAATTTAGTTTATATTATAAATTTTTGGGGAGCACTCACGATATTAGCAGAATAAATACAAGAACCTCAAATAATTTGCACGGTAAACCTAAAATAATTTGCACGGGAAACCTAAAATAATTTGCACGGGAAACCTAAAATAAGTTGCACGGGAAACCTAAAATAACAGGCAATCTCCAAATCCAATTTCCAATCCTAAACCAACGCCAATCCAACAAATCCTAGAGTCAATCCAGAACAACTCCACTCAACAATCCTCTAACACAAGTAAATCTTCAAAAATCCTAACACAATCCAACAATACTTCAAACGCCAACCTACTCTACAAAGTGCAATTTCAAAAAAAATCTTCGCCGCCAAAAGCATAAAAATTGCTCACAATGTTCTCTGACATGCGACCGCAGAGTCGGTCCGCCAGTCTCTCCGCGCGAAAAAACCAATCTCATCTCACGCCGCCCCGGTACCGCGATCTTGTCCGTCTGAGACATTATCTGGAGTACTGGACATCTCATATCTCTCTCTCGCACGTGTGTATACTACTCCAAAGACCTCTCGCTCGCATTCATAACGTCGTTTTCTTAGAGCGCTACTTTTTATTATCTTTGTTCCACCCGTGCGTTTCTTACTGCTACACCGTATTCAAATTTGAAACACGATTCGAAAGGTCTCCTATTGCTCGTCAAAGTTACAATGTTAATTGCTAAATATTAACATTTTTATACATAGGCTCGATCGATATTTTAATTTTGGGGCTCCAAATTCAAATTGCGACACTCCCCCTTTCCCTGCATAAAAAATGCGAAGACCTGAGCATTTTTCGGAAAAAATTGACAAGTTCAACCAGATGACGAAGAACCCCAATCCACTTTATCATTCGGACTCGGATTCGCTTGTAGAGGCTGCCTGGTGAGGTTTTAAGTCCTTGACATGCCAGCGACCAAGGCTGACACCATTTTCATCAGCTAGTTCGTAAATTAAGTCTGAAACGATCTTTTTAACTGTAGCGAGAGTGTACTTAGGGGCCAGCTTTGCTGCCACGTGTTTTGCACCACTTGACATCACATGGTGACGTTTCCAGACTTTGTCGCCAACATGGTACACGTCAGCGTCTCGTTTTCCTCGATTATACATCACAGCATTCCTTTTGTAGGCCTCGGTCAATTTACGTTGCACCTCCTTGTACAGTTCCGGCATTTCTTCCATTTCCCTAACATGAAAATCCCGAATAGCGTCCAAATCCATCTCATCCACGTTTTTTAAACGACTGTAATAATTTCCAGAAGAAGAAACGAAACGACCAAAGTTCAAAAATGTCGGCGAGAAACCAGTTGCTTCACTCACAGCAGTTCTCAAACCGAAAGCTATTTTCTGGATTTGTTTGTCCCAGTGTCTATGGTCAACGTCCTCTAAATATGATCTGACAGCAGCGCCAATCGTTCGATTGTAGCGCTCCACGTAGTTCACTTGAGCGTGGTATCGCGCATTCGGCCAAAGTTGCACTCCGTATTCCTGAACTAGTTCCTTCATTCGTTTGTTAATGAATTCGGTGCCATTATCGCACATTAGAATCTGTGGCACACCGAATAGAAGGAAAACATTCTCTTCCAAAAACTTCGCGATAGCAGCGCCATTTGCTTGACGTAATGGTTTTAGCAAGGTGAATTTTGTGAACCAATCCGTTACTACTAGTAAATATGAGGAACCATTCCCCGATTTAGGCAACGGACCAATTATATCGGCGGCTATCAACTGCCACGGATGAGACACACGTTTTTGTTGGCCCATAAATCCAGGGCGAGCAGTTGAAGCCATTTTCTGCGCAGCACACACCTTGCATTGCTGCACATAGCGTTTAATTTCTCGACGCATCTTCGGCCAATAATACAACTCACAAACTTTATTAATGGTTTTAAAAATACCCAAATGAGCAGCCATCGGGTCATCATGACAAGATCTAATCGCTCTTCTTCGCTGACGAGCTGGGACTACTAGCTTCCAATCAGTATTATTACGAGGACCACCTTCAGATGGGACGAATTTATATAGGTGACCATCCACAATATCCCAGTTCGGAAAACTATCTCGATGTGCTTCAAGTATTCTAAGCATATTTTGGTACCAACGATCATCTGCAATACATTCGTCATTAAGTTGAATAAAACACATCTCAAGAGGTGCTCGCGATAACGCATCCGGAACAACATTCAAGGAACCTTTCCGATGCTCTAATTCAAAATCGTATTGCTGCATCTTCACAGCCCACCTAGCCAAACGTCCAACAGGGTCCTTGAGACTGTGAAGCCACAGGAGAGAATGATGATCGGTGATTATACGAAACTTAACACCTTCAATATACGGGCGAAACTTCTCAATGGCAAACAGCACCGCCAAACATTCCTTTTCCGTAACAGTGAAGTTTCTTTCCGACGACGACAACGTACGGCTTGCGTAAGCAATGGGAACTTCAATATCATCATCATTCTTCTGCGTGAGGACACATCCGAGGCCAACATTTGACGCATCACATTGAACTGTAAAAGTTCTTTCGAAATTCGGGCTGGCAAGTATCGGTGCGGAGACCAGGGCCTGCTTGATGTCAATAAAAGCATTTTCGGCTTCTACATTCCAGACAATGCGGTGACCCTTTTTACGACCCTTAATCAATGAGGTAATTGGTGCCGTCAAAGTTGAGAAATTTGGTATGAAGCGACGATACCAAGAACAAATGCCTATAAATCGCTTAACTTGGGTGGTGTTTTCTGGTCGAGGATAGTTGACCATTGCTGCAATCTTTTCCGGGTTTGTTCGCAAGCCATGTTCGTCTATTACAAAACCTAAGTATTTCAAAGAAGGAAAACAAAACCTGCACTTATCAGCATTAATTGTTAGCTTAGCAGCCGACAACCGTTTGTGAACCTCACATAAAACTTCCACATGCTTGTCAAAGGACGGAGTAGCAACAATTATGTCGTCCAAATACACGAACACATAGGGGTCCAATTCAGGTCCCAGTACCCTATCCATGAGACGTTGCTGAGTTTGCGGGGCATTATTTAAGCCGAAAGGCATGACGACAAATTCGAATAAACCTTTACCTGGCACACTGAAAGCTGTCTTCTCTCGCGAATCAAGGTCAAGTGGAATCTGCCAAAAAGCGCTCTTAAGATCAATGCTCGAAAGATAACGGGCGCCTGCTAATTTGCTCAAAATGTGATCTACTCTTGGAAGAGGGTAGGCGTCTTTCTTGGTAACTGAATTCAACTTCCGTCCATCGAAGCACAGTCTATAAGCTCCTTGGGCTTTCTTGACAAGTAGGACAGGCGAAGACCACGGACTCGATGATCGTTGTACGACTCCCAGCTTCAACATTTCGTCCAATTCGTTGTATAAATGAGTTAGCATGTAAGGGGATAATTGATACTGTCTCTGTTTGATAGGACGTGCGTCTCCGGTATCTATGCAATGCGTAATTTTATCGGTTCTTCCAAGCTTGGTCCCATTAACCCAGGACAATTCATCAAATCGCTGAATAACATCCTGTAATTGTTGACCTTGAATGTCACTTAGATCTACACGACTAGTAATAACTCCTACCAAATTGTCCGAACCTGCAAGTGGAGCAGATAAATTGTCTAAAACACAAATATTCTTATCACCAACCAGATAAGAATTTGCACCAAAATCGATTACCAGACTAAACATTCGACAAAAATCGCTGCCAAAAATCAAACTGTGGCATAGAGAGGGCACAACCAGCACTCTTACCAACCGAACTAAGGATCCAACAGAAACGGGCAATAACACATAGCCAGTGATCCTTTGAGCAACTCCATCCGCAGTACGAATTGACTCATCATCACATTTATTAATTTTCAATCCGAAGGCTTTGATAAACGGTAGACCATTTGTACCCAACACCGAGTTACTAGCACCCGAATCTAGCAAGGCAACGCAATCTTTACCACAAATATCGACTGTTATATAAGGACGATTATCACAAGGCTTAGTCACAATCAGAAGATTAAAATTAGCAGGGGGCTCTGACTTAGTGCAGAAATTAGAAACCGTTTTTAGCCACGATTTCCAAGATGGTGAATCACGATCCAGCTTGTAGGCCTGTTTAAGAGAAGGAAAGCGATGGCCTATGCACTTCCCTCTTCGTTGTTTCCCTGACATCTTGGACACGTTCGCCTAATACAACCCTGCTTCCCACAGCCAAAACAAAATCGTAATCGAGGTTTTTTACATTCTGAACGTAAGTGTCCAACCTCCTGACAATTCCAACATCTCAGCGCAGACACGTCCGGCGACTGCTTTGTAGTAGCCGCATTTAATGACGCCACTGTTTTCGTGCAATGGCCTGACTCGTCTTCAATAATTATAGTTGGTTCCAGATCTCTTAAGAAATCTCTTAATTCCGAAACTGTTTGAAGTTTATGGCGAACTAAATGCGAACGATAACCCGGTAAGATATTTCTAATAATGATCTTCACTTTCTCCTCTTCACACGGAAGAACCCGTAGCCGCGACATTAAATTCGAAATACTTGAGATGAAATTGACGATCTTCTCTTGAGGCTTCTGTTTTCGGGCATAGATTTCAAGTAGAAGACCATGTTCATAGTCCGGTGGCAAGAAATCCAGCTTCAAGGCGTCAACCAATGAGTCCCAATCACAAAAATTATCCTTCATAGACCGATACCACAGAAGAGCATCACCAGTGAACAGCTCAACTGCAGCATGAAACAAATCGTCCTTCGAAGCATGGCGGCCAGATCTCAATTCTTCAACTCGCTCTAAAAAATCGAATAAGGGCTGTTGACCATCAAATGACACTCCCCATTTAAAGATCGGAATTATTTTTTGTTCTCGGTACGGCGTACTATAGTGCATTACTGGAGTTCCAACCTCGGTCATGTCAGTCACAGGATCCGTCACAGGACGGTTGTTACTAGGTAAAGTAGCAACAGGCCGCTCAGGTTCGACCGCAAACCGACTCCCCTCAGCCAATGAAGTATCCGCAATTTTTGTCACCAGATCGTCTTCCAATGAGATAGCTGAAATCAGCCTATCGTTTTTAAAAGCCACAACATCCGGGTCGGTGCTATTGATTCGTAGTAGACGGCCTTTGATATGGTTTAGCCGACTTCTGATTTCCAAGAATGGGGCGTCCGTAGCTGCCGACAAGGAATCTATTAGTGCACTGATCGAAGTGATACATCTATCAATTTCCGCTCCGTCAACATCTCGGTCAAATGTGTTACAAGTATATGATACTCCTGGACGCTTTAGATCAGCAACTAACAATCTCCGCAGACATTTCCGTCTCTTCAAATCATCACTGCCACCTGGAAATCCTCTGATCAATAATTCATAATTTACTTCACTCGTAGTAAGGCAATCTACGTCTATATCATATGACAGATCCATCGCAATATTATGCTATTCACTAAAAGCTAATCAAATACAAAAACCAAGAATATATTAAACAAAACAAGGAGGGCCCCACGTTGGGCGCCAAAAGTATGACGTAAGCTCCGGCTAGCAAGCTCAGCGGCGCTAAGTCGTGGGTAAAATATATAAACAAAAAAAAAACGAAACTTCCCTACAAACCTTCCACTATAGAAATTTCCTAATATTGTACGGACACAGGCAATAGCCTTCAATAAAACCCGACCACCTACCACAAGACACACAGACGAAAGACAACTTAAAACTAACAACGAAGTAACCTTGCACAGATTTTCTGTGTAAAAAAAAATCGTACGTATTACGTAACCGACCGGTTATATAAGGGCGCCAGGACTGAAAATCGTACGAGGACTTCTCAGTTCGTCCACGCTGAGAGCTCCAGAAAGTTCGCAAGGTATACTTCAAATTTGACTAATAAAATCTAACAGTATAAATAATTACTAAAACTAACAATATTTGACCGCAACCAGCGGTACATGCAACAAAACACTACCTAATATAAACCCCAACAACTCGTGGTATAGGACCACGCCACAACCAACAGAATAAAATAAAATCCAATAATACGCGGGGAAAATCCACGCCCAAGTTCTTCAATACAATTTCAATAACATGAAATATTCATGCTCAACGACGTGATTCTCACGCGCAGTTGCATAAAACAATTACCCACAATAAGCGTCAACAATAACTTCAAGCTTAATACAATTATTGTTAACACACTCAAAAACAACCAAATCTATCAATAAAATAAATCCATAGGAAGATTAAAACAGCTAAGACTGTCAGAACCGGTTCTTCAATTTAAAAACAATCAAAATTAAAGACTTGTAATTTTAGCGCGTAAACAATGAGCACGCCACTGACATCTAAAATGTCGTGCGATTAACCAACGTTGATTGCTAATTAATAAAGAAAAAATACTTCTTATCACAAACTAAATTACAGAGGCTAAAACACTGTTGAATCAAATTGCATCTAATTTAGTTTATATTATAAATTTTTGGGGAGCACTCACGATATTAGCAGAATAAATACAAGAACCTCAAATAATTTGCACGGTAAACCTAAAATAATTTGCACGGGAAACCTAAAATAATTTGCACGGGAAACCTAAAATAAGTTGCACGGGAAACCTAAAATAACAGGCAATCTCCAAATCCAATTTCCAATCCTAAACCAACGCCAATCCAACAAATCCTAGAGTCAATCCAGAACAACTCCACTCAACAATCCTCTAACACAAGTAAATCTTCAAAAATCCTAACACAATCCAACAATACTTCAAACGCCAACCTACTCTACAAAGTGCAATTTCAAAAAAAATCTTCGCCGCCAAAAGCATAAAAATTGCTCACAATGTTCTCTGACATGCGACCGCAGAGTCGGTCCGCCAGTCTCTCCGCGCGAAAAAACCAATCTCATCTCACGCCGCCCCGGTACCGCGATCTTGTCCGTCTGAGACATTATCTGGAGTACTGGACATCTCATATCTCTCTCTCGCACGTGTGTATACTACTCCAAAGACCTCTCGCTCGCATTCATAACGTCGTTTTCTTAGAGCGCTACTTTTTATTATCTTTGTTCCACCCGTGCGTTTCTTACTGCTACACCGTATTCAAATTTGAAACACGATTCGAAAGGTCTCCTATTGCTCGTCAAAGTTACAATGTTAATTGCTAAATATTAACATTTTTATACATAGGCTCGATCGATATTTTAATTTTGGGGCTCCAAATTCAAATTGCGACAGTACCTATGTCTAATTCGAGTCTGAATGTCTACACATCCCTTGAGAGTGCCAAAGACACTGACCGCTGTTGTTTTCGTATGTAAAAAGTAACAGTTGACAGTAGATAAAAAGTTTTCCGTATTTAGTTTTGTGTCAGTAAAATATTAATTGCTGAGGGAACGTTTGATTGAACTTTATCGATATTTCGTTTTTATGCCCAACGTTTTGAAAACATTTTTCGAAACGTTGATCTCAAATGGAACATTGGTAAAGTTTCTTTTTAAATCAAACTTTTCTTTAACAATTATTAGTAAAAATAATTTTTAATCAGAAATCATAATCTAAACTATACAGTTTTACAACACAATATAAAAAATCATAGTTTTTGATAATAGCAAAAAAACTTGTAAATCGCCAACGGCTTATCGTCTGTATTTTTAAATCGTGACCACGTACACAGAACATAACGGTTAGTTCTAAAATATTACACGTTGTGAATAAAAAAAGTCTCTTCAGAGAGCACATATTTAATTACTAAGGTTAGTAGATTACAGAGGTTGCCTCGTTTCGTTGAATAATAGTAGGGAGATGGCGTCATTCGGTGGAACTCCCATTTGATTGCGTGGAAACCGTTGAGGTTTATAAGCTTTAATGGAAGTATTTAATAAATGCCAAAAAAATAAAAAAAAATAGAATATTGCAATAAATTGGATTTTAAGGTAAAAGACACTCAGCTAAATATAAATGACATTTTTGACATTGTCATTATAGGTTGACAAAATTTTAACGGACCGTCAGCGCTTATGTCGATTGGTAAGATGGAACGGGGCAGCCTCTGTATTCAAATAATCTTATATTTTGATTGTCTTATGTGTGGACTTTTCAACTGTCAGATTTTTATACTTAAAATGAAAAAAAATGTCCAGGTGCTAGACTCAAATAGTCCTGACAATTCGTTGTCTTCAAAATAAATGATTTCAGAATGAACTTTGAATTAATAAAAAAAAAACATTTGTTGTTGCTCAAATAATATTAAAATGATCTTCTAAAGCTAAGTATGACGACTGAAAAAAAATCTGAATAACTTATTTTTTTGTTCGTAATTTAGGTACATAAATGCATAATGTGGCGTGAAAGTGGCATATGAATGCACTGTACTCGTATATGGCAACTTGTGAGCTGGTTTGCCAGAGGTGCGTATTACAGCGTGGCGAAGAGACTTTCACCGGAGCTTAAACAGCCTCTGCTGCATTCTCTGACTATTTGCAATAGACCACTTTATAAGGACTGACCAAATTATTTACAAAACCAACTACTCACTGT
The DNA here is from genome assembly GCA_034508555.1 of Venustoraphidia nigricollis. NCBI lineage: Eukaryota > Metazoa > Arthropoda > Insecta > Raphidioptera > Raphidiidae > Venustoraphidia > Venustoraphidia nigricollis. The sequence continues at coordinate 2,446,221 of JAVRKA010000049.1, read as the reverse complement.
ATAGTCTGCATGTGTCACACGCAATCACATAAACTTTCTGGTTTTCGAAAAAAATATTTTTTGGTGCCATTCGATTCAACTCGATGAGAATAATATTTGTGAATACAGTAAAACCCCGCTAAACGCGGGAGATACGTTCCAACAGGTTCCTGTGTTATACGAAACAACGCTAAATGTTCGAAGTCATTTTTATACGTAGATAATAGTCATAAGTGAAACAGAGCTGAGAATAAGAAAATTTGCTAGTTTTTTTTTTGTTTAATTTTTTGAAATTTAATTATAGATTTATTTATTGCTAATACCGATTTTTATTCATAAAACATTTTTGAAAATCAAATAAAAGCCCTATATAGTCAGAAGTGTTGAGGAAGGTTTCTCATTTGATATGTTTTGTTTTTGTGAAGAAGTCACGTCCCGTTCAGCAAGCTGTTGTCGATAGCAAGATATTGCATCAATGACACTTCGTCTTGTCTTTGAAGTTCTATCAACATTTGAATCATTTTGTATAAACTAATCTATAATGTGACGTTATAGTTAAGCCTTTTTAGAAACTGCGTAATATTGAAACAGAGTTAAGTGATGCAGAGTTAAGCGAGATCGTACTGTACTTTTAAGGCTTTCCAATTTGAATAGCTTATTTAGTTTAAATTTCGAAGATATCACTTTTTAATCTATCAGCGCTTAAGTAGCGAAAACAGTAACAGATATAACAAAAATGCACGGGACTAATGTAGAGTCTTAAAGGTACTACCATTTATATTTGATTATTGACATTAAACAATTTTATTTAAAATTTGTTGTATCTAGAATAAAATTTCAAATCGGTCTGACTTGCCTAAGGCCCTGAAGATGAAATAATATATTTCGAAACGTTGGCCACAAGAGAAACATCGGTAAAGCTTTTTTCTTTTGATTGTTTCTCATCCAAACTTCCTTTCAATGGTTACATTACTGGGACAATTTCAGTGTTTTACTAAGTTCACTACCCTACATCAATATAATAATAATAATAATAATAGCCTTTATTTCTTTAACATTAACATGTATAAATAGCGTCAATTTTTAACTATTCTTAACTATTATGTATAATTTGCTTGCTGGGTTAAAATTTTGTTAAGTGTTTTTTTTATTTGCGGCAACTTTTTTATCTCATTGGGTATTTTGTTATATATTCGTATCATGGCATTCCTGGGCCCCGTTTGCACGACAGTAAGTGCAGAGGCCTCTGGTTTTAATTTGTCTTTGTTACGGGTAATATATTTGTGGTCGTAATTATTGTAAAATAGATTGATGTTCTTGTGAACAAAGACTGCACATACCGAATACATCTATTATTTTACATAAAAGAAACGGTATTATTCTTAAGATTTCTTTTTTAGCGTCAGGGCGAGTGGTCACTGATCAACCCTAGTCACATGCACCGTATTAGAAGCACGGGAGACACAAACACAAGTCAGTATGTTGTTGAGATTGAAAAGCTCTTGGCAGTGGCACGTTATGGTCCTTCGTCCACCTTGTTGGAGCCAACTCGTGCGTATGAGAGGCCACTGTTAGGGCACCGCACTATGTAAGGATTCTGTGGACTACACGAGCATGCATTTATATAGTAGGTTCATTCGAAATATGTCAAAAAGACCGACCGGTAATGCAAAAAATTTCTGTTTATTGGACGAAGGAATCATTGCAACTCCAAAAATACTGACATTAATTGACAATATAATAAACAAAATAAAGTTTGTTAGCCGATAACTTGAGTAATGGCTGGTATTATTTTATTTTGTTTTTCCATGGTTACGTAGTATTGTCCCATATTTAAAAATTAACTAAAGAATGCTACCCAGCTAAACTAATTTACTTCAGAACAAAAGACTAGCTGATTTTTTATTTTCAAAATATTTACGAAACTGTAAAGATAGAAAAAACATTTTTTTAAAGTTTCCTTGCAAAAAACTATTATGAAAGGTATACCGTTATAATAGAAAAACACAAATTGTTATAGCATATACCTCTTCTGCGCAAGGACCAATTTTCCTTAAAAACAACAGGGTACTTCATATTTACATGTCAAACATCTTACCCAAATTTGGTTTAGATCCGCTTTGATGTTTCACCTACATCGTGCTCACAGATGAACAGATTTTTTTTGATTTTTGGACCTCAAAACGGAAAAATATTAACAAATTTTGTACTAAATTCTATTCCCCAGTTGTGGAGTTGGAATGGGAAAATATCGCTGACAAAGACAATGATCCCACTGTATGATAAAAAGAACTTTTTTTACGACAGTCTTTTGTTAATAACAATTAAATTATTATAGAACGTGCTTCGACTATTGTCAGTAGAGTTCTATTATGATAGTAAACAAAGCGAATAAAAAATAAACGCAGTTGATCAATTAATAATTACGATCTGTAGAGCTCGGACGTATGTACAGACGAACTACGGTACGCGATTCCAAATTACCATTTTTATGTTTACTTAGCCGTGTTATCATTATTATTAACTGCTAATTGACGACTCGGTTGCAATAAATGCTGCCTTTCTGCAAATTTCGAGCACATATACTGTAATTCCTTTTGACCTTTATACGTGGCTATTTATTGTGCTTTGCCGCTCAAGCTAATATAGTTTTAAAAGCCATTTTATGGGCTTCTGTTTAAACTGCAACTTTTCTCAATTTCCTTTCACCGCGAAGTAATATGTTTGATATTATTTTCATACGAAAATAACATAAAATCAGTATTAATAGCTAATGGCGTTACATCAAATAAAGTCTTCAAGAATAATACATGAGGAAGTTTTTAACAATATATCATTACAACATTTTTTTAAATATTAGTTGGAGCGCCGACCGAAACATTTTTTTCCGAAAAGATAGTATATATAGTGACTTCAATCACTTGCCTAGGCAGCCCTGCGAGAACCTGATCGGACAGCTGGGAAACATCACTTCCGCTATTCATTTTGATGTGGTTAAAGCTTTAAATTTTTTAAATTTGTGGGTTGGTAAAAACCATTTAGGAATATGATATATAGTTGCCGTTTTAAATAATGTTCGAACATAATGGCAAGTTAGTTTTTTTATGTTAATTATGTGAAAAAAAAATGAGTGGCCATTATGTTTGATTTGAAAATGTCAATGAATGGATCGTGTTACGTTCGCATGTGACACACACGTCCACATTTATATTTTGTCAACACATCTGAAAAATTATCTTAAATACAACAAATATTTATTAATGTGGACTATGTTTTTAAACTTGGTGGTGAAATCAAGAACGAATGAATCGTCATGAAAATTGTCAGTAAACTTTCGACTAATTTAGCACTAAGAAGCTCAGCTGTTGTGCGTCTATAATCTAAAAACTATCAATTTATTTAATATGTTTAAATATATGTGTTTACGATGATATATAATCGTTAGGTTATTTTTAACCATAATACAAAGATGAAGACAACAGTCTTGTCCTTAGAGAACGATCCTTCACTATATAAAATTGATGGATATGAAAATTAAACAGATTCCTAGACCAGACCGTTGAGATTAGTATATAAGAAGATAACACAATAAAATATACTAGACATTAACAAGATTAAAGAGTCTCTAGAGAATTTGGAGACTAGGAAAAATATTTTTAAAAATTTGATCTCAGTCAAGAAGCAACAATAGTGTGTTTAGATAATTGCAGTCTGTATTGTAGTTGTCACTTTTTTGTCTATCTAGATTCAAAACTATAAGTACAGTAAAATTTACATAATATATTGATGTCCAAAGGTTCGACAAATGTAAATTATTACATTATAAGGAGATTTACATTTAGGTGGTTTCCGTACATAGAAAAGAGCGGTAAAATCGAAAATTTTTAAGAGTTGAACTGATCATAAATCGGTCTTAACTAGTAGAGTAACGATTTCTTAAATTAATTTTTTGTTAGTTTGTGGAAGATTTGCAAAAGGATCAATTTTGGTATAATTTCTTGATCCCCAGATCAAATTTAAATCTTATTTGACCTAGAAGATGAAATGTGGTAGTCTTCACGATTACAATTAATGACTGATAAGTTCAATCAAAATCAGAAAATTGTGATATATAAACAAATATTTTTAAATGACACAAGCTGATACAAAATATCTCTGAGCCAATGCCATAGGATTCCTGACTCAAAAATAAATTAAAAATGCCTACAAACGTCTGTTCAACTAAATGTTTTTTAATAAGTTAATTTACTTACACCCATTTAATTCAATGTTTATTTTTATATATTTGACTTTAGTTCAAGGACGTGTAACTTCCTGATGCAGCGCTGTAGACATTTTCGAGTTATTAGTGTATTTGCCATATGGCAACATACACTATTGACGTTGGTTGGATGGCGAGACCTAGGAGTCGGACCAAAATTTCTCGCCGTTTCATAACCTCCTAAACACTTTGGCATCATTTTTAAAAATGTTTATATATATATATATATATATATACATATATATATATATACATATATACATATATATATATATATATATATATATATATATATATATATATACACATATATATATATATATACATATATATATATATATATACATATATATATATATATACATATATATATATATATATACATATATATATATAAACATTTTTAAAAATGATGCCAAAGTGTTTAGGAGGTTATGAAACGGCGAGAAATTTATGTGTGTGCGGGAGTTAATTCATTTTAACGAAATTTGGCATACATGTTGGAATCCATCACCGCACAAAGCTTATTTAAAATGGGCTCAATCGGTTCATTTTAAGGGTGGTTTTTAGGGGTTGAAAAAAGTTTTTGGGCCCAAAAATACTGAAAAAATTCTCAGAATCGTTTCAAAATTCAAATTTAACCCTTTCGTAGCAATTACAAAGTGCTCCTAAAATTATAAGCAAATCGGCCCGACAGGACCGGACTTACAAATTTTATGAAAACACTAGTTTGCGTATACGAATTTACTTACTGAAGGTCGTATTTAATTTGGTGCAGAGGTTGCATTGATAACAATATTTCAACTAATAAAATTATTATTGTAAGGGGTGTATTAAGGGGTTCAATTTTTTTTTTATTTTGTCCAAAAACAAACTTAAGTTCATGTAATAAAGCCACAATACCTGTATTAGAAAATACACTATATTGTCGGCAGGGTTTTGGCACTGCGACCCGGTTTTTTTTTTCGCGTCAGGAATCGTCCGGCATAAGATTTGGATACGTCCTGTATAAATAGTTAGGGTGTCAGGTGTTATCTAGTACATGAGGTAATCTCCAGACATTGAAGCAGTCCCCGAGGTGTTGTGATACCTTTTCCCTAGCATTACATAGATGCAGACGGAGACACCTTCGGCGTTACCTTGCCTCTCCTCGTCTCGCTTCGACGCCTATAGAGAAAGTGTGATCAGATGTTGATCATTGCCTGCTTTGATCGATGTCTACGACGTGTAAAGGATCAGACGATTCCGTAAGACGCTAACCAAAGTGGAACAAGGTTTGGGGAAGCAAAAGATTCCCAAGCGGGTATAAATTATTAATTTTATACAAAATGTATGTTAAAGGACGGTCACATATTATTTCTTTTCGAAGCAAATTTTATAAATGAAAAACGATTTTAACACTAAACGTACCAAGATTTAATATACACTTATTTGTATAAGGCTTTTATTTTTCCTGACTGAATTGAGAAATATTGATTTTATCAGATATAAAAAACAAAAATATAGATAAATAATATAAAATGATTTGTATATATTTAATAGAAAAATCATGATGTCAAATGTGAATTTTTTAATTAAAAGGTTACAACCTGTCATTTTACAGGATCTTGGTATGTTTAGTGTTAATAATTCGCACACATATTAGGTAAGTGTCATGAGTCAAAAAATCAAAGATTTTTAGTTATTACTGCACAGAGGTTCAGGTAATACTTTTCTATTCAAGCTTTTATGATTTTTAAAGGTCTCTAATAGGTAGTCTTATTTGTGTCTCGCACTAAAACCTATTTTCAATTTTTTAGTTTTCAACGATAAATTGAAAATTAATTTGATAATTCTACCAGTTTTCGAATTAGAGTCTGGTAGCTGGGGTTTGTATTAAATAAGTCTGAAAAACACCATATAAACGACATTGCTAAATGCTCAGCTCTTCTTAAGTCTTATAATTTATTTTTACTAGATAATGGAAATAATTTGTACAGAGCGCGTGCACTATTTCCTGTCAAGTCGGCAACAAAAAATAAAAACATTGAAAATTAATTACAATTTTCGTTTAATATTATTAAAAATATTATCCACAATTTGTCACTGACAGTTATGTCATAAAATATATAAAATCTGTGCAAGTGGCGATGTAGCGGTGAGAATAGAACAAATGCGAATCGCAGTAATACGGACGGAAGTGACGAATGAGCGACGGATGTCGTCGGGGATAAATCAGATGCACAGAGGCTTTGTGTTCGGATGAAAGAAATGTTATCGTTCGGCTTAAAACCATCTACACATATATTCCCGAAAGTATACATTTACGTCTGGTGTAGGAAATGCGCAAAAATCGCATGCAATCACAAATCTACCTACAAATAGAGATGGGGCATTTCGAGTGAAAATATTCGAATATTAAATTTTTTGAGTGGTTATTCAAAATCATTTGAATGATTTTTATACCTACGAGTTACGACTTATAAAACAATCGCCAGTAATAAATTATTATACAACGCTCTTTCTTTACTCTTTGAAACACTGGATGTAAGTGTCTCTCTCAGATTCTCATCACTGTGATTCACAATAGGTAATATGATTATTCATATATTTTATTTGCCTCTGTTCTATGAAGCACTGCATGCAGGAGACTCTTTCGAGTCTCACAATCGAAAATGAGAGCTAAATTCATTCCTGTGGTTGATATTTAGAATGTGTAATTTATTCGAAAATTTCTATGACGACAATTACGAAAAAACCTATCGCCTTATGAGTTTAGCACCGTTTATGAGCTTACGACCGCGACGTCACGGCAGTCACGTGGCAAGTATTGACGTTTCGGAGCGAAATTTGAAACGGAATTTAAAATATGTACATGATTATTAAAGCGTGAGTTGTATTTAAAGAATTAAAATAAATATTTGTTGTTATATTAGGTACTTATCCACGATTTAAAACACTATCGCAAAAATAGTCAACGTCCCAATAGCCTAGATAGATCAAACGAATTGCGTGTAGTATAAACATTAAATATTTCATAAATCGATGTGTCATTAATGATCCTATAATATTCCATCATTCATTTGTCTTGGAAAAGTCCCGAAAGAGTTTTCCACTGAAAACGAAAATTCACGCGAACGAATGACGTGAGCTGTACTATTTATGTAATTACTTCTGCACATTAATATAGCCGAATACCGTAATAAAACAAACCGAATATTTATTATTATTTTATTAAACGTAATAAAAAAAGGAAACGAAATGACATCTAAAATGATTTTGTGATGCTGGAAAAAGACGGAAACAGGTGGTGACATTGAAATATTGCGCATAACCGCGAAGTACGTTGCAACGCGTCACGCGGTTCCAAAGAGAGGACGACGACGGTGTGTCGTGGTAAGAAGAGAAAGGGTCTGTGATGAAAAATTTGGTGACATTAACGTTCATTGATGGCGGATTTGCGTCGGCTTAGTGGTTAAGTGTTGTGATATCTACACGTGGTTATACAAAACCTCCTAGAGTTGTAGGTAGCAGGCGAACAGTAAGCTTAGTGGGCAATTTGTTTCATTTAAATATTCAATTAAAGCTAGCTTACCACTTCTTCTTTATTAAAACGCTGCATAATTTAATAATTGCTTTGATTTTAACAAAATATTTGCATATACTGCACACAATTTCAACACTAATATAAAAAAAATATCTCAAAATCGTCTTGTGTCATGTTTAATTAAGGATAAAAAACACTGGTTATTTAAAATATTAAAATAGCTCTTTTTAGTGTTCCGTGCAAAACAGAACATTGGATTCACAGAGGATTTTCTCGGAAAGTATCTGACGTAAAAAATGGAAATTTGGCACAGATATAGAGTGTGGTAGCCCCATCACAGACGTGATTTTTGATTCTAGATGTTATTTTCAAGGGGTAAATTGACAAATGAAAAAAATTCAAGGTCATCGTGCAGGGTGTCATATGAAAGTTTATTGAAGCACTAATTCAGCAGTATTTAATATGATGTACTTTTGTTTTAATTTTTTTAAACACTTTTCGAGAAAAACATTTAAAAATTGCTGTTTCCACCGTTAACGCCAAAAGAATCACTCAGAATAAACTGAAAAAAATTGAAAATTCAAGATGCAAGATTGAAGATTGAGTATAAATTGAAAAAATCTAGCGCGAATAATTGTTTTAAGCAATTTAATTGCTTATTTATTTATATGAAAATTAGGCCATAGAACATACAAGTGGTGCCCTGATGGCACGAAACACTAAGCTTACACTTGACCGATTTTTTTTATAGTTTATAGTTTATTTGTAGATTTTATGGCAGTTAACATGTTCTGGTCCCGGAGAGAAAACCGAAAATCCGAGTCCGCTAGGTCCTTATGCTACAAGTACAGTTTCCTATAGGAATATAGGATACAGCTTCTGGAGGACGTTGAAAAACGAACAAACGGACAGACACACATTATGAATCAGCATACACAAATTTATAGCTCATAAGCCGCGAGATCTCTTACTTGCTTTATATTTTTCCCTCTACACATTTTCTCATTATCGTAGTGTTACTCGGGAAGAAGTAGGCTTCAAACAGTAAAATTATGTTTCAAATTGGTTCAGTACTTATAGAGATTACCTACCGCAAACAAAAACAAAAAGTCCCTCTTTATATTAGAACTTACTTATAATGAAAAATGGAGGTTGAAACAGCCACCCATATCGTGTTCAAATGCTTTAACGTACAGGAGGACAACCATCTTTGGTTACATTGATGAGGATGGAATAGTTTCACAGGACTATCTAGTAGCAAATCTTCTGGAGCTCATCTAAGACGATCCAGATTATTTGCAGACTAGATTCAGTAAAAGGGGGAAGCTCAAAATTCTTTTCAGGATGTGGTGCATTTGGGCCGAGAGACCACCCTGTTCTATTATCATATAATCTTTTAATATTTTTAATTAGAATGAATGATATTAGTAATTGTACATGATGATCCTATCAAGACCTTATCTATTCCACTGTATTTGGGTATTTGGGACACGAGTCACGACAGATGGGCTATCTGTGAATATGACACAACATTCGGTCCGATTCTCACGCGTGTTACAACTTACAGCTGTGCACGCATTGCGCCAGTGTGACCATTAGGTCGTGGTTTCAATGCTGCCGTAATAATCAATTTCACCGACTCTGAAGAATATATATATATATATATATATATATATATATATATATATATATATATATATATATATATACTGGCGGCCCGGTCCAGCTTCGCACAATTATCTAATTATCTATAGCCATAAAAGATTAGAATCATTATCATAAAATTCTCAACGTGTATTGAATTTGCCCGAATTCAATCGCTTTTAATTGTGTATGTTCAAAAATCGAAGAAACATCAAAAGTGACAACAAAAAAAAAAAAAGTCTGTTGATCCGATTTCTACCAAACTTTACAAGATCACTCGCATGGCTAATCTGAAGATTGCCTGAAAATGTCATCAAAATCGGTTCAGCCATTTTGTAGTTCATAGAGAACATACATACACACATCGATTTTTATATACGTATATACTTATTCATAACTCGAAACCGTGACGAAAGACAACGATTTAGTCTCGCGTCACACTCGACACAAGCGCAGACGTCAATGTGTCAGTGGACAAGGCTGTACGATTGCATGGTCTCAAGCGACACTTTTCGAGAAGATCCAATGAAACGAAACTATATCTGCAGTGATTGATTATATTGCTTTATAGGATGACGTGTCGACTAACAGAGATAGTCAATCGTTGTAATAAAGTTTCATTCTTCGCATCGTCTCAAAAAAAATCACGAACGTGCCGAACAAGATTATAGTCAATCGTTGTATTGAGGGTTGCGTTCCGTTTCGAAAAATATCGATTAGAACGTTATAATGTATCACAACAGTTGACTATAGCTCTTGTACTGGATGACGTGCCGAGTAAAAAAAAAATAGCCGCCACAATTGATTATATCTCTTATAACAAAGGATAACGTGCCGAGTAAGAAATCTTAATCGTTGCAACAAAAGTTTCGTTTCATCTCGAAAAAAATAGCCTGCGATGGTACAATAGTCGCGACAATGATTGTGCGTATTTCGTTCATAAGATGACGCGCAAGAAAATGTTCTGTGTATTACTTCTGAGTCGCTGAGCTGCAGGACTTTTTTTGGTCGTTTACGGTATTAATGTGAACGCGATTTTAGTTGTGTCGGCACCCAGTAGGAAGGTTATTGGGGTTCGCGCGACACAAATCGAACATTACGACCGCCGCCGTATTTTGCCTGTACAGTGTACTCTGTGCAATGCGTCTGTGATGTGTTGAGGCACGCGATCGTATACTTATTCACGACTCAAAGCAGGGTTGAGAAGACGATTTCTATCGATGTTAATCTGATTAACAATATATTCAACAAGGGTTACTGACTATAACAATTAACAAAGCAAACTGATATGCGAAAAAATTCTTCTAGAGCCGCTTAATATTTTTTTATAAAAATCACCTTGAAATGATATTTTTGTCAGAAATATTGGTTCTTCAAAAGTTTTTCGTGGAGTCACAAATTCAGCTTTAGTTCGAATTTTTCAGATTTAGGATTTTTTACACCATTCAGCTCTCACCGTGAAGCATGAACAACTTTTCGAAAGAAACAATAGACACACACATCATGTTGCAATATTTCTGAGCTAAAAATTCATTTCAAAGTTATGTTTATAAAATAATCTATAAAAAATAATAAATTTTGTTTGCACGACCTCCAATAAAATAGCTGCCTTCCATGCTTCTATAGCGGTTCTAAAATTAAAACAAAAGCAATTCAATTTTACCAATCCAATAGTAAACTCTTTGTCAGTTGCCATTTATCCATACAAGCGACATATAAAGAAAGCAGGCGCTGAACAGTCCTCGCATAAATACCATCCGGGTCGAGCGTGAATTACCAAAAATATTTCAAATATACCTACTTATATTATGATGTGAAAAAGAGCTATTTTATAAGAGATGTGTGCCAAAACTGTAGTATGAATCTCGGTTGTAATGATTATATGACTCACCGTGTGACTGTTAAAACTCGTCGCTCGCTCGTTATTAATCCAGTCACAACTCGTCATAAAATAATGCATTACAAACTGGATACATAAACTACTATTTTGATATCATCAAAGTAGGCTACATGTTGATTTTTTATTTTCATTTTAGTGACTGCAGAAGAAACAAAAAAATTGTTTTCTGAAATATCTGAATATTGCCATATACTCTAGCTACTAAATGCCAAGTTCAACCGCTCGGTGTGTGACAGACAGACGGACAGACAACGGAGTCTCACGGTAAGAGATCAATTTTTTCCATTTTGTTATGAAACTTTAAAAACTTAAGGAATGGTTTTGGTCAGCCTTGAACAACACGAATTAGAATTCATAGAAATAGCAGTACGCCGGCTTACATGAACGGAGTACCATGTGCTCTGCTGCTTAGAATGTGTCTATAGATCGCAACTAATTTATTGTCATTAACATTTACATTACATTAGATATCAAATGATATTAATCGAGTTCAGATTGCATGTATATGAAATGATTTATGGTTATTAAGTTTCAAAATCGATTCCAGAAGCTTAAAAAACTCACTGTTCAATTGTAGGTAATTAAAAAGTCGACAAAACGATTGATTAGTTGAAGTGTAGATCAGTATTGCCACTTGTGAAAACTTTAGAAATTACGAAAAATATTTAAATACTTCAAAATTTTGTTTATTGTATACTAACGGACCCGTTCGAATACTTCGTATCGTTAGTGGTCAGTTAGGTAGTATAATAGGGTGGAAATAAATTTTATTTTATTCTATTCTGAGACTTCAGATTACCACCTGTTCGAATCTCCCGCGTTTATTTTCAATTGCAATAACAATAACATTTCGTATCCTAGTGATAATTTGCTTTTGAAAAACAATCAGTGAAATCGTAAAATATTGAGTGTGTGATATGTCAAAAAAGCAGCAAAAACGTTATTATAAGTGCGATATATAAAATTAGTTAAGTCTCCCGGTTCCAGTATATACATTTTCAATTATCAGTTTTACAAACTTCAAACATTTTTGGTCCTTCGAGCCGGATTTCGGGTGACTTAATCTATTTTTTTTAAATAATTTTTAACTGTGAATAGTGCTAAAATTGTGCGTGTGGCAACATCGACGCAAAGATGGCTGCAGCCAAGTACCTGCTATCTCAGGAATGCCACGTAACGTATATAAATTCATTACTCACAGATCAACAAAGCGGTGCGCTAGCCGCTTATAACGTTTTCGAGGCGGACACGACCTTAAACGCGCTCGAGTCCGCATGGTCGAAATTCACTGAATCACACGACAAGCTGCTGAACTGCAAGGACGTTGACGCTGAACACATATACTTTAAAGATCACCGTCACACGAAGACTCATCAGCGCTACGTTCTTATCAAGGCTGCACTCAAAACGAGGATGAACGAACTGGAGCCTCGCACAGCTCCTCCATCGCCTCACAACGTGACCGCGGCAGAGCCTACACAACAATATCGCACTCAACTGCCGACCATCCAGCCTCCCAAATTTTATGGAGACATCCTGGAGTGGCAGTCTTTCAAGCATCTCTTCCTCTCCGTGGTCAACAAACAAGGCGTAAGTAACGTAGACAAAATGCACTTTCTACGACAGAGCCTTCAAGGCAACGCCGCATCTCTCATAGCTAATGTGCAGATCAACGACACCTCTTTTGAGGTCGCTTGGGCCACATTGAACACTCGCTACGAAAATAAGCGTGTTCTCATTACGGCGCAACTCAACAAGCTGTTCGGCATGCCCAAGATGACCACTCGGTCGGCGAAGGAGCTGAACGCCATCATCAACACTTCCACGGAAGCTGTAAACTCTCTCAAAGCTCTCGAATCACCAGTTGAACACTGGGATCAATTCCTCGTGCATCTACTCGTTCAGCGGCTGGACTCTCAGACTCGAGAAGACTGGGAAATAAACCTTGGATCAGCTACAGAGTATCCAACGCATGAGAGGCTCACGGCCTTCCTCCTTGGTCGTGCGCGTGCGCTCGAGTGTCTCGAAGAGAGGCTCCCAGCGAAGCCTCGAGACAACAGGCAACCTGCGAGTGGCAACAAAACCACCACACGCGGTATCAAAGCTACCTCGGCTCACGTCCACACGGCTAGTACAGCGTCACCATCAAACGCTTTCGCCTCTGGACAAAACACTAAGTCGCCTAAGCTCACGCCAGCTTCTCACTCGCCCACACAAGCTCCAGGATCATCTGCAAGCCCCTCGCTACTCTGCTCTTGCTGTGGAGACGCTCATTTCATTGTTCGCTGCCCAAAGTTCGCAGGATTATCGCCGGACAAACGCTTCGGCACAGTTACGTTCAGAGCACTGTGCTTGAACTGCCTGGGACCTCACGCGGCTATAAATTGTCGCAGCCAGAAGCTTTGTCGTCGTTGCCAAGCCGCGCATCATTCCATGCTGCATGACGCAACGCAAATCAGCTCAGCTCGCAACTCGATCAACTCAAATCAACATGCTCAGTCTGCTTCAACCTCATCGACAGGTGGTGGTACAGTAGCATGACTAGATGGCATGAAAATTTCTCAATCTCAGCTCTCATCATCATCACCTTCTGTTTCGTTCATCTCTACGACTCAGTCGCTCGCATCAAGCCACTCAACTACGTCATCTAGACCTACAGTGCTGCTGGCTACAGCTCAAGCTCTTCTCGTATCGCCTACTCTCATCTCTCATCCAGTGCGTCTACTCATCGATCCTGGATCAGAACTCACGCTCGTCTCGCATCGCTTCACTCGCCAACTACGCCTCAAACTTACAAACTCCTACGTTCCCATCATCGGCGTAGGAAGCGTGTCCTCTGGACGCACTCAGGGTGTCGTCGACCTTACTCTTCGGTCCAGACACTCCGCCGAGCACGTGAACCTCCACGCTCACGTGTTAGCAAATCTCACCGTCGAGCTGCCTGTCTCTGACATCAAGCAGCAATCCTGGCCGCACATCAACGACCTGCAGCTCGCCGATCCTGATTACCTCTCATCAGGCAGGATTGACATTCTTATCGGAGCCAACGCCTACGGCTTGATCATGAAGCCCGGAGTAAAAACCGGCAATTCAAATCAACCGGTCGCCATCCAAACCATCTTTGGATGGGCCGTAATTGGACCAGTTGGTGAGTCCTCTCACTCTGCTCCATCTCATCTGGGACATCTTGTCTCAAACGCTTAACTTCACGAGCTAGTTTCCAACTTCTGGGAGCTCGAAGAAGTGCCATCATCTCAACAAGAGTCTCTCGGCGCCGAGGAGGCAGTTTGTGAAGCTTATTTCATCGCAACGCATACTCGCGACAGCTCAGGTCGCTATATCGTCCGACTGCCATTCAAGGAGAACGCTTCGAAGCTAGGCTACTCCAAAGGCATCGCTCAAAAGGCTCTCACTCGTCTACGCAAACGACTTGACGATCAGCCAGAACTAAACAAGCTTTACAAGGAGTTTCTCGCTGAGTACGAATCCATGGGACACATGAAGAGAGTAGCAGAGTCATCTCGCGACGGCTACTACCTACCACACCATGGCGTACTCAGAAACAACAAAATCCGTGTTGTCTTCAACGGATCCAGCAAGACCACCTCTGGTCTCTCTCTCAACGACCTACTTCATACAGGTCCCAAGACACAGAACGACATATTTGACGTACTGCTCTACATCAGAAAACATCGCTATCTTTTCACGACTGACGGTGTCAAAATGTTCCGTCAAGTCCTGGTCCATCCTGATGACCGAAGATATCAACGCATTCTGTGGACTGACGACCATTCAAACATCATCGAGTTTGAACTCGCCACAGTCACATATGGCACCACGCCTGCTCCATACCTCTCAAGTCGCGCTCTCAAGCAACTTCAGCTCGACGAGGGTCATCAGTACCCCCTAGCAGCAGAACCGCTGAAAGATGGAAGTTACGTCGACGACATTAGTGGCGGCGCTGACGACATCACTACTCTCAACGCAATCGCTGCGCAAGTTGAAGAGCTGTGCAACAAGGGATGTTTCCCACTGTCAAAGTGGAAAAGTAATCATCCTGATTTCATCAAACTTAACTCATCTTCAGCACCCAGTACCGAGTCTCACGAATTCAACGAATCCATGTCCAAAATTCTTGGGCTTGCCTGGCAATGCTCCACGGATATGTTGAAATTCGCGAGCCATGTCCATCACCGAGTTACCATTACGAAGCGCTCAATACTCTCTGAAACCGCACAACTATTCGACCCACTCGGTCTCATCTCGCCAGTCATCGTCCGCGCCAAGATCCTGATGCAGGACCTGTGGCTAGAAAAAGTTGGCTGGGATGACACACTAACACCCCAGATCATTCACCGCTGGACAACATTCCGCGAAGAATTATCGGGACTATCTCAACTCTCAATTCCTCGTTGGCTAAATCTATGCGCTGACGGCTCTCAAGTGGAAATACACGGCTTCTCAGACGCATCGCAAGCCGCGATGGCCGCTGCTGTGTACCTCAAAACTTATCATCCTCACACTTCATCCAAAGTAACCTTGGTTTGCTCCAAAACCAGAGTTGCTCCTCTCAAACGCCTTACGATACCTCGCCTGGAGCTATCTGCAGCTCTACTTCTCACCAAGCTAGTCTCAAAAGTCCAGAAAGTGATGAAACTTACGGAAGTACCAGTTACGCTCTGGACTGATTCATCAGTTTCCCTCGCCTGGATCAACAGTGACCCTATGCGGTGGAAGGAGTTCGTCAAGAACCGAGTCCAGGAAATTCAACAAACTTCTCCTCAAGCAACGTGGAAATTCATCTCTGGGAAGCACAATCCCGCAGACTGCGCATCTCGAGGCCTAACACCCTCGCAGCTGCGCTCTCACGCACTCTGGTGGTCTGGTCCAGACTGGCTAGCCGAAGACACTCATCTCTGGCCATCATTCACCGTCACAGATGATCACATTCCTGAAGCTGAAATACGACCCAGCGCGGTTAATGTATCCTCAGCTGCACCTCAACTACCCTTTGAGAGTTTACTCAAGCACAGTTCTCTCACCAAGTTACTTCGCAGAACAGCGACAATCATGCGAGCAGCAGCCATTTTCAAGCGAGTGCCTGCGTCTTCTCTACGAGCATCACCGCTCACTCCCGCGGATCTGCAATCAGCGCTCAGCTTCTGGATTCGAGTATTTCAACACGCCTATTTCGCAAGAGAGATACGCGCCATCTTACAAGGCAAGAGCCTCCCAAAATCTCACCCGCTCTCAAGACTCGATCCCGCCGGCGTACTCCGAGTTGGTGGTCGCCTGCAAAACTCAAAACTTGACGAGGATGCAAAACATCCGCCGATTCTACCGAAGGATTGCATTCTCTCCAACTTGATCATCGCAAACGCTCACACTCGAACCCTCCACGGTGGTACACAACTGACACTCAACTACATCAGGAAGTACTGCTGGATTTTAGGAGGACGAGCACCTATCAAGTCATATATCCACAGATTCATTACCTGCACCAGGATACGTGGCATTCGAGCTCAACAACTAATGGGACAGCTCCCAGCAACCCGCGTGACACCTTCCCTTGTTTTCGAACACTCAGGTGTGGATTACGCAGGTCCAGTGACGCTCAAGTTTTTCCAAGGTCGTGGCACTCGAACCTACAAGGCCTGGATCGCAATATTTGTATGCTTCTCGACCTCTGCCACCCACCTCGAAGTTGTCACGGATTATAGCATGCAAGGATTCCTCAAGGCTTTCAGGCGCTTCACTGCTCGACGCGGAATCTGCAAAACTCTCGCTAGTGACTGCGGTACCAATTTTCAAGGCGCTGACGTTGCTCTCAAACAGCTGCTATCCGGCAGTATCAAAGAATCTCAGCATCTGCAACAACTCATCACCAACGACGGCACGCAATGGAGATTCAATCCTCCCGGAGCGCCTCACATGGGCGGCAAATGGGAAGCGGCCGTGAAATCCGTCAAATATCATTTACAGCGTACAATTGCTGATCTCCTGCTCACCTACGAAGACTTCTCGACTTTTTTAACTCAAGTTGAGGCTGTCTTGAACTCTCGTCCGCTCAGCGCTCTCACCGAAGATCCTGACGACCTCTCTGCACTCACTCCAGGACACTTCATCCGTGGCGCACCACTCTCGACGATCCCAGAACCGTCTCTCACTAATGTGAACGTCAACCGACTCTCACACCTTCAGCACATTCAAGAACGACTTCAACATTTTTGGTCAAGATGGTCTGCCGACTGTCTCCAATCTCACCAAACGATCTCCAAATGGAGAACGAGATACAACGATATAGTCGTCGGATCGTTGGTGCTCCTCACAGACGAGCGATATCCGCCGTCCAAATGGCCACTCGCTCGAGTGACTCAAGTCCATCCTGGCCGCGACGGACTCACCCGCGTAGTTACGCTGAAGACAGCCACCTCGACACTTACTCGTCCAATCACGAAGCTGGTACTGCTGCCCTTTGCCAGCCAAGAGGGAGATCCTCCTGACGACGATGCCTCGCCATCTTAATCACTTCTCCAACGAGCGGAGAAGGGGGGAGAATGTTCGAATCTCCCGCGTTTATTTTCAATTGCAATAACAATAACATTTCGTATCCTAGTGATAATTTGCTTTTGAAAAACAATCAGTGAAATCGTAAAATATTGAGTGTGTGATATGTCAAAAAAGCAGCAAAAACGTTATTATAAGTGCGATATATAAAATTAGTTAAGTCTCCCGGTTCCAGTATATACATTTTCAATTATCAGTTTTACAAACTTCAAACACCACCAGATGACGAAATTTGTTTTTTCTGAATGTTCTTTTCTGTAATGAAATTGTTAAAATTTTTAAGCTGTAATTTTTTAATGAAAACATTAATTTTAAGATATTAACTTATTTTTCATCAGAGAGAAAAATAATCTCCAAAATGGCGTATCAAACATTAATATTGATACAGTATTAAAGGAGATATTTCATACGGACAAAAAACACCTTTAAGAAATAATATCTACTGATTAACAAACCATTTAGATGTAAAAATAATAATATTAAAGTAGTATTTCTTTTTCGAGGAACTTGTTTACAATTTTGTTCTTGACTATTTTATTTGTATTTAGGTACATATTTTTGAAAAATTGTTAAATTAGGGGTTCCCCGCACGATATTTAATTTTAGTTAAAAATCGACACCAACATATTGGAGTTACAACTGTTGTTCTCTCGTCGTTTTTCAGAATCAGTTGTGGGTCGGTTGGACGTTGCACGTGGAGACACGTTGATGAAGACGACTCACTCGCGAGGGACTTCGCCCCACAGCACGAGATGACTTTATCTATTGCATCTCTCTCTATTTTTGTCTACTTTTCTCACTCTGTTTCACAGTGTATTAACTCAGAGAGTAGACCACTACGGTAAGAGTTAATGTAACGCTAAATGCAGAGACAGAAAGTGTGTGTGTGTGTGTGAGAGAGAGAGAGAGAGAGAAGATTGTAGATTATAACTGCTCGACAACTGAGGTTACTAGTGTGAATTGTGATCAAATAGTAGTTCATGTATATTATACGAGCAAGTGGCATTATGTTAAAGCGAACGACCGGCGACTTTTAACATAAATACATTGTTTGTACACCCGCCAATAAAATAGCTGCTTTTCATGTTTGTATAGCAGTCGTGAAATAACACATTTAACACTTGTGCTGTAAAGTTGGGTAAAGCAAAATAAATGTAATCGTACTACAATTTCCTAGTAAATCATACTCTAACCTCATGAGAACTGATCGCGATTAGAAGTGATCTTACTCAAAATTGAACTATCAAAATTTTTGGAAATTAGGTGTAAATCAGATTTTATAGGAGGTACGAGCAAAAAATGTAGTATGTATCCTATTGCTAGTAATGATATATATCATGACTTGAGTGACTGTTTTAACGTATGTCATTTCTTCGTAAAATAGCCTTCATTTACGCACGAGGTACACTCCAACATATAAAAATACGTAGTATTTGTTTGGATGATATGTTTGTATATCAGTCTGTCTGTCTGTGGCATTTAAGCTTCAATTAGAATGGGGGACCCGATTTTGATACGACCAAACATTTTTGTGGCAAGATTGAGTGTACCGGAATTAACTGTTTTTTTTTTAATTTCAATTTGATGACTCATAAAAATTGTTATAAAAATATAAAATAATAGCTACAATATGTATAATTACATTTCATCGCGTGAATGCTAAAAATAAAACAGATATTTGTCACAAAAAGAAATATTGGTTCCAGCCGGGATCGAACCGGCGACCTTCTGCGTGTAAAGCAGACGTGATAACCACTACACTATGGAACCGGATGGCTGGCACACAATAAATTTAGACATAATAATTAAAATAGTTAGCAATACCGAATGTCCTAGCATTTAAGGTTTTTAAGTACTTGTTTTTTGTAGAATTATGAATTAAAAAGCCCTTTATCGGTTTTGACTTCCGAAATGTTCAATTATTGTTAAATTAAAAAAATCTGTGAATTCCATAATTTCTCGTTATTTTTTTTTATTTTTCTCTCACTTAAAATTTGCTTTGAAGATATTGTTTGAAGTCTTAAAAGATGAGATTTAATAGTTATTTAAAAAAAAAATATGTAAAAGAAACATCGATATAGTGAAGATAGATATTGTAGATGATAAATAGCTATTTCCTTTTCTTTATAATAATTAATTAACTGATTTCTGGCCTTTTTATTTAGATTCATCAAAAAAAGCGACATATTTTTCTAAAACACACAACATTTTTGGCTCGGAATTTTCCTGTCCAGTTCAAGAGAAGAACATTTTGAAAATGAGTTTGTTTATTTTTTGTCTACAGTGAAAGATAAGTTTTATTTCTACTCAAATGCGGGTCACATGAATTGTCAAAACTAAATTTTACTGTACTGTGAACGAAATCATAAAGCATTGCTGCAGTTTTTTTAATAATAAAAAAAAGTATAACAATATTCATATAGAATGAAACATTTTACAATTTACTAAAGTAGAACTCACATAATATCAAGTGAACCAAAAGTCGGAATACACTTTTTTCAAATTTTACATTGTTGACTTAATTCCCACATTACATCTTTTTGATTAAGAATTTGCGGCTTTTTCCTTTTTGCCGATAAACTAGGGTACAATATAACATCAAGTTTCTACTCTTCAACTTATTTGTTAGAATTCTATGGCAAATAAACTAATTTGTTAATAAAGTTGCCAGATAATTTTCTTTTAGTTTAAAGTTTCTATCGTATATATACCAAATTTAAAGTCTTCAAATTTTTAAAAATAATTTATACGCGGCTTTCTTCGTATTTATTTATGTTGGTTTTGACTGGACATTTATTTAGATAAATAGTACTCCATACATTAATTTTGAAACCAATTGATAAAGTTCCAAGTTTCATCAAAATCGTTTCAGCCGTTTATTTTTATAAATTAAGATTTTGCAAAAATTTCGAAAGACCATCAGATCAATGAATAATTCGAAACTTATAATCGTATATTGTACGGAAAATTAACGACTGCGAACGACTATGATGTTTTCCTGTCAAAACGCAGCAAGAGCAATAATCACACGAGTCGCAATCGCCAATTCTGCACGAGTTACAAACAGTATTTTGTAATATAAGTGCATTTAAAGAACAACATAAAAAACACCTTAAGTGGGCTTTTCAGATTAGGCGAACTGTCAGATATAGTTTACGAGAGATGCGTAGAATGACGCCATTTTCGCTTACTTTCGACCCAAAAAGACTGTTTCAAGGCACGAAAACGCCCTACCTTTGATCTACGCAACTTTTATTTTACGTCGTTGGCATATAAAAACTTTTGAATTCGAAAACGTGTATGTAATGTTCCACTTATTACAAACATACATTTTTGAAACTGTCTGTAGATAGTGACAGGACATTTGAATGTAGAACTTTACTCCGGAGACTTTTTAAAAAGTTTTAATGACTATGGAAAAAGAGCGTCTGCTAGCTGAGAACTTACAAGTAATACGGTAGACTTTACTGTTGTACAAATCTGTTGAATATTTTCAAATGTAATCAATTATTAGTAAGGTTCAGAAAATTCTTGTATTCTGTATAAATATATATTTATTATGTGTTTTCGTCTGGAAAGAAATGTTATTGTTGAATGAATAAACGCGATTTAGTACTACAATGACAATGAAAGTTATGTTATTTTTATATTTACCAATTACACAACTATAAAAAGAATGTGCAATGCATATTGTACAATTAAACAGTGGTGCGCATAAATTAATCAGTTTTGCTAAGAGTTAGATTTAATTAATGTTTTTGTATACACGGTATCTCAGAAGTAACACCGATGGAATATTTCTTGTGAAACTTTAAATCCAAATGTTTTTCGTTGTTTTGATTTCCAAAACGTGACTATACTTATATTTAATAAAGTATATTAAATTTTGCTAAATATTTAAGTTTGTAGTCCGTATGTTCAGATTCGAATACAATGACAACTACATTTAACCTCAAAAAAATATAATAGCTAGCCAAGAAGTATAGCTGATAGTTAATGTGTCACTTCTGTTCATTTTGTCGAGACACTAAAACATAAAAAATAATCGCCGTTATTCGGATGATGGGAATTAGGGGTTGTCAAAAAAAAGCTTCCATTTCGTCGCCAGGGTTTTGCACTGCGCCCCGAGTTCTTCAATGGATTTTTTAAAAATAATAATAACAACTACCACAAAATAGTGTTAGTTGTTATAGTGTATTGGTAATAGTAAAACAT
This sequence comes from Venustoraphidia nigricollis, assembly GCA_034508555.1. NCBI lineage: Eukaryota > Metazoa > Arthropoda > Insecta > Raphidioptera > Raphidiidae > Venustoraphidia > Venustoraphidia nigricollis. The sequence goes on along the minus strand of JAVRKA010000049.1, from coordinate 2,424,129 downwards.
TATTGAATGTATACTTTCGAGAAGTAACGTAAGAATATTTTTTTGACAAAAAGAGACCTCTATAGTCTACGGCTGGTGAGAGAGGACACTCTAATATATAAAATATACATTGTAGAAAAAACACACGTTTCTAAACATTCTGAGCTATTGTTTTTAAATTGATTAAGCGTATAAAAGAAAATGTAATATATTATTCTTTAATTATAATTTATAAATAAATAAGCTAATCATAATTTTTGTAATAAACGTAAAATGAAAATAATAACAATAAACAAACGATATTATCTACAGATATTTTAAAGATATAATTATGAAGACAATTTATAAATGATTTTATCTATAGAAAAGCTCCAGGTGTTTACAGGGTTTTGGTTTGGTGAAAGCATGTCTAATGCGTCAATAAAATGTGGATGGTTTGGTCAAAAACTCTCTAATGTCTCACATATATTAATTGAATTTACCCACCAGAAAACTGTATTTTTCAAACGTTTTAAAATTATCCATAGGCACATACTTTCAGCGCCGGTACACATGATTTTGTATCAAGTTTCCAGAGTCTAGTAAAAATAAACAGTAGAACGAATTCATTGATTGACGATACAAAATAATAAATATTTTATAAAACAATAATTTTATTTCATTTTTTTAACGGGAAATTGGACAGTTCAATTTTAATATAGTTAAACTAAATTAAAAAATTGCGACGTTTCGTTAAATCTTTTTAACTACTTTGAAATTTTTTAATTTAGTTTAACTATATTAAAATTGAACTGTCTAATTTCCCGTTAAAAATAAAAAAAAAAATTATTAATTATAATGGATGTGAACAATATTGAGAACAATAATTTTATTTCTCGTCGTCAATGAGTTCGTTCTATTAATTTTATTCTTACTACAGTTTCGGAACTTGATATCAGCTATTTTTGTCGCATTAACGAACATTAAGTTTACGTTAAGTGTTCTTTTTTAGTATTACCTATGTTAATTGTATAATCATAGACTATGCAAATAGTAAATACACTAAAAGCCGGTCAAGTGCGAGTCGAACTCGCGAGAAGAGGGTTCCGTACTATTCTGTTTTCCGTGAGTACACTAAGATTTAAGATTTTCGTTTATGTTTTCCTGTAAACTATGGGCGAGACCCGACATTTTCTATTTTTTCAAAATTTTAGGCGCAGTAGTTTCGGAAATAAGGGCGGGAATGGTCAATTTTTATCTATTTTCCTAAATAATTTTAAAACTGTTTATTTTAAAATTATAAGAACAGTATATTTGAGACCCCTACTACAAGCTCTTTCGTTTGATATGTTACACGGTACAGTTTGTAAAACTTTTTTTTAATTTCCTAATTTGCCCCCCAAAAATTACCCTCATGTTAAAAATTCATTTATTTACGTCACACGTCCGTCTTTCGGACACCGACTTACATATGTGTACCAAATTTCAACTCAATCGGTCCAGTAGTTTCAGAGCAAATTGGCGGTGACAGACAACTGGACAGATACGCGAGTGATCCTATAAGGGTTTCGTTTTTTCCTTTTGAGGTACGGATCCATAAAAATCTCTGTTGGTGCTAACCAGACACGTGCTGATGCGAATAATATATTTGAATTAGATTATTGTGGATTATAGACACTAGATAACTAATGTCATTAACGTCTAATGTCAGACATAGTTCGAAACTAGACTAGATATTAATACAGGGGCAACGTCACAAATTGAGCATGACTGTTTAATGTATAATTCGCGTGACACGTTAGGACCAAAGCTCTGAGCACGCGGCTGACGAAAGCCGAAAGACATGTATATAAATGTTCCCGTAAATATGACATTATAATTATTGTCACGCCCCTGCATAAACGCGATCAGCTGGAACTGGAACGTTGCGATCAAATTATTGACCGAGTTTATTTTATTATTTTTCGACATGTCCATAATCGCCCAATCTCTGATCACTACTACATTTTAATTTTGAATTTACCAGATAATGTTATGATGATAAGCGTCAAATTAACGGTATACTAATTCAGTCACCGACTTCAAAAAATTAAGTGTTTAAGAATTTTTTTTTGTTTACTTTGCACGATATAATCTGCTAGTTGTGACCAAATTTTATGATTTTTTTTTCTATTTAATAGAGCATAGCTTCAGGGTGGTATAACACAAATTTTACATAAATCGGTTCAGCAGTTTTTAAAAATATATTTTTAGTTTTAAGTTTCGTAATCAAATATCAAGATGTCTGTTAATATTTAATCATGTGCAAACTAAGTATGGCAAATCTACGAAAAATTAAAAATTAAAGCTTGAAAAAAAACAATTTCAATTCTTTAAAAAAAGTCCTTAAAAAGAGGAAAATGATAGGTATCAATTTTTTAAAAAGTTTTTTTGTCATTTTTATAGCTATATAACGTTAATGACAATGTCTTCGTATATGGTGGTGTTGATCCAATAGAATGTCACAGTAAAGGAAAATTTGGTTGAGGATCAATAAATAAATAAGCTTTACCAAAGTTTCGCTAATGGCCAACGTTTCGAAAAATATATTTCCATCAATGACAATATAGGAAACTGAATTCGCTACTGTAAAGATGGGCTATAAACATCTATTATAACGACATTTATTGTTACTCAAATTTCTTACTTGATGGAATGTAGATCGCAGCATAGATAACTTAAATGTCAAAGATCAAACTTTCTGAACTCGAAAACAGGGAAAATATTAACAAGTAAATGAGATTAAAATGATGCCACCGGAGTACAATTACTAGTAGATAAAAACTGATATAACCACATCATCAAATCGGAAATAAAAAGCGTATAAAAAGAGAAGAGGGCTTTAAACATCTCAATTTCTGTAAGCAATTGCCGTGTATTATCAGGTCTATAACGGTCTGTGTGTAAAGGTCCCTTTACAGTCACTCTACTGCCCTCTTGAGGAAGTGAACGATTTTTATATTATCCGATTTCGGGAGCCACGTTTTTGTTCATCTCATGAACGTGATGTCGAAGTGGGTCTTCAGAGACTCTGTTGTTTCCCGTGCGATTGAGACAGACAAGGACGGAATTATATGGGGTGAAAGGTGGACTAAAAAGAGACTGTCATTGACGGTCGAAGGATTCTTATACTCTCGTACACAGTTAGGGTTAGGTATTGTGAAAACAGTTACTAATCTAATCTCTCACTTTTTAATAATTGGTAACAAAATTCAAGGTGCATTTTATTAGATTTCGGTTCGGCAATGAAATAAGTAGGAGCAACAAATTTCTCATATGTCTCTTTTCTGTATCTGTTAATAGTTTTAGCCGTTCGCATACGAAGCGATACGAAAGCAATGCAACGGAAATACGATATACCGTCGCTGTCACTTCCTAGGTGAGAATCTGAAAGCAATTTATCCACTTGCGTGGTCTGAGCAACGTGAACGACCTACAAGGAAGTGTGACCTGTGCAACATGTTACTTAAATCGTCCGCAAATATGGACGCGTTTAATGTTAAATTTGTGAGTGCTTGTTTTATAAGATTTCATTCTCAACAACTAAGGCCATTAGCAGTGTTTCCAGAAATGAAAAATCCTTCTAACTTATGATTATTCAACATTATGAAATGGTATCTTTAAATAGAAAATTACTAAAGGTTCGTTTGAAAAGAAGTTCTGAAAATTTATTTTTGTATTGTAAAACCCTTAGTAAGAAATCAGTGAATAGGTTGAAGTAGAAACAGTGGATCAAGAGCAAAGTCGTGCCGCCGCGATAGGAAAAGACAAACTGAGAAGTGGTAAGGAAAAACTGCATGTGCTTGAGTGAGAGAGGCGGCGAGAAGTAAGAAAGAGAGAGTTCGGAGGATTGTTTGAGATTGAGTGGGTGGAATACGGTGGGTCGAACACATATCGACATCGACTGTGTTTTCCCATGGCAAGACGAAGGGATCGAACGACTGTCTTCAGGGCTGGGATTTTTTATCAGTGAAATATATTTTTATTCATAAATAGCATTCACGTTTTTTGTTTGGGTTAATGACGATTTTGACAGAAAATTTATCCTCACCAGCGAGTATTTGGATAGAAAGTATCCCATGCTTTAGCTCCGGTAGAAAGTGTATCAAGTTTCAATAAAATTGATACGGTCGTTTGCGAGTGACGCTAGATGCTAATATAGACAGACAACATTATTGAATAAATTACACAATTAATATTTTAATACAGAAACCATTTCAAGCGGTATAGTTTTTTTATATCGAAGTTTTTTCAGTATAGTACATATTTAAACAAGGAAGAAATTGCGAACAAAAATAAATGTTAGTTTATAATAATAAATGTGTATCTAAAACTCCTTTCCAACACACGAATTCACTTTCATTAGCAGTTTACAGTTTTCAGACAACTATCTTCCTATTAAAGTTAGAAGACTCTTTATAAGAAAAAAAAAATTAAAAAGTCAATGCCAAGAAAATCTACACAGGATGATTTATTAGCTCACTGACAAACTTTGACAGAAAAAGCGTTTCCTTGACAATATTTTTTAGATAGAAGAAAAGGTGACAGAATAGTATTATTCGAGAACGTTATAAAAAATATATTTTTTTATTTCACAAAAAACTATCATCAAGAAATATTACAAATTGTGACATCGGAGTTGTTTTCGCGAGGCTTATTGAATTTGAGGCGGTCTGCTGGTGCAAATTTAGTCTACGTGTTTATAACTAGTGAAATACGTGAGGAATTTTAAAAATCTTGGTTTTCGTGTGTGATATTTTGTTGGTAAGCTAATAAATCAGCCTGTATATTATTTGTCTCTATTTAAAGAATATTCACATATTTTCAGATGAATGAATCCTTTCAATTTCTAATAAACTGAAGGGATAATCTGAACATTCCTTCAGTCAAACGTTAGATTGTCAATATCGTTCAGCCCTGGTTGTGTCTTGTCTCTACCGGAGGCTAGAATGACACTTATTTGCTTGCTCATTGCCGATTTTTAAAGAAGTAGCGTCGGCCACGTTAAATGGGAAATTAAAAATGTTATGTCATTACTCCCTACGTGAAGGGAATACCTTAAGTGTTACCAACGGAAAAAAAGTTTCTCAAGTGAAATTATTTGAAGAATGCATTATACCTGTAGAATAATAATTCGACTGGTTAGAGAAAATTTATTGTTTGAATCTCTGTGGTATAAAAATTGACGTAAGCGAAATCTATTTTCGGGATTTTTTATTAAAATATATAAGAAATCTTTTTTCTTAACTTAATAACTCGTGACACAGGATCATTGCGTCCACAGTGAATTTACATTTTAAATAATCGTTGTCACAATTTTATAACGTCATAAGTTAAAAGAGATATTGATCAGATTTAAAAATACACAGTTTAATATAACTGTGTATTGGTAAATTAGATCTAACAAATACAATATTAATTCTTATAAAATTGATTTGTCGGGAAAAAGGACTTTTTTGTCCTTGGTAATTAATATAAAATTGATTTGTCCTTTTTCCCGACAAATCAATTTTATATTAATTACCAAGGACAAAAAAGAAAAAAAAGTCAATATTAATTATTCTTTCTTTTAGACTGTGCTATTAGTAAGTTTTTTTTTTTGTTACATAAGTTACTAATATTTTTGATTTGATTAATTATCCAATTACGTTTTTTAAAACGCGCTCAACTGCAAAGATTATAATATGTGCGGATGAGGAGAAGTATATATTAACTGAGAATTTTAAATTTTGAATTAATACATTGTATGATAATGACATTTTTGGTCATAATATAACTTTACTAGAAACAGTAACTTGGACGGCCGTATTTCACAGACGCGACGCGTCGAGAAGAAAAAAAATCAAGGAAGTTATATTATTTCTTACGGCTTTCTAACGTTTGAATGTCGATTTTTAAAACATGTGTTCGACGGCATTTTATTGTTGATAATTGTTTATGATTAGTCACCAAGAGCCAAGGCTATTAAATAGCCTTGGCTGTTGTGAAAGCCCAAATTTTGGGCTTTCACAATTGTACTTTAATATTTTTTTAAAATATCCAAACTGAAAATCTAGTTGATACGTTTACCAGTTTTCGAATTAGAACCTGGGAACTGGGAGCTTGTAATAGAGGAGGCATGGAAACGTTATATAAATAACGGTATGCTCTGCTAATTCAACATTTATTATTTATTAAATATTTGTAGAACACTATTGGGAGCGCGATAATAATTGTTTAAACATTTAAGAGTCATTTTTTAAAAATTATTATAGAACTATTACGTAATCATTGCGATACCAAATCACACTACTAGTGAAAAATGCTGATACTGTGAGTTAATAATTGCAATTCTTATATAAGTCAAATAAAATCAATTTTGCTTACCTTATTCATCGCCTGGCTAGAGTAGCTGACTGTTAAACTGCGACCTGGAACAAAGAACGTATATGCTTAGAAAATTATCTCACATAATTATAAAACTATGTTTTAAAATTGGAAAAGATTAGTGCTTAGAGTCTGTATCAATAAGCAGCTGGTCATTCCAGTCCGTGAAACTATACTAATAATACGAGTAGGAATTGAAATCCAACGGCATTTTCAATCCAGCTGGATTTATGCTGTATCAAAGCAAATCCAGCTGGATCCAGCGCGGATCCACCATTAATCGATTTTTCAGATAAATGAGACAATTTTGTTACTTTTCTGAAAGTAAGATCTCAAAAAAAAAATGTTATTGATGATGTTATCTCCCAGCCTACTTCTTAAAGAACTGCAAATATACCCGACTGCGGAAAAGGCTGTCTTGCCTCTACGCTGGTTGGTTTGAGAGTCATCAAATAATCATAGATTAAAGGTAGGTTTTCACCCTTTACGCCTTCACGTTCATAGAGTGCCATTTATTTCTTCAATATCTTATCATAATTCTTTTCAGACTCAATTAATTACTTATTTTTAGCTGATTGCGGATCCGCACCACTAAATCCAGCACCAGATGCTAGATCCAGCAAGGCCAAAAATGTGCTGGATCCAGCATTGCAATCCCTAAGTAATTTAAAAATTACTAGACGGAAGGCAGATAAAAAAATCTCTATTGGTGTAGGTTAATTTTTATTCAAATACAACCGGATTAAAATAAGAAAATAATCAGATTTTAGTCAAAACATTATATTAAATTACATAGTAAGTGGGTATATGTATTTGATGGGATCTGATATATCCATGAGAAGCCTTCACTGATGTAATCAATATGACGACATGAAAGGAAAAAACAAATGAAAAATACAATATGGCCGAAATAACTCGGGAAGATTTGAGTTTTTGTTATAATTGCTGAAAAAACACAATTACGGGATAATACGTGCACAATAAGCTGTATATATTTACTACCTTAGAATTCAATAAAGTTGTGGCTAATTGCGCTAAGAACAGAAGCCAAAAACATGGATTTTAACAAAAATATTTATTACACTATTACAAAAAGGGGATGAACCGTACTCGAAAATGTAAAACAAGTTCCAAACATCCTTATTAAATAATTTTAAAGAGACACACTGTAATGCGATGCACCTATGAGAGATTTGTCACTTTTGATTATTTCGTTCACGAATCAAAGTCTAGATTTTGATTAAACATCGAAATAGTCCAAAACAATAAATCTCTCGGACGAAGCCGGGCTGGAAAGGCAGTAATATTATAATCTTCTTTTGAATACTCATGATTCCAAACATTGTTGTTAATGTGATGTGGTTTTTAAAGGGTAGACATCCCTTAGTCGATCGTTACACAGCGTAAAACTAAATCTAAGCGCACTACACAAATCTGGTAGAACAATAATATATGTAGACGGACGAATATATTTATATTCTTTAGGTATTTATAAGGGTCGCCTGAACATTCTCTAGTGTCGTTATGCATGCACGACTGGCTTTAATCACGCGGGCGGAGCGCCGTTGTGCGACGCCGTGCCGCACAATCTGAGACCCGCTACAACACACACAAACACACACACATACACAAAATTCTGTCGCTGACTGCTTTCTGCTGCACAGTGACGCAGAGGCGCCTCAAATTTCAAACAAGCCTTTAAAATAATCGCATATGTGCTTTCATTAGATTGCTCTCCTACTAATAATATGTAAATAAATAAATATCGATTATTTCCTAACATTTATAGTTGGGAACACATCATAAATAAAAGTAGCTGCTGTTCGTGCCTGTACAGCGATAGTAAAACAATCCATTTCGCACTTGTGCGTAAAGTAAAATAAACGTTGTCGTACTACTATTTGAAAATTCAAAACAGTCTACAAATTAGAAAATTGGAAAATTTAACTGTTAAAAATTTTGAAAAATATAAAGGATACGTGCAAAAAATACTACATTATAGCACATGTGACTGTTGAAACTCGTTGGTGCTCGTTTTTTACATATGTCATATGGGCGATCATGCACTATTATTTACAAAAAGATAATTATACCAACAATAATCTATTTGCAGCATAATATTAGAGGTACTTAAGGATTGGCATTAATGTAAGAGGAGACAAAATCATGAAAGTACTCTGATATGTTTCAAAATTAAATACATACATTCCTCTGGTAAACTGCATTTTTCTCGAAAATTTCAAATTTGTACATTCTGAATATTTCAGATACGGCTACAGCAGTATAAAATGTATCTTGTTTGCCCATTTGAGCGATTTTTAGAACCTCGCCAATCACCCTGTAGACACTTTCACTAAACAATTTATTTATTATTGATATGCATGGATGTAATAAAATATTATAATATACATTTTTCAATATACCAAACAATTCACAATCGATATTAATTAGTCACTGCTGTTCGCCTAACAAAACTGTATCTTGTTTGAACAAAAAGCATTACGTAACACCCCATGAAATTATTAGTGTATTTGCCATATGGCAACATACACTATTGGCGACGGTCGGATGGCGAGACCTAGGGGTCGGACCAAAATTTCTCGACGTTTCATAACCTCCTAAGCACTTTGGCACCATTTTTAAAAATGTTTATATATATATATGTATATATATATATATATATATATATATATATATATGTGTACGCGCGATAACTTTCGAAAGAGTAAATTGATTTCAACGAAATTTGGGCCACGTGTTGAAACCCATCACCGCAAGAAGCCTATTTAAAATGGGCATAATCGGGCTATTTTAAGGGTAGTTTTTAGGGGTTGAAAACTGTTTTTGGGCCCCAAAATACAGAAAAAATTCTCCGAATCATTTCAAAATTGAAATTTAATCCTCTGGTAGTGATTAAAAAGTGTCCCCACAATTTTAATAAAATCGGCCCGACAGGACCGGATTTACAAATTTTATGAAAACACTAGTTTGCAGATAGTGACTTATTTATTGAAGGGTGTATTTAATTCGGTGTAGACGTTAGATTGATAATAATATTACAATTAAGAAAAAAATGTTATTTTAAGGGGTGTATTAAGGGGTTAAATTTTTTATTTTGCCCAAAAACAAACTTAATTTCACATAATAAAAGTATAAAACCACACGGCCCTATACAAGCAAATACACTATATTGTCGGCAGGGTTTTGGCACTGCGACCCGGGTTTTTTAATATTTATGAATAAAGGATGGTGTAGACTAGAAATGTAAGCCCAACAGAGCGTGGTTCGTTAAATCAGTTTTTCACAATCTTTCTCGAACCAAAATCCCTTACAAGCCAGAAATGTACTAAAAATAAACACAACGAAAATTTTGAATTATTATTTTTTGTAAAATAATTATAATTATTGCTTATTCCCAAAATTATTAAATTATTTTGAAGTGCTACTATACTGAAAGTGACATAATATATAATCATATTTACTCAATAATATTATGTAAACCCACACTACTTTTCTTCATTAGACTCATATTTAAGGGACTCCCACACATTCAAAAGTAGATAACAAAATAAGTTTTTGAAGGTAGCCATGCTGCGTGTACCTACAAGAACATGTTTTGATTAACATTTTTTTTGTAATTTAAAATGTCGACATGAGGGGCTCTATGTGACCAAATTTTATGGAATACTGTTTTGTCTGATCGTATTTGAACTAGAAACATGATATTTGGCAAATGCGTTTAATTAAAATTGGTCAAATCATTTTTTAGATAAGCATCTCAGAAATTCGTGAGATCTAGCTGCAATTACAAAACATTCTATGAATCAAACTGTATTTTATGGCAAATTATATATTTTCGTTTTGATAAATTAATTAAATTTTGGATTGTGGACGCTTGAAAACTCAGATAATTAGCGATTTTGCTTTTGTTGATACAACTCATAAACCCAGGGATTCGTAAAGCGACAACTATCTATAATGTGAATAGATTTGATAACATTAATATGATAATCCCGTTATTTCTCATTATATAACATATTTGCATCGACCAAATTTGCAGAATGACATTCAAAAATGTCACAAATAAACTAAAACTAGAAACATTATATTTTATAAATGTCATTTTGTGTAGGCACTGCGTAGGAGATTGTAGGAGTAATAGAGCTAGAGTGCCTTGCATAACAGACCGCCCCTGGCTTATGCAACACACATAACATATAACGATGTGTTTTATTGGTCGTATTCGGTTCATGAATTAGCGAAAGAAACCAGACGCGGCTGCACCGCGATCGGCAGGAAGAAACGAACTCCATCATCGGCCTTTTCAAGTTAAGATACTGTTTTTACTTTCGAGGTGTCACAAAGTCTTGTAATGGTGAAAAATATCGAACTCTAATTTTTCTTACATGCGAAAGAAAATCCACCTTAATTTGAAAAAAAATCTAAAATTTGGAAAAAATTAACGCAATATTTTATTAAAGTTGCATGCTATTTAAATGATATGTGACGTCAGTAATTAGTATAATAACCACATCGTCAAAAATACTTTGTTGATAACCACCATCCTTTTTATTATAGTTACTGTCATGTACTTTTTTAATAGCTAGGGCTATTTGGGTCTTGTGGCAATGAATATTTTTAAATGGTTATTTTTAATAATAAGTTGAAAGTCAATTAGAAAGTTTCCTATTTATTTTTTACTTTATCCGTAGCCCTAAAAATCACAAAATTATTGTCGAAAGAGTTTTTGTAGTATCTTTAAAACAATAAAGTTATGCTACTCTAAAGTGTAAATTTGACAATTCTGTGCGATATGACGTTCTCAGTGCGGCACACATTACTTTCATCAGTTACTATATGGATTCTTATTAGTTACTATAACTACTAATATGTGCCGCGACACGTCATAATGGCCAACGTGACCAGATCAGTGTCACTAATTTACAGATATCGAACTAGTTTCTTTTACATTTTTAAAGTTATTCTTATTATCATAAAGTAACTTTCTAATTAACGCTTGATCTGTTATCGAAACAGAACCTGGAACATGGGGGTTTGTAGTACATAGGCTATGGAAATGTTATTTAAACAACGACATCGCTGCACGCTTGTCTATTTTTAAGTCACATAAAATAATTAGAAGTCAGCATTCACAAAAAAAGTAATTAAATACATCCTGTATAAAAGTATTGAATATAAGAACTGCAAGTTTTATATAACCAATGTAACTCCTGTATAGCTCTCTTCTGCCATCGATAATGTCAAAAATAATTAATTACTATCGACCGAATTGAGCTACAAGAAGTAAAGCGAAGGCGAACGACGGGAAGGAAAAAGTACGAAGAAAGGATACTCTTCTTTTACTCCTTGCTAAAAGTTTTCGAGAGTTCGAAGTCTGCACGAGAGGCCTTTTTTTAACTTGGTTCGATACTACGCATCTGTGTAGTGACAGTTATTTTATCAATAAAATATGATGCCATGAAAGAAAACAGATTTTTTACGTGCCACATTTTCTTATCCCATGTGACCTTGATCTTTTCAGGCTGCTCTAAATGTTTCAGATTTTACTATTCTCAACTCCGCAAGTGAAAAATTTAGGTCAAAATTAACTTTTTACAATTTAATCCTTTCCTTGAGGTCCCCGGAACGTGAAAAAACATATTTATGCAAGAAAAAAAACCGTTAAACGGCTGAGCGGATCGATGCTAAATTTTGGAAGAATATTTGACACGTAAATAGAAAAAATCTATCATTTTTAGGAAAAAACTGAAGCATATGAGGTTTTCTATATTACAATGATATTTTTTTCGTAACGATTTATTATTCTACTCATTTTTACAAGAAAGTTTTATACAAAGAATTTCTTTTAAGCCTTGTAGTTTCGTAAATATTTTGAAAATAGAAGTCAGTTATTCTTTAGGAATTAATCTATTCGTAAAAAGAATGTGTTGGCCGCTAGTCTCAAGCTAAAGCTTGATGAAAAATCATCCACATTAATAACGGTGACTTAAAAGCTGGAGATCTGTCATGGAAATGATAAATAACTGCACCCCTAAATATTCGGCTATTCCCAAACCCAAACTGTCAATTTTAGTGAAAAATCACCCCCACTGAAAACACTGACTTACAACATTGTCCAGGCATGTTTATAATTTTATGAATGTAGAATATTCCACGCATATATTATATAGAGAGGACAAATTTAGAAACAGAATGTTGAGATTTACACAAAAGGGAAGGAGTGACGGTGGCACTAAAACCAATGGGCAATGTGTGATATTAGAACGGGACGTCGAATGCGTGTTTGTAAGAGAAGGACAGAATGAGGTTGTTTTGAATGAGATCTCCGGTCGTCACTAGAGACACAAAAGAGCAAACATGAAACTTTAGGGCTAGGGTTAAGTATTCTATGACCGAACACAGTTGCCTATTTTAAATTATGAATTATGTACTGTAGCACTGTATTATGCAATCAGTTCAAAATACAATCCATCTGTTTAAATGGACTTAAGAGAGATAGATAAATAGGGTTATTTATCAATATCTTTCAGCAATGTCTCTAGACTGATTTCAGTTTGGTTTTCAAGGTTGCATAGGCATTATTTTCGGAATGTTTTAGGCTGTTGTCATTAAGTCGTGATGAGCATAGGCAACTCTGGACTCCAGGTTTAACAGTTATCTCCTCCGCACACGGGTTGATTGTTTTGCAATTTTAGTTTTAAACCAGTTCAGGATGCGACTACTGTGCAATCGATTTGTAATCGATTAAGACTTTTTGTGCTCACACGAGCGTCACTGCTCCTGCCTTACAGTACAAAAATTTCACTACAGCATGCAACCTATCCAACTGAAATATGGTCGCACACAACCAGTTTGAAACTAGTTTTAAATCGGTCGTGTCTCTGTTGACCCATGTGCAACTCCCTATTCTCTAACGTACGAAAGGTCACAGAATGATCACATCCTGAACGAGTTTGAAACTCAAATTTCAAAACATTTGACCCGTGTGTAGAGGGTCTTAGCTGTACATACAAATTATTTCGTAAATGTCAGAGATGGTTCATTGTTGCCTGGTAAATGGTTTCTCAGGGAAAGGTAGTAGGAAAACACCTATTTCTCCTGAGATTCGAACCTTTCAAATTCGAGGTCAGTGCTTTTTAGTTGACAGTACAAAGACGTCTGGAGTTATTGAGGAAAATCATGGAAACTTTCCGCTAAATAGACCTCTATACGGTTCACAGTGTTTTGTTATAGCGACCAAAAGAAGTGTCTTGATGAGTAAACTCAGCCATTATCTCTTACTGCAAAAAGAAGCAGAAAGCAAGGCGAAGCAGACAACGTTGGATCAGTATTTGTTATACGGTTTATCGGTTTACGGTCAAATTTTCTGGAACGCAGGCAGTACAGGAAGCCAGCGGAAGGCAGAAAGAAAAACATACTTTCCTGCGATTCAGTTCTTTCAAATGAGGCCCCGTACTACGTTATTAAAAAGAAAGTTTCAATGGGATAAATGCTCGTCTGTTGAGGCTATGCATTATTTTTTAGGATGACGTGTTGTTTTCCGGACAAGATGCATGACAACGCATGAAGCTGCAGAATATGTAGCATGTTAAGGGAACACACACGTCCTCACGCCATGCAACCCTTGTATATGTGTGTCGGCCACAGATTCCAACTCCTAATTAAGACAAGGGCGGCGGAGTGCACGGGGTCCGCAGCCGTTGCCGGAAGAACGCGGGGTAAAACGGGGAAACGTGGAGAACGAGAGCGAGAGAGGACGGTCGTGAACGCGGTACGGGGGGTGCCTTCTCGCGACGACCGGAGGACCGCCGCCCACCCGACACACACACACACACACACACACAACTCCACGGTCGGCCGGGATGAGGCGACGCGAAGGAATGGATATTGATCACTGTATATGCCTTATGCTGATGAGTTCTAAACTTATATAGCTAGAGTTATGATTCGCCAACTAATCAAAATAGTAGGTACTGTTTCGTGTTTATAATTAATTTTTTTTAGTCACCAACGTTTAGGGTTATTGGGTTATTGGGGCTTATTTTTTTGAAAGATATATCCACTCGGGGATTTAGCTTCCACCATAAGGAATTTTGGCCAGTAACTAATTAAATATCAAATAAATATCAAATAAATCGACATCACAAGACATTCATGAGCAGAAGCGGGATTCGAATCCACGACAGCCCCGTCAAGAAGCCAATACGCTAACCACTGTATCATAACAATCCTCTTATTGAGGCTTAGAACCAATAAATATATTCAATTTTGTTTAATCCATTTGATTAGTACCTGAGAACAGGGTTTTTTTTAAATATAGGATCAGTGTAAATGAGGTACGTAATTTATAAAACGCATGAACATTAAATAAAATGTTTAAAAAGGATAAAAAAAATATCCCCGTCTGGGCGTCTAACACTCCTAGTTTCGCGCTGGTTGAATTGATCCGTGCCACGTTTTTTAGGGCTAGAATCTACTTTACACATTAATAATAAAACATTTTTTTTTATTTTTCAGAAGCTTTTACGACAAAAAAAAATCATAGAAATGTATATTTTTCAATGTAATCTTGAACATAGAATACGTCATTTATACAGTTTCAGTTGATTGTCTCCCTGCAGTTGAATCACGCCTATTGATTCCTTAGACTTAATTCATACATAAAGAGAAAAGTGTAATAAAGCTGTTGTTTTTATTTCAGGTGATTATTACATTATTAAAAAGCGTTAAAAAATGTCTAAAGTAAAGAAATTTTTTAATCCGTGTAGTAACAACACTAGCATTAATAGGAATAACGAACTTTTTCTGACTGACTGTATGCCTATGAGTAACTTTAGAGTACCTACTTGGGTATCTAATTGCTAGACTTAATGCCCGGTAGATATATAGATAACTTGTTTATACAACTTTTTCCGTAGACATATCTCTTTAGTGACGTGTTGGTTCACGGATACAATTGACTATTTCATATAGACACATTTTTTAAATTCTTGTTTGCAATTAAGAGGAAATATTTGGTTAACGTTATATAAATATGTATAAGGAATAATGTATAGGCGTCCCGCGTATACATTATTCCTTATACATGTTTATATATTGTCAGTTCATTCATTTTGTTCCTATTAACAGCTGATTGATAAACGTTTTTCATTTTAGGCTTCAGTGAGGTAGATATAGGCGCTCGACAACTCATGCTATTAACTTCTAAGCTTCAGGCTTCACGAGTATAGTTTCGACGACAAATGATCATTTACATTTTCGTCTCAAATTTCGAGATAACAAATTTTACGATGCTCGTGATTTTTGTAGGGATGATTTTTAGCGATAATTTTCTAAAAATCGCGTCTCGATTATTTAGCACGGTTTAATCATTTCAATTTACAATTTTGCTCCGACTTTTTTATACTCGTTTCTCGTCTTCAGCGAGATTTTGACAATTTAATCTCGATTTTGTCTCATGATTTGAGACATGAAAAATAAACAGTAAATAATTAATTTTGTTTGTGAATTAATAGAACTCTGTGACATAAGTCTAGAGAAATGAATGCAAGGAGTGTGAGAAATACGATGTGACTATAGTTCGGGAGTAATGAGGAAGACAAGGATAACGGCAGGAATTATTATTTGGGCGACCGAGAGTATAAGCGCGCAATGTGTTTGCATGCTTCATGTAATGGCGCGCTACTACTACCGACTGTTGAGAAAATTACCAGCCATCGGCGTCCGACACCCAAACCGCCACTGTCGGACGCGCTGCACTGCTGACTGGATTCTAACAAACAGCATGTTCACATACCTACCGACCACCTTAACGTTCGAACGCGGAAGGCCTTTTCCGACATTTCACGAGAAGTTTATATCTTTGCAAGCTTTGATTCAGCTTCACATGTTTGTCAGTCAGTTAGTTTGGGTCAAATCTGCCAATCAAAATCTCACCTAGTAATTATTAAGTTAGAGCTTTGAAATTTTGCACATATGTATATGTCCGGTGACAATGCCATAATATACTATGCAAATCTAATTTTGGCGGACGCACCAGGATGGCAGATTTTTTTTTCACAATTCCCTTGATACGGATATAAAATGAAAGAGTTTGACGAGTAGAATACGATGTTACGTCATGCTCAACCCAATATGGCAGACCCCCCAAGATTTCTCTTCAATTATGAGAAATGCATAGGTTAAATTTGAAAAAAAAAATTAGAAAAAAACACTTTTCAAGGACAAGCTCTCATTGCAGTTTAATTATAAAAGCGTGGGTCGTAACTAATGTGCTATCATAGAGATACAACTAACCCTTTTATAATTATGAACCTGAATTATTAATAATTATTTTTGACTTTTTAGTACACTGCAATGAAATTTTTGTTTTTAGAAAGTTTTTTTCTTATTCGAAAACAGCGGGTTTTGGAAAATGGGGTTTCCATGCCTTCAAACGCTATAGCACTATAAAATTCGTTCCCGGCATCTCTGGAGATATTAGCATTTTTCCTAAATTAAAGACCAAGAAGTGTCATTTTGCCAACTCGCATGGGATTAAACGAGTCTAAGCTAAGTAATAGTATGAGGTCAATGTTTCTTATGTAGAATATTGTGTAATTATTATTATTATATTAGTCAAGGCAAGTGGAACATTTATATTATGTTTTCAATAACATGGTGTAAAATCGTCTAATATTTGAAAGGATCTGATCTCATTTTTTTTTTAATTTAGCCTGTAACGCTCCAAGGAGACTATTAATTTGACGATAATATGTATCGTTGGATCAAAAATGTGATTGGAATTGTGTAATAAAATTTTAATCAAGTGGAAGAGACGCAAATTTCTCTAAATGCGCTTACAAATAAAAAATCAGTAAGCCCTGTTTAAAAAAAAAAATAAAAAAAAGTATAACATAGCGTTGACAAATCTTTGAAAGTATACAAAACTTAAAAGGATAAATGTGAGATAATATTTGCCAGCAAAAGTAAGAGACCCTATTATTGACACACTATCATGTGCAACTGAGACGGAGGTACGATGATGTAGCTTTAAGCATTGTGTGCAGAACCGGACACATGCGAAATATGCACGCTCATCTTAAATTTCATTGCCTATAATTTGTTAAGATTTAAGATACCAGTATATAATAAAAAACACTATTTGGAGCGTTCTTTATTGTAGGAAAATACATTTTCGGTTTAAAATTCGATGAAGAACAAAAAAAAAAAAAAAAACAGTAATGTACTTAAGACTTTCCGCGAGGTGTATTTTTAGCATAATTTTATGCCTCTAAAAATAGTAACGAGAAATATTGTAAATAATTAGATGCTTAATATATTTCACTGTAAAACGGTCAGTTCCCAAAGAAAAACTAAAAAACCTTGACGTCATTTTCCAAGTTACCGGATTGAGCACAGCTTTTTTTCTTGAAATAGAATTTCAGTCAAAAAGCTAGAGAAAATATGTATACCAATTCTCTTGTTTGTATGAAGTTTTTTGATTTTTTAGAAGGTTCTCCTTTTCGATTTTTTTGCTGTCAATTATTAGCGAGTTAGATTTGTAATAGTACCGTGGTTGCATTCCTTTCTCCGTATATTCACTAACGCATCATGTGAAATTACTTGTATCTACCCCTAAAGAAATTTTATTAAAAAAAAAATGGATGCGTGTAATTATGTACGCGCGTTAGAACTTATGTGCATGCAAATAATTTATTAACTAGAGAGAGATATTATCAGTAATAAATGTTTTCAATAATATTCACCAATATTCACTATCAATCACTAGTGTATATAATTTGTAAGCACTAATATACTTTTTATTTGTATTGAAATAAAACATCTCTTGTTGTCCATCATATTCACAATTTTACAATTTCGATCACTGCACCAATAGTATAATGCGCGGTAAACGACGTGCTTAAAACATAAAATATTCAGCAAACTATCCTAAGCGTATAGTTTAGCCAGCAACTTTATCCTGAGGGTCTGCAACTTCAGCCTGTTAATTTTGATCTTACATCGTAAAAAAATCAACATTTTTCCATAATGCGGCAAAAAAAAAACCCTGCATAGTTTGCGACGGTAAAAAGACTGAGTCGGTCCTGTTTTTGTACTCAGTTTATTCGTCCATTAAAAATGGCAATGTGGATAATGAACAAGGTTGTGATTCAGTTCAGAGCTTACAACTTTGTGTGTGTGTGCGTGTAAACGGATACGCAGCAAGTCTCCACGCAATCAAACACTGAATTACTCTATAAATGCCAGTAATATGTTTACATTCTTTTCTGTGCTATTAAAGAATGTGGAAGTATTTACTTGTCAATGGTTTAATTACGTCATTATGATAATTTGTTTCACTAGATTGACTTTTAACACCTTGTATTGTAGGGTTGTATAACGAATGTACCTACTAACAACACACGTGAATGCGAAAGGAAAAAATAGGTAAAAACACGTTTTAAGTTAAGTGGTTTTAAAGACCGTGCATACTTGTCAAACATGGATCAGCAAGTTCAGCACAGCACAAACCTACAACCTGCACACTAGATTAGCATAAGCCAGCACTTACAAGCATAAACCAGCAAATTCGTGATATGCGGCAAACATTTTGCAGTTTTCAAGTAATTTTATCAATGCAAAATAATTAATAAAAACGAAACATCACCAGTACACTAGATCGGTCCAGCATGGCTAGACAGAAGTTGCAGGCGACTGATTGACAATCGTTGCTGGTTGCAGGTTGTTATTTGTACGTTGCTGTTTGCAGGTCTTGGTCTAATGTGCGCTGCTATACGTTAAATAAGATGGTTGTCTTCACGAACAGACTTTTCGTCTCCGTGGTGTGCTGGGCGTGCTTGACAGTTGTGCGCGGTCTTTGTTATACAGTTTTAGTGTGCTATGTTTGTCTAGTCCGATTTTGTTACAACCATAACCTGTGCGCTCACATTTATAGTTAAATAGGAAGTGTTTTACGGTGTCATTTTAATAAATTATATTTTGATTTGATAGTTACAAACACACAGTATCTTTTTTTATTTATACCGAATATGGCAGTTTTCATAGTTTCGAAAAATAGCTTTGAGTGAAGGATAAAATAAAAAATAAATAAGTATATAAACAAGGAACTGTTTATAATTATAAAATTAATTAATAGCTTTTTATATTTATTTTTAAGTGATTTTTCTCTTTTTGTATTAAAATAAATCACATGAAAGTTCAATGTATGGTCTGTAAAGTTTCCGACACAAAAAATATACAGCCGGATGACATCTGACATGCAGAAAATAGGAAACAAGTTGAATTTCTAACGATACAACGGTGAAAAAAGGGTCTCAGTCATTGCAATCTCGTGCCGGTACCATCTACTGCTATATGTACTAGTGTTTGAGTTAAGAGACAAGGACGGGATAATATTGTGCAAATAAAATAACTCTGCGAATGAGCGAGATGGACGGAGAAAACAGTAACATTGGTAAAATTGCCAGTTTGATGTGATTTGAGTTATTAGAGGATTTTCAAACGACTGCAGTTTAATCGGTCAAAACTTGAAAAGTAAAATGTAGCAAGCGGCCTCTATATTTTGTCACGTACAGGAAGAGATGGATCTAAATATATAAAATTCCGGTCGTAATTCTTCTCCTTCTAACGGCTTGACCGATTTTCTCGACCTTATTGCTGTACTTGTTGATGAAATATAGAAGTGAAAACAGAGTTAGGCAAGGAAATGTAGTGGATATTAGTAGCTTGTGACAGAATGAGTAACAAAGGATGTCACGATGATCCAATAAGATTGGTACAACGATCAAGAAATACTTACACCTTGTTTAGTATACTGACTATGTGTCATCGAAATGTAAAGTTCGATATTAATAAATTGTATTTTTCGATACTTACGGAAAACTATTAGATATACGTATTAGGATAACATAATGTGTTCAGTAGACAACTGTCCCCCATTAGTGTATGAGAGGAAGTGAATGGAGCTTGAGGGAGATAGCGCTAGAGTAAAGAGTAAAGAGATGAGAAGAGAGTCTGTTAGTGAGTGGGTTCGTCTCTTCTTCTTATTCTCAACGTCCGACTTTTAATTAGCCGATCTCCCTGCATCCTGACTGAGGTGAATGTAAATACAGGCCGTGCCGATGTGAACCGAATACAGCAGCAATACTCCTCGTATTGTGTGTATTCTGTATCTATTTACTACTACGGTATGTTCAAAAATAAAGTCATTGATTGATGTTCAAGTTTAAGATAGGAAATCACCACATGGTACCGAGTGCGGAGTCCAGCGGTACTCGGTTCATCTCTGTTACGACTTTTTCCTGTTGCCTCGGGCCGAGAAAGGGTAATTCCTGTACCGGTCATTTTTTGAGGTTGTCTATGATTGACTTCTGCTAGAGATGAACGTTCTCATTAGTAAGAGACGTAGAAAAAAGGTATGACTGCATCAGTTTAATGAAAATATATCTAAAGGAAAGTTTTTTCGAGTTTGGTAAGATATATACGATATTGGCCAAATAAATTCAAGGACTAACAACTTTCATCTCTATCAATTTTCCCCGACATTATATGTCGTCGAATGAGATATCGGATTAGAAACAAACATGATTCGGTCACTCAATAGGCCCTTTAATGGGCGTCATCGTTTCTTATCGAATCGGACTTTCCTTTCAAATCTATATTATAAAATCTTGGTATTTGTTTTTCTCCCGATGTTGACCGACGTCGGATTGGGAGAAATACGGATTCAATGTAGGTGTAGCCTAATCCTTATCGTGTATGTTGAACTGTATCTTAGCTAAGTAATATAAGTAAATATAAATAAAATAATATAAATTTTAATATAGCAGACTGGGGAGATATATAGTTACTGTAAAGGAAATAAGCAAGGTTCATGAAACAGTAAAATAAATAGGCATTGAAAAAAATTTATGCCAGAAATAAAAAAAATCTCTTTTAAAAATATAAGGATATCACTTACAAAGTAAACAGAGTAGAGGATTTTCTGAGAAGGTAATGTTATTAACAATCTCTGTGGCTCTTGATGACGCCGGTTTAAAAATAAGTCTTGTAAATATAAACACGACGGTGCGTTGAAATAAAGAAGGCTAAATATACAGACGAAGACAGAGTGAGAGAAAGAGAGTGGTATATAATGTCATTCGGCGTTTTTAATCCTGACATTAAATATACCTGTTGATGAGAAAAGAAGATTCCCTCCAGAGAGCATCACTTAGAAGGCTTTTCAAAGTAAACCTCTTATATAAAGAAGAAGTGTTGCTGTGTGAACAATAAGTGACACATCGTAATTATTTACGCAAAATATTTCGTCTAGACTAGTTTTTTTTGCAATCTTAAAAATTGGAGAAAAGTTTGTAACTATACCGATTTTGGCATTTTTAAGGTTGATTAAAAAAATCATATATGTACTGAAAGAAAAGCAAAACTATTAACTGACTTCGTACAGCTATTTAAAATAGTTTATTAGCACAATTTTTCTTCACAAAAAAAAAACAAAGATAAAGAAATAAAAACGTGATTTATATTAAAAATTCATTTTCTAGAATTCTTGGAAGTTTTTTCCCATGATGGCATTCCAATTTGAAAAAAATTAATTTAAGAATTTTGTGTACAAAATATATAAATATTTACTAATGTAGGTCTAGAATAAATCATTAAAGGCACTATGTTCAACTTTGGAAAATGTAGATACCTACTTCCGTTTTCTACTTTATGACGATAAAAATTTTCACTTACTGAAAAGAAATCTCTTTTTTAATTAAAATTATGTTAGTAATAAAAGCTAGTTGCCTATCTAGGTCAATTATCGTTTTTTTGCTAATTTCTAATATAAATCGTGTTTTCATAAGTTCTTTTTATCCTTTTCAACTTTCTCTTAGTAGAAAAGTAGATATATGCTCTGTACCATTCAGTTTGGAAGTAATTATAATTTCACAATTTTTAAATAAGCGGCACAGTTTTTATGCATAAAAAAATCGAAGAGCTTTACATTGTTTTGTTGCTTTGCCGCTTCCTTAAGTTTTCTAATAATTAAGTAATAGTCACTGTCTACAATTTGCAAAGTGTACTATAGGTAAATGGGAAAGTAAAAAATTAAATGTGTAGTTTTCTTACGTCCATATTATTAAATACTCGAAATTATAAGGAGATGTTTGGGCAATTATTTACAAATGTTTATTACTAAATTTGCAACGTTACGATATCCATGATATCTTCATCAGGCTTCTTAAATATTTATATTAGAATATATTGTTTTTTTTCCTAAGAAAAGATAAAATGGTCAATACTATTAAAAAGCAAAATAAAACACTTTCAACTTTTTCATTGCAGTTGACGTTTGACAGATGAAAGTGTTTTATTTTGCTTTTTAATAGTATTGACAATTTTGTCTTTTCTTAGGAAAAAAAACAACAATATATTCTAATATAAATAAATTATAAATATTTTAGAGGAATTAGGATCAAAGAAATAAAAGACAAATTATTATTTCACAACGTTTCGTATTAATATTAATACTTCATCAGGTGATCTAAAATAAAATAACAAGACAATTTAACAATCAATAATAAAACAAATAAATAAATATTAAACATACCTTAATTAATTGTCTCAATAACTAAATTTAATTCAATTATCTTGTTATATTATTTTAAATTATCATAACAAATCAAAATTTAAGATATTACAATTCATACAGAATGACAATTTGTTTTATAATAAATAAACAAATAAACAGTTTATATTAATCACAATAGTTACGTAGTAACTAATTTTTATCTATATAAAATTTCATTACTATAATTTTATATATGCGTCAATCTCAGTCATTATATTAAACTTATATTTTCAAATATCAATTTAATTTCATTATTAGTAACATAAATAATAACTTATGTTATCTTTATCAACTTTTTATATTTATCCAAAATACCATTATATAAACAACTTAAGTTATTAGTGTCAGTTTTTAAATTTATTGAATCGTTCAGATAAATCCAGATCATTTCACTTATGTTCCTTTTGAATTGATTAGACTCTATATCTAATATTTTAACTTTATCAAATTTAAAAGTATGTCCTGTACTAAAATGATGTTTTGCCAAGGCAGTATGTTCCATTTTCAACATGTTTACGTTTTTGCAATCTATTTGATGTTGATATAATCTATTTTTTAACCATTGTTTAGTTTGTCCAATGTATACTTTATTGCATTCGCATGGAACACAATAAATTAATTCAGAATTACGGCCTTGGTCATCTTTATCTTTCAATTTTGAATATATTGATCCTATAGTTTTAAAATTATAAAAAGTTGGTCTCCAATCAGTGTTAAAGAAAATTCTGGATATATCACCTGATAGTCCTTTAATATATGGAAATTTAAAATAATATTTATTATGTTTCAATTTGACTATTTTTTGATTACGTTTGAACTTATCAATACATAAATTAATAAATTTAGGAGGATAATTATTTTTGTCTAGTATATGTTTTACTTTTAAGATATTATCATTATGATAAATTTCATGACTGAGATTGATTGCACGGTGGAGAAGACCAATTGCTACTGAAATTTTCTGTGATATTTGATGGTTTGATGTAAAATTCAATAGTCTCCCTGAACTTGTAGGTTTGGAGAACCAATTTGTTCTCAGACTACCATCCTCTTGTCTGATAACCATGACATCTAAAAATGGTAATTTGCCATCTACTTCTATTTATTTAAAAACTGACACTAATAAC